>JAVLUX010000151.1:62500-662500 GCA_032164185.1 Moxostoma hubbsi | reverse complement strand
AGCAATTACGCCGACAGATTAATTTAGCTGAGCCGCGAGTTCTGCCAGTGGACGTGAGGGCCGTTCTGACAGCAAACAGACAGCCCATTCACCCTTCATCAGACTCTCTGGCTTACTCTATGTACAATATCCCCACAGGAAATGATCATGTCAGTCAGAAAGAACTTAAGGACTGTATCAGATATCGGATGCATGTCATCGTTTTGTCCTCATATGAGGAATTATGTTGGGCAGCAAGCCTCTTTTTAGCCAACTTAAGGATATTTCGGGCCAGCTGGCAGGTTGAGTGCTGAGCTTTCAGTAGCTATGTCATTTGTTTCTATTTTTTTTGTGTCATGACACATTCTGAACAAAGAAATTCCCTGGGCCTCAACATTCTCTGGTTCTCCATAATGATACAACAAGAAAAGTGGAAAAGAGTGGAAATACAGTTTTAAAGCTACACATCTTGGGACTGTTCCAAAAGACATCAAAGGTGCGCTCCCAATGCGAAGGGTGTTACAAAAAGTAGATATCTTAATTACGTTGCCTCCTATGATATCTAGTTTTGGCCAAATTCTAAGGTAGCATAGTATATATCCTTCTCCAGGTAAGCAACCACAGAATGCACCATTATGAAAAAATAAATCCAAGAATGCAGAAGCAATATACATTTCTGTTATAAATATACTTATAAACCATTCAATACTGAAAAGCACTGATATGAAAGTAAATGGACTATGATACAAAAAATGTGTGTGCTATGCATATTTATGCTCATTAGAGTATTGTGATGTTCCTCTTGTGTCAACTGCACATGATAAGCTCTCTAACTTGGCTCTATTTAAGTTAGGATGCTGCCATAAAAAACAGCTGCATAAGTAATCAGGAGACGGCACAGCAGCATACTACATTTTGCAACAGACCCATTGAGTACATTAAATGGAAAGTTCACTCAAAAATAAAAATGCTGTCATCCTTTTTTTAGCCTATTGCTGTTACATTTACATTTACATTTATTCATTTGGCAGACGCTTTTATCCAAAGCGACTTACAAAAGAGGAAGAACATAAGCGAATCATCTTAAGGAGACAGTGGTACGAAAAGTGCCATACTACAAAGTTTCAGTATCATCACAATAGTATACAAAACCGATTTAAGTGCAACAAGAATTGTTAATACATTTAGAATTTTTTTTTTTTTTTTTAGCGGCTGGTTAAATACTCTTGGAAAAGATGTGTTTTTAGCCGTTTTTTGAATATAGAGAGTGAGTAAGCTTCACGGATTGAGTTGGGGAGGTCATTCCACCAATGTGGTATGATAAAGCTGAAAGTCCGGAAAAGTGTTTTGGTGCCTCTTTGTTTTGGTACAACAAGGCGCTGCTCATTTGCCGACCGCAGGCTTCTGGTGGGAGTGTAGCTCTGCATAAATGTTTTTAGGTATGCTGGAGCAGACCCAGTGATTGTTCTGTATGCCAGCATCAGGGCCTTGAATTTAATACGTGCATGAACCGGCAGCCAGTGGAGAGAGACAAAGAGTGGTGTAACATGTGCTCTCTTTGGTTCATTAAAGACCAGACGTGCTGCTGCATTCTGGATCATTTGCAGAGGTCTAATAGCACATGCAGGAAGGCCTGCAAAGAGAGCATTACAGTAGTCCAGTCTAGTTATGACAAGTGACTGAACAAGCAGTTGTGTGGCATGTTCAGAGAGGAAAGGTCTTATCTTCCTGATATTGTAGAGTGTAAATCTACATGATCTTGCAGTCTTTGAGATGTGGTCTGTGAAATTTAGCTTGTCATCAATGGTTACCCCTAGATTTCTGACCGTTTTGGAAGGCAACACTGTAGTTTGACCCAGCTGCACAGTGATGTTGTGTTCAACATCAGGGTTGGCTGGAAAGACAAGGAGTTCAGTCTTGGCTGGGTTGAGTTGCAGGTGGTGTTCCTTCATCCAGGCTGAGATGTCAGCCAGACAGGCAGCGATTCGAGTGGTCACTGTGGTGTCGTTGGGCTGGAAAGACAAGTAAAGTTGCGTATCATCAGCGTAGCAGTAGTAAGAGAAACCATGTGACTGGATGATGGGTCCTAATGACGTTGTGTATATGGAGAAGAGAAGTGGCCCAAGCACTGATCCCTGAGGTACCCCAGTAAGTAACTGATGTGGCTTGGATACCTCACCTCTCCAGGCTACCTTAATAATAATAATAATAATAATAACCTTTATTTTCTATAGCGCCTTTAAATGTACATCTCAAAGCGCTGTACAAAAACAATTAAAATTGCAAAGATTCAACACACAAAAATACATAATACACAATAAAAAAATTAAATAACCATAAAAGACAATAAATCAATTAAAAGAGTTTTAAGCTGAGATTTAAAAATTCCAAAAGATTTGGCTTGCCTGATCTCAATCGGTAGAGAGTTCCAAAGTTTTGGAGCTAATGAAGAAAAAGCCCTATCTCCCATTAATCTCAAATGGGTTGAGGGAACAGTTAAAAGACCAGTATCCGAAGAATGAAGATCACGTTTTGGAGTATATGGAGTTAAAAGCTCGGTCAAATATTGAGGTGCCAATTCATGCAGTGCCTTGTAAGCATCAAAATTTTGAAATCCACCCTAAACCTAATGGGAAGCCAGTGCAAAGACTCCAAAACGGGAGTAATATGGTCTCGTATGTTAGTTCTTGTAAGGATTCTGGCAGCCGAATTTTGTAAAACCTGCATTCTGTTTAAGGTTGCTTTTGACACGCCAGCTAACAAGGCATTACAGTAATCAATACGAGAAAACACAAAAGTGTTTATCAATCTCTCAGCAACAGTAAACGACAGCATTGGACGCAATCTGGCAATATTTCTAAGATGGAAAAATGAGATTTTAACATGTGGCTCAAACGTTAGATTTGCATCAAAAATTACTCCTAAATTCCTCAATTTAGATTGAAACTCCACAGTAGAGCCATCAAGAGCTAGAGTGACCGGCTCTACTTTGCGTAGTTGGTGGGGTGAACCAACAAGCATAATCTCAGTCTTTTCACTGTTAAGACAAAGAAAATTATCAGTCATCCATTCCTTCATCTTAGAAATACACTCAGAAAGAAAATTAACAGGCACAATTTCATTAGTTCTAAAATGAATGTAGATCTGGGTATCATCTGCATAGAAATGAAAATTTAGACCAAGTGATCTCAAAAGCTGGCCAAGAGGATAAACATAAATATTAAAAAGAAGAGGGCCCAAAATTGACCCCTGAGGGACGCCAGATTGCACAACATTAACCTCAGATCTAAATCCACCCATCGCAACGAACTGCTTCCGATCAAAGAGGTAGGACTTAAACCAATTATGAACAGTATTTGAAACCCCAAAAACAGTTTCAAGACGAGTAATTAAAATTGAGTGATCAACAGTGTCAAACGCTCACTTAGATCAAGTAGGATCAAAACAGAAAGACAGCCAGAATCTGAAGCAATTAACAGGTCATTGGTGACCCTAACCAGAGCTGTTTCTGTACTATGTAATTTACGAAAACCTGATTGCAGAGGCTCAAAGAGATTATTCTCAGTTAACTGAGAAATCAACTGAGAAGCAACCACTCGTTCCAAGAGTTTAGCAAAAAAAGGGAGATTAGATATTGAACGAAAATTAGTGAAGTTCTCACAGTCAATATTTGACTTTTTAGGCACCGGGGTAATTGCAGCAGTTTTAAAAGTTTCCGGCACAACCCCAGTACACAGAGAGTCGTTTATAATACTCAGAACAAAGGGGCACAAGGAAGCAAAACATGATTTAAACAGACCAAATGGTATGGGATCTAGCAAAGAAGTAGCTGCTTTCATTTTTGAAACCTCTGCTGAAAGAGAATATGAGTCAATTGTACAGAATTTAGACAACTTAGTACCAGAATAAAAAGGAATAGCAGGAGAAGACAGGAGAGTAGAAGTACAAAAACCTCTACAAACATTTTTGACTTTGGTGACAAAAGAATCCAGAAACTTATTACAGAGATGATCAGAAGCAGTAACATAAGAGACAGTTTTATGATTCAACAATTTGTTAATTGAATTAAAAAGTTGTCTAGAATTACCCTGATTATCATCAATCATTTTAGAGAAATGGTCAGATCTGGCAGAAACAATTCCAGCCTTATATTCTTGTAAGCAGACTTTCCACATTTGATAATGAACAGTCAGACCTGAAAGACGCCACATGCGCTCCATTTTACAGCAAGATGTTTTCATCATACGCAAGTCCTCATTATACCATGGAGCAGGACGTACGAACGAAACAGAGCGTGACTTTTGAGGAGCAAATAAATGCAGGCCAGAGAGGAGAACCGAATTTAACATAGAAACCCTTTTCTCCAGAGGGTCAGATGGGGTAAAACAACTCAATGAAGAGTCAATAAAAACAGAGAAATCAGAAGGATCAACTGATCTCCACTTCCGATATGTCAAAATACGAGAGGAAGCAGTGTTAGCAATGGGAATATGCAGATCAAAAAAATTTGCCAGATGATCAGACAATCCTAAGTCAATAGTAGACAACCCAGACACAAAAAGACCCATTTGATATCACTAAATCTAAAATATGTCCTTTGTTATGTGTAGTACAGTCAACAAATTGTTTTAAACCAAAGCACTCCAGCAAGGACGAGAAATCTTTTGTTAATGCAGAGTCATTTTTGTCCATCTGGATGTTAAAATCCCCCCAAAAAAGGGTTCTCTCAAATTTAAGGCATAGATACGACAGCAGTTCTGCAAACTCAGATAGAAAGTCTTTGTTTGCTTTAGGAGGCCAGTAGACTGTAGTTATGGCATTTGAATGACACTCGGAAACAGTTAAAACAAAACATTCGAATGAAGAGAACAGAGGAACAGCAACAGGTCTTAAATTGAATTTCTGATTGTACAGAACAATAATGCCACCACCTCTGCCAGTGGCTCGCGGGAGATCTAACAACCCGTAGCCAGCTGGAGTAAGTTCATTAAAAAGAAGACCGTCAGAATGTTTGTGCCATGTTTCGACTATACTTAAAAAGTCAAGTTTTTCTTCCAGAATGATATCAGATAAAGCCACCGCTTTATTGTTGACAGAGCGAGCATTAAAACACGCAGATTTCAACAGGCACGGGGACCCGTGAATGCTCTTTGTATGTTAGCACGGTCAAGTTGTTATGATTAATCCCAACAGGTTTACATACCGGTTTTCGGGGTTTACGAAGAAATGCAGGGCAAGGAATAGCATCAGCATCAGATGAGGAACATATAACACTGCGCCTTGAGGAGCGATGTAAGTAGCGCTTACGCCGGAGTATTCCAACATCATCACAGTTAGCATAGATGCTGTGTGCTAAAAAAGAGTTCAGTTTTAATTTCAACAGTTGGCAAACAGTGTGCCTCAGTGCCATACGGGAAGAATCCACACTAATAGCAGCCTCACAGAAGTGTAGATCCAGAGGAGGGCACCAGGAAAGTTTGTTCCAGCAACAGACGTTTAAAATTAGGAACAATAGGCCAACAGGTGAAACCAAAACGCGCATCGTAATTCAGTAGTTCGAAAAGGTTTTTCAATCTTCCAACTTCTTCAAACTTCAAATGCTCCAAGACCGTTGTCTAATATTTAGAAACAAACAAACAAAACGGGAGAGAGGAGCGGCAGCCAAAACGCGCCAGCGTTCCCTCAGCAGCCCTCCAGGATAAGACGTTTTAAGGATATGCAACATCTTGTCTAAGATTATATAAAAATACCAAACAAGTAAAAGACCTACCTGAGAGATAGGAGTTGAACCAGTCAAGCACAGTTCCGGTGATGCCCAGTTTAGAGAGGGTGGAAAGTAGGATCTGATGGTTGACTGTGTCAAAGGCTGCAGAAAGGTCCAGCAGAATCAGAACGGATGATCTGGATTCAGCTTTCACCAGTCTCAGCGACTCTGTGACAGACAGCAGGGCAGTCTCAGTGGAGTGACCACTTTTGAAGCCTGACTGATTGTCATCCAGCAGCTTGTTCTGTGAGAGATAGGCAGAGATCTGATTGAAAACTGCCCTTTCAAGTGTTCCAAACACTAATGAGTTTCTGTCTTGTGAGGAACAAAGACAAAATTATCTTTCCATGCAGTTAAACTGAATGGCGACCAAGGACAGGCTAGCCACCATTCAATTTCACTGTATGGAAAAGAGCAGCTTGGACATTCTGATAGAATTACTTTTGTGTTCCTTGATAGAAAAAAAAGTCATGAGTTTAGAACAACATGAAGTTGACTAAATGATGATGAATTTTGGGGGATGAACTAACACTATAACATCCATTGAAAGCTATATATAGCTATTTGTGCACACAATTTGGAAAATTCAAAAAATTGTACTCTTGGGAGAAAACATTTGTGTTGAAAAGCTATTTGGAATTGTTTCTAGTCCAGACAATTATTTAAATTCAATTTAAGAGATTATGGCATTTACACAGACTGATCACAATGTTTTGCTGCTGAAATTGGTCATTCATAAACATTTTGTGCTCACCAAAATTCAAACCACTGACCAGTGGCCCCAGCAGGAACTGTTTTTGAAATACTTTTGTCAACAGGAATGCATATAATTGTAACCCTTCCCTCTAACTCTGATCCAGACCCTAAACCTAACTGTCAATGAGGTCAAAATTTTATCTTGGAGGGAAAATGCAACATCTGAATTCTGATCACCATTGTTCATGTGATATGCACGATTACTTTGTAGTTTCCATGGGACCTGAATCCATGCCTCAGAGATTTCTTGTGTGATCATGTTGGTTTACAACCATTTTCCGCAATCAAGTAATGTATTTTCGAGTGAAGAGGATATAACCTATTGAGAAACAATTCACTCGATTTCTTCTGTCTGCAATTGAGTCATGAAAATAGGCATTACATATATTGAGTCAGGTGGTTGGAGGGGAGGGTTTAAATTTTGTTATTTTTTTTTTAAGAATTTGTAATGTAAAAAGAAAAGCAAAGTTGTTTCATAAGCAGAGCAAGTTATTATCCTTTGAAATACGTTTATGAAGAAAATTATTATTTGAATTGTATTTTATTTTTTTAAAGAATTACATACACTGAGTCATGCAAAATGAGAAAGTAAATGGAGTCAATTTAGATTTCATGGCCAATAAAAAAGAGTTTAAATATCCATCCATCCATCCATCGTCAACCGCTTATCCTGCATACAGGGTCGCGGGGGGCTGGAGCCTATCCCAGCTAACATCGGGCGAAAGGCAGGGTACACCCTGGACAGGTCGCCAGTCCATCGCAGGGCGAGTTTAAATATATTTCAGCCAATTTGACATTTGGCAGATTTAGCCATTGAACACGACTGCCACCATCCCTTCAACCACATGTCCACTCTCTAAAAACTCCACCCTCCAAAGGCATCACAGGCAATCTGACATCAGTAAACCTAAACTAGTTCGCTAATTTTTCTGTTTGGCTCCCCCTGACTCCTTTTTGCTGGACACATTTTTCAGTGAGTGTGTTTACATGCACACCAATACACTGATAACTACTAAAAATCATCTTATTTAAAAAAATAAAAAATCTGACAATGCAAGAAAATTTTATTTACATGAGACTTGAAATTATCTGTTTTTTCTCTGATTTGACGTAACAATGTAAGCAGGCATGCGCACAACACTTCTGCACATTGGATAAGTTGTAAGAATGTGAAAGTGTAATTCGAGATTGTGTAGAAGCCCATTTTCAAGGGTGTTATGACACCTGCATTGAAGTAGACTTTCCTTATCTTGCTAGTTATGTAACAATGCGATTCATTTTTGAGCACATTCATAATACACTGGGTAGCCTGTCTGAGGATAACTAATTCAGGCTTACGTTCCCATTCCTTTTTATTGCTTATTGATGTTGAATTCATGACTGAGAATTTGAGAAAGCAACAGATGCCTATTAGTCCAATTATACAAGCCCATCATGGTCCTAGATGGAATGATTATGGCAAATAAAAGAGTATTTTCATGGGCTCTGTGTACAGCTGTAAGATCACCTCTGGAGGAAAATGCTAACAGCAACTGGAAACCCATAAATGCTGTCCTGGGATTCCGATTGAATGACTGCATAATAATCACAGAAACGCTTTGAGAG
The DNA here is from genome assembly GCA_032164185.1 of Moxostoma hubbsi. Classification (NCBI taxonomy): domain Eukaryota; kingdom Metazoa; phylum Chordata; class Actinopteri; order Cypriniformes; family Catostomidae; genus Moxostoma; species Moxostoma hubbsi. The sequence continues at coordinate 654,396 of JAVLUX010000151.1, read as the reverse complement.
TCTAGTCGAAATTCCATAAAACGTTTCAACAATCAAGATCTTGGTTTTTATTATTATGAGCTGACAGATTGGATATTCATGTATATATTCATGAGAAAAGTCAAGTAAAAACTTAAGCCTTTAATGATGACAGCAGTCAAGGTCTCATTTAAAGACAGACATTGTTTTGATCTTGTAGAATTAATTTAAGTACATTATGCAGACATCGATGTCATTGGTCTTCAGTGCATTTTGTCCATATTTGTTTTAGACCTAGTTCAGTAGATTTTGATAAATCTCAGCAGCCCTGAAGACAATTCACAAAGAAAAACTGCAAGATTATTTATACATTTAAGCAACCGCACAATTAATTTTTATAGAAAATAAATCTAAAATTAAACAGCAAATATCTATCCTGCAATTTAACACAGATAAATAACTACATCTGTACAATCTTTAGTTTATAAAAAGGGGTTCATTAATTACTTATAAGTCATTTATAAATGCATTATAAATCATTTAAATACAGTTAAAGAAACATGCATAAAAAGGAAAACTGTCATCCAAAACTTGCCAAAAAGAGTGTTTAAAGGGTTAGTTAACCCAAAAATATAAATTCAGTCATTGTTTACTCACCCCTGTGTAGTTATAACCCTGTATGACTTTCTTTTTCATAACACAAAGGGAGAAATTGTGAAAAAAATTTCAAACCACCTTTTCAATCTTCAAAAGCATGTAAAAGTACAATTCAGAAGTCAAATAAAGTATTCCATGAGTCTCAGATTGTTCTGAAAACATACAATAAGGTTTGGTGAGAAACAATCCGAAATCTAATGTATTAGTTTGGGAAAATGTTGACTAACTGGTGGTCTCCTGTGCATGTTAATGAGACTGCAGGAGATCAACAGTTCATTCAGCCACCTCGTGACATGGGGCGTTCAAGCAAAAACTTTTTTTGTTTATCTAAAAACATGTCCACCACAGCGAAAGTGAATACAGCTGCACAACACATCTGCACACAAACCAGAGAACAGAAATGACTAAACATGTCTGAAGAGTTTGCAGTTGAAAAATAGATGCATTTCTATGCCCAGACTTATTTGTTGACCAGAGTACACAGTCAAACTGAGAGATAAAGGAGGCGGGAATGTCTGTCTCCTGTCCTCCATTCTGAAACCGTGTTTGAGTGTGACAAAACTCTGATTAATATAGAAAATATACTTTTATCATGTTGTGACAAGGAGGAGGGCGTTGCTGGGCAATGAGGATGCATGCCCTGCACTAAGTTTCCCAATCAGCCGGAGAGAGATAAAGGAGGAGCCTGGGATGCCAGAGAGAGAGAGAGAGACACACAGGAGTGTGTGTGTTGTTATGTTTCAGTTTGTTACAGTATGATACAGCATTTTATGTTGTAATTAAAGTCTTGTTGATTATTAATCTGGTTCCTGCTTCCTCCTTTCCCAACCAAACAAGAGGCTTATCTGCCACACATTTGATGTTTGCTGTCAGGTTAAAACACACCTCTGTTTCTGTTTGATTTATAAATAGTTTAAATAAAGTTTAAGTAAAATAAGGCTGGGTATAGAAATGCATTGATTCTTTGACAACAGACTGTTCTGGTTTCTTGTTAGTGTGCAGCTTTGTTCTTTTCTTTTGCCGCTGTTGCTTTAGCTGAGCTGTTTTTAGATAAACAAAACAAGTTGTCGCTTGAGCACCCTATTTCACAAGCGGGGCTGTATAAACTTGAACGTGCAGTCTCGTGAACGTGTAGCGGAGAGCAGCGGTTGGTCAACATTTTTATTAAATAATATATCTCGGGTTACGTAACTGTAACCCCTGTTCCCTGAAAAAGCGGAACGAGATGCTGCATTCCGCTTTTTCAGGGAACAGGGGTTACAGTTAAGTAACCCGAGATGTTCCCTATCAAAAGCTACACTTTGATGCTGTGCTGATTTAGTGCTTTGGGAACGAGAATACCCATGCCACCACACTGCGGATGTCTGGACCCCTTACTGTTGTGTAGTTGTACTCACAAGTGTGCAAGAGGATTCAGACATGTGATGTTGACTCAAGGAAGTAAGAGTGGCATAATCATCCAAACTATAAAATCTTATGAATGTGTGCAGAGAGGACCAGCCTTCTGCATTACAAACATGTTGCAGAGGGACACCTCTAGCTAAAGCTTTAGAGGAGGCAACCCCCCTTGTAGATTGAGCCCTGATACCTACTAGCAAAGCTTGACTGCACGCCTCGTAGGCCAGGGCAATAGCATCCCTCACCCAATGCGACATTGTTTGCTTGGTGGCAGCAACACCCTTGTCATGGCCCCCATGACAATCAAATAGTTGCCCTGACTTATGCCACTGCCTAGTGTGGTGGACGTAAGCCTGAAGTGCACAGACTGGACACAGTCTGTGAAATCTCTCCTGATCTGGCGTTGTAAACGGCGGGGAACAGAAGGCTTCAAGAGTGACCGGATGTACAGCCGAGAAAGGAACCTTAGGCAGGTAGTGGCTGCTGGACCCCTTCACTTCTAGAAGGGGCAGGGCTGGGTGGCTGGCGGCACCTCCCCCTGAGTGCGGCGAGGAAGGATTTGTCCGAAGGCTTCCTCATGACTCTTTGCCTCCTGGAACCTGGAGTTCATAGAGTCACCGAACAAGCCAGAAGGCGAAATCGGGGCATCAAGAAGGAACACTTTGTCCTTGTCTCTGAGGCCAGAAAGGTTCAGCCATAAGTGTCTCTTCATGCTGACCAAAGTAGTCATAGACCGGCCAATGGCACAAGCTGACTGTTTGGAGAGACAGATCCGTGGCTCAACGAAGCTCTGAGAAAGCCTCTTCATTGACCGTACTTCCCGCACTCAGGTCCTTCAACAGGTCAGCCTGGTACACCTGCAACACTGCCATAGTGTGCAGGGCAGCACCAGCCTGACCTGCTGCCTGATAAGATTTCCCCACAAGCGTAGAGGTGGTACTGCATGGCTTTGTGACCCCCGTGCCTCAGCACCCACGATAGTCGAATATGTCGACGTTGAAGGCATGAAGACACAGGAAGTATAAGGTTTGCACCATGAATGAGAAAGCTCGTCATGGAGGTCATCAAAGAAAGGAAGGGACTGATTTAGCGTTCCCTCCAGCTTGGAGTGTTTGGGGGTCTCTTGTTCGCATGGCCAGTCTAACTGGAGTCTGGCCACGACCCGAGTAACCAGGGTAGCTCGAAGTCAGTGGACTCAAGAGATTCAGCATCCCCCTCATGAACCGAAGAGGCGCCGGAGCATGCTTCAAGATCACGAAAAGGACCGGCTGGGTCTGGGGAGAGAGAGAGCGATAGGGACGGACCCGTCTCTCGCTCCTCTGCCAGATCTTTACGAGAACCCCACGATGGAAGGGTGGGCGCTGGCTCTCGGAAGTCAGCAAAATGAGTGCGCCCCGCTCCAGCGCAAGAGCTCTTCCCCCAAACACACAAAACAAAACTTGTGTGTGTCCGTTTCAGCCATAGAGCATAAACACGGGAACACACACTGCTTGTTTTGTTTATTATAAATTTTTTTGAAAGAGAAATGTTTTCTGGGCACTGCCTAACAAATTCTAACTCCTAACAGAGGAAAGTAGAAAGTTTTGACAGGGTTGAAAAGCACAACACACACAGAATGTTCTGAAGACAAAAGACCTGACAATGAACCTGTGGCACATCTATTTATAGCCCCTGGTACCGGCACATCCTGATGATGTCACCAGCAGAGGCTATAAATTCTAGTCGATTTCATTGACATGTTGCACACATATTCACATCTGGTCACTCCTAAAGACATTCCCAAAGCGCTAAATCAGCGCAGCATCAAAGTGTAGCTTTTGATAGGGAACATTTGATTTCGGTTTGTTTCTCACCAAACCTTAGAATTTGGTGTCATGTTAATCATGAGTCTCATGGCATAATTTATTAGACTTCTGAATTATACTTTTGCATGCTTTTGAAGCTTGAAGAGGTGGTCACCATAAACTGCCATTGTATGAATTCACTGAGCACAATTTCTTTTTTCTGTTTCTCTTTTTGTGTTAAGAATAAGAAAGAAAGTCAAATGGGGTTATAACAACACAGGGTTGTGTAAACAATGACTGAATAAAAACTTTTGATTGAACTATCCGTTTAAATGCACATATGTCCACACTAGGTTATTTGGTTACTAAAGTTTTTTTTAAGCGTTTATAAAATATGAGTTAAAATGGCTCAATATTTGGCAGGTATCATGGAAGTCACCCTTTTTTAAAGTCAACATGTAGTTATGTATGCATGTAGTTATAATAAAAGCATTTAAATGATCAATAATTAATTTGTACCGCTTAACAATGTTTTTTTTTTACCAACATTTACATGACTTACATGCATTATTGCAAACTGACTTTTATGTACCGCATTTTATGTTTCACCATAGTTTCCTGGTGAAATTAACCCCAGAACTGTGGGTTTTATTCACTTTAAAAAACAATCTTGAGTGCAAAAGCTGATTATGACTTTATAAACACAAATTTTTTATTTTACACTGTTAGTCACACAGTACTATGTCATAATATTGAAATGCTTTTACCCTAATGAATCATTTGCCAACACATAAGCTGAAAAGTGAGATGAAAGTGTCATAGTAGCAACATGAAATTATGTGTTTTTTTATGTCACGTTTGATTTTAGGTTAAGGTGTTGGTTTAGGATAAGGAGGTCTGTTTTGTTTACCTCTAATTTGCTTTAGGAACACAGTTTTGTCTAAGTCTTAGGTTAGGGAGGTACATTTTACTCATTAGAAACTCCATCTTAAAAACCTCATCTGATAACAAACCCATTTCAGTTGCCTTTGCTGACCCCCACTGGATATTTTACTGGATACTGCAGAGAAACGTGTTTTGAAGCTTTGAATTCATTTTGTTTTGCAAAAATGTCACCATTGCCATGTAATATATGCTGTATTATCATGTATATTATCATGTAATATATACATGAGATCAGACTTTTCCAGGCCTGGAATTCAACAATTTATTTCCTGCTATTTCCATGTTTTCCATGACCATGCAAATCCTGTATGTTGAATAAAACAGTTGTTTACCAAAAACTATTAAGAAATTATATATCTCATTATGTATATCAGAAATCAGTAGCATTTGAAATGTCTAGGTATTATCTGCTCTCATTGGCTACTAATATAGTCCATAAATTGTAGTGTAGTATGCTATTCCAAACACAGTTTAAGTCTCTGTTTTGCCAAAATCGGATGCAGCCATGATGCTCAATGTGAAACACATAAATTCCTGCCTCAATCACACCAATTGCTATACATTTCAACACAGTAACAGTTTCTAATATGACTTTCAGGCAATTTAACATAGTTGCACTGACACTCCCCTGTTTTTGTACATGTATACACAAAGGGACACTTGCAAAAACTGACAAGATATGCTATTTTGTCCATCTGTAAGACACCATTTTCAGTAGATCAGGCTAGTAGATCAGCTCAGACGTTTTTTTTTTTTGTGTGTGTGTGTGCTTTTTTTGGCATAGTTGTTATTAGTTAACCATTAGTAAATCAGATGCCACTATAGAATAACTAAATGTTACTATAATGTCACGTGCGATAGTGGAGCAAATAGACCCAAGAGCAGAAGAACAGTTCAAAGGATTTATCCTCTGCTAAAAGCTAAGTGAGGTCCAGAATAAAACCCAGCAGAGATGGGTGATCTTAACTCCCAACACGTGGGCAGAAACAAGGTATCCTCTGTGGAAGATAAGCTCTGATCACCTCCAGCTGTTTCCCATTGTTCCTCACCTGTGTTTCATTTAATCATTACTCTTTGTGTATTTAAACCCTGTTTCTGTAACAAGGCAGACGAGGATCTAAATGCAGCTTTAATGAAAAAAAAAAAAAAAAAAAAAAAAAAAAAAAACACAACAACAACAAAAACAAAAACAAAAACACAGAAAACCATGAACAGGACTTGGAACATGACATGAATACATCTAACAACTGACAACGAATTATTGAACAACAGGGTTTAAATACACAAAGGGTAATGATTAAATGAAACACAGGTGAGGAAGAATGGGAAACAGCTGGAGGTGATCAGAGCAAGGGATGATGGGAAGTGTAGTCCATGGGGAACAGATGACAGAGGCAAATCACAGGGTGGACATCAGTGAATCGTGACAGCAGCAAAACTGGAAAGACCCATTGAGGGGCCAAACCCTTAATTTCCATAACTCGTCTGGGGTTGCCAAATGCTGACCCAACATGGCCAATTTTCTGGCATCAGAACCAATCTGGACAGGAGATCCGCCCCCAATTTCAAATGGCTCGTAACGTACTGTCTTCAAAGACAAAGGACATGTAGAGGTTTCCACTCAATTCACAGATAATGTAGTGATTATTGATCTGTTTCACTTAAGGTGTGGTTATGAGTGTATCAGAATGGATGACTTCCTGTTGGGCAGAGCTAATAATTATAATTCTGAAAGTTGTCTAGCTTGATGAGAACTATATATGTTCAAATTTTTTGTGACTGTAGGTGAAAATAGGGGTTCTACAGAGGCCGTCTTACATGCCAATTTTAAAGTAGTTAACAGTCACTGGCCAACAGGTGGGTCATTTGAATGTGGCCATAAAACAAATGCTTTGTTTATATCAAAAACTCCATAAATGTTCACAAACTTGGTATCAAATTAAAGCTTAAAAACTCAACTTTCATCTTCTGAAGTCTATTTTGCAATTATAGCATTACAGAGAATATATTTTAAAATGTTAAGAATGCGTTTTTAAAACATGCAACATGTGAGCAACAGTACTTATGTTTCATGTTCTCTGCTTATGATACAATCAAATGTAAGGTGTCAAAACTCAAATAAGGGGAATAGTATAATCAATAATCAATAATTCATAATCAATAACTGATCATACGGGTTATGAGTTATCACTTACAGTTTTAAATTATCCCTAAAAGGGAATATGTTGCCAAGGTCCTTATATGGGCCACTAAACGCAACGGGTTGCGCTGTTACACATATAGGCAGGCAAAAATAGAGCAATTGTATACATCAACATTCAATCACGACGGATTATAATTAAACATTAATTGTCTAGAATCGTTCGATTCTCGAAATAACTCCTAAGGGGATTAATTTGTCATCTAATAGTCTGCTCGCCAGCGAACTGACCATAAAATCTTTATTAACCCTTAAGAAATTATTCGTATAACTTAGAAAGGCAGACTATTTCTCTTGGCCACGTAAAACAGCTTCCCTTTTCTAAACAAAAATACTATTTAAAGTATCAACAGTTTTAGAGCTCGTAGCTTAAAAATCGAACATCTCAGGGACCTCGAAATCATGAACAGATAGGCAGAGTCAATCAATGAATATAGTATTTAATACAGGAAAACTACGTATATATCGGTGACTACAGTTACACGGAATAAATGTATTTACAAACACAATAAACCACAAATGGAAAGGGAAAGCTTATAGAAGGTGATAGAAAGAGGGAGTAAGAAAACAGTTATGGCAAAAACACAGAATGGAACCTTAAACGAGAGACACAGAGGAATCACAAATCACCCTTTTGGGGCGAACAACCAAACAGCATTTAGATCTCGAGAGGGAATAAAATACTTGCATATATATAGCTCTCTTGTGTTGAATGTGTGTGCGTGTTGGTCTTCTTTTTGGTTCCTTTCCGGGGCGAACAAAGTCGCAGCAAGTTTAAAGTTCCTTTAGATGACGTTACCACAGAGATAATTCAGACTAAGTTCTTTTCACTTGTCGGTGGAAGTAAACACGGAGAATTATCTAAGAATGAAAACAAAAACTAACTAGAACAAACAAAAGAAACAGAGAAGAGATGGTGACGACCCAGTCGAAAGACAAAAACTAAGCAACGTAAACTGGAGTTCCTTTCTTTTAAGGAAAACCTAATCCACGCCTCTCTGAAGCGAACTGTCCAATCGTTGTTCAGAAAATCTTGAGCGGGAAAGTTTCTTTGTCTTGTCAGGCCGATTCATTTGCATAAGTTATGGCCGTGGCCGAAATTCGTCATTTTTCCTCCGAAGATGATTAAACATAACAAGACACATTTTATCATAACCTAATACATATATCTGGCTCAGTCAGACAAAGAGGAGTACAAAGACATCAAGCACGACATGTAACAATGATAGGAATTCAAGTTTACATCTCAATGCGTAATTACAAGTATTTATAATTCACTTGATCCTACGATAACGTCATAGTTATTCCAATAGGACACGGGCAAACAGACAAACGTAAAAACATATCAAATATATCTCAGTAAAGTCTTTAAATGAGGAAATTCCTGAAAAGTTCTTATGTGTGTGTGTGTGGGTATCTGTGTGTCTTGGAGAGGTCTCTTACTCTCCTAGACTTGGGAGGGTAAGATTAGGATCTCTTTGAAGCTCGCAACGGCAGGGAAAGATCTCGTGGGTGTTGTCTGTTCACACTCAAGGGTGTCATAGAAGTTGTCATCGAACCATCTATTGCAGACTGGCTGGAGCCGAAAGCCTAATTTACGTTTTGAGTTCAGAAGCCAAAAGCTCTTTGGGTTTTAGCAAGAATGTGCATTACATAATTCATTGATACGCTACACAAATGACTGAAGAAAAAACAGCATGCATTTCATTGTGTGGGTCCACTGATGGAAATTAACCACATCAGATTGGTTAAGTAAAATGATTACCTTCTAGTTTAAATTCTGTTTATATTTTTATATTTTTGTTTAAGTGCATTTTAGAGGATAAACTTTTATGTATGTAAATATGTTTGATGCTATTTGTTAAAATAAATTTATACATAATATTAATATGAATCTATCTACCAGGGGTGTAATGGTTCTCGGTAAAAAAACAAACCACACGGTTCACCACCCACGGTTTGGTAAGCATATGCTGCGTTGTTCATCTCTAATTTAATAACGCATCAGGATCATACACTTTGAAACTAAAATAAAGCGGCAAATAGACAAGCGCAGTTATAACCTACGCTAATAAGGGTTGGGTATTGTTTCAATTTTATCTATTCCGATTCTGGTTATCGAATCTGGTTGTCATCGAATCTTGGTTCCGATTCTAATAATTTTCTAGAAAGAAATAAAAGAGCAAATACTTTAAGAACAAAAATTTGCCTACCTTTTATTCTTGCCACATTTAGGCTATAACCAGTAAACTGCCAATTGTGACAGTTCCCCTTCATTTATAAAAATAAATATTTCACTTTTTTATAAGGAATAATCAACAAAAACAATTACAAACCAAAAATGTCTAAGTAAATATAACACAAAAAAATAGAACATAACAAAATACGTAACAGTTATTGGAAGCAGTAATAATGTCAAAGAGAGTCTGCAATGCAATGTCAGCATTACATTTGAAGAAAAATCTCTGGGCTAACTGTATCCCCAGCAGAAATATGGGGCTACAAATATTAGCTTTATCTAGTGCGGCAAACATGATACATTCATTTTCACGTTGTGTTGAAGTAAATGCTTCATCATATTGGAGGTGCTTCATCCCTTGCACATAATCCTTTTATTGCAGGTGTTGCATTTTGCTGTGTTGTTATCAATTTTAGCATAGCTTAACCAAAATTTTGAGCATTTGCAGTAGTCAGACTCAGCCATGTTGCAGAATGTAATGAACTGTGCTTGTGTGTAATGAAATTAGTTCCTTGTAGCAGGTCCTGTCAGATCAAAACGACTGTAAAATGCTCACTACCGTTCACCTCGCTAGCATGATTAATAAAGTTAAGAGCCGAAGTGAGGAATCGAAATGCATGTGTCTTATCGAATCCAAGGTTCTTGGAAATTTGGAACTGGATCTCGATGCCAAACTCTACCGCTAATGCATCTGTATTCTGCACCCCCCCCCCCCACCTGTAATTCTGCCAAGCCCTAGTGGCCAGCGACTCTGATGTGTGTGCAAACTTTCAAGAGTTTTCACGCATGTTATGTACCCCAAAAGTACTGAAAACCTTTAAAAGAAGAATAAATCCTTAGAAGAACAATAGGGCTCTGCACTTTCAGATACAATAGGGCTCAGCACTTTCAGTGCTCAGGCCCTAATAATTCCTTTTATATATAGCACTTTTCTAGGCACTCAAAGCGCATTACATAGTATAGGGGGAATCTCCTCAACCTACACCTGGATGATGCAACGGCTGCCATAGTACGCCAGAAAAGCCAACACCCTGGCTATTAGTGGAGAGGAGAGTAGAGTGATATAGCCAATACAGATTATTAGGGTGCAATGATAGATAAGGGCCAGTGGGTGGAATTTGACGAGGACACTGGAAATATACCCCTATTCTTTACAAGAAGTGCCCTAGGATTTTTAAAAAAGCAAATTGGCCAGATTGTAAACAAACTTAATGCCACGTGACCACTGACGTAGTCCCAGTTGCGTCATTACACAACGTCGAAGCTCATTTCGAAAGGGATCTTGAATATAAAGAATCTGTGAAATGTGAAATATGTGTGAGAAAGCCAGTATGTTGAAATTAGAAAGAAGGGTATTTAGGTTTATTCTGCAGATCTTTGCACATTGAGGAGAAGCCCCAGAGGATGTAAGCTTTCCTCTCTGAATTATGTTGTCACGTTTGGAAAATGATGTTTCTCTTTTATCCCTGGTGTGCTTTCACAGACCCCCTCTCTGTTTTTCTGGCTCCTGGCCTAAACCTTTTGATTTCACTTTATCTTCCTCCCTGTCCTTCGGTGGAATTCTCTATTTCTTTCTCTCTTAATCCAGAAGGTCTATTTTTTTTAGGAATACCCTCAGTCTGAATCAAATCAAATCAAATCAAATCACTTTATTGTCACACTACTGTGTACACGAGTGCAACAGTAGGTGAAATTCTTGTGTGCAGTTCCGAGCAACATTGCAGTCATGACAAGTGACGAGACATAAACCACTTTACAATAAACAACATATTTACACAAAACAATTTACATAACAAATGTACACATACTTACACAACAATTTACATAACAAATGTACACAATACACACAATGTAGAATACACATACACTAGATAAGGGTATAAATATATATAAACACTAATTGAATTGGGAGAATATATTGACAGAGTGATGATTAATAAAGTGCAGTGCTGATTGTTGATCGTGAGAGATCATGTGTTCAAAAGTCTTATTGCTTGTGGGAAGAAGCTGTCATGTAGTCGGGTGGTGCGGGTCCTGATGCTGCGATACCGCCTGCCTGATGGAAGCAGTGAAAGCAGCCCATGACTCGGGTGACTGGAGTCTCTGATAATCCTCCGAGCTTTATTCACACACCGTCTGTTATATATATCCTGGAGGGAGGGAAGCTCACCTCCGATGATGTTTCTGGCAGTTCGCACCACCCTTTGCAGGTCTGCTGACTAATATTGTAATATAGTCCTGCACTGGCCTGATGGAAGTAACCTCAATTCAGGAAGAAATCCAGCAGAACACTGTTAATGTTTTATCCTACACTGCTACAGGGATTTTATAGTAGAAAACAAGACTTCAAAGGATAATTGATGCATTTCAGTGAAACTGGGTATGTAATGAATACACAATAATACTGCATAGCTGTGGTTCTCAGATGGTTTTGCTTGAGGACCCCGATTTCACATTAGAAATCAAATGGCAACCCAAAACTAAATATTTTTTCAAAAGAAACATAATGTCCTTAAAATTAAACATTAAAATGTATCAATATTGCAATACAGTAGTAGTAGTAGTAGTAGTAGTAGTAGTAGTAATAATAATACTTATTTTAATTATTTTAATAATTATTGATTGTGAATTATCAAATTACTATGATATGAAAAAAAGACTATTTTGTAAAGCATGAACAACAAAATTATGATTTACAAACCAAAACAGGGCCAAATATTGTATTAGAAATATCAGGTAATAATACCATAATATCAATGCTGCATTCCAGGCGAAGTTGGAGGTGGGGATATCCAAATTTTAATTTCCCATTTTATTATTTGTATTTAGCATTGTATTTATTACCTACTTGCAGAACAGACCTGCATCCCACAATCGAACCACTGATGTATATCATGATTATGACGTAAATTATGCAATTCTGAAGTAAGAAAGGGGAGATCAGAATATGTCACATGAATAATTATGAAATCTGTCTTGCATCAGAGCTAGTACAAAGGGGAGTGATTTAATAAACCTGCATACTACTACATCATCTATCAAAGATATCAGGTCTGATACCAAAATGAAAAATGTAAGTGTGTTTGTACTACGCTGCACAGAATGGTACCATACAGTGACTAAGTAATATATGCACGTGTTTGCATATGATAACAAAATGTCAAATCAAGTGGCATTTGTTTTCAAGACAGCACAATCACAAGCTTTTCAAGCAAAACATTTCACAAAAATAAAAGTGTTAGGTTTACACTGAAAAATCAATATATATATATATATATATATATAACGGTTAGTTCCGGTCCTCGAAACTGATTATTGGACGAGAGACGTTCCATGAGCACTGAGGGTCTGACAACATCAGCACTTGGACACTTCACTGAGTGAATCACTCCACTTGTGTTTGCCATCCTAAACTAAAGTGTAAGAGCAGTGCATATGTATTAAGAGCTACTGCAGGCAATGTGTCTCTTTTTACATCTATTTTTTTACATTACATATGTTAGCCAGCAGGTGGTAGCAAAAGATCATTTTAGTGTGTAGTATGAGCCAGTTGGTGAAGTGAAGTGAGATTCATTGTTAGTCATTTTTTACATAGAACAGCGCTCCATGATCGCTCATATTACTACTACATTACGAAAGCTAGGAAATAGCTTTAAATGGCTTTAAACGAACAACTTCAGCATTAAGGCTCATCACAGCTGAGAGACACAACAGACTGACTGATAACCGAACCCAAGGTGCTTACCTCTAATCGGAGTTTCCACATTGGATACATACTGTTTAAAATGTCAGAGGACATTGTGGTTTCTATGGAGAATGACTCTTGTGCACCAGCTACTGTGAAATGGAGAGAAATACCCCTACTTGGACAGCTATTTTACCACTGAGAACGGTGATCTTCAGAAAGCTGACAATATTTCTGCTTGGGTGTGGCAACAGGTGGTCACACAGGCTCCATCTCTCTCTCTCTCTTTCTCTCTCTCTCTCTCTTTCTCTCTCTCTCAATCAGAATGGCAGATTCTGATTGGTCGCGTGACAAAGTAGATCCATGTACAAATGCGTTTTTATGACTCTGTTTTTCCTAATTTTTTTAAATGTACTTGTTCATTGAACTGTTGTACATAAGCAATATCACACTCGTAATTGTGCTTATGGCCCTAAATCAGCACTGCTGAGATTATCTATGGCACGAGGCCGCCGAATCACAGCACATGATTTTTTTGATGTAGGTCCATATCGCACTCTTGCTTGTGTGATATTGCTTATATATATACAATGCTCACTATACAATACCATCGTACAATACATAGACAAATACATTATAATGTAAAAAAAACAATCAGTTCAATATTGAGAGCTGCGGAACAGGAAAGGCGGCGCTGATTGCTCACAGGAAAACAGAGCAACACGCTTCTAGTACATATGGAAGATGATCGAAGACAAAAGGCAAGTAGATTGTACTGTAGCGGTACAGCTTGTCGAGTCTGCCAAACAACAGTGTCATGTCCTGGTGCTGCAGTACATCAAACATGTAGATTTATTTACACCAAATTTTTTATTTACGCAAATCAGTGGATTTGTGATGCAGAAAAAGCAGCAGTAATTTTAACAGTCACCTCTCCCAGCCATGCATGCACAGCAAGACGCTAATAGTCATAAGTTATGAGTCATAACTATCAAAAAACAGCTTATTCAAAAAGCCAATGAAGTAAGAAATATGAGACTAATAATATTCTGCTTTTGACTTCAAAATTTAAACAGCTTTGAGAACAACACTTGCATATGTTATAAGCCGGTAATGATGGCAGTAAAGTTTACATGCAAAGTGAAACAGGGTAATTATTTTAATTATTATTATTATTATTACATATATTGTAAAAACATGAAAATTGTGATTTAATATTATTAATGCAGTGCTATTGTTCAAGTTACTTAGAGAACTGCCTTTTGTTGCCAATGTCAGACACTTTTGTGGCATTCATTCATTTTTAAATGACTGAAGCAACTGAATCTCTTAATAAGATTGAGTGAAACATTTGTGGGTGCTCATACCGTATTGTATCGTATTGTATTGTGAAATATATATATATATATAATGTGCAAAGTTATTTGGATTTATTTTAATATATTTTGTAGCGGAAAATGTCCTATTGAATGTGATGATCTACAGTACACCTGTATGAACTTGTGAGGGTAAATGATTTGAAACCAGTTGATTAAAAAGTAATAGCACAAATTGCTCAGAAAAGAGAAGAGAAAAGCAAGCAACCTCCCAGTTTACAAAGGTGTGCTAAAAGTATAACCATTTTGCCCAGCTTGTCATATAATTAGAATCTCCAGCTCCACTTTACTGTCAACCCTGCCTTTGTTTCTGAACCCTGAGCATCCATCTTACACCTGACAGGAGAGAGATAAAATAAACAGAAAGTTGAGGGAGGTAAAACAAATTAGAAATAGCAATAAAGAAAATTATGATCCCCAGTAATGAAGAGGAGAGGAGGAAAGAAAACCTCACTGAGAAAACCTCACTCAACATTTTAGTGTCAGCTCTCTTTAGATTTATTGATGGTGTTCTTCTGCCTCTCCTTAGCTAATTGAAAGTTAGTCAGTGTGCTTCTGAAAGAAAACATATTTTGACAATGGCTGGCAGATAAGACAATAAAGAACAACAAATTCTGTCAAGAAGACACCAGAATGTTATCTTTTCACAGTCTTATTTTTACATTCACACATTTCTAAAAGTGTGCAGGGTTCCAGACTATAAGTGTGCATATCAGTGAGGAAGTTGTCTGGGCTTTGTACATGTTATTGTATCTTTGCTACATTGCACGGTGTTTAGTAGCTAACCCTGTGCCGAATTTATGCACCTGACTCAGGTGTGCATTGGGCTTAAAACAACTGTCACAAATAGGACATGTTACTGGACTAACATCCTTTGTTTATTCTGTACCAACCTTCCTACTCAACTACCCATAGCAACCCATATTTTAAGGTTTGGGCCTGGGGCTACATTCTTTTCAACCAATCAGGTTGATTTTATGGTTAGAGCCTGGTGTAGTCCATTTTCACCCTAACTGACCAATCACGCTTTCTTCAGAAGTTCCTTACAGACCAATCACTGTTCTCTGATCGGAACAAACATGAGACCCATGATGCAGTGTTTTGTGCTCGATACACACAAATTCCATCTCGTGCTCTGATTATGTGTTATACTGCTCTGAGTTCAGTTCATGCGGTACTCAACTACACACAGAAACAAAACACAGTCTTGCTTCAGTTTTCTGCCATAATAAAGGCTTGAAACTGTATAGTAATGCTGGGTGCTAAATTAGTACAGAACTACATTACCATATTACTATTGTTTAATGAAATAATAATAATAAATTAAACAATTATACAACATTTTTTAGAATTAAAAAATCTGATATATTAAAGAATACTCAATTGTGAACAACCAAAACAGCAATTACTACACTGGCAGTAAAGCATGGGTAAAACATTACATAATTTTACATTTTCAAAAGGAATCACTACCTGTTTGCAGTTTTAACACCTTGTTCAACATTAATGCTGGTTAATGTAAATGCATGGTTTGTTTTAAGTTTTTTTGTTTGATTGTTTGTCTAAATTTTGCAGCCCTGTGGCCTGTTGCACAAGCTATTTGAACAAACTAAGAGTTTCAGAGTAACTGTCAATCTGACAAAACCAGATAGAGAGAAACTGGTTTAGATTGGGTTTGGCAATCTCAAGACACTCCCTACAAACATTCATGATAAACCCTGAAGTTTGAATGAGTGATATTTGCAAATAACAGCCAATGCGTGTAACTTGGAAAGAGTTGGCAGGATTTACTTCTAGTGTCTTTACTTCTGTTGAAAGGCAAAGAGGTCCACTTCTGCCCTGTAAAATCTCCCCCAGATTTGTTCCACTAACTCAGGGTGGATTTTCCACTCCCACGTTGTTATTTAATGTCTGGACAGTAAATCTGCTCCCACATTCAGGCATCCAGGGATATAAACTGCCCTGACTGACAGGAGCTTGCCCTGGGCCCAAAGGAGAATCTGTCGTGCCAGAGTGTTCAGCTGGCGTGAACGTAGACCTCATTGATGATTTATGTAAGAGACTGCTGCTGTGTTGTCCACCTGCACCAGGACATGGCAGCCTCTCAAATGCTGGAGGAAGTATTTCAGGGCCAGAAATACAGCTATCAACTCGAGACAATGTGACAATCGATCTGATGACCCTCCCATTCCCCTTGAGCTGGATGACCACTTAAGACCACTCCACAGCCCGTCAGAGAGGCGTCTGCCGTTAGAAACTTGCAACGGCAAGTTGCAAGTAGAGTGGGTTGAGTCCAAAGTAAGGAACTGGGGTCTGAACCACATAGAAAGGGTACAAAGCACACGGCGCATAACCCTTATTAGCCTTAGGGTACTGGCCTTTGGATGAAATCCCCTGGCTTTGAGCCACAACTGAAATGGTCTCATGTGCAGAAGTCCCAAAGGGATCACCGAGGACGCAGATGCCATGAGGAGTCGCAAAGGAGCCAGTGCTGCATCCATGCATTTCGTGAATGTGCGGGGTGATAGGGCTAGGCTGAATGGAAGAACCCGATATTGGAAGGCTTCGCCCTCGAAAGCGAACCTCAAGAACTTCCTGTGTTGTGGCAGAATTTCTTTATGAAAGTATGCGTCCATGAGATCTATCGTGACCAACCACGTTGTTGGATTTGGGACACGACTGTCTTGATAGTTAGTATCTTGAACTTGAATGCCCTGACTGAGCGATTCAAGCCTCGAAGATCTAAGATCGGACACAACCCCCCACCCTTCTTGGGAACCAGGAAGTATCTGGCTCTTTCTCTGGAAGGGGAACATGTTTTATGGCCCCTTTGACCAAGAGATTTTGCAGTTCTTTCCACAGTAGACATGCTTGCTCCGGTTTCACGGTAGTGGAAACCACGGCGTTGAACGCAGGGGATGGCGAACACATTTAATTCTGTAGCCTTTTTCTACTGTTCTTAGGACCCACATAGAACTACCTGGCAGAAGTTTCCACACTGCCAGGTTCTCTGAGATGGGTATTCATTTTGACACTTCCTGTTGAGGTGATGTCGCGTGTTCCATGTCCTGGACTAAGGCAGGAAGCAACAGTACACCCAAAATTTCACTGGAAGCCTCTAACTCCCGAAACACCAGAGGCAGCGGGAATGGAGAGGTTTCATGGGGGTATCGGGAGGGTTGAAGTGGATGATACACGTGCCCCAGCCACAAGGCTGGGTACAAGACTGTCAGGGTTTTTCCTCTTAGAAATGACTGTCCTGAGATCTTGCTTTGGGGGCTGCTGAGGGCGACAAGCCGGTTCCCAGTCTCTACGAGGGGGAGCATGACTCACCACGCTTTCTGAGCCTCCCTTCTAGAAGGAACGGGGCAGGGCTGTGTGTGGCGAGGAAGGAATTGCCTGAAGGCTTCCTTGTGACTTTTTGCCTCCTGGAACCTGGTGATAACTACATTCATAGTGTTACCAAATAAGCCAGAAGGCGAAACTGGGGCATCGAGAAGGAAAACTTTGTCCTTTTCTCTGATGCCCGACAGGTTGAGCCTGAAGTGTCTCTCCATGCTGACTAAAGCAGACATAGACCAGCCAATGGCATAGGCCATCTGCTTGGTCGTGCGGAGAGTCAGATCCGTGGCTCGACAAAGCTCGGAGAAAGCCTCCTCCTCCTCAGGATCACGGGAAGGACCAGCTGGATCTGGGGAGAGAGCGAGCGATAGGGACGGACCAGTCTCTCGCTCCTCAGCCAGATCCATACGAGAGCCCCACAATGGAAGTGAGGGTGCTGACTCTCGGAAATAAGCAAGACGAGTGCGAAGCATTTTGACTGAGAACAGATCGTAATGCTCGCACCTGCCCCGCCCCAACACAAGAGCAGCATGCTCTTCCCCCAAACATACAAAACAAAACTGGTGTGTGTCCCTCTCAGTGATAGAGCGTAAACAGGGAAACACACACCACTTGCTCTGTCTTTCAGTCATTTTTATTTTTAAAAGAGAAAAGTTTCTGCGCACTGCCTAACAAAATCTAACTCCTAACAGTGGAAAGTAGAAAGTTTCTGAGAGGCTCATGAAGCACAACACACAGAGTGATCTGAAGACAAAAGATCTAACGATGCACCTGTGACGCATCTATTTATATCCCTGCTACAGGTGCATCCAATGATGTCACCAGCAGAGGCTATAAATTCTGGTCAATTTGATTGACGTGTTGCACACATATTCACAGCTGGTCACACCTAAAGTTGTTCCCAAATAAAATAAAATAAAATATGAAGAATTTGAATGTTTACACAACAAGAAACAATGCTGCTGCAGAGAAAGAAAAATAGAATAAAATGTGTAATTTAATTTATATATGTTCACAATAAAAACATACAAGCAGCATACAAATCTCCATATTTATTTAAAATTTAAAAGCTATTTATATTAATTAAAATTAAAAGCCTGATTTTATTTATTTAATTATCACTATAATTAATTTAATTAAGTGTAGTGAAGTCTGCAGTGTAATTTTAACTAGTGCTTGAAGTGGAAGAAAAAAGTGCAGATGCTCTCCGTTTTAGGAATAAATTATAATAGTTTTATTTATTTATTGTTATTTATTTAGTTATTATTTATTTATTTATTTTTGATAAATGATAACTGGAGACTGAGTTTTTTCAAGACATGTTTATTTAAAAATAAATATGTAAATTTGTGGGTTACACTATGGCAATGCTCTTTAACTACTTTTTTCGTGGGCTAGGTTATCCAGATCAAAGCTCAATGTGGGCCAAACATTTTTCCATATATTTTTCTTACCTAAAAAAATTATTGTAACTAACATAGTAACATGAAAAACAACACACTGTTAATAATGTGTGTTTGTTTACATTAAAATAGTTGCTAGTTACTTAGAAAATAAAAACATATAATGTAGGATTATTCTTTATGAAAACAGAGGAAGAACATTTATACATGTTCAAGTCTGTATATCTTTGACAATATTAACCTACATAAGAAAACAATGTCAATCTAACATAGTACACAGTCTTTTTAGATAAAATGATGCAAAAATGCAATTCCTTTTCTATATTAACCTGCCATTCAGATGGGGAAAATTAACCTTTCCTTGTACTGCACATATGGTGAATTTGTGCCGGAGACAGATATTTGTGAAGATAATCATTGGTAAGCAGAGAACAAAGTGATTTGATAATGTTTGGGATTGAGAATTCAGACACAAGTCATAAAAACGAATAATTATTGATATCAACGAAACTAACCTCTGACCATTGTCTATAAAAATCTGTACTCTGTGAAGTATCTGCATGTTTTTTGACAACTTTTACAAATGTTATACCTTAAACATTACATTACTTGCTAAGAAAATATGTAGATGCGAGGAAATTGAAAACTGTGAACACTTCCACGTTCAGGAAAAAGTTGGAGAGAACGATTCGTTCATTAATTGAAATCTTTGCTTTGACAGGATGGCATAATCTAAACACCCTTTATCATAAAGTTTGGTTTCAAAAACGTTAAATATTTTAGCAATAAACAAAATGCTGTACTCTATGTAGGCTAAAACATGTGGGATAAACAAAGACGCTAGCAGAACAACATCAAACCAAAGTCTTTCTAGTAAGTTCACCATCGGCCATCTTTGTAATGTTCTCGGGATTTCCAGTCATGTCAGTATGGCTCCAATCTACTTTAATGGGGTACATCGAAATCTCAAAAATAGTTGGTCAAGATTAAGATCAAAAACATATTTAAAATCAGCAATACAATTTGAGAATATTGAAATAATAAATTGTACCTCTTTGACTCATATTATGCTAAAACATGCAATTATCCCGGCTTGTACATCTTATGTGCTTGCATGTCAGTGAGTTGATTGACAGGTGATGTCTGTACCTAAAAGGTGATTGACTCTTTTGCCTGTAAGGTAGAACTTCCTTTCTACATCCATTGACCATTGGACGCTAGAGCGTCTTGGTTGGGTGTTTCAATTTATCAAATTCATTTAAATAGAAGTGACCTGTCTCTGCTAAATAGTCTCTGATCAAACTTCATTAGGCATTTGAAAACTTACCCATGAAAGTTGAGTCAGTCTTTAATGCTGTGAAAACAAATGTTTTTTCTGTCTATATGATCATAAACAAAATGACCCATCAAACATTAAAATCGTTCTATCGCTTGATTTTCTTTTTTTTTTTTACCCCTACTTATGGTTTTAAAATAGTTTAAAAACTATGTATTTTTTCTACACTGTTTTACAGGGTTCACACAAGGTCCTTGAAGTGCTTAAAGAGCTGTTATCATATCGAATTGTGAACCTCAAATCGTATAGTGAACGTCTAGGTTACGGATGTAACATCCATTCCCTGATGGAGGGAACAAGACATTGTGTCGAAGAAGCGACACTAGGGGTATCTCTTGAGTCCCGAATATGCCTCTGATCTATGAAAAAAGAACAATGAGACGTTGGCAGACAGTATTTGCATACCCTGCCCCCGGACATACGGGTATAAAAATGGGGAAATACGTAGAGTTCATTCAGGATTTTTCTGAGGAGCCGGAAATGGTCCGGCCACTGCATGAAGGGAATGTCTCGTTCCCTCCATCAGGGAACGGAGGTTACATCCGTAACCTAGACGTTCCCCGTCTGTCACTCACTTCCACGTTGTGTCGAAGAAGCGACACTAGGTGTACAATTTAAATCACACCATGCGCTGAGCCGTGTAAGTGTTCTGCTGACACAGGAGCGGGCAGGTATTCTACGTGCAAAGGTGACCAGCTGTGTCAGACGGCACGTACCCTTCCCCAATCCCCCAAAAAAGTCATAGGGATCCTTCTGGTTACCCTAGGCACGGGAACAAGGTTACGCTTGCCAACCTGGGAACGGGCCAAGCCTGGCTGGGCCTCTATTCTCTCTATGTTTCTCCGCATAGAGCAAGAACGGCCGGAGCCTTTACATGCATCGAGGGAAGGGGGTCTTACCCAGTTTCCTATTCTTTCAGGGGGAAAAGACCCTGCGGAGGCCACACCTGCTCGAAGGGGGAGGTAAAGGTGGCGAATACATCACATGGGTTTTTAGGCGACATGTGGAAAGTGGCGCAGTGTTAGATCCAGCCTCAAGGAGGGGGGAGTTGCTACAACATGGCGACCGGAGAGCAGCTGGGACTGCTTGAGGGAGAAGCGGGTCCACTTCATAAGGGGACCGTACCGTGGACGATACACACAGGGGGAGTCCACAAAGGAGTCCTGACCTGTGGAGCACCTATTCCAGTACAGAGTAGATTAAGTACCCGCAGTGGATTGGGTCGGTGAGTTTCTCCGCTGAACTGCGGACCCACAGGGCTAGGGAGGAGTCATCCAGGGATCCGAATGAGTGGGATCTCTTTGGAGAAAAAGTAAACAATTTTATCTCGGCTGAGGGAAAGGGCGCTAGGCGCAAGCGGTCCACCGATCAATCCGTCAGCGTGTTACCGAGTTCTACCGGCTAGGACCTGAGAAAACACAGGACGAAACTGACTCTACCCTGAGATTGTAAGATCTCGCAAGGGTGTTAGGTGTTGCCCAAGCCGCTACTCTGTATATGTCTGCCAGGGAGATGCCTCTGGCCAATGCCCGTGAGGATGCAACACTCCTTGACGTGTGTGCTCGGACCCATAAGGGGAGGGGCACGGCCTGGGTGTGATAAGCCAATGTACTGGGTCAACTACCCAGTAGGAAGGCCTCTGTTTGGAGACAGCGTTCCCTTTCCGCTGTCCACCAAGGCAGACAAAGAGCTGCTCAGAACATCTAGAGCTCTGCGTGTGGTCCAAGTTGGTATGAAAAGCACGTACCGGACACAGCAATGAAGGGCTGGGCCTGCCTCCTCCTGGGGCAGCTTCACTTGCAGGTTCACTACCTGGTCTCTAAAGGGCATGGTAGGAACCTTTGGCACATAGCCCGGTCGTGGTCTTAGGATCCCATATGTGTCTGCCGGACCGAACTCCAGGCAAGTGTCGCTGACAGAGAACGCTTGCAGGTCCCCAACCCTCTTGATGAAGGTGAGCATGGTCAGCAGGGCCATTTTTAGAGAGAGGCCCCTGAGTCCAACTGATTCTAGCGGCTCGAAGGGAGGTCTCTGGAGGCCCGCGAGGACCACTGAGAGATCCCATGAGGGGAACAGGCTCGGCCGGGAGGGATTCAACCTCCAGGTGCCTCTTAGGAACCTGACGATTAAGTCGTGCTTACCCAAAGACTTGCCATCTATTGCGTCGTGGTGGGCCGCGATAGCGGCGACATACACCTTCAGGATGGAAGGGGACAGCCTCCCCTCCAGCCTCTCCTGCAGAAATAAGAGCACTGACCTAACTGCGCACCTCTGTGGGTCTTCAGCCCGGGAAGAGCACCAATTTGTGAACAAGCGCCATTTCAGGACGTAAAGTTGCCTGGTGGAGGGGGCTCTGGCTTGGTTGCTCGTGTCTACGACGGCAGGTGGTAGATCAGCTAGATCTTCCGTGTCCCATCCAGGGGTCAGACGTGGAGTTTCCAAAGGTCTGGGTGCGGGTGCCAGAGCATGCCCCATCCCTGAGAAAGAAGGATTTCCTCAGGGGAATTCGCCAGGGAGGGGCTGTCGTGAGGAGTATGAGATCCGAGAACCAGGCCCAGGTGGGCCAATAGGGAGCCACTAGGGAGACTTGTTCCTTGTCTTCCCTGACCTTGCACATAGGGATGTGAGTGGTGTGCAGCGACTTGAGAGTCGACAGGCGAGTTGAAGTATCAACTCGCCGCCTTGGCGATTTATGTATGCTACCGTGGTGGTGCTGTCTGACCTGACTAGGACATGTTTGTCTCAGAATAACAGGAGAAACTTCCACAGGGCAGAAAAAAACTATCAGCAACTCTAGGACATTGATGTGCCAGCGAGGCGGGGCCCCTTTCCAACGGCCCGTGGAACACGGTTTCTGAACCCAACTTGGAGGTGTCGGTTGTGGCCAGGATGTGTAGGGACACCTGCTGCAAGGGGACCCTTGTCCGCAGAAGGCAGATGTTTGTCTAGGGTTTTGACGTTTAGCAGCAGACGGGGGTGATGGTCACACAGTGCGTGCCGTGGCGCCATGAGATGCTCTGAACCGGGGCGAGCTTGTTCTTTTCCAGTTGACCTGAAGCCCTAGGCGGCTGAGGTGCCTGAGCACTTGGTCTCTGTGAGCACATACTAACTCTCACAAGTGGGCTCTCGTCAAGGTAATGGAGTATGCGAATGCCGGCTTCTGGGAGAGAGGCATGAGCTGCCTCTGTGACATTCGTGAAGACACGAGGGGACAGAGACATGCCGAAGGGGAGGACTTTGTACTGATATGCCTGGCCGTTGAACATGAGCCGAAGAAGGGGTCGGTATTGAGGCAGAATTGAGACATGGAAGTACGCGTCCTTCAGGTCTACCGCTGCAAATCAATCTAGATGCCGGACGCAAGTTAAGATGTGTTTTTGCATGAGCATTTTGAACGGGAGTTTGAGCAAAGCCCAGTTGAAAACTCGCAGGTCCAAGATCAGTCGTAGCCGCCTCCTTTCTTGGGTACAACGAAGTAAGGGCTGTAGTAACCCATCTTCATTTCGGTTGGAGGGACAGGCTCTATCGCGTCTTTACGGGGTTCTGGCAAACTGAATTGCGTAACCGAGTCGAATGGTCCAGCCAGCCAGCGTGACGGGATGGGAAGTGAAAGCCATGCATCCAAGCTCCGTGCTAGGGGCAACAAGGGGACAGTTATTTTTTACGTACCCAGCAGGGCAGAGCAGCGGGGCGGAGCAAGTAGTACGGAGTCAGGGAGGTGAAGACACGTCCCGAGGCTCTAGTGATGAGAAAAGACTCAAAGCACTTACCTTGCTCCGCACACCCAGCAGGGGGCAGGTTAGTGACTGAGGAGGAGGTCCGGTGTAGGCGTCCTCTAGACTCGTCAGAACCAGCTGGCCGGGGGACAGCCGTGGCTGAAGGCGGTGGGTCCGCGTCCTGCATGCCGGGACTTTAAAGATCTGGCGGCAGAGTGCCATGAGAACGGAATTTGTGGGTCAGGTGACCAAGAGACAAAGGAAATAGCTCTGTTATTGAGAATGTGGATACCGCAGCACCGTCTGGGGGGGGGGGGGGCGGCAAATTAAATAAATTCAACAAAAGATTCTCCTTTCGGCCCTCTAGACGGAGTGGTCTGCTTACCAGCTCCGGAGCTAACGTCTTGGTTTCTGGGTCGTCCGTCTCAGGAGCGCCTGGGAGCCTTCCGCGTCCTCGTGGGGGTCCGTGAGATGGGTGGCGTCTGCTTCCTGCTTCGACGCGGGGGCTGAGCTGGGCCCGGGTTGAGGCGGAGCAGTTGTTTCTTAGCCACAGGGGGACACCCTCGGTGAGCAGACGAGGCATGGCCCATGGAGGCAGGTTTGCAGCGGGGCAGGATGTGTGATATGGCCTCCATCTGCTTCATCGCTGAGGACTGCTGTGCGGAGTCATCAACGGTGCCACCGAATGGACAGAGCTTGAAGATGGGGGCGTTCGAGAAGGCGTGCCTTGTCTACTTCCCGCATTTCAACCAGGTCCAGTCCATAGATTGTGTTTCTGGACCACAAGGTTGGCCATCGCCCGTTCGAGTGCCGGCGCTTCTGACCTTCGTGTGTTCCTGCAGCACATCAAGAACAGGACTACCCAAGTGCAAGTTTTGTAGTGCCTTGGCCTGGTGTTGGTTGCAGGAGGGGCCATGGCGTGCCAGGTGGAAGTGGTCTGGGACCGCTCCACTGTCGAGGGTAGTGAGAGCGAAGGAGCGAGGAAGCTACGGCTTACTCAACTCGTCATGCACGTACGGGAAGAAAGGAACCGTGGGGGGGGGGGGGGGGGGGGCGCGGCTGTGAGTGGCACACATGCCCGCATGACCAATCAAGTAGCTGCGAGGGGGGGAATGGGGTTTACCGGTCCAGCCTCGCGCTCACGGTAGCCCGGGAAAACAGTGGACCTCTGCGCATCAGGCTCAGACTGGGCGAGTAGACCCGAAGGTGGCGGCCCAGGCGAGTCATCAGCATCAGAGGACGCTGTAATGCTCTCCGATGCAGCGGCGATGTCATCCAATTCCAGGAGCTCAAGGGACCGGCCGGCCGTGAGGTGGGCCGGACTGATCCCGAGCTCGGGGGAAACAAGCAAGCGTGCCGGGGAGGCGGTTGGTTCGAGTGGTTTACCCAGCGAAACGGAACCCGTAATTATCCCCAAATCACCTTCAGCGCCAGCCCCAATCCCGTAGGAAGGAGGTGAGGCGCGGGGGGGTGGCTGAAGTGGCTTTCTCTCATGACAAAAGAAAAGCCACGACCGCAATGCTGCCACGGCCATGTTCTCGCACTGAGAACATGAACCATTGGAGAGAAGTCACTCATCCCGAGCTTGGATGGAAGCAAGCATGTCAGGGAGGCAGGTGGTTCGAGGGAGTTTACCCGGCGAAACGGAACCCGTCATTATCCCCAAATCGCCCGCGGCACCTGCCCCAATCCTGTAGGAAGGAGGCAAGGCGCAGGGGGCGGCTGAAGTGGCTCTCTCTCATGACAAAAGAAAGCCACGACCACAATGTTGCCATGGCTATGTTATCGCACTAAGAACATGAACATTCATAAAACACTGCCTGCGTGTGATTGCAGCCCAGGCATGCGAGGCAGCTTTTATGACCATCAGAGGTGGGGAGAAATCAACCGCATCCAGAAACTACACAGGGGCGGAATGGCATCTTTATAAAGACGTGTCCTGAAAAGGACATTCAACGCCGCAGTGTATTGCTCTTTTAAAAGAAATATCACTCTTTTAATATGCTCTTGCACTGGGCGCACTGTCGAAGCGGCCAGGGGAAAACTCCACTGCCGTGCAAGGAAGGAGAAAGCCGTTGTAGTGCACTGTAGATCCAAAAGCAGAGAGCGTCAGAGGAACAGGAACATGTGTGTGACTTTCAGCTCGCTGCAGTACAACCATCGGCTCCAAAAAAATTTCTGAATGAACTTGACGTATTTCCCCACTTTTATACATGTATGTCCGGGGGCGAGGTATGCAAATACTGTCTGTCAACTTCTCATTGGCTTTTTTTCATAGATCAGAGGCATATTCGGTGCTCAAAAGAGACCCCTAGTGTCGCTTCTTCGACACAACATCGAAGTGAGCGACAGACGGGGAACCACATCGTGAGATAATCAAATCATCCCATCCCTACTATGCAGAGCGGAGGTGGCCTGTCCAGCGGCACTGTAGTCTTTTGTCACCAGAGACGACGTAGTCCTACAGTGCATTCTCCTATGCAGCGATCGAGAACTCTGGATCGAGAAATCCTGCTCACGAGCTCCGAAAGAGATGTTAAGCTGGCCGTGAGGTGAGCTGGTCTCATCTCGTAACTCAACGGAGGCAAACAAGCGTACTGGGGAATGGGAGGTTCTCAGGGATTTGCCCGGTGAGACCACGCCCATTAAGAGTCCCCAAATCGCCTCCATCACAAGCCAGGCCAGCCACGTACCCATAGGTAGAAGGCCCAGCACAGGGGGGCGGCTGAAGTGGCTATCCCCCGGAAGAAGGAAAGCCGCAACCGCAAGGTTGCCATGTTCATGTTCTCGCAATGAGAACACAAACCATCCGTGAATGCTGCCTCAGTGTGATAATGGCCCAGACACATGAGACTGAGGTGGAAATATAATGACCGTGTTTGCTAAATTAGAGAAAATGTATTCTTTAGAAGGAATATGCATTCTTTTAGTGCCTCTGAAGTGCCCAGGGGCATACTCTGGTTGTGCAGAAGGAGAGTAAGCTGATGGAATGCGCCATATTTCCAACAGCATATGCTTCTTTCGAGGTGAATGGACCGGCAGTGGAATTCAGCTTGCTGACACACAAATGCTCGGCTCTGAAGAAAAAATCTGAATGAGTGGTTTCGAGCCATCTCCTTTTATACCCATATGTCCAAGGGGGTGGCATGCAAATTCTATTTGCCAATTCTCACTGACCTTTTCTCAAAAGATCAGAGGTGTTTGGGGCTGCCAGGAGCAACCCAGGATCTGCCACTCACATCGACACAACGTCGAGTAAGTGACAGAAGGGGAATTGCATTTCAATTGCTTTCTAGTTAGTTAGGTTAAGGTTAGGTTAGGGATATGGATAGTTAGAGTTATGGTTAGGTAAGGAAAAATCAGGTTATGTTAGGATTAAAAAAAAATTAAAAATTATAATAAAATTATCATAACAAATATCTTAAGAGTTAGGGCTAGGTTAAGGGTTAAGAAGATTTGAAGGGCTCTGGGCACAATTGAAATAAAACACCTCTAATTAAGAAAATCATTAGTAATAATGTATAATGTATATCGTCACCAAGGGTTTTCTTTACTCAGGGGGTTTCTTGCAACCAGCTGCTCTTTAGTTGATAGGAATGTTGTTCCAAGAACATGTCCTACTTATTCAGATCAAATTTTGCTTATAGTTGGACTCATATGGCTATAATGCTAACATCACATAAGATCTATCTTATGGTCTGTGGCACTGCATTGCATCCCACAGTGGTAGGCAACTTCATGTTTAGTGGGATTTCTATGGGTGTATTAAGTTGATGGTGGTCAAACATTAAAGCAGAACTCAAAATGACATCTTCCAACACTGTTTTACACTAGGCTGGTCAATATTCCTGATTATTTTAAGCATAACTAGTCTTGAATCAAGGATTTCCTATTGCTCCTTGCATATTTCTGAGAACCTGCCATACATACAACTGGTCATTTTAGACTGTACATTACAGCTTGCATTGGGTAGAAAGAAAAATTTGACCTTGTTAATATTATTTATGTACTTGTTTTTAATCAAACTCTGCCAGTCCAGAGGTAAATTTTCTACAATCTGTTTCCGATGTTTTATGTTTTTGGGCATTCATAAGTCAAAAACATATGGATGATTATTGGATAACTTAAATAAATTAATAGATGCATTAATTAAATTGACAAGGAATAGCTTACGATTAGTGGTCAGATTAATGACTAGACAAATTTTTTTTGCCTTGTGCATCTCTGTTACTCCGACTGAAACAAATGAACTTTATTTATAAATACACACACACACACACACACACACACACACACACACACATATATATATATATATATATATATATATATATATATATATATATATATATATATATATATATATATATATATTTTATTTATTTTTTTATATATATATATATTTATAATCTATCAAGCATATCCTGGCTGCTCTTTTTCCATAAAAGGAAAGTGGATGGGGACTTGGGCTGTTAAACTAATAAATAACAAAGAAAATCACCAGAAAAGCAGGTGGTCTAAAATGACCTTTGTGCTATTTTCCAAGTGTTTTTTTTTTTTTAAGACAAATTATATCTTTGACTATATATATATATATATATATATATATATATATATATATATATATATATATATATATATATATATATATATCAAGCTTATTATTATTAATGTTAATATTAATTAATTGTCAGATAGTGTTATTCTATTTTTGCTTTCTTTTCTTTTTTTGACACCATGTGTAAGCCTCCTCTGAAAAATATAAATGTAAACACAAATTCACAGTTAGATTGAGACAAAAAAAATATTATATTTGTATATATGTATTTACATATTTATTTAGCTTTTTCATCATTGTATGCATATAAATTCATAGGCTTTTCCTTGGTTTCCTTTGGAAGGCCATATTTTTGTTATGTAACAGCTCACAGCTGTTGATGTCAATTGGCACAACAATGTAATCGCAAACTGTGAAATACGAGGTAGAGTGTGAGGCAAATTCTATAGTTATTACAGATCACAGAGGATACTTTAAAGCAAATCTAATGCAGTATATCTGTTTAGAGTTTGCTTGATGGCTCATTCGACTTGTAAGAAGACAACCTAAGTAATATAGTCATTTGATATGTTTTTATTACTTGAATGTTAGAACCCCCTGCAAACAATTATCCACAGTTATTAATCCACTATTTGCTTAAACCAGCCACATTTCTATATGCGTATGGGTATGTATGCATCTGAGTGTGTGGACAACTGAATTTATGTGGCAAAGACATCATTGAATTGAAAATTACTCATATTGCACCTATTTCATTAGCACATTTTCAGACAGATCTTGCTGTCAGTCAACAAAGCAAAGGCATTATATCACTGTCTAAGACATGCATACATTCCTGACAAGCAATTTACTACAGGAATATTGTCTTGTCTGAATTCAAGTTGGGAGGTGTTCTGAAACAATAGCTCACATACATATTATAAAAACAATATATATGTATCACATGTCATTATCTAGCTATTATGATCTATTAATTATGAATATTTATTGCATGGCTCTCCAGTCATGTTGTTTAAATATGTGTTGGTGGACAATAAATATTCCCTGTTCTGATTGACCCAGGTGACCCAAGGACAAAGCAACAACAAGCTGAACTTTTGATTTTCTCTATTGATAATGTCTAAAATAATGTCTACAGACAACCCCTTTGTTAAAGGGATGGTTCAACCCCAAAAGATGAAAATTCATCATTTACTCACTTTTATGTTTTTTTTTTAACCCATATAATTTTCTTTCTTCTGCACAACACAAAAGGTTATTTTTTTTTTTTTCAAGAATAACCTGGCTGCTCTTTTTCCATAAAAGGAAAGTGGATGGGGACTTGGGCTGTTAAACTACTAAATAACAAAGAAAATCACCAGAAAAGCAGGTGGTCCAAATGAACTTTGTGCTATTTTCCAACTGTTTTTTTTTTTTTTTAAGACAAATTATATCTTTGACTAAGCAACAGACCAAAACTGTAGATCAAAAGATGTCATTTTAAGTTGTGTGACTACTTTTATGATAAGGTGGTAAGCTAAATTAAACATTGTAAGGTTTTTTTTAAATTTTTTTATTACTTTAATTTTATGGAAAATGTGCCCAGAATGTTCTTCAAAAACGAACCTTTTATGTAGGCCTACCACAGAAGACAGAAAGCCATACACATTTGAAACCTTTGGTAGATAATAGATAATTATAGTAGATAATTATAGAATTTGTAATTTGGGGTAAACTATTGCTTTAATCTCAAGCTCTTAAAGGAGATGAAAGTCTTAGGTTAGTTTAAGGTTAGTGAGAGAACACGACTGAATGAAACCATATATTTTCCGTTAATATAATTTTGTTTAGATTTTTCTGTGTGGATCCCCCCAGTGTTTTTCCATGCATGGTAATATAATTTGTGAATTATTGGCCTCTGGAGGATGTTTTGTTGTGTTCCCTCTTTGGAAATGAGAAAAACTAGTATACAGGACAACCCAGCATATGCAGTGACATTTATAAATGGGTGGTCATCCTATATTTAGTCTCAAAATAATTTTATTAATTAAATCTTCTCTTTTAAATAAAAAAAATAAATATTCAGTGGTAAGTTGAGGTAATGCTGTGATGGGCTATGTTGAATGTAGCCGCAGTGCATAGAGTAGACTGAATGTTTGAAGCTAGGAAATGTTCATAAAATAATTATGTACGTTCCATTTTTTTTTTGTGTGGTTGTGAATTTGAGGAGAGCCCATCTGCTTTGCAAACCACTTGAGTTTTGCTTGGAGAGGTATTATATTGCCAGCATATTAACAAACTAATAAAACTTTTTGGGGATGTCATGTGTTTTGTACAAAGTTGTTAAAAGTTTAATATTTTGAACACCTAAATTTTGAAATGTTTTAATAAAACTGATATTCAGAAAAAGAAGAGAAAAAAAGGGAATTTATTTTTATATGCAATTCTGAGTTTAATATGTAAAAACACTTAAATCAAACTTGTCCTCATATTATTCCAAACCCACTTTCTGTCTTCCATTTAACATAAAATGTTAAATATTTGTATAATATCCTGGTTGCTCTTTTCTATGGTATGATGGTTCCATACAAATTGAGGTTTGTATTCTAATTTTTCTGAAGCCAATATCTTTCTGTTATGTTGTTATCAAATGAAAAACTTCCCCTCAGCTGTAGCTCTCAAATCAAATCTCCTGACATTGACATCATTGACATTTGGTCAAGAGACACACAAGAACCAGTGGCCTTTGGTGTCAATATTGTTGTGTCCTGTGTAAAACAGTAGAGGGCGCTCCAGTGAAGGGTATAAGAGGAGAGAGAAGGAGGGGAAGAAGAGCACAGTGAAGGGTAGTGAGTGAGAGCATAAGTTGAGGCTGTTACAGCAAATAAAGAAGAATAAACGGTACTCCTGCCTGGTCCTGCTTATTTTAAGAATTATAAATTCTTCATTCCAACTTCTGCCAGTCAGCAATACAACAATTGGCGACGATGGCGAGTCTTCCCACAACCGCTCCATTTCTACCATGCGGTGATGTCCCGCCGATTCCATTCCGCACGTGGAGAACATTTTTTGAGAACTATATGCTGGCTATTAACGCATCGGGGGGCTCCTGGATGGATGCACGCAGACGGGCTGTTCTTCTTCACTGTTTGGGTTCAGAAGGACAACGCATCTTTTACACGCTGCGCGATACAGGTACAACATTTGACGATGCTATGGCTGCTCTGGAACATCATTTTACTCCTAAAGTTAATGTTGTTGTTGCCCGTCACCAGTTCAGACAGAGAGCACAAAATGAGGATGCAGCTGTGACTATTTCTTCTCAGA
Source organism: Moxostoma hubbsi (assembly GCA_032164185.1). Lineage (NCBI taxonomy): Eukaryota > Metazoa > Chordata > Actinopteri > Cypriniformes > Catostomidae > Moxostoma > Moxostoma hubbsi. The sequence goes on along the minus strand of JAVLUX010000151.1, from coordinate 622,493 downwards.
TTGAACAGGCCTTACACCATGCCGCTGTACTTTGTGATTCAGCTCCAATTCATGCAGTGAGTTCAAAGATGAATTACCATAAGCAGGATAAACATCAATACGTCATAGATAAGCGCAAGCCGAGCACATCAACAAAAGTGCGGCGTACTTGCTTCAGATGCGGTTCCACACAGCACTTAGCGAATGCTTCAGACTGCCCAGCTAGTAAGGCGAAATGTAATACGTGCGGCAAAATAGGTCACTTCGCGAAAGTTTGCCGTTCATCTACACTAGTTAGCGAAGTTCTTACTGAAGTACAAATATGTCATATGGACTCTGACCGTGCTGTTAACAGAATTACTTGCTCCGTACATATCACTACAGATACAGGCCAGGCTGCTGAAACTGAATTCATAGTTGATACAGGCGCTGCAGTTTCTATTTTGCCAGAGACATTTTACAGGCGTCATTTCGCTGCTTCGCCACTGAGTGCGCCTCGCATTCGATTGGTTACATACATGAAAGGACACATTCCAGTACTTGGATGCTTAACAGCTAATGTTTCACTCAAGGGAGCTACTGCTACAGTTCCATTCTATATTGTCAAACAGGGCTCTGCTTTACTAGGTATGGATGTACTCAAAGCACTGAAATGCACAATTAACTACGACAATACACTTACAGTGCCTGTTTCCCCTACTCCAGTTTGTACTGTTGATCCTGTTACGACAGTTGGATGCGTGAAGGGCTTTGTGCATAGAGCTACGATAAGGACGGACATTACTCCGGTTCAACAAAAACTACGCAGACTTCCTTTCTCGGTACGTCAGATGGTTTCTGAGGAATTACAAGCCTTATTGCAACAAGGTATTATTGAGCGAGTAGACGCTTCTCCTTGGGTCTCGCCAATAGTAGTTACTGCGAAGAAAGGAGGCAAAATCAGATTGTGTATTGACCTGCGGAACCAAACAAAGCATTAATTGTCGACAAACACCCCTTACCGCACATGGACGAACTGCTGAGTGAGCTACACGGTGCTGCTTACTTCTCGACAATTGACTTAACATGTGCTTACCACCAGTTGCCTTTGCATGTTGAGAGCCGTGATCTCACTGCGTTCATTACGCATGATGGACTTTTTCGTTTCTGCCGAGTCCCGTATGGTCTCGTGTCCGCCCCATCAGCGTTCCAGAAAATGATGGAGACCATACTGGAAAATGTGCTGGGTGTACGGAACTATTTAGACGACATTATAGTCTATGCTGTTTCTAAAACAGACCATGACAAAACTCTGGAGACAGTCATTCAGAAACTAACTTTAGCCGGATTATCACTGAATATGCAAAAATGTACTTTCAATAAAACATCTCTCAAATTCCTGGGCCATGTTATTTCCAAGGACAGAATTTTACCTGATAATACGCATATTGAAGCAATAATGGATGCTCCTGCCCCACACGACTTACAGTCACTCCGTTCGTTCCTTGGCTTAATTTCCTGGTACAGTAAATTTATACCGAACTTTGCTACTGTGGTGCAGCCAATGAGAGCTCTACTGAGGAAGTCTACGGAAGTACACTTCGAATGGACCGCTGAAGCAGACAAGTGTTTTAGCGACATTAAGTCAGTGCTCGTGAATAGCCCAGTTCTATCTCTCTTTGATCCTTCTCTCCCAAGTATTGTGTCAACAGATGCGTCAGACTACGGACTTGGTGGAGTGCTGTCACAGATTCAGGAGGACGGCATAGAACGCACCGTTGCTTTTGCTTCACGCACCCTCACAGCTGCGGAACGAAAGTACTCTACAGTGGAGAAAGAGGCCTTAGCCTGTGTGTTTGCTGTAGAAAAATGGAGACCATACTTATGGGGATACCATTTTACACTACGCACTGATCATAAGGCTTTAACTACTCTGCTTGCCACTAAAGGACTTGGCCGTGCTGGAATGAGAGTGGCACGTTGGTCAGCTCGGCTACTGTGTTTCTCATATGACTTGGTGTACCGCCCTGGTGCTCAAAATCAGGCGGCAGATTGTTTATCGAGAATGCCTTTACCAGTGCCCGCTGAACTGGAAGACGAACCTGAGATGGTTGCTGCCATCTTCTCTGGCCTGCATTCCTTATCCAGGGAAGAATTTAAAACAGCTTCAGAAGCCTGTCCTGAAATTAACTTGCTTAAGACACAAATACAGGCCGGTTGGCCTCGTGATAAGAAGGATATTAACCCGACCTTAGCTCCTTTCTTCTTAGTTAGGGATGAGTTGTCTGTACAGGATGGACTGATTAGGAGAGGTGAGCATCGGTTCATTGTACCTGTTTCCCTGCGTGCCCCTCTTGTCAACCTAGCGCATGAAACTCATCAAGGACTAGTTCGAACTAAACAGAGACTTTGCGAATTGTACTGGTGGCCAAAAATGGACACTTTAGTGCATGCTGTTATTACTAACTGCTTGCCATGCCAGTTAAATGACAAAACTGCCACAACTGCACCTGCCCCTTTGCAACCTATCGATTTACCTGACGGCCCTTGGCAGAAACTTGGACTTGACATTGTTGGACCTTTTCAGAATGCTGCACCTGGTTACCGCTTTGCTATCTGCTTAGTGGATTACTATAGCAAGGGGCCGGAAGTGGCATTTTCTGCTCAAGTCACCACGGACGTGGTTATTTCTTTTCTACATTCCATTTTTGCTCATGAAGGTAACCCCTTGTTTATTGTTACAGACAATGGTCCTCAATTTATTTCATCAGCCTTTGCTGAATTCCTGTCAGAAAGAGGCATCAAACAGTTGCGCACAAGCGGTTACCACCCCCAGTGCAATGGTGCAGTTGAGTGCTGGAATCGGGTGCTGAAAGAATGTCTTTTGTCAGCTGATAGTGAAAGGAAAACATGGAAACCTGCAAAAACTACTGAGTTTTTGCAGAGCTACCGCGCTACACCACACTCTACAACTGGTGTTTCACCATCTGAACTCCTGCACAATCGGAAAATGAGAACAAAAGTGGACATTTTTCCTGTGCAGGGGAAGAGTGACAGATGGGCTGAAGTAAAGGACTTAGTGAAAAACAAACAGCTGAAAAGCAAAAACTACACTGACACCAGACGAAGAGCTAAACATACGTTCTACAAGGAGGGAGATCTGGTGAGAGTCAGGAAACCAGAACATGTACCTAAAGGTAGTCCTAAATATACACAACCCTTGTCTGTTCATAAAAAAATAGGACAAAATACTTACCTGCTGAGTGATGGAAAAAAATGGAATGGGATGAGGCTTACTAAGTTCCCTCCTCAACAAAAAGAGAGTGTTAGTTCACCTTCAGAAGAGTGTTCAGATGTAGTCAGGAGGAGTGAGAGATTGGTAAAACCACCTGATTGGATGAAAGACTTTGTAAAGTAACTGAAACTAAATACAAAGTAGAAGTACACAGGTGAAACAATGTGGAAAAGAATGTGAAAGAAGACATATCTTATCAAAATGGTTATTACACATATTGTTCTGGTAAAACTGTGTGTTGAAGTAATACTATGTTCCTGACTTAAGGATATTCAGTTTCATGTGTCTGTAATTTTAATACTCTGAGTCACATTGCTTGAAGTATACATATGTTAAATGTGTATTAATGTTACTGTTCTGTAATATTGGTTACCAAAGAAGTACTTAGTATATGGTGGTCTAAGTGCAACAGGCACTTAGAAACTTTAACTAAGGGGGGGATGTTGTGTCCTGTGTAAAACAGTAGAGGGCGCTCCAGTGAAGGGTATAAGAGGAGAGAGAAAGAGGGGAAGAAGAGCACAGTGAAGGGTAGTGAGTGAGAGCATGAGTTGAGGCTGTTACAGCAAATAAAGAAGAATAAACGGTACTCCTGCCTGGTCCTGCTTATTTTAAGAATTATAAATTCTTCATTCCAACTTCTGCCAGTCAGCAATACAACAAATATCATAACATTTTTTTTGTAGTCCATACAGGTTGACTTTTGAAGTCCATTTCAGCGCTTTGACAGAGAGGAAGATTATTTTGTGAATAATGTGATATTTTAAATGAAACAGTCAGCCAGTTTTCATCACAAAATGAACCTGACAAAGTGATTAGGACCTCGATGCGAAGCGGAGGACGCTTGTATCAACCTGAAGGGGATTATTTTGCAATAACAACCGGTTGTCTGTACATTATCCCACTTATTACACAGCTACTAACCAAACAAATAAATACATTACATAAATATTGATTTGTGTTTAAATTATTTCAAATCTGAGAAGAAATAAATAGAACAGCTGAAATCCAGCTCCGTTTTTTTTTAGCTTACTTGTAGAGATCGCAGAGTGATCTGAGATGCAGGAACTATGACTGCAATACCTCCATCAGGGAACGAGGTTACAACTGTAACCTAGACATTCCCCGTCTGTCGCTCACTTCGACGTTGTGTCGAAGAAGTGACACAAGGTTTCCAATTTTAATCACGCCATGCGCTGAACCATGTACGTCCGCTGACACATGCATCGAGGAAGGCGTTCTCAATTCCTATTCTTTCAGGGGGGAAATGAGCCTGGGTGTGATAGGCCAATGCTATAGCATCAACCACCCATAGGGAAAGCCTCTGTTTGGAGACAGCATTCCCTTTCCGCTGTCCGCCAAAGCAGACAAAGAGCTGCTCAGAACGTCTAAGAACGCAAAGCACGTAAGGGGCTGTGTCTGCCTCCTCCCGGGGCAGTGCTTGTAGGTTCACTACCTGGTCTCTGAAGGGAGTCATAGGAACCTTGGGCATGTAGCCCATTCGCGGTCTTAGGATGACATGAGTGTCTGCCGGACTGAACTCCAGGCAGGTGTCGCGGACAGAGAATGCTTGCAGGTCCCTGACCCTCTTGATGGAGGCGAGTGCGATCAGAAGGGCTGTCTTTAGGGAGAGGGCCTTGAGTTCAACTGATTCTAGATTGAGACGTGGAAGTACGCGTCCTTCAGGTCTACCGCTGTGAACCAATCTAGATGCCGGACGCAAGTTAAGATGTGTCTTTGCGCAAGCATTTTGAATGGGAGTTTGTGCAAGGCCCGGTTGAAAACTCACAATTCCAAGATCGGTCGTAAGCTGCCGCCTTTCTTGGGTATGATGGAGGGCTGAGGAAACCATTCTTAATCTTGGCTGGAGGGACAGGCTCTATCGCGACTTTGAGTAAGAGAGTCATAATTTCTGCATGCAGGGGGCCTAGCAAACTGAATTGCATAACCGAGTCCCTCGTCAAGTCATCATGCACTTCCGGGAAGAAAGGAACCAGGGGGGTTTGTGAGTGGCACGCAGACCTGAGGAACCAATCATCCAGCTGTGAAGGCTATGGGGAGGATGGAGGGTTCCAGTCCAACCCCACGCTGACGGCAGCCCGGGGAAGCATGTCGGCCATCTGGGTGTCAGCCTCTGACTGGGCATGCTGACTCGAGGGTGGCAGCCCAGTCGAGTCTTACGTATCAGACACCGGAACACTCTCCGATACAGCAGCGAGCTCATCATCCAGCTCAGGGGGCTCAAGAGGATAGGCAGACTGGCTGTGAGGTGAGCCACTGTCACCCCGAGCCCGGGCGGAAGTAAACGAGTGTGTTGGGGGATGGGTGGTTCATTGGGATGTACCTAGCAAAACCAAGCACGCTGCCATCCCCAAATCGCCTCCAGGCCACCAGCCGGGTCATCCTCAATCCTGTGGGAAGAAGGAGCGAGTGGAGTGACGTTCCTTTTTAGGAAGGTTTAACGTTGCTATGGTAAGGTTCTCGCAGTGAGAACACAAACCATCCACAAACGCTGCCTCGGTGTGATCACGGCCCAGACAAACGAGGCAGCGCCTGTGACAGTCAGGAGTGGAGAGCACTTGACTGCATCCAGGAACTACACAGGGGCAGAGCATCTTTATAAAGACGGGGTCCTAAAAAGGACGTTCAACACTGCCGTGCAAAGAAGGAGAAAGCCACTGATATGTGCTGTAGATCCAACAGCATACGCTCTGAGAGATGAGATGCACAGTCTTGTGAATCGCAGCTCGCTGCTCACACAACCGGTCAGCTCCGAAGAAAATTTCTGAATGAACAGACACATTTCCCTCCCTTTAAACCCATATGTCCAGGGGCAGGACATGCAAATTATGTCTGCCAATTTCTCATTGGCCTTTTCTCAAGTTCAGAGATGCGTGAGGCTCACAAGAGAGACCCCCTTCTTCGTCACAACGTCGAATGAGCGATAGATGGGGAACTCCAAATACACATCTTACAAATACATTCTCTGAAAAACCTAAATATCTTAAGCAGTATTGCTTCTAAAACAATATAAAGCGAATTTATTTTGTTTTAAGGATTTTAGATATTTTTACAGAAAAAAATGTGATTTTTGCCCTAGTAACACAGGACTTACTATATATTAAAAAAAAAAAATATTCATGCCAGGTAACAGGTGCATTTAAAATGGCTAGAAATACAATTTTAGCTTAGCATAAAGCTAAATGTTTTATTGTTTTATTTCTGCTATTCCAAACTTCAAACATTTTTGTATTTTTGTATATGTATTTGGAATACGTAATACCATTACATGTTACTCCCCAACCCTGGTCACTGGAGTGGAATGAATTTCACCAGTTACTATTATATATCTGCCATTTGTATCTGCGATCGTGGCCTTATGTTTAAAGTGTATGCCCTTTTTAATGAGAATTGGACTCCTCTTGCTTTAGCTGAGAAATTAGAGTGAAATGTTTGACCGATAAATCTAACACGGGCTGTATTTTCCGATGGGATTCTTAGAGGGATATAATATCTACTGAAAGTGATTTGAAATGTGAGAATACTTCAGCATGCTTGACCAGGTGATTTAACCCTTTCACATCCACAAGCTGAAAGTAATTCCCTGTTGACTACATGGAGCTAAGATATCAGTGCTCGTAACAACCAAAAATTTCCCACATCCCAGTGCCAGACAACCGCGATCAGAAGCAGAGCGAGCCTACCCTCCCTTCCCTCCCTCCCAAACAAGTGTTCCATGTCTAGTCGCTAATGTTGCAAAAGCGCACACACGTGTGACACGACCAAAATAAAACAAAAGTTCCTTAAGGGATAATATAAATCAGTAAAGTGTACTAGAACTTACAAAATGTGATTAGCAGTGAGCCCCCGCAAGCCTCTTTCACAACATCTGCATACGAAAGATTAATATTGGTAATTTTTGTCACATCTTGATCAGACAGCAGTCATTAGACAAATAATTTAAGTCTGCATGAACTTCTCCAAAATTTTACACAGAACCATAAAATCAAAAACAAAAGGATTAGCTGGTGTTGATAGTTATCTTAGCCGAGCTACATTAATTGTTGGCCAACCAGCCCAAAGTCCTTACATATGAGCAGTTAGTCAGCCATCTGAGAGTTAAAGTTCAAACCTTTATAATAAAACGTTTATATGAGCATCTGTTGTTGTCCGTAGGCTCTATATCTCAGTTTGTGTCTCTCCCTGTATGGCATGCATTTCGCTTCTCAGGTCAGTAGCCATTCGAGTTAACTCAGTACTTAGCGTAGCACATATTTCGGCTTTATGGGAAATAATTTCCACACGTACATCTGCTGTGGCAGTGAGGATTGGGTCCGTTGTTGCAGTTGAAGCCTCTGGCATTGAAACATGGCCATACTGTTCAGCGGCATTGTACTCCACCAGGTCTTTCTTTCCTTTCAGTGTCCATTTCTCAGTCACTTTCTTGGTCTTGTTTGAAGTAATTTTTATCATTAATTTGTCAGCTGTCAATTTCATTATGTGAAACAGAGTAATACATTTTCTTTCGTCAGATTGCAGGAGTTTAGAAAAACGTGTCTTACTTCTCCAATGATCAAGATCACTGCTATTTACTTTTTTATGGATATCTTCTCTATGGAATTCACTAAGAATGAATTGAGCTTGTTAAAAGTGTTGTTTTTTTTTTTTTTGCACATGTCTGTGCTGGTTTAGCTCCTGATTCACTACAGGATTGTGCAGATCAGGCGATGGCATAAAGATGCCGACAAAATTTGAAAACAATTTGCTTGGCATAATTCCAATTTTGTAGGTTGGTTCTGAGAGCAATTAAGTGGTGAATGCAGCAGACCACCACAATCACTCCACTACTGTGATCCAGACACCAGAATCATCTCTTTAACATTCTGAAAGGGTACATGACTACACCATGCATCTGGATATGCCAGGATATAACGCTCTTCTCCATCATTTCATCATTGTTTGATGAATTACCGCTGCCATGACAGAAAATGTACACAAACATCTTTAAAAGTGCAATGATAATTGCAACAAGCAAATAGCATGGTGTTTTGTGAATAAGGAGCAATTTATAATAAGCCTAATTTACATAGAATGAAGGTTTGTTTGCATGGAAAGGAATGACAATGACCACTTCGCGAAGCCCCGCCGGGTGCCTCTAGCACAGAGTTGGCCCGGACCATCCGACTTGGTTTCGCAATTCAGTTTGCCAGGCCTCCGCCCCCCTTCAAACGGGCGTCCGCTTCTCCGCACTACAAAGCGAACATGCCAAGTCCCTTCGTGCGGAAATCGCTACTCTCTTACTCAAAGACGTGATAGAGCCTGTCCCTCCAACCGAGATGAAGAAGGATCTCTGCAGACCTTTAACACATTTTAACCTGCGTTCGACATCTAGATTGGTTCGCAGTGGTAGACCTGAAGGACGCGTACTTCCACATCTCGGTCCACATTCGATTACGGTCCGCATTCGACGGCCAGGCGTATCAGTACAAAGTCCTCCCCTTTGGCATGTCTCTGTCCCCTCGAGTCGTCTTCACGAAAGTTGCAGAGGCAGCCCTTGCCCTGCTCCGATAAGCCAGCATCCGCATACTCAATTACCTCGATGACTGGCTCATTCTGACCCACTCACGAGAGTTACTATGCGCTCACAGAGACCAGGTGCTCAAGCACCTCAGCCGTTTGGGGTTTCAGGTCAACTGGGAAAAGAGCAAGCTTACCCGCTGCGCTGGCACATCAACTGCCTGGAGTTCTTGACTGTTTTCTTTGCCCTGCAGAAGTTTCTCCCATTAGTTTGAGACAAACATATCCCGATCAGGTTAGACAGCACCACTGCGGAAGCATACATAAATCGCCACGGCGGCGTATGCTCCCGCCACATGTCACGACTCGCCTGTCGTCTCCTCCTTTGGAGCCAGCAGCCCAGGTAGACCTGTTTGCCTCCCAAGAGACCTCCCACTGCCCACTCTGGTATGCCCATTAAGAGGCTCCCCTTGGGGCAGACGCACTGGCACGCAGCTGGCCTAAGGGGCGGCGCAAGAACGTATTTCCCCCAGTGAGCCTTCTTGCACAGGTGCTGTGCAAGGTCAGGGAGGACGAGTAACAAGTCACCCATGTGGCTCCATATTGGCCCACCCGGGCCTGGTTCTCGGATCTCGTACTCCTCGCGACAACCCCTCCCTGGCGAATTCCCCTGAGGAAAGACCTTCTTTCTCAGGGACGGGGCATGCTCTGGTATCCGTACCCAGACCTTTGGAACCTCCACGTCTGGACCCTGGACAGTATGCGGAAGATCTAGCTGGTCTACCACCCACAGTCGTAGTCACGATCAACCAAGCCAGAGCCCTTTCTACCAGGCAACTTTACGCCCTGAAATGGCACTTGTTCGCGAATTGGTGTTCTTCCCGTGCTGAAGACCCACAGAGGTGCGCAGTTAGGTCAGTGCTCTTATTCTTACAGGAGAAGTTGGAAGGGAGGCTGTCCCCTTCCACCTTGAAGGTGTATGTTGAAGTGGACCCCTAGTGTCGACACAACGTCGAAGTGAGCGACAGATGGGGAACGTCTCGGTTACGTATGTAACCTCGGTTCCCTGATGGAGGGAACGAGACGTCGTGTCTTCCCGGCCACGTCGCTGATCTGAGCCACTGCAGTGGCTGGACCATTTCCGGCTCCTCAGAAAAATCCTGAATGTATTCGACGTATTTCCCCGCTTTTATACCCGTATGTCTGGGGCGGGGTATGCAAATACTGTCTGCCAACTTCTCATAGGCCTTTTTTCATAGATCAGAGGCATATTCTGCACTCAAGAGAGACCCCCAGTGTCGCTTCTTCAACACGTCGTGTCGCTTCTTCAACACGTCCATCAGGGAACGGAGGTTACACGTAACCGAGACGTTTCTTTCTTCTTACATAATTGTGGTAGACAAGCCTCTCGTTCATTGGGAAAGGAGGAAGCAGGAACCGGATTAACAATCAAAAAGACTTTAATTCAACATAAAACACTGTACTGAAACATAACAAAAGTGCACACACAAAACACTGTGAAGATGACTTGGAACAATATGTATTGTAAAAGAGCTACACATATAAAAATGATTTTAATTTTGTAAGCTTGTGCGTAATCCATTATAAGGACTGCATCAAATGCATTATGGCATTATGAATTCCTTTATAGTTAATTCATAATTTAATTACGCAATACTTTAACTTTACACATTATGCATGCTTCATAGATTGACAAGTCATTTTTATTTTTATAGGCTCTGGTAAACTTGGGATATGTAGTCATGGCACAACAATGACAATTGTTATGAAATATTGTCTTTCTACACTATTGTTCTTTAAGTCTCATTTATTTATGTAGCCAAATGGAGAAATTTTATGTAATTTAACTATAGTCATAAATTGGACGTGGCCCCTTTAATAGTTTTGCGACAACCAATTTCCGCACTCTTGTGTTGGAAGTGTGAGAACTTTTATTGTGTAAGAGAGCTCCTGGTTTTGTTCATCTTGATATTTCTTTGGGTAAATATAAAATTCTACACAAAATGTTGTTAAATTGTATTAAATATTTGTTCACAAGAGTCATATTGTAATGATGGGTGTCTTGGAGTGGAAGAGAGGAAACACGGGAGTAGAATCATTCTATTTCAGTGGAACAAATGCTAGGATAGAACAAACCATAAATTTTAACATCACAAATTAACAACACAATGTAACACTTCAAGGACTGACAAAGGAATGGGCAAATCTAGAGGGTATTTATACACAAAAAAACTAAATGAGGGAATGGAATACAGATGAGGATGATGATGAGCAGGTAGGAATGCAGAGGGCTGTGAATTCTGGGAAATGTAGTGCAGTAGAAAACATCAAAATAAGAGTCCTTCGAGAATATGATGGAGACAGACTTTGACACATGAGTGTTTGTTATGAATCATCTTTGAGGGATGCTTATGTATTGCAGGTGTGGAGTTTGAACACATTTGCTACACATGTGAGGACAGGGTATGTAAATTTGGAATTAATCATATCATATTTAATGATTTATTTCCCAGAGAATGTGAAATATATTTGTGAAAATATGAGTGGTATTGTTGAAGCTGCAATACATGCCTTAAAGCCTGGTTAATTTTTTTTAATGCTTTGAGTGATTTAAGCATGTGTTAAATTAATAAAATGCTGTAAATGATGTAAGCATGTATTAAGGTGATGTGTGCTGAAGCATATAGGTAGGGTATTTTCTTTTAACATTAGCATCTACCATATTTTGTTGAACCATATTTATTTTTTGTATGTCATTTCCATTTTCCATTTCACTGTTTTTTTTTAGTTTTTTTTTACATACATTATGTACAGCCTCATCGACTGTTGTAACATCCATTAGAATAAAACCCCAAAAGTAATTTTTGTATCATATTTATAACTGGTGTCGATAAGTGTAAATAAAGTTTCAAATAAAATTTAAGTGTATATCAAAGTATTTGTCTTGTAAATGACAATTGCTAATGGAAATAAGAATGAGAACTTTTTGAAAGGAGAAATTATGATTAATGTGTGTGAATTACACATTAATAAGTATGTATTTCTTATTGAATCATGACACGCTAATACAGTAGGCTATTTAACAACACACCTCAATTTTTGAATCGGTAATGGACAGCTTTAGCAGTCCATTTAAAGTTGCAAAAGGAAAGGAAACTCTTCTATGACTTCACACTAAACTGTCTGCTCCAAATGACATTTAAATGCCTCATTGTCTTTGGTCATTATTTTGTGCAATTAACATTGCTGAGAGCATACATTAGACATACATCCCAAAAGGGCAATTATGTGAACATGTTCAAGCTTGTGCTGGTGGGGCTGACCTGGACTAGTGCAGCTGGCCCTGTGATGGTCAGAATAGGAGTGCACAGGGGCCATGAGTGGATTGGCAGTCCGGCGACACCCGCAGCACTTTATCAATCAACAGTGGCATCTACTCCAGCTGGCGCCACCTGGTCCACTCCGTCAGTGTCAGTGGTCATTTCGGGATCCTGCCAAAAGCAGGGGCTGGATTTAGCTTCTGGCGTTCTCCGGTGTTTTGTCATGGTTCATTAAATTATTGTAATGGAGAATGTTTTCAAAATTATCACAAGTCTGGAGCTATTTTTGTGTCTTTTAGCCATGATACCAACGTGCTTATTTAATTAAATTGATGCTAGAGGGAGCATATAAATAGGGAAGTTTGGTAACCAACTTGTAGAACTGGCTCCTGACAGTTATTTTTCAACAGATACTCAGTTTAAGGTGTAATTTTACTGTTTTTTGTTTTGTTTTTTAAATAAATCCTCAAGTTCTATTTGCTGCTGAATATTTAGTGCAACCCAAAGGTTCAGTGTTTAGCTGGTTAGCTTCAGCAGTTAGCCACAGTTGGTAGATACTGTTACTATTATGCTGCAAAAAGCCAGTTTCTTGTAGAAACTGGTCTAATAGAATTAGTTATTATACCAACATCTTTGTAAAATGATATTGTACATATCACAGCAGTTTCCTAGTGAAATGAACATTTCAAGCGCTACAACAACAATGATTTTTATTGACTTTCACGCAAATTAAAATACCAAATTATCAGTTCATGATCACTCACATTTCACCTTGTTCCTCAAAGACAGTGGGCCTCCCTTGTGACACAATGTACACAATGGAGCACCCCAACACCCACACAAACACATCTGAACAGATTGTGAGACAATTGTTTTACATTATTTAATAATTTTGATAATTTTTGTTTAACAAGAAAATTGTTTAAGTTATTAACTGAATTTTGACATTAAATACCTACTTTTTATATTATAGAATTTCTACAATGGTGGAGGAAAAAATTGTGCGTGTGTGTGTATGTGTGGGCAGGCAAAGGACTACTGAATAGAAAAAAATATCGATGTTTTTCACTTACCTCACATATGTTAACAGCTGTGCCATATCAGTGGATTCGTTGATCTGGAGTGCAAACAATGGGCTGTGCCTGACGCTGTCTAACACTTGCTCCTTCACATCAAGTGCCATGTCAGAGATGCGCTGACCCACTGTGTTGTCAGAGAGTGGAATAGAATCAAGTTTAGAAGCCACTGCCTCTCCTTCCATCAAGGAACACATTTCTTTGGCTGCCGGCAGAATCAATGTCTCTCCGATGTTATGTGATTTGTCCACCTTGGCAATACACTGTGCAACGTGATATGAAGCTTCAGTTGCCTTTACATTTAATTTGATTCATTTTCCGACAACTTTTTTATGACCTTGAAAGGCTTGAAGCTTTCTTTGGAAACACTCAGGAGGTTTTCCCGCTACCTCAGGATGCTTGGTGTCAAGGTTTCTGTGGAGTTTAGCAGGTCGCAGGCTGTCATTAGCTAAAATCTCCTGACAAGTGACACATAAAGGTCGTTGTGCATCAACTGATGATGGAAGGATTAGAATTTGGTGGTCTCAGAAACCGCTCCATTGTAATTACAGACTAATACAAATATTAGAGAATCTTCACAAAGATTCTTGATCTATATCTATATATCTATATATCTATATTTTTAAGGTTAAATGGATAGTTCACCCAAAAATTATATATATATATATATATCTATATATATATATATATCTATATATATATATATATATATATATATATATATATATATATATATATATATAATTTTTGGGTGAACTATCCATTTAACCTTAAAAATCTCTGATGTTTGGGAGAACTTTTAACTTGCTTTTAGTGCCTCTCAGTGGAAATGTTACCTCAGAACTCGCTCAATGTGTGCAAATATCCACAAAATGTCATTTTACAAAAATGTCGCCACAGTCACGTAATTTTAAAAAGATCAGGATGTTTTCATTTGGTAGCCATTTGAAAGTAGCTTTGTGTTCTGATATTTAATTTTTTTATGTAATCAACACATCAATCAAAAATATTTCAACATATTAGAGGTTTTACTACTGCCTGATTTTTTGGAGGGGTCCAAATGTGTTTCCAAAAAAATAAATACAAAAAGTTGTTTCAGAATTGAGTAGCCATGAGCAAAAATGGCAGCATGCAGGTCACGTATCTATGGGTTTGTGTGCACCAGCCAAGCAACTGCTGTTAAGATTGGAATGGGAATGCTAATGGTTAGCTATCAGGTATGATTGAATTGGAATTATAGAACTCCTTTGTGCAAACCACTGGCTGAATCTTTAAATCTGAAAATAATAACAACCACATAGCGTGTTAATTCTGTTTGGTTGAGCATGATATATCTCTACCTTGCATGATATACAAGCAATATGACATAATGTACAGTATACAGACCAAGAGGGTTCATGGAAAGCTACTGTATAATTCAAGGCACTAGAAGCGACTGGAACACTTTCATAAAAGCTGATACAGCATGTGTGAAAGCACAGTTTTACAATAATATATATTTTAGTTCCCCGTCTGTCGCTCACTTCGACGTCGTGTCGAAGAAGCGACACTAGGGGTCTCTCTTGAGCACTGAAAGATGCCTCTGATCTATGAAAAAAGGCCAATGAAAGTTGGCGAACAGTATTTGCATACCCCGCCTCCGGATACGGATATAAAGGCCAGGGAAATACGCTCGTTCATTCAGTAATTTTCTTCGGAGCCGATGGTCGTGTATATGCAGCCAGCTGCGAATGACACAACTGATCCTGCTTCTATCCTCTGACGCTCTGCTTTGATGTTGGATTTACGGCGCACTTCACGGCTTTTCTCTTCACTGCCGGCATGCAGTTTGCCCCTGGGCGCTTCAACAGCGCAGAGTTAAGAGTTGAAAGAGTGATTTTCTCTGTAAAAGAGTTTATTTCTCTGAAAGAGCATTACACAGCGGCGTTGAACGTCCTTTTCAGGACGCGTCTTTATAAAGATGTCATTTCCGCCCCTGTGTAGTTTCTGGATGCGGTGATCTCTCCCCACCTCTCTCGATCATAAAAAGCAGTCTTGCATGCCTGGGCTGCGATCACACGCAGGCAGCCTTTTATGAATGGTTCATGTTCTCAGTGCGAGAACATAGCCATGGCAATATTGCGGTTGCGCGGCTTTCTTTTGTAATGAGAGAAAGCCACTTCAGCCGCCCCCCGCGCTTCGCCTCCTTCCTACGGGATTGACGCAGGCGCCGCGGGCGATGAAGGCGATTTGGGGACTATGACGGGCTCTGTTCGCCGGGTAAACCCCCTTGAACCACCCGCCTCCCCGGCACGCTTTTTTGCTTCCGTCTGAGCTCGGGATGAGTATTCTCTCCAATGGTTCATCTTCTCAGTGTGGGAACATGGCCGTTTCGGCTTGCTTGCTTCAGAATTGGATAACATCACCGCTGCATCGGAGAGCGTTACAGCGGCATCGGATGCTGATCACTCGCCTGGGCCGCCACCTTCGGGTCTGCCGCCCAGCCTGAGCCTGACGCACGGAGATCCGCTATGCTTTCCCGGGCTACTTGATCGGTCCTGCTCACAGCCACGCCCCCCCGGTTCCTTTCTTCTTTGACGTGCATGACGAGTTGAGCAAAGCCAAGGCTTCTTCACTCCTCCGCTCTCACTACCCTCGCGGTGGAACGGTCCCAGACCGCTTCCACTCTGCACGCCACGACCCTTCCTGCAACCAACGGCAGGCCAAGGCACTTCAAAACTTGCACCTTGGGTAGTCCTGTTCTTGATGTGCTGCAGGAACTGCGCTGGATGACCAACTGTGCCCCCGGGCCATGGAGGTCAGAAGCGCCGGCACTCGAACAGGCGATGGCCACCCTTTGTGGTCCAGAAACGCATCTGTGGACTGGACCTGGTCGAAATGTGGGAGGTAGACAAGGCACACCTTCTCTCACACCCCCGTCTTCCAGCTCCGTCCATTCGGCGCCACTGTTGACGACTCTGCCCAGCAGTCCTCAGCGGTGAAGCAGACGGAGGCCACTGCACATCCTGCCCCGCCGCAAGCCTGCCGCCATGGGCCATGCCCCGTCTGCTTGCCGAGGGCGTCCTCCTGCGGCTATGAAACACCCTGCTCTGCCTTAACCCGGGCCCAGCTCTCAGCCCCAGCGTCAAGCACTCCGCAGGAAGCAGATGCCCCCGTCTCACGGACCCCCTCGAGGACCCAGAAGGCTCCCAGGCTGTCCGTAGACGCTCAACCCAGGAACCAAGATGTTAGCTCCGGAGGTGGTAAGACCGCTTCGTCGCCGGTGGAGGGCCGGGAGGAGAATTTTTTGTCGAATTAGTTTTCACATTCTCATATTCTCTGTAACGAGCTATTTCCTTTTGTCTCTGGGTCACCTGGCCCACAAATGCCGTTCTCACAGCACTCTGCCACCAGATCTCAGCAGTCCCGGCTTCCTGGACACGGACCACCCGTCTCCAGCCCCACGACTGCCCCCCGGCCGGCCGGTTCCGACGAGTCTAGAGGACGCCTACCCGGGACCTCCTCCTCAGTCGCTAACCCGCCCCCTGCCGGGTGTGCGGAGCAAGGTAAGTGCTTTGAGTCTTTTCTTAGCACCCCAGCTGCGGGTCGCCCTGTCGCCGCCCAACGCTGCCCTACCTGCTCCGCCCCGCTGCGAAGCCCTGCCGGGTACGTCAAAATTAATTGTCCCCTTGGTGCCCCTAGCACAGAGGTTGGACGCGTGGCTTTCACTTCCCAACCTGTCTCGCTGGCTGGCCCAGACCATCCGACTCGGTTACACAATTCAGTTTGCCAGGCCCCCGCCCCCCTTCATGGGCGTCCGCTTTTCCGCAGTATACGGCGAACATGCCCAGTCCCTGCGTGCGGAAATCGCGACTCTTCTGGCCAAAGACGCGATAGGGCCTGTCCCTCCAACCGAGATGAAGGAGGGTTTCTACAGCCCTTACCTCATCATACCCAAGAAAGGCGGCGGCTTACGACCAATCTTGGACTTGCGAGTTTTCAACCAAGCGTTGCACAAACTCCCGTTCAAAATGCTCATGCTTAACCTGCGTCCGGCATCTAGATTGGTTCGCAGCGGTAGACCTGAAGGACGCATACTTCCACGTCTCCATCCTGCCTCGACACCGCCCCTTCCTGCGGTTTGCGTTCAATGGCCAGGCGTGTCAGTACAAAGTCCTCCCCTTCGGCATGTCTCTGTCCCCTCACGTCTTCATGAAAGTCGCAGAGGCAGCTCTTGCTCCGCTCCGAGAAGCCGGCATCTGCATACTCAATTACCTCGACGACTGGCTTGTTCTGGTCCACTCGCGAGTGACTATGCACCCACAGAGACCAGGTGCTCAGGCACCTCAGCCATTGGGGCTTCAGGTCAACCGGGAAAAGAGCAATCTTACTCCAGTCCAGCGCATCTCTTTTCTTGGTATGGAGTTAGACTCGGTCTCAATGTCGGCACGCTTCACCTACGGGCGTACCCAGTCAGTGTTGAAGTGCCTCACCACCTTCAGGTCAGGCACAGCGGTCCCTTTAAAACCTTTCCAGAGGCTCCTGGGGCATATGGCATCCTCCGCGGCGGTCGCGGCGCTGGGGTTGATGCACATGAGACCGCTCCAACACTGGCTTCAGACACGAGTCCTGAGACGAGCATGGCGCCATGGCACGCACCGGGTAACAATCACCCCCGCCTGCCGCCAAGCATTCAACCCCTGGACAGACCTCTGTTTCTTATGGGCAGGAGTACCCCTACAGCAGGTGTCCAGACGTGTCCTGGTCACGACCGACGCCTCCAGATCGGGTTGGGGCGCCATTTGCAAAGGGCACGCAGCCTCAGGCCATTGGAAAGGGGCCCAGCTGCGTTGGCACATCAACTGCCTTGAGTTGTTGACCGTCCTTTTGCCCCTGCGGAAGTTTCTCCCGTTAATTCGGGACGAACATATCCTAGTCAGGTTGGACAGCACCACTGCGGTTGCGTACATAAATCGCCAAGGCGGCGTACGCTCCCGCCACATGTCACAACTCACCCGTCGTCTCCTCAATTGGAGCCAGCACCGACTCAAGTCGCTGCGTGCCACTCACATCCCCGGCAACTTCAATGTGATAGCGGACGCGCTGTCGGACAGCGCTTGCCTGGTGGAGAGTGGAGGCTTCACCCCCACTCGGTTCAGCTGATTTGGGAACGGTTCGGCAAGGCCCAGGTAGACCCCTCTGCCTCCCGAGAGACCTCCCACTGCCCGCTCTGGTACGCCCGCTCAGAGGCTCCCCTCGGGGCAGATGCACTGGCACACAGCTGGCCAGTGGGGCTGCGCAAGTACGCATTCCCCCAATGAGCTTTCTTGCACAGGTGCTGTGCAAGGTCAGGGAGGACGAGGAGCAAGTCAATCTCGTGGCTCCTTACTGGCCCACCCGGGCCTGGTTCTCGGACCTTATACTCCTCGCGACAGCCCCTCACTGGCGAATTCCCCTGAGGAAGGACCTTCTTTCTCCTGAACGGGGCACGCTCTGGCATCCGCACCCAGACCTTTGGAACCTCCACGTCTGGCCCCTGAACGGGACGCGGAAGATCTAGCTGGTCTACCACCACGGTCGTAGCCACGATCAACCAAGCCAGAGCCCCTTCTACCAGGCAACTCTACGCCCTGAAATGGCGTCTGTTCGCGAATTGGTGTTCTTCCTGGGCAGAAGACCCACAGAGGTGCGCAGTTAGGTCGGTGCTCCTGTTCCAACAGGAGAGGTTGGAGGGGAGGCTGTCCCCGTCCACCTTGAAGGTGTATGTTGCCACTGTCGCAGCTCACAATGACCCAGTAGACGGCAAGTCTCTGGGTAAGCATGACTTAATCGTCAGGTTCCTAAGAGGTGCCCGGAGGTTAAACCCCTCCCGGCCAAACCTGTTCCCCTATTGGGATCTCTCGGTGGTCCTCGCCGGTCTTCAGAGATCCCCCCCGAGCCGCTAGAATCAGTTGGCTCAGGGCCCTCTCCTTAAAAAGACGGCCCTGCTGATCACGCTCGCTTCCATCAAGAGGGTCGGGGACCTGCAAGCGTTCTCTACTAACGACACTTGCCTGGAGCTCGGTCCGGCAGATACTCATGTGATCCTAAGACCTCGACCGGGCTATGTGCCCAAGGTTCCTACCACGCCCTTCAGGATCAGGTAGTGAACCTACAAGCGCTGCCCCGGGAGGAGGCAGACCCAGCCCCCTCACTGCTGTGTCCGGTACGTGCCTTGCGTGCCTACCTGGAACGCACCCAGAGCTTCAGGTGCTCTGAACAGCTCTTTGTCTGCTTTGGAGGACAGCAGAAAGGGAACGCTGTCTCCAAACAAAGGTTGTCCCACTGGGTGGTGGACGCCACTCTGCTGGCCTATCACACCCAGGCCGTGCCACCCCCTCTGCGCGTTCAAGCCCACTCTACTAGAAGCATGGCATCCACATGGGCACTGGCTAGTGGCACCTCCCTAGCAGACATTTGCAGAGCTGCGGGCTGGGCAGCACCTAACACCTTTACGAGATATTACAATCTCAGGGTTGAGTCAGTCTCGTCCCGTGTTTTCTCAGGTCCGAGCCCGTAGAACTCGGTATACGTTGACGGTCTGACCGGGTGAATCGCTTGTTCCAGCGCCGTTTCCCTCTGCCGAGGCAAAACAGTGCACTTCTTTCCCAGAAGACCTAGGTCCCTGGTTGATTCCTCCCTAGCCCTTTGGGCCAGCACAGTAGTTCAGCTGAGGAACTTGCTGGCCCAGTTCACTACGGGTACCCCAGGCTACCCCTACTGGAATAGGTGCTCCACAGGTCAGGCCTCCTACGGGACTCCTCCTGTGTGTACTTCCGCGGTACGGTCACCTTACGAGCTGACCCGCATCTCCCTTAGGCAGTCCTTTGCTGCCCTCCGGTCGCCGTGTTGTAGCAACTCCCCCCTTCTCGAGGTTGGCTCTACCACTGCGCCATTCTTCCCACATGTGACCCATGAGGCCATGTGATGTATTTTGCCACCTCTACCTCCCCTTTCGGGTGGGTGTGGCCTCCGCAGGTTCTTTTCCCCCTAAAAGAATAGGAATTCGGGATAAGACCCCCTTCCCTCGATGCGGTAAGGGCCCCGGCTGCTTTTGCTCTATGCCGAGAAAACATAGAGAGAAAAGAGGCCCAGCCAGGCTTGTCCCGTTCCCTAGTTGGGAGCGTCACCTTGTTCCCCCCTTGGGGCATTGGGGAAGAGTAAGTGCAGCCTGAACACAGTTGATCGCTTGTGCACGTAGAAATACCTGCCCGCTTCTGTGTAAGCAGTACACGTACACGGCTCAGCGCATGGCGAGTTTTGAAGTGGACCCCTAGTGTCGCTTCTCCGACACGACGTCGAAGTGAGCGACAGACGGGGAACGT
Source organism: Moxostoma hubbsi (assembly GCA_032164185.1). Classification (NCBI taxonomy): domain Eukaryota; kingdom Metazoa; phylum Chordata; class Actinopteri; order Cypriniformes; family Catostomidae; genus Moxostoma; species Moxostoma hubbsi. The sequence continues at coordinate 601,966 of JAVLUX010000151.1, read as the reverse complement.
CTCGGTTACGTATGTAACCTCCGTTCCCTGATGGAGGGAACGAGACGTCGTGTCTTCCCGGCCACGTCGCTGAGCCGAGCCGCTGAGGTGCCCGGAACACTCCCGGCTCCTCAGAAAAATCCTGAATGAACGAGCGTATTTCCCTCGCCTTTATATCCGTATCCGGAGGCGGGGTATGCAAATACTTTTCACCAACTTTCATTGGCCTTTTTTCATAGATCAGAGGCATCTTTCGGCACTCAAGAGAGACCCCTAGTGTCGCTTCTTCGACACGACGTCTCGTTCCCTCCATCAGGGAACGGAGGTTACATACGTAACAGAGACGTTAACAATGACACATTAATCCTTCATGCAGATATAATTTCCTTACATGATGCGTGCTAGCATTAGCTCTTTTGGGAGATACTGCATGCATTGGAATATGCATGGTTGATGCATTCGAATATGCATTGACTAGTTCTGTGTTAAGGTACATATTTCACCTAAATTAATTGACAGACAGCCAACAAACAAGAAACATGGCTTATGTCTAGTTCACTCTTCTTATTAAACTGCTATGAGAGAAAGTATTTTAAAATCGAAACAAATGACACTTCATCTTTAATAAACTTCATACAGTATAAATGACAACACTGACATTCTATGAGGTATTGCTGGGTTTTTTGTTTGTGTATGTCTACAATGAATGTCATGTGCCAGCGTTGTTCTAATCATTCGTGAATTCCTACCATTGGTCAATTATTGCAGTAATCAACTCCATTTAAATACTGTAATTTTGTGATTGCGATCCAAATTAAACCAAACTGGCCCATGTCTTTCATAAAGGAAGTTCAGTGAGCATGAACAAGGTTAACAGCTTTTTGTGATTGTGATTACGCCATTATAACTGTCACCTGATAAGGTAGTCCTTAGCGAAGCGCTCCCAATAAGGCTCTGTGACGTGGGGGCGTGGTCGTGTGTCGGTCTGCGGGAGAGAGAGAGGTAAGGCTTGTCACCTGGTTTATAATCAACCCTAACACCTGTGTCTTGTTATAGTGATGCGGAGAGAGACATAAAAGGAAACGCCAAGAGTCCAGAGGGAGAGAGAGAAACCAGAAGGCGTACAGTACAAACACCCTTATTGTTTTTTTACGTTTATTTCTTGTGTGTCCCGATTGTGGAGAAAATTAAAACTGACCTCAAACCTGCTTCGCTGTCTCCTGACTCCTCCATTATAAAACCAAAGAACTTTACAGGCTCCTAAATAAAATATTGTCTATGAGGGTGAAATTATCAGGGCCTCGCTGGGCTTCCGGAAGACTGAATAAACAGCTGGTTGATGAGAAGCCTCATTTAAACTGGTGTCTTTCTCCCTTACCAGTGTACAGTTGGGGTGCTTCCCATTTCACAGAAACTTTCACAGATAAATCGTGCCTGAGTGCATCAGAAAGCAAAGGGAGCATAATCTTTTTATCACCCTCCAGTTTATTTAAAGATAATAACTTTCTGAATTGTTCAAGAAGGAAAAGTTTGAAAACCGATGAATGAATTTTGACTGATTAACTACAATATAGGAGCAGTGGCATAAGGAAATTAGCAGTTTGCAAGGACTAACTACTGTTGTGAGGACTTTGAAAAAGGGTTTGTTTATTTTCCCGATAATGCATTTTGAATGTTGAAGATTGCTACCCATTGTTCCTTTTCAAACTGCAAAGGCCTTTGCGAAGCCCAGAAAACATTTCATTTGAGCACACTTCAATGTTAATTGCATTAAATTAAACTACTGCTTTGGGCTGACTTATGCAGGTCACCTGAAATTGTTCTGTTAATAATCACTCAGTTTTGAACTAACATGAAGATGGGGTGGGGAGACTCACATGATTAATAAGACTGATGGAATGTTTAAACACCAATTAAATTCCATTCAGGTCACAGCACATGTGAGTAAAATGGGCACGGAAGGCTGACCTGATGCAAATGAGGTGTGACTGCGACTACAGACTATGTCAAGCATCATCTTCAATCCACATTTGTCTACCTCAATGACTGCCACCACACTGCAGACCTTGACAATAACTCAGTTCCAAAATATAGTTAGACGCAGAAGTATAAACCGGCCTTAAGTCATGACTAAATACCTTGTCTTCCATAGACTGGAATTTTCATGTGTCTCATATCCTTATGTAACATATTGATGCAATATTAATAACTATATGCAAGATAGAAGCTCTTCTTTTACTGTATGTTCTTTTGAACAAATTCAAGGAAGCATTTGTTAAAAAGTATCTTTATACCGGACAGTCCAAAAACACAATCAGACTTGCAAGTCATTTCCCCATATTGTGATATAGTGCACTTGGTTTAAAATCTTGTATCTTTGACTTGTATAAAATGTAATCTTTTACTGCAGTAGAGATTTTTTGCTGAACATTTTAGCGTCCCCAAACAGAATCTCAACTTTTTCAAGAGCTGTGATTTAAGAATGACTTCATGCATTACTTCTTTGATGATACAGAGAAAAACATATGAAAATATATATTTTTTTTTTTCGCACCCATTGCAATCTTCTTTAGTTGTGATGGACATTTGTCTTTGAACAAATAATTGACTTATCTTCTAGAGCAGACTCTAAATGTTGTTTTACTGTCAAGTCAGTCTTAGCTTCATTGTCAGGGGTGTTACTTTCCTTTTATTTAAATCAGATATTTTTGCTGGTGAGCATCAATGTCATATTAATCTAAAAGAGGCTGACATGAAAGGGTTAAAACCTCAGGTAAAATTCTGTGTGTAATACAATGAAAGACACCAGTTCTATCTTTTGGGAGAACAAAAATACAAAGTAAATTCAGGAAATTGTGGCAGTAATTAGGAGAGGAACTCTTTAAAATTTATATTTTTTTTGGATGTTATTATTTCAGTGCAGTGGAATTCTGAATTATTTAGAATAAATGTGGTTTCTCAGGATGCTTCTCATTGTTTATTTCTCTGAATCTGTGTGGTTTCTCTTACCCTCCTCATACTTTGAAGCTTGTTAAAATTGGCATAAATAAAGTTGTTCTTTGGTTTACTCCTTTCTTCTTCTTCTTCAGCGGTCACTCGAAACGAGTATGACTGTCCTCTCAGTTGGGTCATCGTATTTGTGGATCCTCAGGTGGCTGTAAATGCCAATCCGTGATCCACAGATTCTGCTGCAATGTGGGCATTGGAAGATTGAGGTGGTGTGTGGTGGTGGAGCCTTTCTCTGTTTGTCCTTGCCATGTTGCCACTTTGCCTCTGCGGCACGGCGGAGTTCAGTTTCGTGGTGTGCTGCACCTTCCTGCACTGCTTTTCTCCAGTAGTCCCTGTTCAATGCGAGGTCCTCCCAGTCGCCGGACATGATGTTAAACTTCTTCAGGCTGGTCTTAATATTGTCCTTGAAGCATTTCTTTGGCCCACTGGGGGCTCGTTGTCCTTCTTTTAGCTGTCCATCGGAGTTGGTGCTGCATTATGATGGCAGTGATTCTGGGCATATTAGTTTCCTCCAGAACACTGGAGTTTGTGCATCTTCCCAATTGATCCTCAAGAAAATTTAAAACAAAACTTAGTATCACATGGTTTATAAATCACAATTAGCACATGAAATTTATATATAGTGCTAGTTAAGCTATATACATTGCGCCCCCCCCCCCCCCCCCCCCCCCCCCCCATTTGGGAATTTAAACTACATATAAAATGTATTAATGCAATGTAATTTGATAAATAATAATAATAATACAACTTCAATTTTCTGAGCAATTTCTCTTTACTGTTTCCAAGTTGATTTTAAATTTGAAACATTATAAACATCTTTTTGTGAAATGTTTTGCATTAAATATATGCTTGCGCTATCATTCTTTAAAATAACATAAATAACCAAAAAACTTTTGTTATTACTTAAGTTGTGATTATGTGATTCAGTGTATATGAATCATTCTTGAATGCTACAATAAAGAATTTGGTATAAAAGCAAAATAAGCAACATGATATTAATCTCCATTAATAGTATTTTACATATAAAATATCAATATAATGCATGTATTGTCTGACATGGAAATCTGAATAATGTATTACCCTTCAGATATAAAAATATGTGATGCAATACTATATCAATAATCTCAGTAGTTTAAAATTTAATTATAAAACACCACTGTGCATTTCTTTTTCTGGCATTAGCAAATTGTATGAACTCATTACTGCGATTTACTCTCTGCATATGCTTTTATCAACCTACTTTTGCCAAATTAATGTAGTTATGAATGCAAAGAAAAATAGCATGAATACATTAGCTTTTTGGCATTGGTTGTGTATTAAATAAAGCCTATATTTAAAATATCATCCTTCAAATGAATCTTGTTCACATGCCTTGCATTCTGCAGTTATCCATAATTTGTGGCAAGTGGCACCTGCTTCAAAAGGTTAATTGACATCTAATTCTGTCTCCCATATGTGTTATCTCAGTACAATATTCTCAGTTAAAAAAATATAAAAAATACAAACTGTGGAGGGTCTGTTTTACATTATTGTGAGAGAAATCTCTTATCCCTTCACGCTGTTGCTTCCACACTAAACTTACATGCAAATGAGCATCAGTAGAACCTTAGATAGAACGCTCTCTATCTAAATCCAATTTGGCAAATGCGTATTTATCAAACAAGGCGAGAAGTGCACCCCTGTTTGCCAAGCTGCTGGTGGATCCCACTTCATTGCATCCAACCTTGCCTCCTTGTATGACTTTTGGCAGGTTATCTGCACCATTATTTCTTTTTGCTAAGCAGAATTAGATTCAGCACTGTGTGGCTCTTAGTGCTTAGTGCTTTTTGAATTCTACTTTTCTCCAACTAAATTGATGGCCTTGAGCTGTCAGCTTTACAAAGGGTAACAAAGCAATACAATTACTCCACTTTAAAAGCAAATGTTCCATAAATAGAAGGATGACACAAATTAGGGTGCAAATCTATCAGGAATTGAACAGTGATTCCTGAGATTTTGCCCCTTTGCGTCTGTATTTGATCAGCAAGTCCCCTGAATAGAAAATAAGGATGAGGCCATTAACTTTGGGCTAGATATGGCCAGCTAATTTTCTGCTTGATATCACCCGTAATGTTGCAAATGGCATCCGCCAAAACATACTGTTACTGTTATGAAGTGCATTGATATTTGGAAGCATCAATATATCTCATTCTTCTGAATATGTGGAAGGGAGTCTGAAATATGTTCTTTGCAATTGAAAGTCTGAAGCTGAATTTTTTTAATTTAGCAAAATTCACAGCATATTCTAAGCATAAATACACAGTGCATGCATGACATAACTTTCACACCTCTTTTAGTCCAGTTAGTCACCTGTCACACTTTGCATGCAGACATTTCAAACACAAGCAAATTAATAACACAAAAAAATAAATAATGAAAAATGGTGTTTGCATATTATTACTTATTTATATTTAATTAATTATATTTACATGTAATATCTGAAAGATGGGCACTGTAATGTTTACATGCTGTAAATGTAAAGGTTTGCAGTCCTCTTTGTTAGTTAATGTCTCGCTGTAATACATTTAAATTTTGTTTTTGTTTTTTGGTATCAAACAGCATTCTGTTTTGTCCATACATTAGCATCAGTCACTGCTTATTTCCCCATGTTGTTTCCTGCACTGAATCTATTAAATTACTTAGTATTCGCTATGACCCTGGATGCTTACACACAACAAAGCCTTTAACAGAACAAGCACTGGGCCAGAAGCGCAATGTGGCCTGTTGGCGTTTGTACGTTTTATTCAAATGCCATCACCCAACGGGGGTCTTGCTCTTGGCCTTGTATTAATTCATCTCCCTTTGAGTTGCAAAGACCCTTTGTCTCCATATCTCAGTGTTTTATAGGGGTCTGGCCAATGGGGACATGTAAATCCCCAACCCAGGCGCTTGCTCCACACCAGCCTTGTGGTCTACCAATCAGCAAATGCTTTTTCTATTGCTCCAGCTACTGTCCTGAACTTGTTGACTTTTAAACAACTCCAGAGTTTTAATGAAGGTACTCAGTGTAGACAGAGGGCCAGCCTCTGCAGCATTTTACTGCATGGCAGGACGACAAGACCTCGGGTCTAAGAGAGAAGGGTCCTGTGGATGAACAGGTGGGCTATTACTGCCTCGCAATCCCCCTGCATTGTGTGGACAGTGGGTCATCCAAGGCCAACATGGAGGGGAAAAAGAGTGAGTGCCACAACTTGACTGAATCAACCTGAATACATTTAATTTTAAGTGCCAGATTAAGTACAAATAGCTGCCTAAAGGGATAGTTCACCCAGAATTGAAAATGCTCTCATCATTTACTCACCCTCATGCCATACCAGATGTGTATGACTTTCTTTCTTTAGCAGAACACAAATGAAGATGTTTAGAAGAATAATTAAGCTTTGAAGGATTAACACTTTTAAGCCCCAAAAAGCACATAAAGGCAGCATAAAAGTAATCCATAAAACTCCAGTGGTTAAATCCACGATTTCTGAAGCGATATGACAGGTGTGGATGGTAAATATAATAGCTTCAAAGTTCAGGTAGCAGCAGCATAGAATGGCTCATATTACAAAAAAGAATAACCAGATGAGAGCAGTGCAAAGGAGAATTAATCAGAGATGGGGAATGGTCAGGAGATTTGGGATACTCAAGCTTGAAAATGTGTTTCCTACCAAAATGGATGTGCTCACACTCACAGCAATACATGCTTTTATATGGATGAAGATTTCAGTTTTATGCCTGAAATTTCAGCATTATTTCCTAAATAATTTGTGGGTTAGGAGAAATTACATAAGACATGTCAATTTTTTCTTGCTTTCTTTTTGTTTAGTCAATTTTCACATATTTTTTTCTCCATACACTTTTAGAATGTTGACATTTTATACGAATTAACACCACAAATGCACATGGTGTAAAACATTAATATAAATGGTACTAGATGGACATGTCATCTTAAGAAGTTTTTATCTAAACTGATTCTTACACTAAAATGACTTATGAATCAAATGCACTCTGACATTCTCTAGGGTGAAATTAATTGTCATGAGCTGAAATGATGCATATTTTATGCTTTCACTGTTTGCTTTCGCTATTTCTGGAAAGTCCACAAATAATTATTAAGAATATAATTACAGCAGTCTAAAAATGAAAAGCATTATAACAGCTTACTTTATGACTCACACCTCACCATAACCCAAAGCATTCAAACTGACATTTTGTCATTGTTCATATTTCTGTTTTGTAACCCAGACAGCAAATAATTACTAATTGTATGAAACTATTTCCAATTTTGATTGACCATTTAGAGGAAATTCTACATTATTTTTGGTTCACTAAAAATGAAAACACTGTCATCATTACATTTACATTTAGCAGACGCTTTTATCCAAAGCGACTTACAAAGCCCTTATTACAGGGACAATCCCCCCCGGAGCAACCTGGAGTTAAGTGCCTTGCTCAAGGGCACAATGGTGGTGGCCGTGGGGTTCGAACCAGCAACCTTCTGATTAGCAGCCCTGTGCTCTAGCCACTACGACCTCTTACACACTTTACACACCCTCATGTCATTCCATATCCATATTAATTTCTTTCCACAGTGGGACATACAATTAATTTTTTTTAGAATAACCTGGCCATTGTTTTCCATATAATAAGAGCAAATGAGGAACTGTGGAACTTCCAAACTGGAACTGTGAAGCTCCAAACTGAACAAGAAAAATAATGTATCAAAATAGTGGTCCACAGTGGCACATTAAGGTACCTCAAGGCCCATGAGCCCACCATTCTGCATTCCTAGGGATGGGGGTGTGAACAGGGTGTGGTCGGTGTGCTTGTATAGGGGCAACTGTATTATACCTTAAATGTCCCCTGAACACATACAATATAAAACATAATTTGCTGTTTTAGTATTTGTGGACAAGCAATTTTTTTAAAAACAAGCAAAGATTCACCAAATTTGAGTGAAAGTTTTCATTTTAAAATATATAAACAAACAGGCTCATAACAGTTAGTCAATACAACATAACATTCTGGTTTTACCCACAAAATTAAAGCCATGTTGCCATGCTGATCTTTAGAGTGACTAATGCAATCAAATTCTTGAATGGCAGGCTACATCAAGATTTTAGGTTAGAATTTAATTAGTAGGCTATAATCAGCATGTACAGGTCTTGCAAATGTCATCATTTCCTTTAAGATCCTTCTAAGAATTTTTAAGCACATTTTTAAATTCACTAGTTAATTTTAAATGGTTCTGTGTAACAATTACATTTTTAAATGCACGTATCTCTCAATTACTATGAATTTAAAAAAAAAAAAGTTGCATGCATTGTAATTGTGACCAATGAGATGGCTTTAATGCGTTTTTTTATCATTATTATGTCTGTTAGTGTCTGCGCATTCCTCCGCTTGGTGTGCGCCTCTTTTTAGAGAATGAGGTTGCTAATATTAAGCTCTATTCTCCATTATTGGTGTGCTTTGTGTTAAGTATTTGAATGATAAATGGTGTTTATAAAAAGGACATTGTGTTTGTTATCTTCCCTGTAAACTATTTAATGCTACATTTGCAAGAGAAGCAGCAGAATTAACTCTGCAGCTTTGTACTCTCACTCATGGTTAGTTGCGCGTTTGCTTTTTATTTTTGCGCCTACCCTATAGAAGATACTAATATTAATCTGTATATATTGTTAGGTTGAAGTGTGTTGATGTGGTGAGCTTAGTGTATGGTAAGGGCATTTCTCACTGAAGGTAAGACATTACATAACTGCTTTTTCATACCTGTTTCTTTAAATCAATTCCTGCATGCTGTTTCATCAGTCGCTTCATTTTTTGACTTATTGCAAAACCCTATTGCACTACATATGTCTTTTTCTGCAATGTACAGTGCAAAACACTACATTAAAGACACTGGGGAAAACATACTACATTATAAATAACACATTAATAAGTGCGTGCACTATGTTGTAACAGAAATGAAAACCAGACAGATACACATACATCAAATATTTTATAATGAATGCTCGGCAAATAAGCTTGATCTCTAATAAGTTGGGCTATTGACACGGGGGCACTGGCCCCTCGGGCATCCCAAAGAGCCGCCCCTGGCTTTTTTTTTGTGTGTGTGCGTGTAGATTTAGAGTGTGCAGTCTATTTTTTTCTATGGAAAAAAGTTACTAGGATATTATTATTTTTAAAATCACCTTTTGCTGTACATAGAATAAATAAGGTCATTTTAAACGACATTAGGGCGGGTAAGTTATAAAAGAACATACATTTCTGGGTAAATTATTCCTTTAAATTTGTCAGATAATGAGCTAAGACAGCATGGCATCCAGATTCTCGCATTATAACTTTCCAACTTTTCAAGCACTTTCAAAAACTTAAAAGTTTTAAGTTTGGATTATGTTCCATTATGTTTATTTGATAAGGCTCAGCAGCTAGCAAGTCACAGCTGTTGGATCTGAAAACAATGAGAAGAACTCATATGATATAGGATTTAATAATCAACTCAAGCACAATTCAAATGCTTTCTATCAATTTAACTTTGTGCACATTGAACCATAAAAGACATAGGCTATGAAAGTCTAGCTGCAGGTGACCCATAAACATCTTGTATCACATGAATTGGTAACATATCCCTTTTACAATTACTGTTACTTAAAAAACATATGTCCATCAAGGTGACACTGCATGGGGAAGATTTAATCTGAAACGCTCATATATAGATAAATAAAGTTGAGGTATATTCTTGTAATTTCAAAAACTGCAGCATATGTTCTCATCAAAGAAATAAAAAGGGAGAGCAGAAGCCAGACTGGATAGCAACCTTGGTAGGCAGTCAGCAGAGACAAAACAGGCCCCAAGGCAAACCCCTACAGTGAGAATAATTTTTTTTCTCAAAATTTCTCTAGATTACACTTATCCAATCCACTTAAAAAACGTTCATATCATTCCGTCTAGAAAAGTAAGGCCTGTCTTACAATGCAACTCTGTGGTGTATGGTGTGCCGCAGACAGTGTTTCAGCTGTGTGACCAAACTGCAACTCTACAGAAAATATCTTGGTTGCCACATTGAGTATTTCCTTTGATAACAGTCATTGGGAGAGAGCAACTGAAAACTATTACAAACATGATCATCAAGAAATCTAATTTACATGAAGAATGGCATCACATTAACCTCCAAATGATATTTAATCTGCACAAAATGTAACCCATACCCCAAAGTGTAGTTGTAAACTGCTAAAATACATTTTGTATGGATTTACATGATTAGATATTAATCAGGTAAATGCAGTAATTTGTTCATAATGTATTGATTCCCACTAATTCTTCTTTTTAAAATGTATTTTTATTTATTTTTTATTCTAAATCAGCCTACTGCTGAAATATGTTAGACCATGCGATCACATGATGAAGAATTATGCAAGTTATTAACACTGCTAATGTACAGCCCTGAAATGCTATGTCTACATAATATCCAGTCACATCCAGTGACCTTCACTAATTATTAATTCTGGAAGTCTGCACAAAAAAAATAAATAAAAAATAAATCTTAATGGGAAGAAAATAGTTATTACATAAAAATACATAAATAAATTCTCATCTAAAAAAGAATAATTTACACCAAAAACAGTGAGTAGAACACACACAACATCATATCAATTGTAACATTTTGATATTCTAATATTCATTAAGTACGTTTTCTTAACGGACAGTACTAGTACTCCTCAGGGATGCATTCTCTCTCCACTGCTCTTCTCCCTGTACACAAATGACTGCTCTGCAAAACACCTCACTGTCAAGCTCCAGAAGTTTGCAGACGTTTGCAGATGACACCATGGTCATTAGCCTCATCCGTGACGGTGACAAGTTTGCATACAGATGGGAGATTGATCAGCTGGCTCTCTGGTTCAGTCACAACAACCTTGAGCTGAACATGCTCAAAACAGTGGAGATGAATGTGGACTTCAGGAGAAGACCACCGCCCTCCCCGAACAGTGGAGTCATTCAGGTTCCTGGGCTCTACCATCTCTCAGGACCTGAAGTGGGACACCCACATAGACTCCATTGTGAAGAAGGCTCAGCAGAGGTTGTACTTCCTTCACCAGCTGAGGAAGTTCAAACTGCAACAAGAGCTGCAACCTGCAACAAGAGGCTTCGGCCATTGATCCAGGGCAAGCATGTGTTGGTCCAGATGGACAACACGGCGGCGGTAGCATATATAAATCAGCATGGTGGCTTACACTCTAGTCGCATATAGCAACACACCCGCTGTCTCCTCCTCTGGAGTCAGCAACGACTGAAGTTATTATGGGCCAGCGCAGCAGATGCGCTATCGTGGCAGGTTAATCTCAGGGGAGAGTGGAGACTCCACCCCCTGGTGGTCCAGCTGATTTGGAGTTGATTCGGCGAAGCACAGGTAGACCTGTTTGCTTCCCGGGAATCCTCCCACTTCCCGCTCTGGTACTCCCTGGCCGAGGCTCCCCTTGGCACGTGCTGGAACACAGCTGGCCCGGGGGATGTGCAAGTATGTGCTTCCCCCAGTGAGCCTGCTTACACAGACCATGTGTTAGGTCAGGGAGGACGAGGAACAGTTCATCCTGTTGGCACACTACTGGCCCATCCAGTTGAGGGGAGGCTGTCCCCCTCCACCTTAAATGTGTATGTGGCCGCTATAGTGGCGCACCATGACGTGGTGGATGGTAAGTCCCTCGGGAAGCACAACATGATCATCAGGTTCCTTAGAGGCGCGAGGAGGTTGAATCCTCCTAGGCCAAGACTTATTCCCCCGTGGAATCTCTCTGTGGTCTGCTGGGCCTGCGGAGAGCCCTGTTTGAGCCCCTAGAGTCAGTTGAGCTAAAGGCGCTCTCATTGAAGATTGCCCTCCTGACTTTGCTCATGTCCATCAAGAGGGTTGAGGGCCTGCAGGCATTCTCTGTCAGAGACAACTGCCTGGAGTTCGATCCGGCATATTATCACATGATCTTGAGACCCTGACCAGGCTATGTGCCCAAGGTTCCCACGACCCCTTTTAGGGATCAGGTGGTGAGCCTGCAAGTGCTGCCCCAGGAGGAGGCAGACCCAGCCTTGTTGTTGCTGTGTCTGGTGCATGCTTTGTTCATCTACTTGGACAGCATGCAGAGCTTTAGATGCTCTGAGCAGCTCTTTGTTTGCTTTGGAGGATAGCATAAAGGGAGGGCTGTCTCTAAACTGAGGATCGCCCACTGGGTCATGGATGCCATCGATTTGGCGTACCAGGCCCAGCAAGTGCCACCCCCTTTGGGACTACAAGCACACTCCACTAGGAGTGTGGCGGCCTCCTGAGCCTTGACCAATGGCTTCTCTCTACCAGACATCTGTAGAGCAGAACACCCAATACCTTTGCAGGATTTTATAATCTCCGAGATGAGCAGGTTTCGTCCCGCGTGTTGTCAGGTATGAATAGGTAAGTATGCAGGGCAGCTGGCCAGGTGTATCACTTTCGTAGAGGGACTTTCCTTCGTGCACTTTTTCCCCCATGCGAGTTCACAAGATGGTGAACCCTGGATGTCTTTCCTCCTTAGCCCTGTGTCAGGCAAATTCGGCTGAGAAATTTGATGCTGGCTCAGTACGTGTGCTAGTATTCTCTGACCCAGAGTAGATGCTCCACATGTGCTGGTTGCCCGTGGGTAACCCCGTGTGATATATTTTCCACAGTACGGTTTCCCTGTTGGTAAATCCACATCTTCCTTGGGCAGAGCTCCCTCTGCCACCAGTCGCCGTGCTTGTAGAGCTCCTCCCCTCTGGGTAGGACCTACCGCGGGACTTCTTCCACATGCGATACTGCCGGTCAGTAAGTCCATGTGACGTATTCTCCACACGTTACCTCACCTTCGGGCAGGGTGTGGTCTCCGCAGTGTCTTTCCCCTTGACACATCGCTGAGCTACCCAAAATAAATACAGTGGATATAATTTATAAAAAAAAATCATAAAAAATTACATAATCAAATATTACAATTGTTTTTTAAAAAGTAGTTAACATGGTCAGTATCACAAATTTGCTTATTTGATTATTGGCCAAAATATTTTGCAGAAATTTTAAAAGTTCTTCATTTTTACATTATAATTGTTTTATTTAAAATCCTACAAATTTTGATTAATTTCCAATGTTTGGATGAAAATAATAATAATAATAATAATAATGATAATTTAAATGTTGTATCAGAACTTTGGACCCCACTGTACAGGACATTCACACATTTGGGTAAAAAATTTGGGGGCTTCAGACAGGGACAGTCAGAATGTGATTAAAAGGGACATTTTGGTGATTGATGAGGAAGAGTGACTCCATTGGCATGTGAGGCAGGCAGAGGGATGACCGGGGTGGTTGTGTGGCCACGCAGAGCCTGTAAGTCTCAGGCTCTCCCTCCACTTTGAATGCTGAGCTGAATGTCAATCAGAGACTCTTGGGGTTTGCTTCTGCATCTCATTAAGAACTCACAGAGAGAATGAGAGAGGGAGATGACCAGCTGTGCCAGATAAGAAATCAACACAACCACTTGTTGGGCTAAACAACAAGTTGATCTATTATTTGTAAGTCGAGACTGCAGGCATTGCTGGTACTAGAAATCACTATAGACTTACATGTTACTAAATAACAAATGTGGTTTATCTGTTTCTCGAAGCCAGACATACTTTTAGACTTGTTCTTGTTACAAAATAATAGTTGTGGTAAGCTTTGGTTTCAATGATTAAAATATAAAAACAAATAGAAATATAAAGCTGATAGAGCATGGCACAAACAATGCCAAGGCCACAAGTTTGATTCACAGTGTAGTATTATACATGCAGAAGAATTGAAATGTTATGATTTGAATCTAGGTGAAAAACCCAACCTTGTTAATCCTGGAATTCTTCATCAACAATCCCACTAAAGGCATGTCTTTGGACAATAAATTGGTCAAGACATTCTAAACACCATAATTCAAAGCAAAAAAGGGTAATTGGTCAGAAAGTCCCCTCAGCATGACCTTCTGAACTTCCAAACAGAGTTAAAGCAGACTTTTCTTTGAAAGGTTTCCAAAAGACCATCAGATTTGCACGACTCTAATACTAACACATTTCATCTTAATCCAGGAACATTCTACACAGTCACAGTACTTTACCAATTTAACCTTCTAAAATGTACAGAATGCATTTAAATCCACGATTTATACAATACCTAGTCTTGCTAGGTAATTCTGACAATTTCTTTGAACTGTGGTAACTTGTATAACTGACAAATTAATGATTATAGCCTGACATACCTCTTTAACCCTATGGGGTCTGAGGGTGTTTTGGGCTTTTTTCAGTTGCTTATGGCTAAAGTCTGATAACACTGTATTCAGCACAAACTGGGCTACAATAATATGTGAGCAACATGTATGTACAGGTTTGTATTTTTGAGAAAATTACGTTTATGCATGGTTTTTGAAAAAACTAAAATTTTAAGTCATTGAAATAAGGCCATATAACACATAATAAACATTCGTCCACAATACTTTTGAGATCTGGATCTTATAGCCTAGAGTTTATGTTACAAAATGATGTGAAAACCATCCTGATCACTCATTCATATAAAACAATATAGTTATTGAACTTTTGTAAGACACTTTTAGTGTTAGAAAGGTCATATGAGAGGAGGCGTGAACTATCATGAATATTGAGGTGATTCACACCTGAGGAGACAAAAGACCCATCCCCTGGGCCTATCAATGAGGAATGTGACAGAAAGAGAATGAATGTGAGGAGACTTAATGATCAAAATCAAGTTTTAAGTTAAAAGAAGTAATCTAACTATACAATTTCTTTACTAAAAAGACTTAATTTTATACATACACTACCGTTTAAAAGTTTTAGAGGAAGTCTCTTTTGCTCAATAAGAATGCACTTATTTGATCCAAAATACAGTAAAATCATTGTGTGAACTCTTTTTACAATTTAAAAGAACAGTTTTCTATTTGAATATATTGTAAAATGCAATTTGTGATCAAAGCTGAACATGATACTGATACATGATATTTTACATGATGTGCTGATTTTCTAATATGGGCATATATAAAGTGCATTTTACTAATTTACACCTGAACAGATATTTGCAAGCACAAGCATTGATGATAATGAGGCAGCATAAACACTTGATAAAATATAATCTAAACATTCATATTATTTTTATATCATATTACATATCATATTTATATCAAATAGCATACAATTGAAATACCTGCTTTAGCAGCATTTAAATGAAACTAAAACTTGATTATTAGGACAAATTTCAATACTCTGATTCCTGGCTGGCAAGTCTGTAAACAGTCCCACTAGTAAAATATGTACATGTTTATATAAAATAGCATGTCAACTAATGAAAACTAAATGACTTACTCGTCCGAAGTTGTATCCTTGACTGGATCAATTCTCTCTTCAAAATACAAACGTTCATCAGAGTCCAGCTCTTCTTCTGAGGAAAATGTTAACTCTTCCTTACTATCCAGGAGTTTCCTCACCTGTGTATTGTTCCAAACGCGCAAAAAATTTAATGTATTGCGTTTACATCAAACCTCACTGTCGGGGGCGTTTACCATTTGCATTGATCGCTTCAGCAAATTACCCTATCAATAGCGCGCTCTGCTGGTGGTTGGGATCACATTAGAGATAATTTGCTGTGCCAGAAACTGTACATCGCTTTGTTTCATACAGATTACATTGCAGGAGAATATTTGTTTTAAATTTGAATTGTTTTATTTAAAAGTAGACATTTTAATCTTTATTTAGTCATATGTTTCATGCTTGTGTGATAAGTATTCGCGGAGTTTCAGTTCATTTTTGTGATGTGTTTCAGAAATATGCACATGGAGACAGAAACTGCTGACAGCTCACCCTTTTTATTTTCTTTATTTTACAAAAGCACAAGGTTTTGTTGTTGTTGTGAGTGTACACAAATAAAAGTAGACCCTTTATTGTCTCTAATGATGTCTTACACTTATCTGTTTACACAAAAATGATGGAGTATTTTAAGTTGTTTCCACTGTAATGACGAAAATATCCAGCAGGACACGCTGACACGTCCGTCGGCCCCAGAGAGTTAAAATGTGTGTAATGTTTTATCCATGTTGTATAACCAAGGAATTAACCAGTATAATTTGTAACCAGGGATTTTCATGTTTTGTTACCTACACGTACAATATTAATGAAATAATTAATTGTTTAGTATGTAAACGTTCACTGGCGCATGCAGAGAAAGCCGATGACAACGAATGTCATGCTTCTTGTACCATTTGCAAGATATAAATTTAATGATTACACATGCACTATTTTGATTGGGAATTTTGTAAAAGAACTGAAACAAAGGACCATAAAATCAACTGTCGGAAAAGACAGCCCACTTGACCATGTGTCTCTGAAAAGTCACTGATTGGCGCAGGAGACCTTTTGGGATGCGGCCAATTTCAGTTAAAATGTTTCCAAACAGGAAGAACATGCTTTCTTCTCTCTCTCATCGTCTCTTGTCTCTTCCCATCTGCACTCTCTACTCTGGCTCTTCCCTCGTGGTCTTCTCTGGATCTCATCGGAACCAGATCCATGCCATGTGAGGTCCAAGGAAGCTCGGGACTCGAAGTCCTCTCAATGTCCACGGTTCAGAGAAGGCCTTGCTTCAAAGCCAAACTCATAATTCATACAGACAATAACTATCCGATCTGACAGAGGTCCAAACATCGACGTAACAAACTTTAGACCAAGAGCCAAGAACCAAGCAAAACAGAGAATACAAGGAAACACCACGACATGCAAGTACATCTCCAATAATGTGCTCAAGGTGCTGGTGTGTTAGTTAAATAATTTGGGTAATCTGATAGCAAATCGATGTAGACTCAAATAAGGATAAATGGCTCCTAAGGTATTGTCAGCAGACTCCATAAAGTTCAATTTCACTGTATTGATCATATATTTCACATTCTGTCACTATTCTCACCAACCTGTCTCATGTATATGCGTTAGATTAGATTTATGTTTAGAATAGCAATAAAGTTTGTCTGTATTCAAAGATAGTTTGACTGTGGTATATTTTTATAAATAATCTCATCCCTGTTTCTAAAAGATTTTGCTTCAAAGTTGTACCTAAAAAACGTGTGATATTATTTTCAATAAGCCATTAGAATAATATTACTCAAATAAGATAATTAATAATAATTCACTTATTAAAGCTAATGCCTTACAGTAGAAATTGTGAGTGGATACAACGAGACGTTGTATTACAATTTTAATGGTGGATAATTTTATTCAGACAAAAAATCTGAATAAAATTTGTCATTTAACTCATTTATAATGGTTGTTGAATGTGACTGATTCCATTATAAATTGCCTTACATAGTAATGTAGAATCAGAACAGTTTAATTTAGTTCATAGCTCACATATTTTGAGACCCTAAATTCCCTTACATATAATGGTGTGAGAATGAGGGCACTTTAATGGTTCCATTCTAAAATTTGCATACCAAATACTCCTACATAGAATTGTGTGAGAATGTGGGCACTTTAACGGTTCCCATCTAAAATCATCAGTACCAAATATCCTACAACAGGAAACATACAGTATATATTTAAAACCCCACATGTTTATTATTAGTAGATTTTTGTTGTCATAGCTCAACAAATAATTTATCTATTTTTTATGCCTGTGTTATCTGCTTCACATACTGTTTATTACGAAATCAGTTAAGGTTAAATGTATTCTACATATCAGAGAAACTCTTGGCATATTAGTCAAATCAATAATGTGTACAACTATAATTAATAGTTTAAAACTTGTGTTGAATTAATGAAATTCCACTGTTGTGTGATGGTGTTGAAATAGTTTGATTTGCAAAACAGTTAGTTCCTATTCCAGTAAATCCATTTCAACATCCTATGGAATATGGACAATTCAATTCACATTTTAATTAAAAATTAACCAATTCTTAAATTCTGCATTTTGCTTGAACTTGGTGATTGGGGTTTATACAAACTCCATTCTGCCTCAATATAAACAAAAACCAGCCCAGAAACACTAAAGTGCATGATTTCCCCCCTTAAAGTGTAGAAAAACCATGTATTATTATTAGAAATTATGGATTCTATTTCTGTCTCAGGGGTGCTCCCATGAGCTCCAGACAGCCTGTGCTTGTCTTTGCATGTGTGTTAAGCTAAAAGCATATCTGTCACTCTGCCTCTCTCCTGACTGTGCACTCTGCAGCCTTTCTACTTCATTTAGAGGCCCTTCCTCCACTCTGTGATTTGCAGTCACACCAAACACATAAGTCTTGTTGCTTATTTATTTTCTGACAGCCAGGCCGCAGCTATTATCTTCATACTTTCCGTCATTTATAAGTATGCCCCACTCTCAGCCGAAATAAAAGTGGCCATAAAAGGCTAACAGAAATGGGCTCCTCCATAAAGAATATAAAATTGGTTTAACAGATCCAGTATGTGTGCTCTCTGCACTTGTTAGAATCCACATGTCCAACTTGAATCTTCCTTGATGACAATCCAGCATCATTGAGTCATCAACACAGAACCGAGCCGATGGCTATTTATTTGATTGGGATCAATATCCCTCCAACCACTGTGCTTATTTTCTTGTCATCATTGGAGCTAACCAAATGGTAGTCTGATAAACAGCTAAAAACTGAAAAAGTCTGATAAAACTGCTGCCACTGCAGTCTATTTAGATGAGCAGTTACCTTGCAATGAGCTTTCTATTCTGAACTGACTCTGCTGGACTTCATCATAAGATGATTAGTTGATACTTGACCAAACTCCATGAACAGGAGTTTTTGCAGTGTTCAAAACGCTATAGCAGAAATCGCCATCACATATCTAAATTTAAACTTTAAACTGAAACTTGTCATCCTATACCCTCCCTCATTATACTGTAGATTTATTAATGAGACAGTAATGGGCAATTAATAATGCCCCTGACCTGCACATGAATTTCATTATAAGAAATGTTATCTTGATGCAGTAGGGGGCAGTCAGCAATGCAGCTGTACACAGAACGTGCCTCGTCAAATCAACAAGCAGGCAGCAGCAGGCCCATTGTATATTATAGCCACGGTTTGTTCCTGGTAGACAGTAGATGCCTTAACTCCACCCCCACCCTAATCCTAATCCTAATATGGAGCTTGTAAGGCGGAGTAGCCTGCCATGAACAACAGACTCTCTCCCATCACGCAGGCAGCCCAGCCATTCACTGGTGCAATTTTGTGCACAAAGACAGCAGGACGAACTGGGATCTGGAGACATGCTTTTTTATTAAGTTTCACATGTTTAACTTGGTACATCTTCCTAAAACCACAGTGCTTGAGAGGTACTGAAAACGTCTCGGTTACGTATGTAACCTCCGTTCCCTGATGGAGGGAACGAGACGTTGTGTCGAAGAAGCGACACTAGGGGTCTCTCTTGAGCACCGAATATGCCTCTGATCTATGAAAAAAGGCCAATTAGAGTTTGCGAACAGTATTTGCATACCCCGCCCCTGGACATACGGGTATAAAGGCGGGGGAAATACGCTCGTTCATTCAGGATGGGGAAGACACGACACTAGGGGTCCACTTCAAATCACGCAATGCACTGAGCCATGTACGTGTACTGCTGACACAGAAGCGGGCAGGTATTTCACGTGCGCAAGCGACCAACTGTGTTTCAGACTGCACGTACTCTTCCCCAATAACCCAAAAAAGTCGTCAGAATCCTTTTGGTTAACCTAGAGGGGAACAAGGCGATGCTTCCAACTAGGGTACGGGCCAAACCTGGCTGGGCCTCTTTTCTCTCTATGTTTTCTCGGCATAGAGCAAGAGCAGCCGGGGCCCATACCGCATCGTGGGAAGGGGGTCTTACCCGAATTCCTATTCTTTCAGGGGGAAAAGACCCTGCGGAGGCCACACCCACCCGAAAGGGGAGGTAAAGGTGACGAAAATACATCACATGGCCTCATCGGTCACATGTGGGAAAAATGGTGCGGTGGTAGATCCAGCCTCAAGGAGGGGGGAGTTGCTACAACACGGCGACCGGAGGGCAGCAAAGGACTGCCTAAGGGAGACGCGGGTCAGCTCGTAAGGTGACCGTACCGCGGAAGTACACACAGGAGGAGTCCTGACCTGTGGAGCACCTATTCCAGTAGGGGTTACCTGGGGTACCCGTAGTGGACTTGTTCGGTGAGTTCCTCCGCTGAACTGCGGACCCAAAAGGGCTAGGGAGGAATCAACCAGGAACCTAAAGGGGTCTCCTGGGAAGAAGGCGCACTGTTTTACCTCAGCAGAGGGAAAGGGCACTGGATGCAAGCGATTCACCCGGTCAGACCATCGATGTGTTCCGAGTTCTACGGGCTCAGACCTGAGAAAACAAGGGACGAGACTGACTCAACACTGAGATTGTAAAATCTTGCAAAGGTGTTAGGTGTTGTCCAGCCCGCAGCTCTACAAGTGTCTGCTAGGGAGGTGCCCCTAGCCAGTGCCCATGAGGATGCCACACTCCTGGTAGAGTGGGAATCTCTGAAGACCGGCGAGGACTACCGAGAGATCCCAGGAGGGGAACAGGTTTGGCCGGGAGGGATTTAACCTCCGGGCACCTCTTAGGAACCTGACGATTAAGTCATGCTTACCCAGAGACTTGCCGTCAACTGGGTCGTGGTGAGCTGCGATAGAGGCAACATACACCTTCAAGGTGGAAGGAGACAGCCTCCCCTCCAACCTCTCCAGTAGGAACAGGAGCACTGACCTATCTGCGCTCCTCTGTGGGTCTTCTGCCTGGGAAGAACACCAATACACAAACAGACGCCATTTCAGGACGTAGAGTTGCCTGGTAGAAGGGGCTCTGGCTTGGTTGATCATGGCTACAACCGTGTGTGGTAGACCAGCTAGATCTTCCGCGTCCCATCCAGGGGCCAGACATGGAGGTTCCAAAGGTCTGGGTGCGGATGCCAGAGCGTGCTCCGTCCCTGAGAAAGAAGGTCCTTCCCCCATTCGCCAGGGAGGGGCTGTCGCGAGGAGTACAAGGTCCGAGAAGGCCCGGGTGGGCCAGTAAGGAGCCAAGAGTGACTTGTTCCTCGTCCTCCCTGACCTTGCACAGCACCTGTGCAAGAAGGCTCACTGGGGGAAATGCGTACTTGCGCAGCCCCACTGGCCAGCTGTGTGCCAGTGCATCTGCCCCAAGGGGAGCCTCTGAGCGGGCGTACCAGAGGAGGCAGTTGGAGGTCTCTCGGGAGGCAAACAGATCAACCTGGGCCTTGCCGAACCATTCCCAGATCAGCTGAACTGATTGGGGGTGAAGCCTCCACTCTCCGCCAGGCAAGCGTTGTCGTGACACGCTATCACATTGAGGTTGCCGGGGATGTGAGTGGCGCGCAGCGATTTGTGTCCAACGCAGATGGGCCCCTTTCCAACGGCCTGCTACTGCATGCCCATTGCAAACGGCGCCCCAACCCGATCTGGAGGTGTCGGTCGTGACCAGGACACGTCAGGACACCTGCTGTAAGGGTACTCCTGCCCGTAAAAATCAGAGGTCTGTCCAGGGTTTGAATGTTTGGCAGCAGGTGGGGGTGATTGTCAAATGATGCGTGCCACGGCGCCATGCTTGTCTCGGGACTCGGGTCTGAAGCCAGTGTTGAAGCGGTCTCATATGCATCAATCCCAGCGGCGCGACCACCACGGAGGACGCCATATGCCCCAGGAACCTCTGGAAAAGTTTTAAGGGGACCGTGGTACCCGGCATGAAGGCGGCGAGGCACCTCAACACTGACTGGGCACGCTCGTTGGTGAGGCGTGCTGACAATGAGACTGAGTCTAACTCCATACCGAGAAAAGAGATGCTCTGGACTGGTGTAAGCTTGCTCTTTTCCCAGTTGACCTTAAGCCCCAAATGGTTGAGGTGCCTGAGCACCTGGTCTCTGTGGGCGCATAGTAACTCTCGCAAGTGGGCCAGAATAAGCCAGTCTTCGAGGTAATTGAGTATGTGGATGCCGGCTTCTCGGAGCGGGGCAAGAGCTGCCTCTGCGACTTTCGTGAAGACGCGAGTGGACAGAGACAGGCCAAAGGGGAGGACTTTGTACTGATACGCCTGGCCATCGAACGCAAACAACAGGAAGGGGCGGCGTCGAGGCAGAATGGAGACGTGGAAGTACGTGTCCTTCAGGTCTACCACTGCGAACCAATCTAGATGCCGGACGCAGGTTAAGATGTGTCTCTGCGTGAGCATTTTGAACGGGAGTTTGTGCAACGCTTGGTTAAGAACTTGCAGGTACAAGATTGGTCGTAAGCCGCCGCCTTTCTTGGGTATGATGAAGTAAGGGCTGTAGAAAACCTTCTTAATCTCGGTTGGAGGGACAGACTCTATCGCGTTTTTGAGCAAAAGAGTAGCGATTTCCACGCGCAGCGACTGGGCATGTTCGCTGTGTACTGCGGAAAAGCGGACGCCCATGAAGGGGGGCGGGGGCCTGGCAAACTGAATTGCGTAACCGAGTCGAATGGTCTGGGCCAGCCAGTGAGATGGGTTGGGAAGTGAAAGCCACGCGTCCAACCTCTGTGCTAGGGGCACCAAAGGGACGATTAATTTTGACGTACCCGGCGGGGCGGCGCAGGTAGGGCAGCGTCGGGCGGTGACAGGTCGGGTTAGCGACTGGGGAGGAGGTCCGGGGTAGGCGTCCTCTAGACTTGTCGGAACAGGCCGGCCGGGGAACAGTCATGGGGCTGGAGACGAGTGGTCCATTTCCAGGAAGCCGGGATTGTTGATATCTGGCGGCAGGGTGCCGTGAGAACGGCATTTGCGGGCCAGGTGACCCAGAGACATAGGAAATAATGTTGGTACCGCAACCCCATCTAAGGTGTTTGCGGCAAATGAAAATTGTTTAAAAACAAAAGATTATCCTCCCGGCCCTCCACTGGGGGACGGAGCGGTCTTACCACCTCCGGAGCTAACATCTCTGTCGCTGGGTCGTCCATCTCAGCAGCGCCTGGGAGCCTTACAGGTCCTCGAGGGGGTCCGAGAGACGGGGGGGCGTCTGCTTCCTGCGGTGTGCTCGATGCTGGGGCTGAGAGCTGGGCCCGGGTTGAGGCGGAGCAGATTTCTTGGTCGCAGGGGGATGCCCTCGGCGAGCAGACAGGGCAGTGGCCGTGGCGGCAGGTTTGCGGCGAGGCAGAATTTGTGAGATGGCCTCCGTCTACTTTTTCACCGCAGAGAACTGCTGGGCGAAGTCCTCGACAGTGTCGCCAAAGAGGCCAAACTGGGAGACAGGGGCATCAAGGAAGCGAACTTTGTCGGCCTCACGCATCTCGACCAGGTTGAGCCATAGATGGCGTTCCTGGACCACAAGGGTGGCCATCGCCGGCCCGAGTGCCTGCGTGGTGACCTTTGTGGCTCTGAGGGCGAGGTTGGTCGCTGAGCGCAGTTCCTGCAGCACATCGGGGTCAGGGCTACCCTCATGCAGATCCCTGAGCGCCTTGGCCTGATGGACTTGCAGGATGGCCATGGCGTGCAAGGCGGAAGCGGCCTGTCCCGCGGCGCTTTAGGCTTTGGTGTTTAATGAGGATGTCGTCCTACAGGCCTTGGAAGGGAGTATAGGGCGCTCACGCCAGGTCATAGATGGAGCGCAATGGCCCTATCCACCTGGGGAATCGGCGTATACCCATGGGCCGTTCCGCCGTCGAGGGTAGCGAGAGCTGACGAGCAGGGCTTTTGACGAATGGAAAGCGGGGCTCTCTATGAAGACATCAGCTTGTCATGCACTTCCGGGAAAAATGGGACCGGGGGGCTTTGAACGGCTTTGAACGGCGCCCAGACCCCAGGAACCAGTCATCCAACCGTGACGGGTGTGGGGAGGATGGAGGGTTCCAATCCAACCTCACACTGATGGCGGCCTTGGCAAGCATGTCGAACATCTGCGCATCAGCCTCAGCCTGGGTGTGTTGGCTCGAAGGCTGCAATCCAGGGGAGGCGTCAGCGTCAGACGCTGCGCTCTCCGAAGGAGCAGCGAGCTCATCCACCTCAAGCTCCAGAGGATAGGCAGACTGGCCCGGAGGCGAGTCACCGTTGCCTCGAGGCTGGACGGAGGTCAACAAGCGTATCGGGGGGTGGGTGGTCCGAGGGGGCGTACCCGGTGGAACTGCACCCACTGCCCTCCCCAAATCGCCTCCATCACCAGCCGCATCGTCCTCAATCCCATAGGAAGAAGGAGCAACACGGGGGGGGGGGGGGGGCTGGAGCGACCGCAACGTTGCCATGGTCATGCTCTCGCAGTGAGAGCTTGAACCATCCACAAACGCTGCCTCGTTGTGATCGGCGCCCAGACACACGAGACAGCGCTTATGGCCGTCTGAATCGGAGAGCACTCTACCGCATCCAGGAACTACACAGGTGTTGAATGGCATCTTTAAAAAGACGCATCCTGAAAAGGACATTCAACGCCGCTGTGTATTGCTCTTTCAGAGAATTAAACTCTTTTACAGAGAAAATTACTCTTTATAGAAAAACTCTTTTAACTCTGCACTGTCGAAGTGCCCAGGGTCAAACTGCACGCCATGCAGAGAAGAGAAAAGACAGCAAAGCAGAGCGTCAGAGGATAGAAGCAGGATATCTGGTGTGTCACTCGCAGCTGGCTGCATACACGACCATCGGCTCCGAAGAAAATTACTGAATGAACGAGCCTATTTCCCTCACCTGGAACTATGTCCGGGGGCGGGGTATGCAAATACTGTTCGCCAACTCTCATTGGCCTTTTTCCATAGATCAGAGGCATATTCAGCGCTCAAGAGAGACCCCTAGTGTCACTTCTTCGACACAACGTCGAAGTGAGCGACAGACAGGGAACTAGGGAGAGACGACACAACTAAAGTGAGCATTACATTCCAAATTGTCTGTCTTCAATGATATGATCACAATGATATGATATGTACCATCTTCCTATGTTCCATAATATGGAAATAATAATAATAAAAAACAATCTTTTCACTTTTAAATCTACTTTTTGTATTGTTTAAATGCTTATCTGTTACCACAACATACTGTACATATGTAAATGATATATTGTGATATACATATGATATGTTTTTGAATTGTCAGAATAAAAATACATGTAATATAATTATATATTTTTAAATCTTATATATATACTGACTGAGCACTTTATTAGGAACACCATCTTATTCATGCAAATATCTAATCAGCTAATCGTGTGAACTGCCGCTCACTGGATTTTTTTTTGTTTTGGCACCATTCTGAGTCTGTTGTGTGTGAAAATCGCAGGAGATCAGCAGTTACAGAAATACATAAACCAGCCCGTCTGGCACCAACAATCATGCCTAGGTCGAAATCACTGAGATGACATTTTTCCCCCATTCTTATGGTTGATATGAAAATTAACTGAAGCTCCTGACTAGTATCTGCATGATTTTATGCATCTTACTGCTTCCACATGATTGGCTTATTAGATAAACACATGAATAAGTAGGTGGTGTACCTAATAAAGTATTCAGTATATATTCCAGGAAAGTGTATGTAAAGTTTTTGGTTTAATTCATCCATACCTGGGCGCTCCATGCTGTATGTTGTTGAGTTGACGCTGACAAGTAAACAAATGAAGTTGTTTTCCCGATTCTCGTGTAGGCATTTGTTCCTATAAGCAAATATACATATCAGTGTTATACGAGCATATTGATGCAGACATAGCATAAATTGCTGACAAACACAAAGTTCCCACTGCCATTATTAAACTGCCGATAAAGTGTACAGAATGACTGCGATCATCAGACATGTCGAAGCATTCGACGAAGCAAGGGAACAATGGTCCACGTATGTAGAATGATTTGAGCATGTTGTGGAGGCGAATGGCATCAGTGATGAGAAAAGAATATCAGTGTTTCTTAGTGTCGTGGGGGCATCAACGTACAGACTCTTACATAGTCTCATTGCACCGGTTAAGCTGGGGGCTATGAGGTATGATGAAATTGTGAACACACTGCAAGCATATTTTACCCCCAAGCCCATTGTGATCACGGAGAGATTCCGATTTCACAAACAAAATCAAGCAGAGGGTGAAAGAATCACTCAATATGTGGGTGCGTTAAAGAGATTAGCGGAACACAGTGAGTTTGGCGATAATTTGAATGACGTGCTGCGGGACAAATTTGTGTGAGGTTGGAGTAGCGAGTCGATACAAAGGAAGATGTTGACAGAAACGGCTTTCATGTACCAAAAGGCTGTGGATATAGCAATGTCGATGGAAGCTCTGTCTAGGGAATCACAGCACCTGAGTAATTCACTGAAAGTTCAATCTCCCTATCATCAGCGTCATCCAGAAGTCATCAATGAAGAAAGTGAAACCTAAAATTTAAGGGCTGCTGATAGACATGGAAGTGGATACTGGAGCAGCGGTTTCTCTCATTTGAAGTGAACTGTACAGAGCTAAGCTGAGTCATATTTGATGGTGCCACACAAGTATTGTCCTCAAGACATAAGTGATTTCTCCAGAAGGTGTCATCAAAGTGCGCGTTAAGTTGAACAAACATTTTTTTGACTACCCCTGTATGTGGTAAATGGGGATGCAGCGCCACTTTTCGGACGAGAATAGCTCAGCAGAATTTGACTTAACTGCCGTGAAATCAAAACTGTGAGAACAGTACACCAGACAAATGAAGAGACTCTGGACTCTCTCCTAAAAAAATGCAAAAGTATTCAGGGATGACTTAGCAAAATTCAATGGATTTGATGCTACCTTAAATCTAAAACTAGGACAACAGCCAAAACATCTTCCAAGCACGTGTTGTACCATATGCAATCAGACATAAGGTGGTAGCAGAGTTAGACCGCCTGTTGAAACAAGGACTTATTTCACCTGTTCGGTTCAGTGAATGGGCAAGCCCCATCATGCTAGTAGTCAAGAAGGGTGGCAACGTGAGAATTTTTGGAGACTTCAAAATAAAGGTAAATCCAGCATTTTGTGTGGAACATTATCCGTTACCATGGATTGTGGATTTATTTGCTTCACTGGCTGGAGAGCAGCGATTTAGTAAGCTAGATCTCACACACGCTTACCTACAAGTGCCAGTTAATGAGAACTCCCGCAAATAACTCACAATAACTACTCATAAGGGCATGTTTTTGTATAATAGATTACCTTTTGGAATAACATCGGCACAATCCATATTACAAAGAGAGATGGAGCAAGTACTTCAGGGGCTAGCATACATCCATTGTTTCCTGGTCGATATCCTGTTTACAGGAAAAGATGATGTTCATCATCTGACAAACCTTGAGACAGTACTGAGTAGGCTGGAGAAGTTTGGTCTTCATGTGAAACCAGAGAAAAGTGAGTATTTCAAGAGTTTGCTGGAGTATCTGGGACATGTGATTGATGCAGCAGGGCTCCACAAATCACCAGACAAGCAGCGTACTATTGCAGAGGCACCAGCTCCAGTTAATGATAGTCAGCTTCAATCTTTTCTGGGACTGATAAATTATTATGCACGATTTGTTCCGAACCTGGCTACAATTCTTCATCCATTAAATGCAATGTTGCATAAGGTCGTAAAATGGAACTGGTCTCCAGAGTATGAGAAATCGTTCCAAGAGGCTAAGGCTCAGTTATTGATGCCAAGTGTACTCACTCACTATGATCAAAGACTCATTTGGCTTGTGATGCTTCACCTTATGGGGTAGGAGCTGTGCTTTCCCATGTGATGCCTGACTGTTGGGAGAGACCAATAACGTTCACGTCTCAAACTTTGAGTAAGTCTGAGCAAAACTATGCACAGTTAGAATGTGAAGCACTAGGAATAATTTTCGGAGTCAGAAAATGTCATACTTACCTTTACGGACGCCATTTTACCTTACTGACCGGCCACCGTTCACTACTACCATCCTCAGCCCTAGTAAAGCCATTCCATCCATGGCTGCTGCAAGACTCAAGTGGTGGGCTCTTTTACTTGCAGCACACAATTACACGATCCAGTATAGAAGTGCCAGTGACCATGGAAATGCTGATGGATTATCCCGTTTGCCATTGCCTGTGTTACACAAGGACAAAAAGGATTCAGTGGAGACATCCCTCGTTAACCATGTGGAAGCTCTACCGGTGTGTAGTGCAGACATTCGCAATGAAACCAGAGCTGACCCTATTTTTTCTCGTGTGGTGGAGATGGTGTCCTCAGGCAGGTTTCCATCCACCAAGGACTCTGATAATGCATTCACACCATTCCTCATACTAAAAGGGGAACTCTCTTTAATGCAGGACTGTTTAATGTGGAGACAGCAAGTTATTGTTCCACCAAACCTTAGACAAAGAGTCTTAGAAGATCTATATGCAGGACACCCAGATGTAGTGAACATTAACGCCCTAGCACACAGTTATATCTCGTTGCCCAGTATTGACTCACAAATTGAAGAGAAATCCAAGACCTGTTTGTCATGCCAGCAAAACCAAAAATCTCCCTGCCTCTCACCTTTACATCCTTAGCCATGGCCCGGAGCTCCTTGGCAACGTATTCACATTGACTTTGCTGGTCCATTTGAGGGGCGGATGTTCCTGGTGGTTGTCGATGCTCACTCAAAATGGCCAGAATTCAATGTGATGGATTCCACAACATCGTTTAAGACTATTCAAGTTCTGAGAGGCTTATTCAGTCATTATCCTCCAAAGAGGCAGTATCATTACAACAGAGACTGGATGCTTTCTTGCTACAGAACAGAAATACTCCTCACAGCACAACAAGGGAAACAACTGCTATGCTGTTCTTACAAATTGCGAACACGCTTGGACTTACTGAAACCTAGTCTGGCTAATGCGGCTGACCAGGCACAAAGGATCCAGTGTTCTTACCGGTCTGTTCACTCTAAACACAGAAAGTTTGATGTTGGTGACTCAGTGCTGGTCTGGAATTATCAGCACAGAGAGGGAAAAATGGAAAACTGGTACTGTTTCCTCTCAGACAGGACCAGTGTCCTATATTGTAGAGGTGGGACTATCATTCTGAAATTTCCAAAGCCACCAAATTACCCCAGTCAGTGGACATTCCATCGCAGACACCAGACAATGCTGGAAAGGAATTGTCGCTATCGGTCATTGAACCAGTACAGTACATCTTCTCAAAGTGTTAGAAGTTTTCCTGTTTGGGTCCGCAAACCACCTAACAGACTTAATTTATAAAATGTTTTTAGTGGGGACATTTAAGGTTTGGGTAATATATATATGAATGTGTTGATCTATGTTGTATACCTCATAACTGAGTTGGCATTCATTTGGAGTGACACCAACTAATATTTTTGCATTAAGTGATCACGTGATTGCTATACTTTAAGTGGAATTCTGTGTGTTCCTATAAGTTTTGAGATATGGGAATTTGATTAAGAAGGGAGAAACTGTGATGTTTTTGGGTTAATTCATCCTTACCTGTTGCCACTGGAGGGCACTCCATGCTGTATGTTGTTAAGTTGACACTTTAACATGCACCTGTGGAACGGCCGTTAAGACACTAACAGCTTATAAACAGACAGTAGGCAATTAAGGTCACAGTTATAAAGTTAAACTCCACAGTTAAACTTAGGACTTCTACTGACTCTGAAAAACACCAAAAGAAAGATGCCCAGGGTCCCTGCTCATCTGTGTAAACATGCCTTAGGCAAGCTGCATGGAGGCATGAGGACTGCTGATGTGGCCAGGGTAATAAATTGCAATGTCCATACTGTGAGATGGACATTGCAGTGGCACCACATTCAACAACACCTGCACAGGATCGGTACATCCAAATTTCACATCTGCGGGACAGGTACAGGATGACAACAACAACTGCCCAATTTATGCAAGGAACGCACAATCCATCCTTCAGGGCTCAGACTGTCCATTAAAAGGCTGAGAGAGGCTGGACTGAGGGCTTGTAGGCCTGTTGTAAGGCAGATCCTTACCAGACATCACTGGCAACAATGTCGCCTATGGGCACAAACCCAACTTCGCTGGTCCAGACAGGACTGGCAAAAAGTGCTGTTCACTGACGAGTTGAGGTTTTGTCTCACCAGGGATGATGGTCGGACTCGTTTTTATCATTGAAGGAATGAGCGTTACACCGAGGCCTGTACTCTGGAGCAGGATCAAATTGGAGGTGGAGGGTCCATCATGGTCTGGGGCAGTGTGTCACAGCATCATCAGACTGAGCTTGCTGTCATTGCAGGCAATCTCAATGCTGTGCGTTACAGGGAAGACATCCTCCTCCCTCATGTGGTACCCTTCCTGCAGCTCATCCTGACATGACCCTCCAGCATGACAATGCCACCATCCATACTGCTTGTTCTGTGTGTGATTTCCTGCAAGACAGGAAATTCAGTGTTCTGCCATAGCCAGCAAAGAGCCTGGATCTCAATCCCATTGAGCATGTCTGGGACCTGTTGGATGGGAGGGTGAGGGCTAGGGCCATTCCCCCCAGAAATGTCCAGGAACTAGCAAGTGCATTGCAGGAAGAGTGGGGTAACATCTCACAGCAAGAACTGGAAAATCTGGTGCAGTCCACGAGGAGGATGGGTGGCTTCCTTAGCTCCTAAAAATGATTTAGAAGAGAATGATATATCTAACAGAGATACATGACATTTTCATATAAAAAGGCTCTGACAGCATAAAGTCATTCAGTATGGTTTTAAATTAATAGCTCATCCAATAATTATAATTTACTCTTCATTTACTCACCCTTAAGTGTTTTCAAACTTGTATGACTTTCTTTCACGGAGCACAAATAAAATATTTTAGAGATATGATCTGTTTATCTCCATAAAATGCAAAGCATAAAGGCGGCAAAAAGATTATGTGTAAGACTAATAGCTTTTTGATTAGAACAGACAAAAAAATGTTGACTCCCTTTTCACTATAAATCTTGACATAAGCAGTCTCCAAGCCCTAGATTTCATGCTCAGGTCTCCAAGATTTCAAGTTTGATTACACTTCCTAGGACCATCTAGCATTCTGGCATGAATTAAGCACTATGAAGTGTAATTGAGCTTGAAATCACGATTGGCTAGGAGACTACTGATGTTAGGATAGATACCGAAAAAGGAGTTACAGTTTGGTCTGTTCTCACACAAAACTGATTGGATCGCTTCAGAAGACAATAATATGTATTACCTTAATGCTGCCTTTATGTCCTTTTTGGAGCTAAAAGATTTGGTCACCATTCACCTGCATTGTGTGAACAAACAGATTACTAAAGATTATTGAACTATACAGAACTATTTCTGTAATTCAATGCATGATAGTGAGTATACTTTTGTAGTCTAAAATTTAGATTTCCAATCAAAACTATAAGCAGAATAAAATAACTTGTCTTAAGACAAATGTTTTTGTGAAGCATCTAATGTGGCCTAAGACTTTGGAACAGCACTGAATAAAAATTCTGTGCTCAGTTTACATAGCCCTTGTATGTTTTTCTATAAAATGTGTTTTGTTTTTTTATTCAGTACTGTATAACAGATATTGAAGTACACTCCATTAGAAAATAATAATTAAATATATATATAAAAAACTCTTATTATTTGCCTCTTTAAGCATACATGATCATTTGTAGCCTTTCGTGATAGTTGAGTATGAGCCCCACAATTGTCCTAAGTGGCAAAGCTGGATTAGCCACTGTGGTTGAGAGATCAAACGAGAAGTGCTATGCACAAACATCACAAAAGGCCACAGTCATTGACCTTGAAGGAGGACACATGATATTGATGTTAAAAGTTGTAAACTTTTTAAAAGTGTCGTTGGTAAATTTAGATATGATCTGAATTTGTGAAATGTATGTACATATCTGTAATATCACATAGCTTGATGCAGTACTAAAAAAGCTACTTTTATGCATTATTAAAAAACATCTTGCAGATGCTGCAAATGATGTAAATTTACAAGCAGAACTGTATATATTATTAAAATTAAAACTTATTATTAAAACTTTTTGGCAGCTTTGGCAGGGGTTACCACACCAAGCAAGCCCATCTCTTTCAGTACAGTTCTGTAGTGCATGTAATGTAATGATTTAAATATTACTAATTACACATATCAAATGAAACTGAACTCTACTCATTTCTGAAGGAAAAGTAATCTACAAACTCACTCCCATCCAAGCTGGGCTGCGTTCCTGCACCCAGAGAAGAGATGGCCATTGGCCATCCTGCTCATTATGAGACACGTTACGTCTTCATCCATGCCTAAAACAATAGAAAATCTTCAGTACATTATTTTTGAAGCTGTATGCGAATACAGTAGTTACATAATAATATTCAATATTATTATGATAAATAATATATGTGAACAATCCAAAAAATTATAATTTGCTGAGTGAAATCTCGACCGTAAAAATTACCCTTGCTAGTTGTGACTAGCTGTGAATATGTGTGCAACACGTCAATGAACACTGACCGGAATTTATAACCTCTGCCGGTGTAATTATTGGATGCACAATGATTGTAAATAAATAGATGCGTCACCGAACCATCGTCAGGTATTTTGTCTGAAGAGCAGTCCCGGGGCATCCCAGTGTGGCAGTGAAGCACAGCATCTCATTCCGCTTTTTTCAGGGAACAAGGGTTACACTTAAGTAACGTTCCCTTTACAAAAAGCTTCATTTATGATGCTGCGCTGAGAAAAGCGCTTTTGGAACGAGAATACCCACGCCACCGCACTGTGACTGTCTGGACTCCCTACGGTTGTGTAGTGTGCTCACAAGAGTGTGAGAGGGCTCAGACATGAGCTTGAGATGTCAACCTACAGGCGAAGCTTGACCGCGTGCCTTGTAGGCCAGGGCAATAGTGTCCCTCACCCAATGCAACATAGTCTGCTTGGTAGCGGCCGCCCACCTGTTGCGAACCCCATGGCAAACTAATAGCTGGCCTGACTTACGCCACTGGCTGGTGCGGTGGACATAAGTCTGAAGGGCACGGACTGGACAAAGTCTGTGAAGTCTTTCCTGCTCCGGCATTGTAAATGGTGGGGAGCAGAAGGCTTTGAGTGTGACAGGTAGTCACACATGAGGGTGCAAAATTGCTTTGGTCCTTCCTGGGGCAAACTCTAAACAGGCTGGCAAGACGGACAGAGCCTGTAGGTCACCAATTCTCCTTAGAGAGGTAATCGCCATAAGAAAAACCATCTTGAGAGTCTGGTTGACTCAGGGAGAAGTAGAGGAGACATTGCGCTGTTCATAGAGGCGAAGAGGTCCTCTTCTGCCCTGTAAAATCTCACCCAGATTTGTTTCAAGTGGAGGGAGCCCTAGGACTTAAAATGATTTCGATAACCTCAGGTGAAAGCCCTGTGTCCCTCAGTTGGTACCCCTCAGGGGCTAAACATGAAGGTTCCACAGCTCGGGCCGGGGACGAAATATTGTCCCCTATGCCTGAGACAGAAGGTTCCTCCTGTTCAGAATCGCCCAAGGCGAGCCGTCGAGGAGAGACATTATTTCTGAGAACCATACCCTGTTCGGCCAGCGCGGCACTATCAGTAAGAGGCAAGACCCTTGCTGGCGAACTCTGGCCAAGACTCCCGGGAGCAGAGAAACCGGGGGAAATGCATACAGACGCATTCTGGGCCATGTATGCGCCATCGCGTCCAAACTCAGGGGGGCTGGGTGACAGAGAGAAGTAGAGGGGACATTGCGCTGTCTGAGAAGAGGCAAAGAGGTCCACTTCTGCCCTGTAAAATCTCACCCAGATTTGTTTCACTACCTCGGGTGGATTTTCCCCTCCCCCATCGGTATTTTCTGTATGGACAGTAAATCTCCTCCCACATATGGGCATC
The DNA here is from genome assembly GCA_032164185.1 of Moxostoma hubbsi. Lineage (NCBI taxonomy): Eukaryota > Metazoa > Chordata > Actinopteri > Cypriniformes > Catostomidae > Moxostoma > Moxostoma hubbsi. The sequence continues at coordinate 568,167 of JAVLUX010000151.1, read as the reverse complement.
CAGGGATATACACTGCCCTGAATGACAGGAGCTTGCCCTGGGCCTCAAGGAGAATCCGACATGCCAGAAATTCAGCTGATGTGAACGTGGACTTCCTTGATGGTTTATGTAAGAGACTACCGCTGTATTGTCCATCCGCACCAAGACAAGGCAGCCTCTGGAGGAAGTATTTCAGGGCCAGAAATACAGCCATCAACTCGAGACAGTTAATGTGGCAATCGAGCTGACGACCCTCCCATTCCCCTTGAGCTGGACAACCACTTAAGACCGCTACCCAGCCCATTTGGAGGCGTCTGTCATTAGCAGCCTGCTACGACAAGATGCACCTAGAGTGGGACCCAAGGTAAGAAACCGGGGTCTTTTCCACATAGAAAGTGAACGAAGTCCGCGGTGTGTAACCCTTATTTGCCTTAGGGGACCGGCCCTTGGATGAAACCCCCTGGCTTTTAGCCATAGCTGGAATGGTCTCATGTGCAGAAGTCCCAAAGGGATCACCGTGGACGCAGATGCCATGAGACCTAGTATTCATTGATACTGACGAGCAGTGCAACCTTGACCTAGCCTGACTTTGCTCAGGGTGTTCTGAATGGAAATGATTTGAGCGAGAGACAATTGTGCCCGCATCGTGATCGAATTCCATATAACCCCCAGATAAGTAATTCCCTGGGTGGGAGAGAGAACGCTCTTTTGACGTTGAGTGTCAGGCCTGGAGAAACCAGATGAGCTAAGACAATATCTCTGTGCTGAACTGCCAGTTCTTGGAACTGCGCTAGTATCAGTCAGTCGTCTATGTAATTCAGAATGCGGATGCCCCGGAGTCGCAAAGGAGCCAGTGCTGCATCCATGCATTTCATGAATGTGTGGGCTAATAGGGCTAGGCCCGAATGGAAGAACCCGATACTGGAAGGCTTCACCCCCGAAAACGAACCTCAGGAACTTCCTGTGCTGTGGTGGAATTTCTATACGAAGATATGCATCCATGAGATCGATCGTGACCAGCCAAACGTGATGTTGGGCTTGTGACACGATCGTCTTGATAGTTAGCATCTTGAACTTGAACACCCTGACTGAACAGTTCAAGCCTTGAAGATCTAAGGTCGTACGCAACCCCCCACCCTTCTTGGGAACCAGGAAGTATTTGCTGTAATAACCTGACTCTTTCTCTGGAAGGGGAAACACTTTCTATGGCCCCTTTGACCAAGAGATTTTGCAGTTCATTTCACAGTAGACATGCCTGCTCCGTTTACGGTAGTGGGGACCATGGCATTGAAACACGGAGGGCGGCAGGCTAATTTAATTCTGTAGCCTTATTCTACTGTTCTTAGGACCCACATAGAAATGCCTGGCAGAAGTTTCCACGCTGCCAGGTTCTCTGAGATGAGTATTAATTTTGACACTTCCTGTTGAGGGGATGTCGAGTGTTCCACGTCCTGGACTAAAGCAGGAAACATCGGTACACCAAACTTTTCGTTGGAAGCCTCTAACTACCGAAACACCGGAGGTGGCGGGAATGGAGAGGTTCCGTGGGGGTACCGGGAGGGGTGAAGTGGATGATACACGCGCTCCATCCCGAGGGGGGGCTACCCCCACAAGGCTGGGTGCAAAATCGTCAGGGTTTTCTTTTGAAATAACTGCCCTGAGGTCTTGCTTTGGGGGCTGCTGAGGGCGACAAACTGGCCCCCTGTCTTTACGAAGGGGAGCACGATTCGCCACGCCTAGTTTTTGAGTCTCCCATCTAGGTGGACCGGGATGGGGCTGGGTGGCCAACAGCCCCTCCCCCTGAGTGTGGCGAGGAATACATTTCCCAAAGGCTTCCTCGTGACTTTTTGCCTCCTGGAACCTGGTGATAGCTACATTCATAGCGTCACCAAATAAGCCAGAAGGAAAACTGGGGCATCGAGAAGGAAAGTTTTGTCCCTGTCTCTGATGCCCGACAGGTTAAGCCACAAGTGTCTTTCCACCTTCCCCACAAGTGTGGAGGTGGTCCTGCACAGCTTTGTGGGGAGAGTGGCTCTCTTTAGCGATGATGCCTAGCCAGGCGAGAGATAACCCGCAAGTGTCTCTTCTACCGGCTACATCACCGAATACTTCAACAGATAAGCCTAGTATGCCTGTAACATTGTCATAGTGTGCAGGACAGCACCAGTCTGACCTGCTGTCTGATAAGCCTTCCCCACAAGCGTGGAGGTGGTCCTGCACAGCTTTGTGGGGAGAGTGGGTCTCTTTAGCGGTGATGCCGAGCCAGGTGAGAGATAAACCACAAGTGTCTCTTCTCCCAGCGGCATCACCGAATACCCCGAGCCTCAGCACCCACGATTAGTTGAACATTTCAACGTCGAGGGCATGAAGACACGGGAAGTATAAGGATTCCTCTATGGATGAGAATACTCGTTATGGAGTTCATAGAAGAAAGGAAGGGACTGATATAGCGTTCCCTTCCCCCTTTTTTTATTTCTTTCAATTTTCTTACTTTATTTATTGTGGCCACCAGACAGAAATCTGTTTTCTAGTTTTAAGCGTTTGGGGGGGGGGGGGGGGGGGGGGGTCTCCTAATTCCACAGCCACTTTATTATTATGCACGGGATTTGCAGAGGTTCAGTGTCCTCATGAACTGAAGAGGCGCCAAGGCTCGCTTCAGGCTTACGAGGATCAGCTGGATCTGGGGAGAGAGCAAGCGAACGGGACGAACCCGGAAGTAAGCAAGGCGAGTGCAAAGCATTTTGCCCGAAAGCAGATTGCAATGCTCGCAACCGCCCCGCCCCAACACAAGAGCAGCATGCTCTTCCCCCAAACAAACAAAGCAGAACTGATCATTTTCCCTGATTTTCAGTAATTTTTTTCTTTCTTTTTCTTTTTTTTTGAAGAGAAAAGGTTCACTGCGCACTGCCTAACAGATTGGAACTCCTAACAGAGGAAAGAAAGTTTGACAGGCTCGTGATAGCACACAAACACAGAGTGATCTGAAGACAAAAGATCTGACGATGCTCTGGTGACGCATCTATTTATAGCCCTGCCCCAGGTTATAAATTCTGTTCAATGTTCATTGAAATGTTGCACACATATTCACAGCTGGTCACAACTATAAGATGTTCCCAAAGCGCTTTTCTCAGCACAGCATCATAAGCGAAGCTTTTTGTAAAGGGAACTATAAATGAATCCATAAATATGTATAATTTTACTTAGTTATATATTGATACAGATTTATTTGTATTAATAAAATAGTTACTTACATTTGTAAAGTTGCCACCTCCGGTTTTTGCATCCGCAATTAGCATATTTTTTTTTTTGCGCTCTGCCGCTGTCTTCTTTGGTCTTCGCTGCGTTGGATTATGGGAAACAGGGGTCCGAGAGTGTACATCGTATGTACCCTCGAAATCAGATTGATGTAGGGAACGAGATGTAGGGAATGAATTCAGACACCACTACAAAATGGCCGACACCCGAAATAGTTAGTGGATAGGGGCTGTTTCGGACACAGCTGTGGTGTTGCGTTTGTTCCTAGAAGCAAATATACATATCAGTGTTATAGGAGCATATTGATGCAGACATAACAGTGTATATTTCATGTCTTGTGACTGGTCAACGTTTCTTTTAATTTTTTTTTCCATTTGTGATCACTTTTTTGCCTTCATTAGTTCATTTTATATGGTCTGCAATGTGAAAAAAATTATTTTTATAAGTAGTTCATGTCGTTTCTAAATTAATATAGTATAAGGTCATAAAAGCAATGCACAATAATTATAATATAAAAAGTGCTTTTTAAAATAGGCTCTTATGATGTCACACCACAGGGCATGTCAGTTTTCCTAAAGCATTTCATGCCAACACCCATGTTAACAGAAACCACTATACTGTAAAACTTAGAACTGCAAAAAAGTTATTTTCTTTGGTCAATTCTTTTTTCGAAAAAGGCACCATGTGAACCAAGCAGGACTGCTACAGGTGCCCCTTCAGAAAACAAGTGCATGATGCATCTGGTGACAGCTGTGTGCCTTCTTAATTAGAGAAATCTGAGTTCACAGTTATTGCAAGCACTGGGGCCTATCTCCAGAAGTTAGACGACACTTCAGAAATCACCCGGAGCAAATGAGAAGCTTTTGAAATGAATGCTGTTCTAATTTTGTTTAAAAAAATAAAAAATAAAAAGCAGAAATTGAGTTCCGTAAAGGCACAAAAGCTTTTGAATATGTGCGGAATGGCTGGTAATATTGTCATAATAAGGCATGGTTCCACTCCATAACAGGATTAGGCACTGAAGAGTAAGAATGCAGCATTTTCCTATAGGTACCAAGTCAGGGCATTGACAGAAAGTTAACTCATTTGATTTCTTGGACCGCACATCCTTTATCTCCAAAGCTCCTGGTTTGATGGCCTCCTTTTTTAAATTAAACCTTGCATTGCCCCATTGATGTTGAAACACCTAATTAAGTAAAATAACTTTGATAATGGAAGCTTAATATATTCTATTATTTGAAAAGTCACTCAGAGTGTGACTTTATTCAAAACTTCTAATTATGTGATGATGAACCGTGTGCTCAATTATGCTTGACCAATTGGCTGAATTTAACCAAATTATTCAATTTTGATTATGGCTTTCTCGTCAGTTTTGTTGAGATCATTAGAACATTACAGAGGCAGACTTATAAAAACATCTTATGAACTTAGAAGTTCAGACAACCATAGAGTGGAGAAAAATATGTGAAGCCAAGGATCACAAACTGTCAAGCAGGTCGAGGCTGATTCTTTTGAACAGTCATAAACTGTATACTCTGAGAGGGAGCCAAGCCTCTTAATGCACATATGCATTATGCTTGACTAATCTGGGAATTGCCACTCCCTCGACAGTTTAAAGTAGGGCTGTCTGATGCAGAGACAGAATCTGATGCTGAGACAGAGAGAATTGAATAAAAAAAATAAAAAACACACCATAGTGTTAGTGTTAACTGTTTTAAAACTGTATTTACCAAGTGTCTAAAACATGTTTCAACAACAATTGGAATTTTATTTTAGACAGAAAATAATGTAATATGAATATATTTCAGCATGGTTTTTAAGCATGGGTAGACAACATTCATGTGTTTACCCTTTCTAAAAATGTGTTTCCTATTTTCTTGACAGACAGATATGAATGCTTTTGTGTGTTTGAAGTTCTAGTTGACAAGTTTATGTAATTAATTGGATTGATAAACTCCCCTCAATCTTATGTTTCCAATTACTCTTTAATTATAGTATCACATTACAGGAAAATTAATTGAGCTTATTGTAAGTGTTTGTGTTATATCATGCGTGATATTTGCTGATTATTTCTTGATCTTGTCTGGTTCAAAGATCCAACTGAATTGTATATATAACACCAGGTTTGCTGACCCATATGAAATAATTGAGCCTCACTGAGGTTAACAGGAGATTAAATGCCCACGCATACTAACAGATAAGTTCTGCAATGTTCTTCACTCAGTGCCCAAAAGAAGTTTGAAACAGCTGAGCAATGGTATACTGAATATTAAGACACCAGCTACTCTGCTGTAGGAGGTGTTTTGAGGAGCTTTAAAATATGGGGGTGTTCAAGATTACATGTAAAACCTAATGTGACATTAAAATGCATTATCAGTGAATTCAAATGAGATAAAGAAGCTGTTACCACTCAAATGATTTAAAGCAATATATTTGCAGTAGATGTGTAATTGGTCATGTTTATATTCTGCTTCCATGCTGCTAATGCGCTGACACACTATACGCTACCATAAAATGTGCTGGTACCCTTTGTTGTTGTATTTTATGATGACACCGATACAACTGCAAAGATGGGTGTTTAAAAGAGTGTTAATGGGCAGAATACAGAAAAAAGAATGATGATATCTCACTTTGGGCAGATGTGTGAAGATAGCATATGGGTGATGCAGCATATCTAAAAACAGAGTGGATGGACACTTAGAGTATTTGAGAAGATTTGATTCCCTTTGTAGACAAATGAAACAAACTAAAGAAATCGCATGACATGTTCTTGGAAAATGTTTCTACTTGTAAGATTGTGGGTAAGTTTTCACCAGCTTCCCTTACAAAAATTCTACAGCTCGGACAAACTTGCCACAATTTTCCCAATCATTATTTTTATATGCAAATGAGCTTGCGATTCTCTGTGAATGTTTGCCAGAAGTTTGCAGCTCCTCACCGTTAGTGATGAATCTGCAGCAAACCTCTGATGACTGTTTGCCGTAAAGCTCATTTGCATGTGGAATAAGGAGTGGCGAATTTGTGGCAAGTTTGCCAGAAATCTCGATTTTTGTAAGGGTTACTAATAACTCTGCACACTGGTTCATAATTCCGACATTCTGTTCATGTTGACTGACCTTCACTGACTGAATGGGAATAAGCTGTCTGACTCAAACCTACCGATGACATGGACCAATGGCAGTAAGAAGGTGTTTAGTAGCTGGTAAAAATTTTTCCTGAAAGTTCATACTCGCAAGCTGTTCCCGTTCTGTCACTCACTCGACGTTGTGTCGATTGTAGTGACACAAGGGGCTTCTTTCGAGAGCCTCAGATACCTTTGAATATGAAAAAGGCCAATGCCAATTGGCGAACAGAATTTGCATGTCCCGCCCCCGGACATACGGGTATAAAAGGTAGGGATCGTGCATCTGTTCAGTCAGGTTACTTTCTTTGGAGCCGAGCGGTTGTGTGTGTTCAGCGAGCTGAAACCTCACTCTATTCCACTCACCTCTAAAAGTGAGCATTCCTGTTGGATCTACGGCAAATTGCCAGCAGCTTTCTCCCTCCTCTGCATGCCAGTGCAGTCCAAGATTTGATTCCCTTTGTAGACAAATGAAAGAAATCACATGACATGTTCTTGGAAAATGTCTCTACTTGTAAGATACAAATGAGCTTTACTGACCTTCACTGACTGAATGGGAATAAGCTGTCTGACTCAAACCTACCGATGAAATGGACCAATGGCAGTAAGAAGGTGTTTAGCAGATGTCACCTCTAAAAGTGAGCATTCCTGTTGGATCTACGGCAAATTGCCAGCAGCTTTCTCCCTCCTCTGCATGCCAGTGCAGTCCATACCCCTGGGCGCTTTGACAGTTGTCTTCTAAAAGAGCAAAACTCCTATAAAAAGAGTACTATATTCAAAAATAAAAGAGTTAACGCTTGCCGTCGAACATCTTTATAAAAACGCGTCTTTTTCAAGATGCCCTTCCACCTTTGCATTCTTCCTGGATGCGGCAGATATCTCTCTGCTTCTTATGGCCGTAGGCATGCCTTGTGTGTCTGGGTCGCGATCACACCGAGGCAGCATTTGTGGATCGTTCATATACTCATTGCGAGAACCTGACTATGGCATCGTTGCGGTCGCGTCTTTCCTTTCTCAAAGGAAATGCCACTCCAGCCTCCCCCCGGGTTGCTCCTTCGCCACTCCAGCCACCCCCCGGGTTGAGGACGACCAGGCTTGTGATGGAGTTGATTTGGGGAGTTCAGCTGGTGCGGATTCGCCAGGTAAATCCCCACGAACCACCTGCCCCCTAGCACGCTCGATCCCTCCTTGCTCGACGTGAGACCGGCTCGCCTCATGGCCAGTCTGATGTCTCAGGATTATGACATCACTGTTGCATCGGAGAGCATCACAGCGTCTGATATGTAGGACTCAGCTTGCCCGCCTAGTTTGAGGCTGATGCTCAGATGTCTGATATGCTTGCCCGGGCCGCCGTGAGTGAGGGATTGGACTGGAACCCACCAGCCTCTCCTCAACCCTCACGGCTACATGATTGGTTCCTAGGGTCAGGGCCCACTTGCACACAACCATGCACACAAACCCCCCCCCCCCGGTTAATTTCTTCCTGGAGGTGCATGACGAGTTAACGAGGTCATGGAGGGCACACGTATGCATGTTCACAGTCTACGTATACAGCGGTCACCCAGGTGGGCAAAGCGATTGCGGTTGCACCTGTGCCCACAAAGCGCAACCACTTGGCGGGATCATCCCACACTCCCCTCCAAGGCCTGTAGGATGATGTCATTGCTGACAGCGAAAGCCTACGGTGCCTCCTGACAGGCTGCCTCCACCCTGCATGCCACGTCCCTCCTGCAAGTTCACCAGGCCATGGCACTAAAAGATCTGCATGTGGGTAGTCCTGATCCTGATGTATTGCGCTCAGCTACCGACCTCGCCCTCCGGGACACGAAGGTCGAAGCGCAGGCACTCGGACAGGCGATGGCCACCCTTGTGATCCAGGAGTGTCACTTGAACTTGGTAAAGATGTGGGAAGCTTTCTCAATGCCCCCATCTACAAGCTCGGCCTATTCGGTGACACCGTTGAAGACTTAGCCCAGAAGTTTTCAGCGGTGAAGAAACAGATGGAGGCCATCCAACACATCCTACCTTGGCATCCCCCTGTGGCGACAGGAAACCAGCAGGTAGCTCCGCCTCAACCAGGGCCCAGCTCTCAGCCCCGGCATAGAGCTACCCACAGGAAGCTGATGCTCCCCATCCCACAAACCTCTTATAGGACCTGGAAGGCTCCTAAGTGTTCCTGAGACTGGCCACCCAATGGACGAGATGTTCGCTCAGGACCTGGTAGCCAGATCACTCTTCCCCTCAGTGGAGGTCCAGGAGGAGTATCCTTGGTTTCTGTTTTTTAATTTGCCGTCAATAAAAGAGCAATTTCCTCATTCCTCGGGTCGCCTAGCCGGTGCCCGCAAACTCTGTTCTCACAGTGCCCCGACAACAGAACCTTACAGACAAAGTGGCACTCACCTCCTCGTCCACATCAGTACAGCATTCACAACCCCAGCTGGCTGGTTCTGACGAGTCCAGAGGACGCCTCACTAGGACCTCCTCCTCAGTCACTAACCCGCCCACTACCGGGTACGTGGAGCAAGGTAAGTGCCTTGAGTTCTCTCTCAGCACACATGCCTCAGTTTGCAACTTTGCCTCCCAATTCAACACTACCTGCTCCCCACTGCTGTGAAGCCCCACCATATCAAAAACGATCGTCCCTTTATTGCCCCTCGCGCAGAGCTTGGATGTGTGGCTTAGGAACATCCAACTCGGCTATCCGATTTGGTTTGCCGGGCATCCACCCCGTTTCAGCTGCATCCGCCCCACTATGGTGCACACCAAAAAAGCCATAACCCTGCGTGCGGAAATCATTACTCTTGCGATAGAGCCTGTCCCTCCAGCCGAGATGGAGTAGGGTTTCTACAGCACTTACTTCATCGTACCCAAAAAAGGAGGAGGGTTGAAGCCTATCTTGGACCTGCAAGTTCTCAACCGGGCTCTGCACAAACTCCTGTTCAATTCTAACATGTGTATGGCATCAAGATTGGTTCGCAGTGGTAGACCTGAAGGACGCGTACTTTCACGCATACTTTTTCACCTTCGGCCGGTACCCTCGCATCTTCACAAAGGTCATAGAGGCCCCCCTTGCCGAGCTAAGGGATGTGGGCCTCTGCATACTCAACTACCTCAACAACTGGCTGATCTTAGCTTATTCTCGAGAGGTACTATGCACCCACAGGGACCAGGTGCTCAGGCACCTCAGCCGTCTAGGGCTTCAGGTCAACTGGGAAAAGAGAAAGCTCCTTCTAGTTCAGAGCATGTCTTTTCTCGGCATGGAGATTGACTCAGTCTCAATGGTAGCACGCCTCACAAACGTCATTCAAAATAGGCACTGCAGTCCCTCTAAAACAGTTCCATGGCATCCTCAGCTGTGGTTGCGGCGCTAGGGTTGATGCATATGAGACTGCCAGCACTGTTTTCAGCCTCGAGTTGCGAGATGGGCATGGCGCTGCGGCACGTATCGTGTGATCTTCATCCCCCCTCTGCCATCAGTTGTTCAACCCCTGGACAGACCTCTGCTACCTGCAGACAGGAGTCCCCCTCCAGGCGGTATCTAGATGCATTGTGATGCCTCCAAACAGGGTTGGGGCGCCGTGTTCCTGGTTGAGCCCACGGCTCCGTTGGCCTAGATTTGTTGGCTGTACTTCTTGCCCTGCAGAGGTTTCTTCCACTGATCTGTGGCAAGCACGTCTTGATCCATTCAGACAGCACCGCGACGGCAGCATACATAAATTGCCAAGGTGGCGTGCACTCTCGTCATATGTACAACTTGCCCGCCATCTCCTCCGTTGATGTTACTCCACGCCACTCATATCCTGGGAAGCCTCAACACGACAGTGGATGTGCTGTCGCGACAGGCTCCGCTTAACGGAGAGTGGAAGCTCCTCCTCCAGGTGGCTCAGCTGATCTGGGACCATTATGGCAAAGCACAGGTAGACCTGTTCGCTTCCCAGGAGAACTCCCATTGCCCACTCTGGTACTCCCTCAGGTTGGAGGCAAGTCCCCTCGGGACAAATGCGTTGGCACACAGCTGGCCCCAGGGGCTGTGCAAGTAAGCATTTCCCCCAGTGAGCCTACAAGCACAAGTGCTTTGGTAGGTCAGGGGGGACGGGGAACAAGTCACTCTAGTGGCCCCTTATTGGCCCATCCGGACTTGGTTCTCAGATCTCACGCTCCTCGCAACAGCACCTCCCTGGCAAATCCCCCTGAGGAAAGACCTACTTTCTCAGGGACGGATTTACCCTCTGGCATCCATGCCCAGACCTTTGGAACCTCCACATCTGGCCCCTGGACAGGATGCGGAAGATCTGAGTGGTCTACAACCTGCAGTTGTAGACACGATCAACCAACCCCGAGCTCCCTCTGTCAGGCAGCTTTACGCCCTCAAGTGGCATCTGTTTGCAAATTGGTGTTCTTCCAGATCTGAAGACCCGCAAAGATGCGCAGTTCGGTCAGTGCTTTCATTCCTGCAGGAGAGGTTGGAGGGGAGGCTGTCCCCCTCCACCTTGAAGGTGTATGTCGCTGTTATCGCAGCCCACCACTGTTTCATTCTGTTCTGTTTTATCAAACTATACAGAATGGACGATTAAAGCAGTATCATTGCTTACTTTATTTATCATATGTGTCAAACTGCATTACAAGTGCCATAGCCTAGCTCTCTGTCTGTACGTCACTCAAGTCCATCCGTGCATCACTCAAGTCCGTCCCCTTTGGAACCGGACAGGAACACTAACAATCCTCTTGTTACATCCTTTCTTTTTTTTTCTCCCAAGTTATAAATTTTCTTTGTAAACGATATTAACATTTTCTTTGTAAACAAAATTAACATTTTCTTCTCAGTGCCTTCAGATGTAAACATTAATGCTTCAGAAAAATGCATGTAATGATCTTGCCTAAACTCAAAAGCAAACTTATAATATGTCCTCTTAGGATATTACTTCCAGTGCATATTTTGTAAACTAATTCTTGACAATATATTCCTTGCAAATTAACTGTGCCATCAATAATTCATTTAACCTTTTCCCCTCTCTTTTACAGTGCAACTGCAACCAACAGCCATACATAAACAATGACCAAACATGTCATATATTAATCTCACTTAGTATAATCCCTCAAATAGGTAGGCATTTTAACCTGACGACCAGACCTCGTAGTAACAGTGCTTTGATCACTACCCTGACCACATTCAGCAGCTACAGTTTGTGTGTTTGTCAAAACCCCTGTTTGTGCAGATGTTGAGGGTGGGCAGTAGTTGTGCCTGAGGTGGCGATGGTTTCTCCTCAGAACACTACCCGACTCCAACTCAACCTCATAAGATCTGGGACTCACTGGTCTAATCACTCTAGCTGTTTTCCAGGTTGTACAAGGCTCAAATGGTTGGACTCGAACACTGTCCCCTGATGTGAAACAGTCCAAGTCTTTTGCCATGCGGTTGTAGTATTTCTCCTGTCTTTGTCTGTTGTTAATCAGTCCCTGTTTGTTGTTTGACACTTTAGGCTCCAACAGTGTCTCTTTAGTAGGAAGAAGGGTCCGGGTCCTCCTGCTGAGAAGTCTCTGTGCTGGACTGGTGGTGAGACCTTGGCTCGGTGTGATGCGATGGTCCAGTAGGGCTAAGTATGGATCCTGTCCTGCAGCTGCAGCTTTCTGCATAAGACATTTTGCTGTTTTGACAGCTGACTCAGCCTTTCCATTGCTTTGTGGGTACCCGGGTGACGATGTTCTGTGCCCAAATTCCCCACTTTTGGCTGAACATTTTAAAGTCGTGTGATGAGTTCTATGGTCCGTTATCAGAGATGAGCACATCTGGAATATCCTGTCGAGCAAAGTGTGCTTTCAGTTTGTGAATCACTGTGGTACTTTTGGTGTCTGGTAAATAATCAACCTCTCAAAAATTTGAATAATAGTCCACAGTTATTAGGTAGTCTTTATTGTGCCAAGAAAACAAATCAGTTCCTACCTTAGCCCAAGGTCTGTAGGCAATGTCATGGTGATGCAATGTCTCTTTTTGTTGCTTGGGGTCAACTGACCTGCAGATGGCACATTTGGAAATAAACATCTTTATTTGCTCATTCATCCCTTGCCAGTACACACACTTGCGTGCTCGTCTGAGGCAACCTTCCACTCCCAGATGTGTTGAGTGTATGCGGCTGGTCAGGTCAGCTCTTAGTGTGTCAGGAATAACTACTCTTTCTCCCCTGAACACTATACCATTCTGAAAGCTTAGCTCGTCCTGAAAAGCAAAATAGTGTTGAATGTTTTGCTCAATGTCTTTTTTGTCCTGAGGCCATTCTGTAAGAATCAACTTAATCACTTTTCCATTCCAAACACTATGGCCAAACATTCTTTTTCTATCTGTGCATAACCCCTTTCTGTGGGTGACAGCACTCTGCTCGCAAATGCCACAGGTTTACCTTTCTGTGTCAGGGCTGCTCCTAGTCCTGTCTCTGAGGCATCACATTGCAGGGTTAACTCTTCATTTTGGTCATAGTAATTGAGCAGTGGTGCGTTTGTTATTTTGTCATTCCCACATGTTGTCTTTGTGTGTAAGTTGTCTCAAAACTTCACAGTCATCAGAAAGATGATCACAAAACTTTGAAAGGTAGTTCAGCATACCTACAAATCTCTGTACCCCCTTTACATCTGTAGGCCTCGGCAACTCCCGCACTGCCTGCACTTTCTCTGGGTCAATGCGGAGGCCTTCTGCTGTCAGCAAGTGTCCAATGTATGGTACAGACTCTCTCCTCAGTTTAAACTTGTCTGCATTGAGTTTAATGTCTCTTTGTCTGCACCTCATTAGAAAACATCTCAAGTTTTTCTCATGATCCTTGTCTGCTTCCTTTTGTGTGTCACCCTCTACCGTGTTTAGTATATCATCCGCAATGATATACAAACCCGGTAAGCCCTCCAGTGCTTGCATGAGTTTCCTTTGGAAGACTTCCGGAGCTGGGCTTATACCCATTGGCATCCTGAGCCAACGATACCGTCAGAATGGGGTTGCAAACGTGGTTAGGTAACTGGACTCTTCATCCAGCTTGATGTGCCAAAATCCATGCTTTACATCACAAACAGTGAATACCTTGGATTTTGAGAGTCCTGGCAGGACATCATCAATGGTCGGAAGAGGAAAATGGCTCCTTTTTAGTGCTCTATTCAGTGGTTTGGGGTCTATACAGATCCTTGGCTTTCCATTTGGTTTTGTCACTGACACCATACTGCTTATCCAGTCAGTGCTGCACTCCACTGGTGCTATGATTTCTTGGCTTTCAAGATTCTTTAGTTCCTCTTTGAGTGGGGTCATCATTGCAACAGGCACTCTGCGTTTTGGCAGTTTTACTGGTGGTACACTTTTGTCTATTTCAATGTTGTACTCACCTTCTAGGCAGCCAACGCCTGTGAAAACATCTCCGAACTCTGTCTTTATTTTCTCCATATTTGTCAGCTGCACACTGTTGTCAGTCGTTTCGTCTGTACATTGTGTTTTCACTATACTGTCAATCGCCAGTATGTTGTCATACTGCACTTTTATCAATTTCATGGCTTCACTAGCCTTTCTTCCTAGTAGCGGGATCCTGTCCTCCTGGTCCACCACTTGAAACTCAAATCTGTATAGTTTATAATTTCTCGGATTTCGGAGTTTGAAATTACATTTTCCAAGTGGGCGTAACCTGCTTTTGTTGTACATGAATTCCAATTGTATATTTGGGTTCAACAGTTGCATTGGGATAACATTACAAGTAGCACCACAGTCTATCTGAAAGTTAACTAGCTTTTTGTCCAACAACATCCCTGCAAAGAGATGTTGACTTTTGCTGTGTGCTTCTTTCACTTGATTTATTGTCTCTTGGTTTTCTGTGATGTCTGTTATTGTCATGATGTCCTCACACAATTCACTTGACTCTGAAATTGTGTGTACCGGTCTGATTTCTTGTTTTTCTCAAACTTGGACTTGCATTTTGCAGCAAAGTGATTCTCTTTCCCACATTTCTTACACTTCTTTCCAAAGGCTGGACATTTGTGTTTATTTTTCTCATGTGTGTTGCCACAAAATTTACAGTTAATCTCCTCCTTTTTGTCTCTCCTTGGATTCTTCCTCATTGCATGTATTTCTTCCACCGTTTTCCCTTGTATGGTTTTGCAGTTCTCTTTTGACAGTTCAGTAGCTCTGCATATTTGCATGCACTTATGCAGCATTCAGTTTTCTTCCCTTAACAGTCTTTCCCTCATCGCAGGGCTCTGTGTACCACACACCATGCGGTCTCTTATTAGTGAGTCCTTAATGTCACCATACTTACATGTGCTGGCCAATACTCTCAAATCTGTGACATATCTGTTAATATTTTCGTCTTGTCCTTGGTCTCTAACAAAAAACTTATATTGTCTTATGTACAGTCTCATTCAGTTGCGGATTGCAATGTTTATCAAACTGCATCATCATTGTACTCACTGTCCTCCTCGCAGATGTATCACCGCTGGTCAGCGTTTCTAAAAGTTCCCTCCCTCTCTCTCCGAGGAGGTAATTAAACAACTTAACTTTAGTAGTCTCCTCTGCATCGGGCATCGTGAGGTCCGTATACAGTGTAAACTCCTTCTTCCAACTTTTCCAAGTTTTTGCTAAGTTGGCTGAATCCCAACAAAGTATTGGAGGTGGCTTGAGACCATCCATTGCAACGTCTGGCACTTCTTTCTGCTCTCGCTTTGGCTCCGTAAACACTGGGCAATCCCTTGCTCGAGCTTGCGGGCTAGACTAAATACAACAAGCTAGCGGCACTTTTCAGTCTTCACGGCTCGGTACTAACTTCGGCTGAATTTACGATCGCTGCCACTATGTTTCATTCTGTTCTGTTTTATCAAACTATACAGAATGGATGATTAAAGCAGTATCATTGCTTACTTTATTTATCATATGTGTCTAACTGCATTACAAGTGCCATAGCCTAGCTCTTTGTCTGTATGTCACTCAAGTCCATCTGTGCATCACTCAAGTCCGTCCCCTTGGGAACCGGACAGGAACACTAACAATCCACTTGTTACAACCACGACGCAGCAGACTGTTAATTCTAAGGGTACATCTGAAATGTCCACCAACTGCACTAAAATATCAGTGGTTGAAATGTGGATGAATTGGAATGATTGAGAAAGTCCCATCCATCAATTTTGGTATGTGTCATAAGCCGTAAACTTTTAGCAAAAGTTGGTATTGTTGGAGGACAGAAGCCTGTAGTAAGTGTGATATAATTTGTCTTCATTGGATTTGCTACTTGTTCAAGTTTAAGGTGCTGAATATGGGCAATTCACCCTTGAAATAGTTGGTGTTTAAGTTCAAATCATCATGTACCACAGTTCTCATATAATGATCCAGAAAAATCTCTATATGTTTTATATGTTATATAAAGTCCAAAATATCTGTTCAGATTTATAATGTCAGTGCAGTTGGTCTATATTCTCAACATCTTAGAAGCAGGACTGCTCCATTGTTTGAAATAATATGATGCATGCCTCATCAATTGTTTATATAGGTTCTGTAGCTGTGTTCTAGTCTACACTCCATATAAATATTTTGTGAAGCTTTTGAATTTGTGTCAGATGGATCACATAACGCTTTTTAACTATTATAACCATTACAGGTTTAGTCTCACTTAGACAGATCTTTGTCTTAAAGCAAACAGTCATACTCACATTGCCCATTATTCTGACCAAAAACAGTCCACTAAGACTGGAAGAGACAGGATGATCAACATTTAAGTGACAAACAACAGTTTGTATGTTTTTACATGTCATTTAAGGATGGGTTTATTTCAAATTAATCACACAACAACAGGCAATCATGATTAAAAGTGCATGTATGCAATTATGTATGCAGTCATTTGCAATAATGGATTGTTGATTGTTATAAAAGCGTCTCTTGTAGAGTAATTCTTCACAATTCTTCTCTCTGATGAACTTTGCAAAATTGACTCTGTAAATCTGTGCTATTGCATTTCTGTCCACTCCTGAAACAGACAGAAAGGTCATCGTGCCCTGGAGTAACAATATTAGAATTGGATTTTCTCATGTCAGAGCTTTTGTTAGGACTTTTGTACCATGATAGAGGAAGGTCAAACATGGTTGTTTTCTGATTACTCCATGACTGTGCCATTAATCACGATTGCATCTAGCAGTGAAGTGCTTTAGTCCGGAGAACCACTGAGACAGAACCGAGTTCTGGAGGACAGCTATGAAAGGGCAACTCAGTTTCAGTTTGACTGGCAGCTGAAACAATGCAGCAGATGTTGGCAGCAGTGTAAAGGAAAGATGTCAGAAGGTTGGGGGGCAGTACTGGGTAGAAGTAAATTATAGTGACACCCATTTCTTGGCACTCTCCACTAATAATTTTGTCCATCTCCCAACTCAGAGGTTTTGACGTTCTTAACTCTATCCAACAATTAATATCAAACAGCTTACACACGCTTAAGTTATGGTGACAGAATTCTCATTGTTTTCTAAATTTTTACACAAATTGTTATGTTGCTTGCAATTGTAAAGCCCAATCCTTCAACCCTGTTACTCTATTTATTGTACTAAAAATGTTATTGAAAGAAAATGACAAAATCAAGCAAATAAGGTTATATACTGTACACAATTTTTTGTAGTTCTTGTTTTTAAGATTTAGCTTCACATTTTAATAAAAAAAATATTTAATCAAAATACATAATCATTAACAACATTAAATTAATAAACATTATATTTTTATTTTTTTAAAGAATACTCAATTCAATTTGATGGATTTTAATGTATTTATTTTTTTATTAAATTGAAATGTGTAAATCTTTATTTGAGTATATGTAGTTATTACAATTCTTTACAACAAAGTTGTAAAAACCACAAACCTCATATTAAAGATGTAGACAAAACAGCACACACAATAATATTTAATTTCTATGTCCAGAGGTTGATGATCAAAAATGTTTAATGTTCTACACCTCCTTTTATTGATTAGTTATTTTTATTAGTATAGTGCTTTTCACAAAACACATTTTCAAAGCAGCTTAACAGGAAATCATGCATTAACAAAAACAAAAAAATAAACTGTAATATCTATACAGTCTTAGAGTGATCATTGTGTATGATTGTAAATTGTGTATAAAAATAATAATAATTAAATAATAATTATATTTAGAACCCCTGTGAACAAGCTGAAGGCAACTGTGCGCAAGAACACAAAACCTCATAAGATGTTGGTTAATGGGAGAAAATAACCTTGGGAGAAACCAGGCTCACTGTGGGGGCCAATACCCTTCTGGCTAACCAGCATGAATATAATGGCAATATTAGTTATTTATGTGCAATGCAGGTCATGGTTTAATATCAGTAAACTAAGTAAGTGTTAAGGTCCAGTGTTTTAAAAAAGAATAGAAAAAGAAAATATTTTTTATGAACTTTAAGATTAATAACTAGAGTCTTTGAAGTCCATCCTGGATTAACTGCAGAAGTTCACAGAGATGCATTGTCCTTTGTTAGTTCACTGACTAACTGGACTGACTAGTTGGCTTTCATTGGCAGTTAAATGATAGTCTATATATTCCATTTCAAGAGGGTTGCAGAGATCAATAAGGTACATCGCAGTTCAACTGGCAGGTCAGGTTCGGTGGTGTCCATCCTAAATCAAGGTTCAGGAGTTGGCTGTATTCAGTATCTTTCAGTTGGAGTTGGTATCAGTTCATACTCTGAAGTCAAAAGACTGAAGTAATGTCTGGCTAGCACCGGCTATAGTTCCCCTTTTGTCACTCACTCGATGTTGTGTCAATGTAGTGACACTAGGGATCGCTCTTGAGAGCCCCAAAACACCTCAGATCTTTGAGAAAAGGCCAATGACAATTGGCGAGTGGAATTTGCATGCCGCTCCCCGAGACATACTGGTATAAAAGGAGCTGGAATGCCAACTCTCATTCAGAATTTTTCTTCAGAGCCGAGCAGTTGTGTATCAACGAGCTGAATCCCACTGCTGTTCCATTCACCTCTGAAAGAAGCGTATGCTGTTGGATATACGGCGCATTCCAGCGATTCTCACCTTCTGCACAAATAGTGCAGATTATGCCCCTGGGTGCTTCGACAGCACTATTAAAAGAGTATATATTTCTGCAAAGACTATATTTTCCTCTATTAGAGCAGCACATTGACGTGAACGTCTTTTTAAAGAAGCTTATTTTTAAAGATGCCTTTCCTTCTTTGTGTGATTCCAGGATGTGGTTGTTAAAAAAAAAAAAAAATCTTACTGACCCCAAACTTTTGAATGGTAGTGTATAATGTTATGAAAGCTCTCTATTTCAGATAAATGCTGTTATTTTCACATTTCTATTCATCAAAGTATCCTGAAAAAAATAGTACAAAACTGTTTTCAACATTGATAATAATAATAAATGTTCCTTGAGGAGCAAATCAGCATAATAGAATGATTTCTGACGGATCATCTGACACTGAAGACTGGAGAAATTATGTTTTACATCACAGGTATAAATAGCATTTTAATATACTGTATATATATATTGTTGTTATTGTGAGTGTACACAAATAAAAGTAGACCCTTTATAGTTTCTAATCATGTCTTACACTTATTTGTATTGCCAAAAATGACAGAGTATTTTAAGTTGTTTCCACTGTTATGTGAAAAAATCCAGCAGGACGTGCCGTCGCATCCGTCTGCCCCTGAGGGTTAATGTCTTGCATGGGCCGCCACGTGTTGGACTATAACCCTCTGTCCTCCCCTGAGCCCTTGCAGCTAGATGATTGGTTCCTGCTCAAAGCCACGCCACACCTACAACCATGGCCAGCCGGTTGTGACAAGTCTTGAGGAAGACCCAAGAGGCCCTCCTCCTCATTCACTAACCCGCCCTATGCCGGGTACACGGATGCAGGTAAGTGCTTCAAGGTTCACCTCAGCGCAGCTGCCTCAGGACGAAGCAACACTCCTTGACGTGGGGTTGCCAGATCCCCCTGCCACGAGGCCCCAGCCCCAGGTATGTCAGACGCGATCGTCCCCTTGGTGCCCCTAACCCGGAGTTTGGATGCGTGGCTAGTGCTTTCCAACCTGTGGCGGTGGCTGGCCAGGACCCTCCGACTCAGCTATGAGATTAAATTCAAAAGGTGCCCACCCCGGTTCAGCAGGATCCGCTACACCTCAGTACATGGAGAGAATTCTGTCACCCTGTAGGCGGAGATAGCGACCCTTCTGCCCAAGGGTGCAATAGAGCCTGTCCCTCCAGCCGAGATGAGGGAATGGTTCTACAGCCCTTACTTCATCTTGGACCTGCAAGTTCTGAACCAGGCCTTACACAGAGTCCCGTTCAAGATTCTGATGCAGAAACAAATTTTGGTGTGCATCCTGCATCTAGATTGGTTCGCAGCGGTAGACCTAAAGCATGCATACTTTCAGACCCTTCCTACGATTTGCTTTCGATGGCCAGATGTATCAGTACAAGGTCCTCCTCTTCGGCCTGTCCCCTCACATCTTCACGAAGGTCGCAGAGGCAGCTCTTGTCCTGTTAAGGGAAGTGGGCTTTCGCATGCTCAACTATCTCGATGACTGGCTGATCCTAGCACACTCTCGAGAGTTGTTGTGCGCACACAGGGACCTGGTGCTCACACACCTCAGCCGTCTAGGGCTTCGGGTCAACTGGGAAAAGAGCAAGCTCTCCCCGGTTCAGAGCATCTCTTTTCTTGGCATGGAGTTAGACTCAGTCTCAATGATATTGTGCCTCACAAGTGATCATACACAGTCAGTGCTGAACTGCCTGAATTCATTCAGGTGGAGGAAAGTGGTTTCACTGAAACACTTTCAGAGGCTCAGGTTGATCCATATGAGACTGCTTCAGCACTGGCTTTAGACTCAAGTCGTGAGACATGCATGGTGCCATGGCACACATCGCATGGCTATCACGCCAATTTGCCACCACCTATTCAGCTCTTGGACAGACCTCATGTTTTTGTGGGCAGGAGTCCCCCCACAGCAGGTGTCGTGGTTACCACAGATGCTTCCAAGTCGGGCTGGGGCAACGTGTGCAATGGGCATGCAGCCGCTGGCTCCAGTACAAGACCAAGGCTGTGTTGGCACATCAACTACCTGGAGTTGCTGGCTGTACTTCTCGCCCTGCGGAGGCTATTGCATTTGATCCGGGGCAAGCATGTGTTGGTCTGGTCCAACAACACAGCAACAGTTGTGTATATAAATCCCCAAGGTGGTGTGCATTCTCCTCGCATGTCACAACTCGCCCTCCATCTCCTCCTCTGGAGTCAGCAGTGGCTGAGGTCGCATCGGGCCTCACATCCCGGGCAGCCTCAATGCCAGAGCGGACGTTCTGTCATGGCAAGTGATGCTCAGCGGAGAGTGAAGACTGCACCCCCAGGTGGTCCAGCTGATTTGGAGTCGATTTGGCAAAGAACAGGTAGACCTGTTCCCATCCGCTCTGGTATTCCCTAACAGGAGCCCACCTCGGGACAGACATGCTGGCACACAGCTGGCCCCGGGGGCTGTGCAAATATGCGTTCCCCCCAGTGAGCCTACTTGCACACACCCTTTCAGGGATCGGGTGGTGAGCCTGCAAGCGCTACCCCGGGGGGAGGCAGACCCAGCTCCGTTGCTGTGTCAGGTGCGTGCTTTGCGCATCTACTTGGATCACACGCAGAGCTTTAAACGCTCTGAGCAGCTCTTTTTCTGCTTCGGCGGACAGCGGAAAGGAAACGCTGTCTCCAAACAGAGGCTGGCATACCAGACTCTACAAGGAGTTTGGCACCGTCATCGGCACTGGCCAATGGCACCTCTCTAGCAGACATCTGCAGAGCAGCGGGCTGGGCAACACCCAATACCTATGCAAGATTTTACAGTCTACGGGTTGAGCTAGTTTCTTCCCATGTTTAGTCAGGTACAAACAAGTAAGTTTGGTAATACGGAACAGCTGGCCAGGTGCATCGCTTGCATATAATGCCTTTCCCCTCCATGAGTGTTCACGATCCCAGTGAACCCTGGAAGTCCTTCATCCCTAGCCCTGTGGAGGAATTCGCTGCCGGACCCATAACAGGTGCTAATATGAGCTGTACTGGGATAGGTGCTCCACAGGTGCCGGTTACTCCAGTACCCCCTGTGATAGACCCGAGTCTAGCTTGGGAAGAGCTCTCTCTGCCCCCGGTCGCTGTGTTCGTAGAGTTCCTCCCCTTCGAGTTAGGACCCTTCCATGTGCTGCTGGTATCCCCACGTGTCGTATTGCCACATATTACCTCCCCTTCAGGATATGGACTCCACTGGGTCTTTTCCCCCTGAAAGAATAGGAAAGAAAAAGAAAACCTTTCCTAATGCATATAATAGCGTTAGATAGCCCCATCCAAATCTAATACTCTGTGTAGAGAAAACATAATGAGAAAAGACTGCGGCTGATGGGAGACTATTCCATAGTTTAGGAACCAAATACATAAAGGATCTATCTCCTTTTGTGGATTTTGATATTCTTGGAATTATTAACAAGCCAGAAACAAAACAAAACAAAAAACAAACCTTTTTTTTCTACCCTATTCATTGAAAGTGCCACTTTTTGTTTTGCCAATAATTTTTTTAGGAGTGTAATACACATAACTGTAGCAAAGAAAGGCAAGAAAATGGTAGAAGAGTTACCAGTTTGGAGTGTCAATAGATGTTGTACACGAAAAGGGTTTTTAACCCTTCCTTAGAAACCCAAAGAAAGAGCGGCACTTGAACACTCTCAGATGAACGTCTCTTTAAGTAGAAGAGAAAAATAAGGTACATTTCAGTCCCTTCTACAATATTATGAATGTGTTGAATCTATTGAAGTGGTAGTAAAGGGTCTTTTGGAAATAAAGGAGCATTGAAATAATAAAAAAAGCACCTCTGTCATATCTATAGAGAATGCAGAACAGTAAGGCTTGTTCTTTGCTTTAAGTATATCTAATTAAGGAAGACTTCTTTGACATGAGCACTATTGGGCTCAAAAACAGTAGCACAACCTGGTGGAAAACATTTTCTGAATAACCAGAGAAGATAGAAAACATATGGTTTCTGAAAGATTCAAACTTCAGCCAGTAACCAAAAAACCAAGGATATGAAATATTAAAATATGAAATATTAAAAAACATTGGCTCCAAAAAATATTTAGACACTTAATCTACACTGAAAAATATATGAATGTCGTTGCATTAGTTATCAAACAAAATATAATTTTAAGTGGCATCTGCAGTCCAAGTAAATGTTTTTTTGATGTATAAGGTTCTCACAAATGTCCAAGAAAAGAAACCAAAGGAGCATTATTGAAAAATAAACATTAATTAATGGCATGTTTCAGTAAACCTGAAAACCAAAAAGTGTCTAAATAATTTAATGGAATCCCCTTCATACCTTTACTTGAGGCTTAAGTGTCTAAATACATTTTGAAGACACTGTATGACTACATTATATGATTTTAAAATGTCATGTATAGTTCTGCTTCTCTTTGCAAGCCTCTATTTAGTGTATTGTATTCAGCTTACACTACTGCAAAAATCCCTGCACTGCATATGAGGAACACATCCGTGGCTTGGAAACCCTTGAAGGTTGAGGAGTGTTGTAAAACTATCATATAAAAGCTGTGCGATAGCCCCTCTGCACACCACTGGTGGGTTCATTAATGTGGCCTTCCAATGCATTATTCATTTTTATTTTCCTTCCCACTTCACGCTTGTTTATTTGCTTTCCGACCCATTAGGTCAGCAGCGACAGTTTCTGTTTCTGCCTTCACTTCTTAAGCAGTGCTATAAATGCTCCTGAGAGAGGAACACATTATGAGACTTTACTTGTGTTCCACTGTCCCTAGCAACTCATCAAAGGAGCACAACACAAAGAGACATTGATATGTGATCATTATTATTCGTAGAGAGAGTGCTCTCATCCAATGTGGGCTTATTGCCTGATTTATTCCCTCTATAGTCTGATCTCTGCCATACACTGTGGCACCACTGAAGGTTTCAATGTGCTCTAAAGAAAAAGAAAATCCTCACGAGTGATATCTTTCTTTTAAATATTTTGTGGCAACAATAAATAATGTACAACATGAAAAAGACCACCACGAGTAGCACTAAATTTAGTGTCATTTATTGTTAAGCACAATTAGTCAACAGTGTCAACAAAATACATTAATATACGTTTAAAATCTGCTACTCCAGCTTTTACGAAAAGGCCTCTGGTGTCATAGCATTAGATCAGTGTTTGGTTTTGTTGTGATGATACAGATAGTGTTGGCACTCTCTCACCATTCATAACCACTGCGGTCCAGCCACGCAACACTAATTGTGTGACATGCGACTCTGCTGGAAATCAAGAACTAATTAGCCAAGGAAGAGAAACATTCTCTCTGTATTCAGAAAGTTTCCATCAGCTGTGTCACACATCCACTATAGATGGTATTGTCTGTCACTCAGAGAATCAAGTTTTCATTGTCAAGGGGTCAGGTTTTCACTGGTTAGCATGGGCTAGAAAGCCTCTGATTATAAACCTCCTCGGTCACAGCTAAGTCCAGACTGGTCTTAGAGTTTTTTGATATGGTGCAATGAAAAGTTCTGATGACAATCTTCTGGTGCTAGTGATGTTAGTCTTTTAATTTTATCCGATGTGACTTTTGACATTTTCACATTTATTGGACATCAAAACAAGGATGTTTGGACACCTTACGTGTGCCCCAACATAACAAAACAAAGGGCTTGCAGGATCTCTCAAAAGTTTGTGTACACAGGGAAGAAAATGTCACTTCTTTCACCCGCAGATCACAGATAAAAGGTTGATGACACATGAAGGCATAATAATAAAGATGAGGAAGAGGGATAGAGATAGAGAGAGAAGGATGCCTGCACCCTATTCACGCACACCCCAACACCCTGGCCTTCTATCCCACAATCTATCACAGTGTCACTGGTCGGGCCACCCACTACAGTGACAAATCTGCCTGTCAGGAATACAGGGTCTGCCTTGACAGTCTGGCATTTTAACTACAAAGATTAATTTTGAAACTTCCCAGCGCTTTCTCTATACAACATCTCTATGATTAATACTGTAAGAAAAAGCTTGTGACCCCTACTATTTCACTCTATCAGAGTGCAATGAAAAAACAATGCCAAAAGATTAACTGGAAGGATTACATTTGTTGACACAATGAGGCAAATTCACAAAACAGTTGTGCCACTCAGGGTATTTCAATGCAAAACACTTTGTATTATTCACAATCCACCCGTAATCCATCTTAAATAAATAGTTTACTCAACAATTAAAATTCTTTCATAATTTACTCACCCTCATGCTATTCCAATCCAGAACAACTTTTTCACATACAGAACACAAAAGGAAATATTTTAATAAATATCTTTTCAATTCAATGGGTGTGGATAGTGACTCACTTTAAAGCTTAAAAAAGGATGCAAAAGTATCATAAAAGTAGTCTATGTGAATGGGGTCGCACTCTGGACGCATCTGGTGGACAACATGGCACATTCTAAAAATCGAAACAACTGTTTTCAATTATGGTATGTACACCATCATCTGCCGGCGGTGCCCAGCAACGACTCTGAAGGCTGCTCAAATTATCACATTTCTTCTGTGCCACGGAGCGCAACTGCAATATTTTCCATTAAGTTCGACCCAAATCATTATCAAAGGACACTTATTATTCACTCTAGCGTTGTTCATTCTTGAAGAAGGGAAAAACCTTTTCTAACTTTTGTGTGTACTGTCTGCCATCTGAACCGCATCGATGTGCCCTGTGTTTGATATCTGTGCCGTGTCCTAGCACACGTCTCGTCCGGTGTGCTACTGCTTTGACTCATGCATTATATAAAAATGTTTCTTTTCTTTTCTGAAGACATAGGTTAATATTTAGTGAGAAACATCCTGAAATGTTAGTCATTTTGTAGTGAAAATATTAACTTTTTGTGTTTTGTGTTGTATATTGTATAGAAAAGACGGACTATATTAATGAAAAAAAAATTGTGTTCCGCAGAAGAAAAAAGTAATATGGGTTTAAAGTGAAATGAAGGTGAGTAAATCATGACTTTTAAGTAGGAATAATTCACAGTTCATTCAAAAATGAAAATTAATAACACTGTGACACATTTAAATTAGTTAAACACTGTTTATTTTTCATCACAAACAGACCTCTTAATATATATGCGTCATATGCAGTATGTTCAGATGCACCATGACATTGACTTAATGCATCAAAGAAAGTGCACAGGTCTAGTACTGAGAGTAACATGTTGAAAGTGGAAGGCCCTTAACCTCAATTGCTCTATGATTGTCACAGTCTCTGGATCGATAATAGTTTAATTAATTGAAGCGGTCTGCTCATGTCCGGTTCTCCCACAGTTGACAGACTCTTGTAGCCCATGGACCACACTCCGAATCCAGCAGCAGAAGCTGTCAGCTGCAGAGAGGTCGGAGGCTTGACAGTGACCTCTTTTGATAGCATTACTGGTCCCTACATAAGCTCTCCTCTGAACCCATTTCCTCCACAGATATGCAACACATTGACACGTGAGGTGGAAATCCTCAGCGAAGGATATTGCAGCAATTACATCTGACGGCACAACAGACCTGGCTTTTCTACTTTACAGAACAGGTCACACTAGAGTAGGTTTCCCACCCATCCTGTAAAATACAGCATCTTCCCATATGTAAAGATGAAATAATGCATCACACATTGCTTTGATTTGTCCTGAATTTTAAGCCGAGTCCAGTCCCAAGGTTTGTCCTACATCGAAAACGGGCAGCCGAAGCATATTTAATGATGTTCATCTCATGTTATGCACTTTAAAAGATCTAAATATGCTATTCATTTGAAATGCTCATGCCATTCCAAAACCATGTGACTTTCTCTCTTATACAAAACAAAACATTTGATCTTTTAATGAAGATTTCCCTTAGTCTAAAAAAGATCTGGCATGACCAAAATGTTTACATAGGAAGTTGGCATGTTGTTTCCGAATGTTTCAGTACCTTGACATCGGCCCCATTGTTCCAATTTACTGACTAGCGCAATCAGACATTTTTGCATTGGTTCAAGTGTGTTTACCTTCCCCTATGACATGGCTGATCAGCTGCATGAGAGACCTGGTTTCTTGTTCCACATTAAAACCCGAAAGCAATGGCGTTTGCTTAATCAGTTACGAGTGTGATTCGGAGGTTCCATTTTCCTTATAACATTCCATTTTTAATCTACCGATGGTTAGGTTTAGGGGTTGGAGGTAGAGTTAATAAAATATGCATTCCACTTCAATGTATTACACATTTTAAACTAAAATGAAACTCTCTTTAAAACTTGCTTTTTACTCCCCTCCGTCGGCATTTCATCAATAAGCTGACGCAAAGTTTGCTGCCAATTTCCCATGAACTCTCGATTTTTGTAAGGGGTGCCCTAAGGGTATGTGTGGAAGAAGGAGTGGAAGAAATCCACTCACAACACAACACAAGACAGCTGCTGCTTTAAGCTGTTTTTGTAATACGCAAAACAAGTGTGTATTGTCATTGCTTTCCGTACATGAGCAATAAAGTCATCATATTCGTAGATGTGTGATTACAGTTGGAAATATGCAAACTTTATATCCGAATACCCACAGTATGTGAACAGAGTGTTGATTTATTACAATTTTGCTTTCCCAGCCAAAGCAATGCCACAATATATGCGTGCAATCTTCTTTTGTAGTCTGTATGAAGTATAAATTAAGCATAAAGATATGATTTAAACACTGAATCCAGCAGAAACTCGTATCTGGATCTAGGAAAAACCCAGCCTTTCAGTTTGGAATGTGTCAACGTCGTAAATCACAGGCCTTCACAAGAATCCCCACCCAGATACACCAGGCTGTTCTGTGTAAGGACCATCAGATTTGCACAACTCTAAGACATTTCATCTTAACCTAGCCTTGCTAGATAATGCTGAAAATCACTCTAAACTGTGGTAGCGTATGTACCTGACAAATTAATTATTATAGACTGATGGAACTCTTTAAAATGTGTGTACCGATGTGAAATCACCTATAATTGATAAATATAATCTTTCATTTTGTATGATTCATCTCATTCTACAAATAATGGTAACTATAAGGCTTAACTTGATAAAATACAATGATGTGTAAAACCAATATGATTTTGTAACCAGAGATTTTCATGTTTTGCTACCTACATATATAACAGCCATGAAAAAATTTCACATTTAGTATGCAAGTTTTTGCTGGCGTATGCAGAGAAAGCTGATGAAAACTAATATCATGTCTCTTGTACTATTCTCAAGATATAAAAGCTCATGATTAAATATTCAATGTTTTTGAGCGGGACATTTTTAAGACTCTGAAACAAAGGACCATAACTCAACTGTCATAAATGACAGCCCATTTGACCATGTGACTCTGAAAAGTAACTTCTGATTGGCACAGGACACCTTTGGGGGATGCGGCCAATTTCAGTTCAAATAGTTCCAAACAGGAAGAACATGGTCTTGCTCTTCATCTCCACTCTTCGCTCTCTTCACTCTTCTCTTCTGCATCATCTTCTGCTCCGCTGCTCAGACGTGGCGCTGACTCTTCACCATGTAAGGTCCAAGGGAGCTCGGGATTCGACATCCCGAGAAAGCTCATCACTCTCGACGGTTCACAAACCCATGATAAGGCCCCACTTCACTGCTAAAATCATCATCTCATACAGACAATAAATAAGATCATACAGAAGTTAAAACATCGACGTCATCAGACGTATATTGATATTATGATATCATATTGTATCATCATTTCAATGGTGGAGACAAATCTATTAAGACAAATAATGTAGTTATTTGTCATTTATCTAATTTATAATGGTTGTCGAACGCGACTAATTCCGTTATACATTACGTACCTAATAAGGACAGTTTAATTTAGTTCCTAGCTCACATATTTCGAGACCCTAAATTCCCTCCTAAATGTCGCATTTCTTTTATTCCCTACATAAATGTTGGTAAAATACGTACAAAATACCCATTTTAACTGACCCCGTCCATGTCACGATTCACTGTTGTCCGGAGGCGGAGCCCTTCTTCTTCTCCTCCTCCTCCGGATGGACGAGGCTGGCAACGCTGGCTCTGTGATGGATGAGGCTGGTAACCTTGGCTCAGGGACGGACGAGGCTGGCAACGCTGGCTCTGGGACGGATGAAGCTGGTAATGCCAGCTCTGGGACGGACGAGGGCCAACGTTACCAGCCTCATCTGTCCCAGAGCCAGTGTTGCCAGCCTCGTCCGTCCAGAGGAGGAGGAGAAGAAGAAAGGCTTCTGATCCAGTTGGGGTGCTCAAGGGAGAATGAACGGAAGTAAGCGAGTGTTCCAGGGAGCGGGTGGTTCGTGGGGATTTACCCGGCGAAACCAAGCCCGGACATCATTCCCAACTTGCCTTCATCACCAGCCGGGTCATCCTCAATTCTGTGGGAAGAAGGAATGGTGCAGGGGCAGTTGAAGTGGTGTTCACCTAAAGGAAGGAGAGCCAAGACCGCAATGCTGCCATGGTCATGTTCTCGCATTGAGTACATGAGCCATCCACAAACCCAAATCCATATCTTTAAAAAGACGCGTCCTGAAAAGAATATTCAACGCCTGCTTATGTATTGCTCTTTTATGAGTGAAAACAAAGTCTTTTAGAAAAAACACTTTTAGGAGGGACAACACTCTTTTAAACAGAGGAAAGCACTCGCACACAAAGTGCCCGAGGGTGTGGACTGGACAGTGTGCAGAGAGAGAGAGAATGCCGCTGGGAATGCACCGTAGGATCCAACAGCAGTGCTTCTTGCCAACAGATGTTAGTGGAACAGTGGTGAACTTCAGCTTGCTGCTATACAACCGCTCGGCTTGAAGAAAAAATCTGACTGACAGACACATGCCCGCTTCCCTTTATACCCATATGTCCAGGGGTGGGACATGCAAATTCTGTCTGCCAATTTCGAATTGGCCTTTTCTCAAGTTCAGTGGTATGCGATGCTCCCAAGGAAGACCACTTGTGTCACTTCATTCGACACATTGTCGAGTGAGTGACAGAAGGGGAATCTATGTTTAGCATTAGCCAGCACATGTAAATTTTATTTGATGTCAGATGATCTAGCACCCGATATACAATTAACAATAGTGGCTGGAGTCTCTATTTCCACGTTCCTTACAATATAATTGCCAATAACAAGGGCTCTTTTAACATGATTCTCAGTGGGTGCATCACTGAGAGTGGAGAATCAATTGGAATCCCTAACAGGAACAGAAGAGTGGTGTCTCTTTGCTGAGCGAGTATGCCGCCGAGACTCCACAGCCAGAACCAAAGTGTGTGTGTTGCTCTCTGTACATGCAATGCAGGAATAAATAACATGAGCGGATGCCAAGACTTACCGCAAATTGTTTGCTGTTGTTGGTTGTTCCTGAGCGGTTATGGTTTGAGATTGATGTGAATCCCTCACGCAATTGTTTGTTGTTGTTGGCTGTTCCTGAGCGGTGAGGGTTTGAGATTGATGTGAATCCCTCACACAATTGTTTGTTGTTGTTTGTTGTTCTTGATATGCGGTGCTTTGAGATCGATGCAAAATGCACGCAGTTTAATCACGATAAAAATAGAAAGCGGATGCAGGTGGAATATGCGCGCAGTTGAATCGCGATAAGAGAATAATGAGAGGGAAAACCGGCTTAAAATGACATTAAAAATGGCAGATGTTAAAGACTAAATTCTGAAAACAGATATATAAGCGATGCTAAAAAACTAGCGGGCTCGAGCTAGGCAGTATGAAAATACAGATGAAACACCAGAAACTCGGTAACAATGATGTGAGGGAAAGATGACAAAGGATAAAACGATGAACATATGAGAATAAGAGTAAGCAATACTAAGCAGCCTAAGCAGGCTAAAACACAAACACTCGTGCAGCGTGACATCCGTGACACTTCGATGGCTGAGTCTTCGGGTGCTAAAAGAGTATATTTCCTTCTAAAAGAGCTCACACAAATGCCTAGCGTCTTTTTAAAGATGTCCTTCCGCGTTTGCACTACTGGATGTGGCCGTTATCTCTCCCCTCCGGACAGTCAAGAAATCTGTCTCAAGTGCTTGGGGCCGAGGCAACTTTGTACATTTCTCATTTCGAGAACATGCTGAGTTGGCAGCCGTGCTTGTCCGGGTGGATGTGAACATCGGGCGAACCTGCCCTGAGCATTTGTGGCTGGATGATTGGATTCTCGATACAGTCATCTCCCAAGGGGAGCTTTTTGGCGACACCGTCAAGGATTTCGGCCATCAATTCTCGACGGTGAGGAAGCAGACTGAGGCGATTAAACACATCCTGCTATTGCGCGACTCAGCCGCCTTCAGGTCTCCAAAGTCCCATGCCCTGACTACTTCTTGCCAGAACCGTTCCTCAGCAGTGCCGGCCCCGGCTCCCCCACCATCAGAGCCCATATGCCGGCCTCAGAGAAAGAGATCCTCCCATGGGAACCTCCCGTTCCCTTGTTCTCTATCGAGAGACAGTTGGCGAACAGGTAGGTGTGCTGGTCTCTGGGGTCACTCGCCTGTCCCAGTCACCTGCCACTGTTGTGGGCTTGCAGGCAGCATGTTCCCCCTGAGCTGTCTTCTAGGTAGGGTGCCTGCTCAGCCTTGCCACGAACCACCTGCCCGGGCTTGGTAAGTCCAGTCATCCCCTTAGTACTGGTGTCGCGGAGGCCTGGTTAGCACTCTCCAGCCTCTCGCAGTGGTTCATCAGGACGATTCACCTCAGCTATATGATCCAGTTCACCAGATGCCCACCAAGGTTCAGTGGCATCCTGTCCACTATGGTGTGGTTATTCTGTCATGCCTAAGAGAGGGGGAGGGTCATGCTCAATCTTGGATCTCCATGCCTTGAACAAATCCTTACACAGGCTTCCATTCAGGATGTCAATGCAGAAGCGCATCCTGGAGTCAGTAACACATCAGGATTGGTTTGCATACTTTCACGTTTCCATCCTTCCTCGACACAGACCCTTTCATTGGTTTGCCTTCTAGGGACGAGCATACCAGTACAAGGTCCTCCCCTTTGGTCTGTCCATGTCCCCTCATGTCTTTTCCAAAGTCGCAGAGGCTGGGGAAAGTGCATACACATTCTCAATTATCTCGATAACTGGCTAATCGTATCTGACTCTCTATCGGCTCCTCAGCATAAATCTGAATGAGTGGTGCATGCCATCTCCTTTTATACCCATATGTCCGAGGCGGAAAGTTGCATGCAAATTCCACTCGCCAATTCTCATTGACCTTTTTTATTTTAAGCAAAGGTGATTGAGGCGCTCAAGATCGAACCCCTAGTGTCACCACATTGACACAACGTTACGTTCCCACCATCAGGGACCAGAGGTTACATCAGTAACCAAGATGGTATATGTAGAAATAAATATTACCCATGATTAATAAATTCTGTAACACAAAAATGTGGTGGGAATATGTTCCCTATGACCCATAGTAAATGAGGCCTTTGGTTATACTTTCGAAACAATGTGATAATTGCATTTTTTTAACATTTATTCATGGTGCTGCCGATTTGCCTTTTAAACTTCCATTGTAAGTGTATTAACGTGAACATACTTCCCATTGTTTTTTATTGAGGAGTGAAAAAACAACTGTCCCTGTGAATTGACAGCATGCCACAGATGCAATCCATTAACCTTGAAAATAGTCCAGAATATTCACTTCATAAAAACATTCATACAAAAAGTATGCTGGTTTGGACGAGGCCTGTCAAAGGTAAGGTACTGCTCACAGGTGGACAAAGAGACCAGGGACCTTTACGAGGGAGCCTAGCACTAATAAATCTTAAAAAATCAATATGACAGCCACAGGAAATCAGTATCAATGATTTCAGATGGAGAAGGCTTCTGGGATGGACGCTAAAACCCTCTGAACGTAAAGAGCGTCATCTGTCAATGGTGCACAGGAGAAAAATACCATATTGGTGCATTAAGCAGCTGCACTATAACCAAACAACATGGAATTTGAAAAGCCTTGAAATCTTGAATCGGATTTGTGTTTTATGCAATATATTGCCAATTCTTGGCACTCTTTGAAGGCTTTGGCCTAGTAGCCTGTCAAGCTTGAAGCTTCTGGGACCCTCTGTGTGTAAATGTCAACAAAAAACACTACCAGGCATTCATTGTGGCATATGGCTTTAGCATCCACAAATTAGCACACAACTCAATAAGACTGACCTGAAATATTCTGTGTGCTTTGGTTCCACTGTTTAAAAATAATTTTCATCCTGCAGAGAGATGACAAAATCACCAGGACATTATGGAATGGTGACAGAATAAGGTGATTGTGTCCATGCACTGTAAAAGGTCATCGGAAAGGCCATGTTAGTTGTGGATGTAATTCAAGCCTTCAAATGCTGGTTGGGATTTTGGAGTGAAAAGAGTGAGATGATTTAAGGAAAGCTGCTTCATTTTCCAATGGGCCAGCAGTAATCTCCTGGGCCATTGCTTACGCAGAGAATAAGCTCCCTTGATTCTGTGCCTTCTATCAGTGCTGGAGCACTCAGACGAGATTATTTTATATTCAGTTCCACCATCAAAGCTTGCTTCTAACTTTTGAACTATATAATCATCATAACACCCTGGTGTGGGTAGACTGATTGCTGTCAAAATCAATGGCTCAAGAAACAATGAGGCTAGTTAACATTACTGTTACAAAAGACTCCCTACTACTTTTGAAGGCTGTGCGTTATTTATAATATTGAATTCCTGCTGTGATAGTCACAAAAAAATTCACAATATATGCAATTTCTTGTTAAGAACATCTGTCATAAAATGTGAATATATATTGTTTTGTGGATAATCACAGCCAGTGTTTATATATTGTTTTAAATCAACCAACTCTTTACATCTACATTATGTTTGAATTTAAAGACAACATGAAACAACATTATCACACAGGAAATCGACATGTTGCTCCAAAATGTTTCTGTAGCCTGAAATGAATCCTATTTTGCCAAGATACTGACCCATCTCCTATTAGATATTTTTTGCATCAATTCAAATGTGTTTACCTATTTCTGTGGCGCTACTGACAGCGTGTTGCATGAGTAGCCTCAGAAACATTCAGGTCTCACAGAAACCTTGAAGTTGTCACGTTCACACAATCAGTGATGAGGGAGCAGAGTTTATAAAATATGCATTCCAAAACAAAACAAAAAATACAACAACAACTCTCTTTTGGTGTAACTCTGTGGACATTTCACCCAGAAACTGGAGCTCCAACAACACTTTAACAACACTTCCAGCTTCTGCAACTGGGGCATTCCCCTAACCCCTTTTTTTATTTTAGTCATAATTGTTCTTTATGTTTGATTAAAAAAATCCTTTATATTTAGTTATCATTTAATCATGTCATATTCATTCATTTTAATCTATTTTTCTCCAACTATCATTATTATTATTATAATAATTATTATTAACTATCAATATGCTATCCATCCATCCATCCATCCATCTTCAACCGCTTATCCGAAGTCGGGTCGCGGGGGAAGCAGCTCCAGCAGGGGGCCCCAAACTTCCCTATCCCGAGCCACATTAACCAGCTCTGACTGGGGGACCCCGAGGCATTCCCAGGCCAGTGTGGAGATGTAATCTCTCCACCTAGTCCTGGGTCTTCCCCGAGGCCTCCTCCCAGCTGGACGTGCCTGAAACACCTCCCTAGGGAGGCGCCCAGGGGGCATCCTTACCAGATGCCCAAACCACCTCAACTGACTCCTTTCCATGCAAAGGAGCAGTGGCTCTACTCCGAGTTCCTCACGGATGACTGAGCTCCTCACCCTATCTCTAAGGGAGAAGCCCGCCACCCTTCTGAGGAAGCCCATTTCGGCCGCTTGTACTCGCGACCTAGTTCTTTCGGTCATGACCCAACCTTCATGACCATAGGTGAGGGTAGGAACAAAAATTGACCGGTAGATTGAGAGCTTTGCCTTCCGGCTCAGCTCTCTCTTCGTGACAACGGTGCGATAGATCGAGTGCAATACCACCCCCGCTGCCCCGATTCTCCGGCCAACCTCTCGCTCCATTGTCCCCTCACTCGTGAACAAGACCCCGAGGTACTTGAACTCCTTCACTTGGGGCAATACCTCCTTCCCTACTCGGAGTACGCACTCCATCGGTTTCCTGCTGAGAACCATGGCCTCAGATTTAGAGGTGCTAATCCTCATCCCAGCCGCTTCACACTCGACTGCCAAGCAGTCCATTATTAACTATCAATATGCTATTATTATTATTTTAGTTGAAACACAGAACATAGTTTACTTTTAATGTGCAAAATTAAAAATATTAAAATGTAACAGACATAATTTTAACCATCCATCCATCATAAACTGCTTATCCGAAGTCGGGTCACGGGGGCAGCAGCTCCAGCAGGGGGCCCCAAACTTCCCTATCCCGAGCTACATTAACCAGCTCTGACGGGGGGACCCCGAGGCGTTCCCAGGCTAGTGTGTAGATGTAATCTCTCCACCTAGTCCTGGGTCTTCCCCGAGGCCTCCTCCCAGCTGGACGTGCCTGGAACACCTCCCTAGGGAGGCGCCCAGGGGTTATCCTTACCAGATGCCCAAACCACCTCAACTGACTTCTTTTGACGCAAAGGAGCAGCGGCTCAACTCCGAGCTCCTCACGGATGACTGAGCTTCTCTTCTAAGGGAGAAGCCCACCACCCTTCTGAGGTAGCCCATTTCGGCCGCTTGTACTCGCGACCTATTCCTTTCGGTCATGACCCAGCCTTCATGACCATAGGTGAGGGTAGGAACAAAAATTGACCGGTAGATCGAGAGCTTTGCCAGCTCTCTTTTCGTGACAACGCTGCGATAGATCGAGTGCAATACCGCCCCCGCTGCCCCGATTCTCCGGCCAACCTCCCACTCCATTGTCCGCTCACTCGTGAACAAGACCCCGAGCTTCCCAGGTCTGTCCAGAGTATTTCCCCACCCCCTGACCCAACTCACCACCAGATGGTGAATGGTTGACAGCTCCTCCCCTCTCTTCACAGAGTGTCCAAAACATATGGCCTTAGATCCGACGGCACGATTACAAAATCGATCATCGACCTTTGGCCTAGGGTTCTCTAGTACCACGTACACATATAAGCATCCTTATGTTCGAAGATGAAGTTTGTTATAGATAATCCATGACTAGCACAGAAATCTAATAACAAACATCCACTCGGGTTCAGATCGGGGAGGCCATTCCTCCCAATCACGCATTTCCAGGTGTCCCTGTCATTTCCCATGTGTGCGTTGAAGTCACCCAGCAACACTGTGGAGTCCCCTACTGGGGCCCTATTCAGGACTCCATTCAGGGTCTCCAAAAAGGCTGAATACTCTGAACTGCTGTTCGGTGCATATGCACAGACAACAGTCAGAGTTTTCCCCCCCACAACCCGTAGGCGTACGAAAGCGACCCTCTCGTCCACCGGGTTAAACTCCAATGTAGCGGCGCTCACCCAGGGACTCATGGGTATCCCCACACCTGCCCGTCGCCTCACACCCCGGGAAACTGCAGAGAAGAATAGAGTCCATCCCCTATCCAGGAGTACGGATCCAGAACCAAAACTATGCGTCGAAGTAAGCCCCACCAGATCCAACTGGTAGCGTTCCACCTCCCTCACCAGTTCCGCCTCCTTCCCCCTCAGCGAGGTAACGTTCCACGTCCCTAGAGCTAGCCTTTGCTGCCCGGGTCTGGTCAGTTGAGACCCACAGCCTTCACTGCCACCCATATGACCCTGACTCCTGCGGTTTCTCCAATGGGTGGTGGGCCCAAGGGATGTAACCAAATTAAAATATTTTTAAATATGTACGACTGAGGCTAGAGGCTGCATCCCTTAGCCTTCTCGTTAGCACACCCGCCTCCCATGGTGGATGACACTGGTTTGAATCCTGCTCAGAGTGGGTAGACCAGGACCAGTTACATGTACTACTTACAATTATTTAAACATGTTTCAAACATATTAAAGATTAATAAATTCAATATGTAAAATTAAAAACATGAAAAAAACTGTTGTGAAAACCTAAGCTCCTGAAATGATAGCATATAATAAATATACTATTTTTGTGTTATGTTATTGTCAATACTATGTTTTAATTAAAACTGCTTGATTTTCATCATGATGCATCTTTTCTGACTTTCTTGTTGACAAATAAAAATAAATCAGTAAATTGTTGAAGATATTAACACTTTCTATGAAATAATGTAGGACACAATTGGCTTTTAAATTTAGGTATTTAATTGGATGGCAAGAAGTTTAGAATAATGTGCTTAAAAATCTTTATAAGATTATACACTGATCAATGCACAAAAATACCAGTGACTTTTATTGAGAAAGTAAAATTGATCAATGATCACGGCCCATTCTGGTAAATACGTTTTCAATCAATAACTCTGAAGTACAAGAGTTGAGCTGAATTTGGACCTATTTGAGCTTCTTGGAATGTCCTGTGGAGAGTCTCTGTATTTCACAATGCTTTCAGAGCATTCCACATGCCCTAATTAAGGCAACCTGAAGTGAAAAGACTGCAGTAGGAAGGCTAAGAGCCCCATTAAGAGAGCCAAAGTATTATATTTTATATCATATGTATTCAGTCAATGAAGCTGTGATGAGCAATGTGCGTAAGGGAGAGAGAAAGAGAGCAACAAAAGTTTTGAGAGGTAGAGCATGCCATTAAATAAAAATATACCGAGAGGGTCTTAGCCACTCATAGCCTGTAACTCAAGCCCTGCTTATCTTTGACTCTCAATTGTGTGGTGAAAGTTTGGAATAATGTAGAGATTTCATGTTTCGGAAGGAAATTGGTACTTTAATTCACCAAAGTGGCATTTAACTGATTACAAAGTATAGTCAGGACATTACTGATGTATAACACAGCAGCATTACTATTTGAAAAAAATATATTTTTGATCAAATCTAGACAGGACCCATTTTCAGCACACCTTATCCTTGAGTAATCATGCTAAATTGCTAATTTTGTACTAGAAAATCACTTGCCATTATATCAAACACATTTGAAAGCTATTTTTTTAGTTAAACGAAGCTTAACATTGTCTTTATGTTTTTGAGTTTATAGAGTATGCAATAAAATGACATGTCTAAACAAAAAGTCAAATTAGGTAAAAAATGTCAAAAAAAACAAAAACAATAATATATATATATATATATATAAAACATAGTTGTGTGCTAATATTTCATAAAACAGTACTGGGGCAATTTACTGTTTGTCTGTGTTCATAGTGTTTTAGACAGGCTGTCAGTCTGTGCATGGGTCCTGTTTCATATCCAACTTTCGTTAGCAGAGCAAAAGAAAAACAGAAGAGCCAGCCATATTGTGTCTAAAATGTGCTACTCATTATTAACTTCTTGGATTCTGTATAGGACTGTTATATAAAAGCAATTCCGCACTGCATATAAGCATGACTGGGATTCGACCATAGTCATAAGGCCACGGTACAGCACTCTCGCTCATGTGATATTGCATCATTGTAAATGTTATTTTCCTTTGTAAATCAGTTTGGGATAGTGCCTGGCATGTAACTGTGAGCAAGTTGCCTCAATTATGCCTTACATATTAATTCTGGTACACACCATCGCAGATAATGTTTTGAACAGTCCACGAAAGGAGTGCAATTTGTGCACCAAAAAAAAAAAAGGAAAAAAAAAAAATCTATTCACCCAAAAACAAATAATAAACTAAGCATATGAACAAAATACTTAATGTGACAACTGATAGATATTTGACAAATATATATTTTGATAGAAATATAATATAGAAATATATCTTTGATAATTGATAAATACTTCAAAGGAGTACATGCATTTTGATTTTCTGACCATTTATGACATGATTTGCATAGTCATATCCTATTTAAATAAAATAAAATGTATTAACATAACAACCATGCTATGATAAAATGTGTATTAGTTTCCCCATTCACACTAGATAATATTTTTTTTAAATTAAAATAATATAATTTACCTGTGTCCATGAGTTTTGATGTTACACACATTTCACACAATTTTAACCTTAAAATAATAGTGAACTGTCACTTTAAATGATATGATTAAGAGTAAGTGACATCATTTGCAGATCTTGCAATGTGACAATGTGAAAAGAAATGGATTTCTTTACATTTTTTAGGCATTTGTAATGTTTCTTGTTCCAGTTCTTCAATGAATTAAATTAACCATATGTATTTAGCAAGACTTTTTCTTGTAACTGGTGGTAATTACTTATTTGTTTGAATTTTACACACTGATGAGCCTCTTCTTGTGAGTCAGAAAGCACGAAAGTAGCTTAGCTATGAGTCACGTTTTTTCCTTATTTCCCCCCCTGAAAACACCACTTAATCCACAGAAGTTTTTTTTTTTTTTTGTAAATGTACAGTATATAGTGAATAGTACAAGATTTATAATTTTCTTAAGAAAATGTGGGTGGTGTTTGCTTGTGTGTTTGCAGATTTCTGCCATGATGGCTATTGTGGATGATTTCTAGAGCATTGCTATGCAGTTGCTAGTGTGTTCTGAGTAGTTTCTAGTGTGCTACTACTGTATGTGGTTGCTAAGGTGTCCTGATTGATTTCTATTGTTACTGTGTGCTAGGGTATTCTAGGTGGTTGCTTCCCGGCCTCAAGTCAAAAGAGCCCATCCTGGTATTGGTGAAGTCCCTCTTTCAATACCAGTATAAGAGATTTCAGTTGAAAATGTTACATCCGATCACTTTGAAATGTAACAGCATACAATCAATATATCTTTTTCCACCTCGAAGCCTGGTTCCTCTATATGACGATTGGTCGATCTCTCAAATGGGAGGGATTTTCAAAACAAACAACCAATTATTGAAACGGGGATGTTCGTGATTCACAGTGTATGAAATGTAAAAGTGATGAATGCCTGCCTGAGAGAAGATTCCACTAGTGGTGGGGATTTGAATTAATCACAGTGACTCTGTGTTCACCAAAAATATTAGATCAGATTTGTTCATTCACCATTTCTCAAAATTATACCTTTATGCTGATATATGGCAACAAATGGCCATCTTTTATGTTTTGAACAAGTGATTGCATTGAACCAAAGTCATTCACGACCAAGTCTAATTATCCTTTATTAAAATTAGCATGTCTGCAATTCTGCTAAGGACGTCAGCACTGTAGGGTGTTTAATCATCATAACAGTTATAATCATACAGGTATCTATCATATTGTAAACTGCTAAGCAGTTGTCAACCGATACATCGTTTAAGCTGCTAAATTTTCCTGTTAGGCCGATTTGTTTCTTTAGGAAGCCAAAAATAGCCAGATTGCATGTTAAGCAACGGAGACATGTAAACAACCAGCCACGGTTCGTTTTGTTGTTAAGTGCCATTGTGTTACTACAATAATAGACCAATGTGATACACAGTCTCATTTAAACGGTCTGCATATCAGAGATGCGTTTGAAATAATAATGTTAAAGTGATCAGCTGTTCCATTCTGCCTCTCTCTCCTCAACAGTTCCCAGTAACTTTTATCTCTCTTGTCTAATGATAAAAAGGCAAATATAAAATATGTGCATTTCTTGTTTAAACAGATGTAATAAACAAACCTCACAAAACTTGAGCAGATCCAGCATCCTGTGGAGCGCTCATTTATTTACTAAACAAATTGTATCAACCACTCATCAGCAGTTTCCTGTCACCTTTAACTTTATTTTCTAATTAAACTTTTATTATATACCGTCATGTTTGGGATTTAATGGAATACATGTAATTTGCATTATATATTCAGAATACAAAACTGAAGTAACTGTATTCAGCTCCTGTTACATTTTCAAGCACATGTATTCAGAATACAGTTACTTTATAAAATGTTGTTAAAACACTTTTAGAATACTTCTCTCATAATGACCTCAAATAAGGCATAAAGAAAATAAATCTTGTCAGTCAACTGAGAAACTTGATTGTTTTTAGAACAGTTTTTCTGAACAGCACTGATATATGCTGCAAACACGTTCTCTTGGTCTCTCTTCCCCAGATCAGCAGCAGCATTTGAGCAGTGTTGCCAGAGTGTCGTGCGAAATTGTACTCATTTAGGAAAACACAATCGCAGTTTAAAATCAAAGAATCATCGTTTATATTTTTGAGAGATTTTAAAAATGGACTGCGGTCACCAAAAGTTCTGATGATAGGCACTTAAGAATGGAAATGCAACGTCTTATTCATGTATAATGATTCCTGGATTGAATATTGAATATCTGTTAAAATTGGAGGGGAAGAACTTCAGATAAGATAATAATGACATCCAATTGTGGACCTAGGACTCTGATTGTTTCATCCGAGATACCTGTGCTGGCAGCTGTGGTGGCTGCTCCGATCGGAAAGGAATGGATGGAGAAGTGTTCGGGAGATATTCCGAAGATGCTGAGGATATTTTGAAGTGTTTGTTAAACCAGAATCTTGTAGCCATTTTTTTTGTTCTCTGCGAGAAAGAGTGGTTCTTGAGGTGTTGAATGGTTGGCATATCTGGAAAGTATGTATTCGAAAAGTGGACTGAGGAAGGAGTTGAGGTGAACAATGTAGATGGGAAATTATTCTCCTAGTTGGTCAGTTTTACTTTTCTTCAGTGTGTATATGAGGGAATCTGAAGTACGAGCTGTGATATCTGAAAGGCTTGGATGAATAGCTGTGTTGAAGGCAGAAGTAGATGGTGCGAATTCCGAGCACCTCAGGAAGCCGAAGAACGCAAGGAGGAACATGGACTCCAGCGTTCTGTCGACCGAAGGACTCAAGTAGCCCGAGCGTCACGTGAGGATGCATTGGCTAAGGAGGTCGTAAGTTAATGCCAAGAGTTTAGTGATGGGGACTGGGTCGTGTTTCTGTAGACCTTTGATGAGCATCGACACATGAGAATGAGAAATGGAGCGGCATGGGTTGCTGGTAGCGAGTTTGTGGATAAAGTTGATTCCAGATAAGTAGGTCTGAATGGAGCCTGCACAGATTTTTTGAATGGAATGGCATGAGTGACAAAGTTGCAAATGGACCAAACCTCTGTCTGGGGAAAGAGAGAGTTGAATCAGTTCCAACCAGTCAGGTAAGCGGAGAGGGTACTCTAAGCGAGGCCATCGAGGATCGCTTCCCATGATGCGTTTGAAAGATCTTCCAATTGTGGATTTAGTTGAAGATGGAGACTGAAAACGGTGGAACTGGTGTGGGATGGATATCGGATTCTGGAGCCAAGGTTCTGAACTTCTGGAAG
Organism: Moxostoma hubbsi; assembly: GCA_032164185.1. Taxonomy (NCBI): domain Eukaryota; kingdom Metazoa; phylum Chordata; class Actinopteri; order Cypriniformes; family Catostomidae; genus Moxostoma; species Moxostoma hubbsi. The sequence continues at coordinate 526,552 of JAVLUX010000151.1, read as the reverse complement.
GAAAAATGAGACAAAGAGTCAGCAATGGTTTTGTGGTAGCCAGGAACGTGAGCTGCTTTAATGAGAAACTGGTGTTGGGCGGATATTAGTGTTAGTCTGCGAACAAATGGCATGATGACTTGGGAACGAGATCAGCCTTTATTTATGATTTCGACTACTGCTGAGTTATCTGAGTGAATGAGTATGGAGTGTCTGGACCATTTGTGCCCCCAAAGGATGGTTGCTATGATGACGGGATATATTTCATAGAGTGCGGATGATGGGGGAACGTCTGATTGTTGGACGAAGCATTTAAACTCGGGCGGCCTTTCGGAAGCGAACCAACTACCACTGTAGTATCCCCGCTGCGTCTGTGTACAGCTGAATGTCTTCAGGTTGAGTCAAGTCAAGTCAAGTCAATTTTATTTGTATAGCGCCTTTCACAACACACATCGTTTCAAAGCAGCTTTACAGAAGTTCAGCATTAACAGACGATAAAAATGTAATGTCTATAAAGTCGATAAATCATCATCCTTGTGCAGGGCTCCAAACTGCGACTAAAAATGGTCGCATTTGTGACCAAATAAATTTATTTGTGAGTGTAATTTCTGTCAAGGTCGCCATTGGCGACAGTAAAAGTTTACTCCCTTTTGATTTTAAAATTTGCATTACATTTCCCGAGATACATAAAAGTTTATATCAAAGAAATAGCGGGGAAAACGGAGTTCATTGCAGGAACTAACCATTTCAAAAAAGAGACTGTTAGAAAACACGGTGACAGTAACAAGCATAAAAATGCACGTGATCACATAATTGCGAAGAATGCTCCACAGACTACACTGTTAGCGAGCTGCGGGACGAAAAGGAATGGATGGAGTTAAAAAAATTTAAAATATTTGGCGCCTGTTTTTCCCCCTGTAGGAGCCATTGGCTCCTTAATTGATTTTTTTTTTTGTTTGGAGCCCTGTTGTGGAATTAGATAAGATATGATTCTTTATCGTGTTTAAAAATAATTAAATAATAATTGTATTAATAACCCCAGTAAGCAAGCCAAAGGCGACTGTGGCAAGGAACACAAAACTCCAAAAGATGATTGTTAATGGAGAAAAATAACCTTGGGAGAAACCAGACTCACTGTGGGGGCCAGTTCCCCTCTGGCTAACATCATGAATAATGTAAATAAGAATTATTTATAGTCAAAAAACATAATTTAAAAAATTATTAAACTTATTAAGTGCTAAGGGTCAGTATTTAGACAGTGAATGTGTTTGAACTGCAAGATTAGTGACCAGTGTCTTTGAAGTCCATCCTTGATTAAATTCCAGAAGTTCACTTAGATGCAATTGTCCTTGTTTGGCTGATGAAGGCTTTTGTTGGCAATAATTAGTCTATGTATCCCATTTTAAGATCCTTGTCCATGGTGATGGGGCATCTGAAGTCTCCGTGAGAGGCTGGATACAAACTGGAGCTGACGAACGCTATTTACCTCGGGAATGGCGTCCCGAGATAACAGCAGAAAAGCAGATGGGAAATAATTAGCATAGCTGATGTTCATAATATTAATGCATTATAACTGATTCAGCAGTAGTATAAAAAGTTAGCATTATGTGAATGCTTGGTTAAAGAGATGTGTCTTTAATCTAGTTTTAAACTGGGACAGCGAGTCTGAGCCTCGAACAATATCGGGAAGGCTATTCCAGAGTTTAGGAGCTAAATGTGAGAACGCCCTCCCTCCATTAGTGGACTTAGATATCCTAGGTATGACCAGAAGCCTCGAATTTAGTGATCTTAAAGAGCGCGATGGATTGTATGGCGATAGAAGATCCGTTAAATACACCGGAGATAAACCATTTAGGGCTTTATAGGTCAGTAGTAATACTTTGTAATTGATACGGAACTTAATTGGTAGCCAGTGTAGAGATGATAAAATCGGTGTTATGTGATCATATTTTCTTGACCTAGTAAGAACTCTAGCGGCTGCATTTTGGACTAACTGTAGCTTGTTTGTTGAGGATGCAGGGCAACCAGCTAATAAAGCATTACAGTAATCTAGTCTCGAGGTCATGAATGCATGAACTAACTTTTCTGCATCAGAAACAGATAGCATGTTACGTAGCTTAGCAATGTTTCTAAGGTGGAAAAAGGCTGTTCTCGTAACAGATGAAATATGATTTTCGAAAGTCAAGTTGCGGTCTAGTATAACACCCAGGTCTTTTACTGTAGTGGATAATGTAACAGGACATCCTTCTAAATTAAAGTTGTATTGTAAGAGATTTTGTGGGTAGTTTTTTGGACCAATAAGTAATACCTCCGTTTTATCGGAATTTAATAACAGGAAATTACGCGTCATCCAACATTTTATATCTTTAAGACACTCTGTCAAGTTAGATAAGTTAATGTTTTCATCTGGTCGTGATGAGATATATAATTGAGTGTCATCAGCATAACAGTGGAAATTAATTCCATGTTTTCTTATAATTTTACCAAGTGGTAGCATATATATTGAGAATAATAGAGGGCCTAACACAGATCCTTGTGGCACTCCATAGTCTACTGACGTTATTTTTGATTTTTCCCCATTTAAACAGACAAAATGGTAACGGTCTGATAAGTACGATCTAAACCAGCTTAATGCCTGTCCCTGAACACCAGTGTAGTTTTGTAGTCGATCCAAGAGTATTTTATGATCTATAGTGTCGAACGCAGCGCTAAGATCGAGTAGAACTAATATTGAGATGCAGCCTTGGTCAGAAGCTAAAAGTAAATCATTTGTAATTTTAACTAGCGCAGTTTCTGTGCTATGATGCGGTCTGAATCCTGACTGAAATTTTTCATAGATATCATTTTCTTGCAAGAAAGAGCACAATTGAGCGGACACAACTTTTTCTAATATTTTAGACATAAATGGAAGATTTGAGATGGGTCTGTAATTTGCTAGGTTATTTGGATCTAATTGTGGTTTCTTAATGAGAGGTTTTATAACTGCCAGCTTAAATATTCTTGGAACATGACCTAAAAATAAAGACGAGTTAATAATATTGAGAAGAGGCTCTTCCACTACAGGTAACACTTCTTTCAGTAGTTTAGTGGGTATTGGATCTAGTAAACATGTTGTTGGTTTAGATGCAATGATAAGTTTATTTAGCTCTTCCTGTCCTATAGTTGTAAAGCGGTGTAGTTGTTCTTGAGGGGCGATAATTGAGGCTGAATCATAAGACACCATTAAAGATTGTACATTAACAATTGTGTTTACAATTGTGTTTCTGATGTTTTCTATTTTCTCAGTGAAGAAATTCATAAAATCATTACTACTAAACTGTAAAGGAATATTTTGCTCAGGTGATCTCTGTTTATTTGTTAGTCTAGCCACGGTGTTAAATAAGAACCTTGGATTATTTTGGTTATTTTCTATTAGTTTGCGGAGGTGCTCAGCCCTGGCTGTTTTTAGAGCCTTTTTGTAACGTGACATACTGTCTTTCCATGCGATTCTAAAGACCTCTAAATTAGTTTGTGATGTAGTCGTTATAGAAAAAGGTTATGCCATTCCATAAAGATAGGAACTTTTGCCAGAGGTGCATTTCCATTTTACAAGCTTCATCCAGAGTGACTTTGTCATGGAGAGAGGGGATTGTTGCTGCTTTTGTTAGGAGGTTGGAAAGGAAAGATTTTCCTTGGGTGATTATTCTGATGGCGTAGTTAAGGTGACCAAGGAGTGCTAACAGTTGTTGCTTTGTGCACCTGACTGCTAGAAGATAATTTGATAAGAGCAGTGATATGCGATGTATTTTTGTGGGAGGCAGAGATGCTTGGAAGGAGATGGAGTCTAAAGTGATACCTAGAAACTCGATAGAAGTGTGTGGCCCTGAGGTTTTCTCTTTTGACAGGGGAACACCTCATTTGGAAAAGACTTTGATGAGGGTGGAAAGCCCTGAGTGGAGAGGTGCTGATGGAGGTGTGATGATGAGGAATTCGTCGAGAAGGTGGAGGATGTAGGGAAGCTTGTAGTTATTGATGAGAATCCAGCATAAGGCCTCTGAGAGGGAGTCGAAGATCTTGGGGCTGCTTCTACAGCCGAAGGTGAGGCGCACTGCGAAATAAGAAGCTCCTTTCCAGAATATTCCAAAGTAATGCCAGAAATCTGGGCAAATGGGCATGACTTTGAAAGTGTTGGTGATGTCTGCTTTAGAGAGCCATTCTCCGTGGCCTGCCTTGCGGATGTGAGTGATGGCGTGGTCGATGGTTGCGTATTGCATAGAGAAGTCAGGGCTGGAATGATGCTATTGATGCTAGGAACGTTAGTGCCGTGGGGGGTAGAGAGGTCGAAGATTAATCTCTTTTTTCCAGAGTATTTCCTAGTGGCAATGCCAATGGGGCTAACGTGGAATGGAGAAAATGGAGGCTCTTTGAATGGAAACCTTGCTGGACTTCTTTTTCTATTAGTGTGTCAACGGTGTCTGGCTCAGAGAGTGCAGACTGGAGGTTATGTGGGAACAAAACATTTCTGGATTTATTTCTATATACCTGGATGGAAACCATTTTTGAACCCTTGGTAAGGAAGTCGACAAACTTTCTGTCTAGTAAGGTGGTGGCTAGGGCTTTTACCTTAACTGGTTTGCTGAGATACTGAAGTAGTCAGTCTGGTAGAGCGGTTGAGTTGTGGGGGCAAGAGATCCTTGCGTGGGCGCCGCCGCAGAAGGAGCAGGTGTGAAAGAGTCTGCAGTTGGAAAGGGAGCAGCCGAGATGGTTGATGTTGTTACATGCCATTCTGCCTCCGTGATAGAGGATTGGTCATCCTCTTTTGTCGGTTTGGGTATGGGAACATGGGCTGTGGGGCGTATATCGAGGGGTTTTGGAATAATGGGAGGAGGTGGGGCTACTGTAGATAGTTGGTTGAGTACCGAGTTTTTGTGTGTGGAGGAGGGTTGAGAGTGGAAGGGTGTGATGAGAGTGCACGTTGAGGTTTGATGTGAAGGTGCTCTGCAATAGCTCACAGGAGAGTGAAGTATGGGCTGCGAAAATGCGGCAGTAGAGTTCAGCGTTGAGGATGCCCCAGTATGTTCCTTGGTTAAACTGCTGTAATCGAACTGCTGCTTGAGTAGTGAAAAGAACATGGTAGTTGTAGAAGCCTGTCCCTCCAAAATGTACAGCCATGTCTAGTATGATTGATAGGTAATCGTCTAGCTCGGTCCTTCGATCTGGATAGACGGAGAAAATTATGTCGTGGTAAATCGAAAAAGCTAAAGCGAATTCGGTAGGAGTGAGGTCTTTAGAGCAGGATTTTATTGTGTGGCTGAGCTGCATTAGGCCTTGGTTGGTTTGCAGCTCTCTGTGCTGGCTGATATTTAAGAGGGATGGCTGAAGAAGTTGGGCTAGGTCGGTGTAGTTACCTAATAGGATTTGTAGGCGTAAGGATGAAGAAACGAGGGAGGGCCGATGAATTGATGAAGCTGGGTAAGGAGGTGGTGCTGCTATAGCCAGGGTATATGGGCTACTGTTCATTGGCAGGATGTGAGGGTATTGGGAAGGGGTGGGGATAGGATAGGTGAGGGAGGGAGGGGAAAAGGGGTGGATTAGTTGGAAAGAAAGAAGAAATAGGATGAGGTTGAAAAGATCCGTTGAGAGGTAATTTTCCTGGGTATACTGCAGAGGAAACTTGATTTGGGTTGGTTGATGGAGAGGAACTAGGAATGACAGGAGCCGTGCTGCTATTAACGGCTGAAGGAAGGGTAGAGGAATGGATGGTGGGATGAACGGATGTAAGTGCGTGAGGATTTGAGGCTGTTTGAGAGCATAGGGATGAAAAGAATGATGTAATGATCTGGGATAGATCTGAGGATGAAGGAGCAGATAATGCTGTAATTTGCGCTTGGACTACACTAGGTGGCGTGGATGCTGCTGGCTGAGGCCGTTATGGAGGATGCGTGGTGACATCATGAGTGACGTTGGGAGGATCTCGTGAGAATGCCAGATGTGTTGAGGGCTTGGAGTTTATAGTTGCTGATATATGTATTGTTAGATGCTGTGTAAAGTTGAAATAATCTTGATTTATTGGCAGAACAGCTGAAGTGGATGCCTTTATCCTTAAGAGCTCGCTGAAGGCAGGCCACGGTCCAATCCTTAATCCTGTTCTTTGGTCTTGGAGACATGCCGTGAAAGCGAACGCGAGCTTGCTGTGGAGGACTGCGGGTGGATGGATTAGAGAGATGCTGTTCATGAGGAGATCGATCACGTCGGCTACCGTGCCCGTGGCGATGTCTGATGGTATTTCTCGTAAGCGGGGAAGAGCGGTCCTGTGATCGAGTCTGGGGTTGGAAAAATCTCCGACAGTGAGCTTGGATGGGAATGCCCACGGGTTTGAGGCGCAGCCAGTGTGGAATTTGGCTGTGTGAGGAATGTTGAGACGATTTCCTGGGTGAAGGAGAATTTATTCGAAATAAATATTTGTCTGAGTTGGAGGGGTTGATCTGAAGCTCGGGATCCATGGTAAGTGAGTCCGTCGAGAAACTGAGAAAAACGGAGCTGAGGAAGTTGGTTCAGTATAAGTGCTTTGACGGGAAGTAGCTGATTGGTTGAGGCGTAGTCCGCTCCCGAACTTTAGTTAACTTGTTAACTTAATTTATTTAAGGAATTAGTCGCGTTCAACAAACATTATAAATTAGATAAATTACAAATAACTAGATTATTTGTCTCAATAAAATTCTCCACCATTAAAATCGTAATACAACATCTCATTGTATCCGCTCACAATTTCTATTGTAAGGAATTAGATTTACTAAGGGAATTATGATTAATTAACTTATTGGAGTAATATTATTCTCATGGCTTATTTAAAATAATATTACACATATGCAGGTACAGCTTTGAAGTGAAATATTTTAAAAACCGGGATGAGATTATTTATCAAAATATACCACAGTCAAATTATCTTTGAATACAGACAAACGTTATTGCTATTCATAAAACTAATCTAACACATATAACATGAAACAAGTTGGTGAGTAGAGACCGAATGTGAAGTAAATGATCAATACAGAGAAAATTAACTTGGATGGAGTCTGTTGACAATTCCTTAAGAACCATTTATCCTTCTTTGAGTCTAAATCGATTTGCAATCAGATTACCTAAAGTATTTAACTAATACACCAGCACTTTTAGCAAATGTCTTGGTGATGTCGTTGCATTTCCTTGCATTGCATTCTATTGCATTGCATAGCTATTGTCTGGACGAAACGAGGCCCTCTGCCAGGAGGACTGGCGACTCCCGTTGGGTTTGTGAACCATAGAGCAGAGAGTGAGAGTCTTCCTCGGGACTTTGTGTGTCCCGAGTTTTTCTTGGACTCTACATGGCATGGATTTGGAAGAGATGCTTCCAAATAGAGTGTTGCAAGAGCGAAGTTCAGTAGATGAGGAAGAGAGAAGAAGAGGAGAACAGGGAGTTCTACCTTTGGTAGGAAAGTTTTGAATTGAAATTTTCCGCACCCCAAAGGTGTCCTGAGTCACATGGTCGACTGGGCTGTCCTTTTCAAAAGCTCAATGATGATTCTTTGTGGAGGATTCTTACAAACTCCCGCTCAAAAATAGTGCATGTTTAATTATGAACTTTTATATCTTGAAAACGGTACAAGTGACTTGACATTCATTATAGGGGTATAATATCCAGTTGAAATTTGTTACCATACAAGATTATAATTATCGATTTGTTAGTTAGAAGTGATTACCAATCACTACACAATTTTTAAAATGTACATCGCTATGATCATTAATTCGTCACCAAGTGATCACAGGTCTTAGAAAGTAATTTTCAGAATTATCTAAAATGGTTAGGTATGGTGTATATTTTATAGGGTCAAATCACAAGTACTGGGTTCATGAATTCCCTTTTAGCTGGTGTTTGCAAGATACTAATTACGATTCCTTGTGATCTGATAAGTCTAAATGTAGCAAATTGGTTTATATCAGAGGACAAAACAGAGTGTGTTCTGAGTCTTTCTTGGGAATTCCAGAGAGTGTGTTCTCTGACTTTTATTGCTTGTGACCCCTGCATCCAGGGGTCTCTTTGCAGAGATGGTCTTAATAGCAGTTTAGGCACCATGGATGAGTTTTATGACTCTCTATTGGCTCGGTGGGGGATCTCTTTGATCTGTGGAATGTTTTGTGTTCATTTGATGGCTTTGTTCGTGGATAAACCTACAGTGCTGTTCACACATACCATCAGTATGGAAATGTAGAGGTAATGATACAACTTCTCATTAAAGGGGACCTTTAATAATGCAAAATTCACTTTTATATGGTGTTTGTACATAAATGTGAGTCGACAGTGTGTGTAACCGCCCTACAATGTTAAAAGTCCACCCACTACTCTTATTTATATTTCTATTAATCAAAAACAGTGTGTCAAAATGAACGGTAATTGTTTTTGCTCTAAAGTGACATGCCACGCCCACGACTGGTGACGGACTCCAGCCTCCTCCCCTGAGTGATCAACACACAGTCCGCCTTTTTTTCCACACTATTTCCTCTATTAGGGAACGGATGTTACACTAGTAACTGAGACGTTCCCCTTCTGTCACTCACTCAGCGTTGTGTTGATGTAGTGACACTAGGGGTCCGTATCTAAAAACCCCACAACACTGAATGTTTTAAATGGGCTGCTGATGCAGGTGCAAGGATGCTGCTGCATGCGAAAATAGCAGGCACATCAGACTGCATGTAACCTTCCCCAACGCCCCAAGAGACGTCATATAGTTCCCCACATCCCTGAGGTAGGGAAGAGAAGTAACTAGCCTGGTAGCAGGCTGCACCAGCTACTGCCTTTTCTCATCTTATGTTTCCTCTCCATAGAGTATTAGATGCGGCTGGGGGCATCTAATGCTATAACACGCATCGGGGAAGGCGTTCTTTTCCAATACTATTCTTTCAGGGGGAAAAGACCTTGAGGAGACCACATCCTGCCCAACAGGGGTGGATAACATGTGGCAAATACGTCACATGGGCTTACCAGCCACACATGGAAGTGGCACGGTGGTAGCTCCTGCCTTGTCAGGGAGGAGCTCTACAAACACAGCATCCGAGGGGCAGAGGGAGCTCTGCCCAAGTGAGACGTGGGTCCGCCGACGGGGGGATCGAATCGTGGAAAATACATCACAGGAGCTGCTCAGAGTGCTATAGCTCTGCGTGCACAGAAAGAAGGTCCTTCCTCAGGGGAATTTGCCAGGGAAGTGCTTTAGCGAGGAGTGTGAGATCCAAGAAATACAGCCAGCAACTCTAGGCAACTCTAGCTGGGGCCTCATCCAGGAGCCAGCGACTGCATGCCTGTTGCACATGGCGCCCCAGCCCAACTGGGAGGCATCCGTTGTAACTACGACGCGGCTGTAGGGGGACTCCTGCCCATAGAAAACAGAGGTCTGTCCAAGGGCTGAATAAGTGATGGCAGGAAGGAATGAGGGACACACGGTATGTGCTGTGGCACCATGCCCATCTTTGGACTTGAGTCTGAAGCCAGTGCTGACGCAGTCTCATATGCATCAACCCATGCGGCGCGACTATCGCTGAGGATGCCATTTCCTCCATGAGCTTCTGAAATTGTTTCAGTGGAAACGCTGTGCCCGGTCTGAACACACTCAGGCAGTTCAGCACTGACTGAGACTGTCATTGAGACAGAGTCTAACTCTATTTTCAAAAAGGTTGTGTTCACACATGACTTCTACCCTGAAAAATGCAGTAAATTCCCTAAAAAAAGGCTGTATGTGTGAAAGGGGCTATACTCATAAGAGAAGGGCCTAAATATCTTACATTGTGCACCAAAGCACAACATTGCCATTCATAATTCATGTGATTTTAATTTTACATATTTAGTCATTTTTACACATTCATAAAGTCAGCAGATCCTCGTTCACAAGTGTGATTGATTCATTCATTTAATTGGCAAACGAGTATACCAGTACATTCAGTTTGCTCATAAATGAGGCGTCTCATTTCATTCAGATTCAAACGACTGACTTGACTGACTCAGTGAAGGGGCATTTTCGTTTAGCGTGTTAAACGTCTCGGTTACGTATGTAACCTCCGTTCCCTGATGGAGGGAACGAGACGTCGTGTCGAAGAAGCGACACTAGGGGTCTCTCTTGAGCGCCGAAAGATACCTCTGATCTATGAAAAAAGGCCAATGAGAGTTGGCGAACAGTATTTGCATACTCCGCCTCCGGATACGGATATAAAGGCGAGAGAAATACGCTCGTTCATTCAGGATTTTTCTGAGGAGCCGGGAGTGTTCCGGGCATCTCAGCGGCTCGGCTCAGCGACGTGGCCGGGAAGACACGACGTCTCGTTCCCTCCATCAGGGAACGGAGGTTACATACGTAACCGAGACGTTCCCCGTCTGTCGCTCACTTCGACGTCGTGTCGAAGAAGCGACACTAGGGGTCCACTTCAAAACTCGCCATGCGCTGAGCCGTGTACGTGTACTGCTGACACAGAAGCGGGCAGGTATTTTGCACGTGCACAAGCGACCAACTGTGTTCAGGCTGCACGTACTCTTCCCCAATGCCCCGAAAAAGCGTCAGCATCCTTTTGGTTACCCTAGGGGGGAACAAGGTGACGCTCCCAACTAGGGAACGGGCCAAGCCTGGCTGGGCCTCTTTTCTCTCTATGTTTTCTCAGCATAGAGCAAGAGCAGCCGGGGCCCTTACCGCATCGAGGGAAGGGGGTCTTATTCCGAAGTCCTATTCTCTTTAGGGGGAAAAGACCCTGTGGAGGCCACACCCGCCCAACAGGGGAGGTAAAGGTGGCAAAAATACATCACATGGCCACTTGGGGCATGTGGGAGGAAATGGCGCGGTGGTAGATCCAACCTCAAGGAGGGGGGAGTTGCTACAACACGGCGACCGGAGGGCAGCAAAGGGCTGCCTAAGGGAGACGCGGGTCAGCTCGTAAGGTGACCGTACCGCGGAAATACACACAGGAGGAGTCCCGTAGGAGGCCTGATCTGTGGAGCACTTATTCCAGTAGGGGTAGCCGGAGGTACCCGTAGTGGACTGGACCAGCACGTTCCTCCGATGAACTGCTGCGGGTCCGAAGTGCTAGGGAGGAATCACCAGGGACCTGGGTCATCTGGGACAAAAGCGCACTGTTTTGCCTCGGCAGAGGGAAACGGCGCTGGTACAAGCGGATCACCCGGTCAGATCGTCGACGTGTACCGAGTTCTACGGGCTCGGACCTGAGAGAACACGGGACGAAACTGACTCAACCCTGAGATTGTAAAATCTCGTGAAGGTGTTAGGTGCTGCCCAGCCCGCAGCTCTGCAAATGTCTGCTAGGGAGGTGCCCCTTGCCAGTGCCCACGAGGATGCCACGCTCCTAGTGGAGTGGGCCCGCACCCGTAAGGGGGGCGGCACGGCCTGGGTGTGGTAGGCCAACTGAATGGCCTCCACCACCCAGTGAGACAACCTCTGTTTGGAGACAGCATTCCCTTTCTGCTGTCCTCCAAAGCAGACAAAGAGCTGCTCAGAGCGCCTGAAGCTCTGGGTGCGTTCCAGGTAGGCACGCAAAGCACGTACTGGACACAATAGTGAGAGGGCTGGGTCTGCCTCCTCCCGGGGCAGCGCTTGTAGGTTCACTACCTGATCTCTAAAGGGCGTGGTAGGAACCTTGGGCACATAGCCCGGTCGAGGTCTTAGGATCACGTGAGTGTCTGCCGGACCGAACTCCAGGCAAGTGTCGTTAGTAGAGAACGCTTGCAGGTCCCCGACCCTCTTGATGGAAGCGAGCGCGATCAGCAGGGCCGTCTTTAGAGAGAGGGCCCTGAGTCCGGCTGATTCTAGCGGCTCGAAAGGGGATCTCTGAAGACCGGCGAGGACCACCGAGAGATCCCAGGAGGGGAACAGGTTTGGCCGGGAGGGATTTAACCTCCGGGCACCTCTTAGGAACCTGACGATTAAGTCGTGCTTGCCCAGAGACTTGCCGTCTACTGGGTCGTGGTGAGCTGCGATAGCAGCAACATACACCTTTAAGGTGGACGGGGACAGCCTCCCCTCCAACTTCTCCTGTAGAAACAGGAGCACTGACCTAACTGCGCACCTCTGTGGGTCTTCTGCCCGGGAAGAACACCAATTGACGAACAGACGCCACTTTAGGGCGTAGAGTTGCCTGGTAGAAGGGGCTCTGGCTTGGTTGATCGTGGCTACGACCGTGGGTGGTAGGCCAGCTAGATCTTCCGTGTCCCGTCCAGGGACCAGACATGGAGATTCCAGAGGTCTGGGTGCGGATGCCAGAGCGTACCCCGTCCCTGAGAAAGAAGGTCCTTCCTCAGAGGAATTCGCCAGGGAGGGGCTGTCGCGAGGAGTACGAGGTCCGAGAACCAGGCCCGGGTGGGCCAGTAGGGAGCCACGAGAGTGACTTGCTCCTCGTCCTCCCTGACCTTGCACAGCACCTGTGCAAGAAGGCTCACTGGGGGAAATGCGTACTTGCGCAGCCCCACTGGCCAGCTGTGTGCCAATGCATCTGCCCCGAGGGGAGCCTCTGAACGGGCGTACCAGAGGGGGCAGTGGGAGGTCTCTCGGGAGGCAAACAGGTCTACCTGGGCCTTGCCGAACCGTTCCCAAATCAGCTGAACCGAGTGGGGGTGAAGCCTCCACTCTCCACCAGGCAAGCGTTGTCGTGACAGCGCGTCCGCTACCACGTTGAGGTTGCCGGGGATGTGAGTGGCACGCAGCGACTTGAGTCGGTGCTGGCTCCAAAGGAGGAGACGACGGGCGAGTTGTGACATGTGATGGGAGCGTACGCCGCCTTGGTGATTTATGTACGCGACCGCAGTGGTGCTGTCCGACCTGACTAGGACATGTTTGTCCCGAATTAACGGGAGAAACTTCCGCAGGGCAAAGAGGACGGTCAACAACTCGAGGCAGTTGATGTGCCAACGCAGCTGGGCCCCTTTCCAACGGCCTGAGGCTGCGTGCCCGTTGCAAACGGCGCCCCAACCCAATCTGGAGGCGTCGGTTGTGACCAAGACGCGTCTGGACACCTGCTGTAGGGGTACTCCAGCCCGTAAGAAACAGAGGTCTGTCCAGGGGTTGAATGTTTGTCGGCAGGCGGGGGTGATTGTTACCCGGTGCGTGCCGCGGCGCCATGCTCGTCTCGGGACTCGGGTCCGAAGCCAGTGTTGGAGCGGTCTCATATGCATCAAGCCCAGAGGCGCGACCGCCGCGGCGGATGCCATATGCCCCAGGAGCCTCTGGAAAAGTTTTAAGGGGACCGCTGTGCCCGGCCTGAGGGCGGCGAGGCAGTTCAACACTGACTGAGCACGCTCCTTTGTGAGACGTGCGGACATTGAGACCGAGTCTAACTCCATCCCGAGAAAAGAGATGCTCTGAACTGGGGTGAGCTTGCTCTTTTCCCAGTTGACCTGAAGCCCCAAACGGCTGAGGTGCCTGAGCACCTGGTCTCTGTGAGCGCATAGTAACTCTCGCGAGTGGGCTAGGATGAGCCAGTCGTCGAGGTAGTTGAGTATGCGGATGCCGGCTTCTCGGAGCGGGGCAAGAGCTGCCTCTACGACTTTCGTGAAGACGCGAGGGGACAGAGACAGGCCGAAGGGGAGGACTTTGTACTGATACGCCTGGCCCTCGAACGCAAACCGTAGGTAGGGGCGGTGTCGGGGCAGGATAGAGACGTGGAAGTACGCGTCCTTCAGGTCTACCGCTGCGAACCAATCTAGATGCCGGACGCAGGTTAAAATATGCTTCTGCGTGAGCATTTTGAACGGGAGTTTGTGCAACGCTCGGTTGAGAACTCGCAGGTCCAAGATTGGTCGTAAGCCGCCGCTTTTCTTGGGTACGATGAAGTAGGGGCTGTAGAAACCCTTCTTCATCTCGGTTGGAGGGACAGGCTCTATCGCGTCTTTGGCCAGAAGAGTCGCGATTTCCGCGCGCAGGGAGTGGGCATGTTCGCCGTGTACTGCGGAGAAGCGGATGCCCATGAAGGGGGGCGGGGGCCTGGCAAACTGAATTGCGTAACCGAGTCGGATGGTCCGTGCCAGCCAGCGAGATGGGTTGGGAAGTGAAAGCCACGCGTCCAACCTCTGCGCTAGGGGCATTAAAGGGACGATTAATTTTGACGTACCCGGCGGGGCTTCGCAGCGGGGCGGAGCAGGTAGGGCAGCGTTGGGCGGCGACGGGGCGACCCGCGGCTGAGGTGCTGAGAAAAGACTCAAAGCACTTACCTTGCTCCGCACACCCGGCAGGGGGCGGGTTAGCGACTGAGGAGGAGGTCCTGGGTAGGCGTCCTCTGGACTCGTCGGAACCGGCCGGCCGGGGGACAGTCGTGGGGCTGAAGACGGGTGGTCCGTGTCCAGGAGGCCAGGACTGTCGGGATCTAAGGGCAAAGTGCCGTGAGAACGGCATTTGCGGGCCAGGTGACCCAGAGACACAGGGAATAGCTCTTTTACTGAGAATGTGGGTACCGCAACCCCATCTAAGGGGGGGCGGCAAATTAAATTGTTTAAAAACAAAAGATTCTCCTCCCGGCCCTCCACCGGGGGACGGAGTGGTCTTACCACCTCCGGAGCTAACGTCTGCGTCGCTGGGTCGTCCGTCTCAGGACCGCCTGGGAGCCTTCCGGGTCCTCGAGGGAGTCCGGGAGACGGGGGGCGTCTGCTTCTTGCGGTGTGCTCGACGCAGGGGCCGAGAGCTGGGCCCGGGTTGAGGCGGAGCAGATTTCTTAGCCGCAGGAGGACGCCCTCGGCGAGCAGACGGGGCAGGGGCCCTGGCGGCAGGTTTGCGGCGAGGCAGGATGTGTGAGATGGCCTCCGTCTGTCTTTTCACCGTGGAGAACTGCTGGGCAAAGTCCTCGACGGCGTCGCCGAAGAGGCCAAGCTGGGAGACAGGGGCGTCGAGGAAGCGAACTTTGTCGGCCTCACGCATCTCGACCAGGTTGAGCCACAGATGACGTTCCTGGACCACTAGGGTGGCCATCGCCTGCCCGAGTGCCTGCGCGGTGACCTTCGTGGCCCTGAGGGCGAGGTCGGTCGCTGAGCGCAGTTCCCGCAACACGTCGGGATCAGGGCTACCCTCGTGCAGATCTCTGAGCGCCTTGGCCTGGTGGACTTGCAGGAGAGCCATGGCGTGCAAGGCGGAGGCGGCCTGTCCCGCGGCGCTGTAGGCTTTGTTGTTGAGGGAGGATGAAGTCCTACAGGCCTTGGAAGGGGGTACAGGGCGCCCGCGCCAGGTGGTAGGGTCACCGGGACAGAGATGGAGCGCAACTGCCCTATCCACCTGGGGAATCGCCGTGTACCCGTGGGCCTCTCCGCCGTCGAGGGTAGCGAGAGCGGACGAGCAGGGCTTTTGACGGACGGAGAGCGGGGCTCTCCATGACGACGTCAGCTCGTCATGCACTTCCGGGAAAAACGGGACCGGGGGGGGGCATGGCTGTGAGCGGCGCCCAAACCCCAGGAACCAGTCATCCAACCGTGACGGGTGTGGGGAGGATGGAGGTCTCCAGTCCAACCCCACCCCGACGGCGGCCCGGGCAAGCATGTCGGACATCTGCGCATCCGCCTCAACCTGGGCCTGCAGGCCCGAAGGCGGCAGTCCAGGGGAGGAGTCAGCGTCAGACGCCGCGCTCTCCGATGGAGCGGCGAGCTCATCGGCTTCAGGCTCAAGAGGATAGGCAGACCGGCCCGGAGGCGAGTCGCCGTTACCTCGAGACTGGACGGAGGTAAACGAGCGTGTCGGGGGGCGGGTGGTCCGAGGGGACGTGCCCGGCGGAAGCGCACCCGCTGCCCTCCCCAAATCGCCTCCAGCGCCAACCGCATCGTCCTCAATCCCGTGGGAAGAAGGAGCGATACGGGGGGCGGCTGGAGTGGCGTGCTTTCTATTGAAAGCAAGCCGCGACCGCAACGTTACCATGGTCATGTTCTCGCAGTGAGAACATGAGCCATCCACAAACGCAGCCTCGGTGTGATCGGCGCCCAGACACACGAGACAGCGCCTGTGGCCGTCAGAAGCGGAGAGCACTCTACCGCATCCAGGAACTACACAGGGGTTGAATGGCATCTTTAAAAAGACGCGCCCTGAAAAGGGCGTTCAACACCGCTATGTATTGCTCTTTTAGAGAAATAAACTCTTTGTGAGAAATATAACTCTTTATAGTGGAACTCTTTCAAACTCTGCGCTGTCGAAGCGCCCAGGGGCAAACTGCACGCCGGCAGAGAAGAGAAAAACAGCCGCTGTAGTGCGCCGTAAATCCAACAGCAGCAGAGCGTCAGAGGATCAGAAGCAGGATCAGCAGTGTTATACGCAGCAGTCAGCATAAACACGACCTTCGGCTCCGAAGAAAATTACTGAATGAACGAGCGTATTTCTCTCGCCTTTATATCCGTATCCGGAGGCGGAGTATGCAAATACTGTTCGCCAACTCTCATTGGCCTTTTTTCATAGATCAGAGGTATCTTTCGGCGCTCAAGAGAGACCCCTAGTGTCGCTTCTTCGACACGACGTCGAAGTGAGCGACAGACGGGGAACAAATGATACGCTCATTCAGTATGAGTCAGTGTAAGGAGGTGAACAAGAACAATTTGTTCACATAAAAGATGAATTCTTTATGAATCTTTTCACATTTATTTCATATTTCATAGTCTGATATTTTACGTTTTTTGTTGCGAAAACAGTTTTAAGCTAAATTTATTATTTTTTTGTATACATTTCACAGTTTGTGTAATAGTTTGAACAGCTTTTGGGAGCAACATTGCAGATATCAAAAACAACTGGCTGTGCTTCTCCATTTTTTAAAAGCATCAGCAGCCAATGTATTGTACATATTGTTTGTAATATATATGAACTGCACTGTTGCAGTGATTCACAGACTGTCTGCTGAGCTGAGAATAATACTTGTCTTTATTGAACAGCAAAATGGGGATGGTTCAATTATCCAACAATAAAAGACAAGACTGTAGACAGTGTTGTTCATCGAAGGATGGACTTGTTGTGATGTTTCTGAATGTTGTTCTTCCATTTAGAATACACACAAAAAAAAACAGTGTTGAGATACATGAGGCAATATTCTTGTTGTTTCTCCTGAGGGATTCTATGAGACAGACGTGTGCTAGTGATTATCTGGAGACACTGGCTTGTATTGTGGTATTGTATACAATGATTTAATGGCTTGTGCCTCCACTGGCTTTAAGAAAAAAATAATGTCATCAAATCAATACTGAAATGATTCGGTATTATTATGGTGCGATTCACCACAGAATTAAGCAAAATGCAGAAGTTTCAAAAGGGGAAGGGTAAAATCAACTCTTCTACAGACTAACTGTTGAATTTATAAAGAACCAAGTGAGTTTCAAAAGCTAATAGCCGACATGTGAGTGGGACCTCGTTAACCCACTAAGACGATGCCGTCAACACCAAGCAAAGAAAGCTAAACTGCCTCTAGTTGATGAGCCTTTGCTTTGTGAGCCTAATGCTGATGTTTTTGGTGACTTCCGATCTGGGGTGGCGTGATTTTGTTAGACACTCACTGGACATGCTGGTGGGAGAGGCAGATTTGAGGAAATGAAAGTGGTTTTGATCTGCATGGGACTGGAACGGAGCTATGAATGTCAGCGTTAGGCCGGGCTTGAGTTGCAACTCTGCTGAGGTGATGGAGAGACATAATGAGGCCACAAGAGATAAAGACAAAAAGCTGAAGCTGCACTACCACGTCTTACTCGCACATGTCAGTCTGGGCCATTTTAAGATAGAGCCTGTCTATATGAAATCTACAATAGCTACTCTGAATACAGTGTGTTGCCTGTGTACGTTTCCTGTACACACATGCTACATTCAGCAAATATAGAAACTTACTTTTAATTCCATCATTCAAATCCTCTCAATCAGATATCACTAAATTTTTAATTCTTAACTTTAAAAAACATAAATAAATACATAAATAAAGGAACAGTATGTTTTTTTCAAAAAAAAAAAAAAAAATCTACATTTAAAAAGGTATGCTTAGTGGAGATTATTCTCAAAATGCTCTATTGTCAGTGGAGGAAAACTCCATTGAGTTGTGTGAATGAGTTGTGTAAATATAGGATTGAGGGGTTAACACATTAGTGTGGACATGGCCTTAAATTTATTAAAGTGGAGTAAGATATTGTGAAATGAAATAGGGGTGGGAGAAAAAAAATTGTGATTCTTTCTCCAACAATTCTGAATCAATTGTCAAAAATTTGGAATCAATTCCGAGTTCAATTGAAACAGCAGCAGCGCAGTGGCGCTTATGGGCATGCTAGAGACAAAGTGAGATGCTAGAAACGAATGGTCAGATGTGCATATACTAAAGCCAAGCGCACACTACAGAACTAATCACAGACAGAATGTATCAACCCAGCAGCAGCACCAGAGAATTTTGATTGGGGGAGCTACGGGGGGCTGGATTGTTATAGCAGTTGCTAAAGGATTTTAATGCAACAAATAATAACAAATAATACTACTACAGAAAAACGAGATTCAATGATCCCAGGCTATTAGGCTACATAATTGAAAAGCATATTACTAAATGTTTAGCTTTATACAGTTATACAACAGTGCAAGCACAATTAATTCTTTGAATTTAGAATGAACAAATCAAATGCATTCAAAAATTTGACGACAAAAAGCACGAACAAACAATCACAATCCAAATCATATTTACCACAGAAAGTACATGTGGATTTACTGGCCTATAATTTTCTTTCTGTACTCTTACAAAACATAATTCCACCCCCCTCCTCCCCTCACACACACATAGGTTAAATGCTGATGGTATGATCAACCTACGCAAACAAAGTAATTTAAACCAGCATATCAACAAAGACTGGTGTACTGTACTCACATGTCACACGAGAACAATCCGCCTGTTGTTGTGATTTGCAGCGAAGCGGTCAATCATTGCATTAATGTCCAATTCTTTGGTCCTTCTGAAACTGATCGCCACCACACCCAGATTGCTTATATAAATCAACAAACGCATCCTTGTATGGTCTTAATAGCACCAACACGTCATGGGTGGTGTTGACGATATCCCCATTTTGTTTTTCCTTTCAATAAGTCGCTTTGCCTGGTGAAGTTCTGCAGAGTGGTTTTCCTCCTTTGCCCCATAGTGTTTAGCCATTGGCAAAAAGCAATCTTTGTCCAAGAATGTTTTGTGCTTGGGGTTGAGGGCTGTTGCTCCTCTCAGTATGTGACAGGTTTCAGATGAAATACATCGGTTCAATTCACTAACCAATTGGTCGATATCTGGGAACAAACAGTGAAGTTTTCAATCGTTCTCTTGACCCTGTTTGGCTGTTCACCACAAACTCCTGCAGGTGGTGAGGCTGTGCTTTTCTCCTCACCTGTGGTCGCTGACATTTCAATGCCCAACGAAGCACACTGGTCACTGACACACTCCCAGATTGCATTCCACTTTTCAACGTTGAATTTCTCGTTGAGGGTATCAACAACTGAACAGAACAGATCAGTGGCAGATCCAAGCTCCAAATCTGTGATCATCAAAAAATGATCAGATATGGTTTTTGTAAGGCTGATTATGCTTTGCAGCATAATGACATGCAGAGCAATCTGTCCATCAATCAATACAATCAGTGATTTTGCTTTGGTCACCCTATGAGCATTTGACTGGTCGCTCACATCTGCTAGTGTCGCTGAAATAGCAGAGAGAGCTCTTTTTATTGCCCACAGTGTAGAATATTGGCAGGCCCATCACGTGTCTGATAATCTTTTCAGTTCCACTACCCGTTTGGTGGGCTCAAGTTCTTGCTGCTTCTCGACAAACAGTTTGTGAATAACAGACCCGGAACAAAGTTGGAGAGCATCTGCATTACTCCATAACATTCTGCGACTGGTTTCACATTATGCACACAGTCAACTAAAAACAAGTTTAGTCTGTGTGCATAGCAATGGATGTAAAGCACATGTGGCACTTCTTGGTAAAATCTTTCCTTGACACCGTTGTTCCACCCAGACATAACTGATGCCCATCGTAGCACTGGGCAATGCAATGAAAAATGTTTGGTTTCATTAAAGCAAAGTGCTCTCCCAGCTTAACCTCGTCGCTTACTTGTCCCCTTATCATGCTAGCCATAATGTCAATCAATTTGTTCTAAATGTCATGGTCAACATATTTAGCATTGCCAGGCCCACTAGCTAACTTTTTTGATACAGTACTGTCAAACTTTCCAAGCAGATTTTACAGTTCAAGGAAATTACCTCTACTGGTGAATTGCTCGTTTTCTCTGTGCCTTCACTGACCAATCGTTTGACAAGCTGTAAACCATAGTGACTCAACTACTGCTTGCATGTACTGCCTGTGTTCTTGTACAATCTTGGAATGTCCAACATCTAGTTTGCACCTTAAATTCACACCATGCTTCCATGGCTAGTTTATGGAAACCACTTGCATTGTGTTGGGGCAGTTTCTCTGCTCCTTTTCTCGAGTTTCAACACCCGGCATGGGTGAAGCTCTTTTCGATATGACCCAGCCCACGGTGGAAAACACCATGTCTACATGCATAGCAGTAAGCAGCATCAACTGAGTGTGAATATTCCTGCCATGAGTATTGTTTGAACTAAGAGTTGTTAACCTGTTGATACGTAATTCCCCCACACGCGGTGGTGACGTCACTCTGCTTACATTTAATATATAATTTACTGTCTATAAATGTAATTAATGTTAACAAATTATACATCTTTTCAAAGGTCTAAGGGTTCAACATTGATATCCGATCTCTGTTTCACGATAGCAATGCTCCAGAAACAGCAATTTAGTTATTTGTGCCAGGAGTACAAATGAAAACATGCGATATCAAAATGTGAATTCGTACCTTTGTTATGAAAACACGATTGCCAGATGAATCCAGTTTGCCACACTTGGGTCAATTGTCCATGACAAGTGTTCATTAAAAACCTTCAATAGCACTTTGTGTCCATAAAAGAGATAAATCTGAGAAATATTGATATATTCTCTATTGTTTACATGAGATCTCACCTGAAAGAATTACCCTTCGTCATCATCTTCAACAAACTATGCAATCTGAGAAGCATTCATGTTGTAAACTGTATATTATCTTATATATTAGAGTTTCGTAAACAAAACGAGCCTGTCTCCAAAGTCTATTTTTAAAAAAGCGGTGTAATTTTATTCATAATAGCCAAGCAGTGCCGACAGATTTTGATTTTACTCTGTGCACCCGGAGCGATTTTACAGAGATGAAATCTTGCAGGAACCACATTTTTTGTTAGATCATCTTCAGATTTTCTTTAGAATTTTCAAACTTCTTTAGAATTGTGGCACTTTTATTATTGTTTTTTAGATTATAAAAACATGTTCAGCACAATAAACTATACTATAAACTTTAGCTTCTCTAACTTTATAAAATAACAATATATATGAATTCTGAAACTTGGGAAAAAAAGCCCAAAGTGTCTTCTTTCAAAAGATACTACAACTGTGTCCATACTCCAAAGCAGGGGTAACCAACCCTGCTCCTGGAGAGCTACCTTCCTGCAGAGTTTAGCTCCAACACACCTGCCTGTAATTTTCAAGTAATCCTGAAGACCTTGATAAGATGGTTCAGGTGTGTTTGATTAGGGTTGGATCTAAACTCTGCTGGAAGGTAGCTCTCCAGGAGCAGGGTTGGCTACCCCTTCTCCAAAGGGTCCAGTAAATACAACCTTATAAGTTCAGGTATGTCATTTTCATGGTATGTGCTCAAAAAGAGGGAGCGTATCAACAGGTTAAACCCACTTGATTGAGATACAAAATTTCAAGTCATGTAAGACTTTAATGAGGATGCCTCGGTCCCTCAGCTGGATCTTGGCTTAAATCCACAGGACCACCAGGTTTCTTGCCAGTGTTGACGGCTATGGCAGTGGAAGCTAAACCCCATGTTTGGCATGGAGGTTAAACCAGCAACATCATCCACTCTCCCTCGTTTTTTTGGGACATCAAAAGTAAAGCGGTTCATAATGAGCTAAATAGCTCACTAGAACATACAAACTTATTGTTTTTCACTGAATCGATTCGACACTTCGAAACTGCTAGACTAACCTTAATGTTATCACGCACATGCAATCACACTTGCAATGATATGAACCTACCAATCCTGTCTGTCAATCTATATTTGCATACTGCCGCCTGTGCAACTTGTCCGCGCACTCTCCCGTGCACTCAGTGGCGTGAGTTGGGGCGGGACTATCTGACTGTTTGAACAACTGCATGCAAGGGGCGTATTCAGAAAGCTGTTTTAAAAACAGTTTATTTTTGCAGTTCCGATCATTGGGGAAATTACATACTCAAGCTTTAAATTAAAAATATGATTTCATAGTTATTTTTGTTACATATAAGTCTGTCCGATGTCTTCATATATATATATATTTTTCCATAAACAAAGTTACTGGGGGTTTGGGGGGCTTAGGGGTGGCTCAGCCTTTTTCAGGGAGTGCTTAAGCCCCCGCTAGCCCATCCCTCCCACTGCTGCTGTATCAACAACACAATTGTAGTCCCCGACTGAAACTACATTCCCAAAATTAATTCACAAACTCAAGCACATATCAACTGATGAGTTTATTTGTGATAACACGTCAACAAACAACATGAAAGATAGGGTTGCTAAAGGGAAAAACAGCTGAAAACAATGCCAAGACAGCAGTTCGGGAGACTCAGGTGATGCTTTTATATTCTAAATTAGATTTGTCTCCTGATTCCCAATGCTTTTCCCTTCTCTTGTTCTCTCTATTTCTTTGGCTGTTGCTCATTGTTGGTCTCTCGCTGAATGGTGTACAATGGTAGACAGTGCACATACAAGATGCTTGATTGATTTCTTAAGCAGAATCCCCACTATTTTGTGTAGAATTTTATACCCAAATAAATATCAACCGATGAACAAAACCAGGAGCTCTCTTGCACAATATTTGTTTTCACGTCTTTAACACGAGAGAGCACTGTAAAGCGGATGACGCTAAACTCCATGTAGAAGGGGCCATGTCCAATTTATGAAGAGTTACATTACATAAAATTTCTCCACTTGG
Source organism: Moxostoma hubbsi (assembly GCA_032164185.1). Lineage (NCBI taxonomy): Eukaryota > Metazoa > Chordata > Actinopteri > Cypriniformes > Catostomidae > Moxostoma > Moxostoma hubbsi. The sequence goes on along the minus strand of JAVLUX010000151.1, from coordinate 503,531 downwards.
CTACAGTAATAATTTAATATAATTTGATACAGAGAGACTGTATTGATAAAAAAAGACAAAGGAGGACATAGTGATGCATCGAGAATCTGTTTGTAATCTAATAATTTCCCTTTGAAGTAATCAAACCTCTACTTTGGAATGTGTGGAGTACATGTAACAGCTTCCAAGATTTAAAATACTCTGATAAAGTTCAGATACGTGATACATTTATTTAAGTGCAGTACTGTCTTTAAATTTTGTTCGCATGTTTGCATGATATTAAGATTCAACTTTATTGTCATTGTGCAGAGTACAGGGTACAGAGTACAATGAAATGCATTTTTTTCACATATCCCAACTAAGCTGGGGTCTGAGCGCAGGGTCAGCCATGAAACAGAGCCCCTGGAGCAGATAGGGTCAAGGGTCTTGCTCAAGGGCCCAACAGTGGTATCTTGACGGTGCTGGGGCTTGAACCCCCAACCTTAACCGCTGAGCTACCACTGGCCCCTATATGATATATAGCTATAGCTGGTGGACTTTCTGGTGCCCTCCTAAGGTAAGATTGTGCCCCTCTAGGGATTTGGTGCCCTACGCAGACTGCGTAGTATGCGTATAGGGAGCGGTGGTACTGCCTAGAACTGTGGCATGAACTCCAGCTGCTTCTAAGCTTCAAATACTGGTTCAGATATATGTGTATATACAGTAAATATACCTTTATTTATTTATGTTTTATGTTGTTTTAATATCAATGGGTTGTTTCACCCCAGATTTAACAGTTGTTTTCTACTGTTGATTTTTCAAAGCATAATTACTCAACAGTTAGTTCCAGTCCTCTGATATTATTGGACAAGTGACCTTAAAAGTACACTGATAATAAGTAGCCAGTGAGCCAGTGCATAAAACATCTGTGACTAAAACAACACTCCTGTGATATAGTAAATAACAAGTACTTTAGTTTCATCCACAGATGTCGATAGATGCCCAGAATTCTGAAGTGTACCATTATCATTGTCATTCATTTAGCCTGATGTATATCAAATGATATACAGGCCACATGCATCTCCAAGTCAACCCCAGACAAGGTAGATTCACAGGTGTTCTGCTTCAAGATCTACTGGAACTTTGCAGTAGATTAACTAGCTGTTTGACCTTTATATAAAAGCTGTGCTTCATCCACTCAGCCTCTGTCTCACAAGATTAAGCGTTTCAATGCACAGTAAGGTCAAGATTTCTATTGTGTGTGTGCCAGACGGCAAACTCCAACACTAGGGAAATGGCCTGGAGGGAGAGCTATGTCTTCTGCAAATTAATGCAGATTGTCCACAGTTGTGCCTAAGTGTGCTCTTCAAGGGCTTGTCAGCCTGGTGGAAAATCTCCAGTGTGGCTCTCCCACCAAATTGAGTTCAAGCAAAAGAAGGCCTCTCTAGTGACAAGAAGATATAGTTTTAACTGGCTTAAAGGGCATTGGTGAAGGAGGGCACTGATGTGTGCTGTGTGGCACTGAATGAACAAAGACTTATTGGCAGGGAAAATGACAGTCAATGAGTGAGTGAATGTACAGTATGTGTGATGCTGTCAAACTGAGTGCCTCCTGTATGTCCAGGGCAGTCTGGCAGAGACGTCCACTCAGTAGTAGAGGAAAACTAATCTTACATGTAATATGTCATCTAAAGGCATGTCTCTTGCAAAATAAAAGAAGTATAAATCTTGAAGTTTGTCTATTCAAAAAGTTGCTTTGCTGCCTGCTGCCTTCCAAGGCTGCATCCTAACAGAGATAGAACCTAATTAGTGACTGATTTGGACATTATATATAGGCAGTAACTTTCTGCACAGGAGACTGGACTCACTATTGATTCCAATAAAGTTTGATGTTAGCATGCTCCTAAGCTAAGCCTGTCAGGCACAAAGCTGGAACAGAGGACAACAGTCTGGTTCCAGAAGTATTTTTTTTTTAAATATTATTATAATTTTTTTGATAACATATAAACCTTTAAAAACAAACCTACCATAAGCTCTATGACTTTTAATCGATTATAGATGCCCCTGTGGAAGCAATCAGTCTGTTATTTCAATAGTGTTATTTAATCAGTCTGTGTTATTTAATCTTTTATATATATTGTGTGTAATAGTGAAATCTAAGAAATATTCATGTTGCTGAAAAGAAAAGATCCACCAATCAGAGAATTGTGGCAAACAAACCATAGCTGTCTCTGAAATCTCCCCCTGTAGTATAGTATAGTGCACTATTTCGGGTGTCGGCCATTTTGTAGTGGTGTCCGAATTCTGAGTGAGCCACTCTTTCCCTACTTTTGTTTAATCATTCTTACCTACAATGCACTCTAATTTTGGTGCATTACTCATAATCCACAATGGGGAAGACGTATGAGCTGGAAGAGTGTGTAGGAGAGAGAGAGTGTGAGTGCTAGTTTACTGCGTTATTCACTCCTGCAATGTTTTATTTCATGCTGAATGTATTAAATTACTTTTTGACAATTCATTACTCGATTAAAATAACAAAAGAAATACAGAGAGGCAAAACATACAGATACATTTGAAAATGTACTCATTATTCATATTTATACAGATTTTTTCAATTAAGTTGAAGAAACCTTTATTTACTAACTAATTCACTGAGGTGATATTTTGACTCAGAAGACTGCACACAGTGGAAATTATAATTCTGTGAATGATTTAAATATTCGGTTATAACATATAGGTTATGAGAACTTTGGTGCTGTTTATGGTTGGATGAGGGTGCTATGTGCCCAGAAACGCTACCCAGCTTGTATAGGAGTTTAAAGATATTAAAGTAAAACAAATAAATACAATAATGTGTATTTGATAAAATGTGTTTAATCTTTATATTAACGTATATAATGAAAATGACAGAATGAAGATTTATTGTATTAATATATTTTTTTATAATAATAACAATTAAGGCACAAGTATTTTAAAAGTTCTTATGTGACGTTGCTTCTGCGACAGCCCCAGAGCTCTGACACTCTATGTATAAATCAGTGTCCGAATTCATTCAATCATTTTGTTCACTCAGTGCTGAGAAATAATGCACTCACTGCCATTCACTCAAAAGGAATAGTGAACGAGTGAATGAGAGAATGATTTTGGACACAGTTCATGTCAAAAGAGCTTTGCAGCAACCAGTAACTCCCATGACACACTACGAAGGATGCAATTGTTCACTCTCACACTCTACACACTTGATCTACTTAGATAACAAATATATAAATATTTTGCAAAGAAATCAAAACATATTGATTATGTACTAAGAAAACTAAAACTAATACCACTAATATTTGTATTTGATAATTATACTACTCCCTCAATTTACATTTGATTGACATACACAATGCTTCATGGGATTGTAGTTTATGCCCTCATAAATTATGTTGAGTACACAGTCTTGTAGCTTTTACTTTTTGTATGATGTAGTATTATACATACAGAAGAATTGAAACAACATATTTTGTTGAAAAACCCAAACTTTTAAATCTTGAGATTCTTCAACATCATAAATTAATGGACCAAGCGTCAACCGTCCTACTGAAGGCATGTCTTTGGACAATAAAATTGTAAAGACACTCTAAACACCATATTTCAAAGCAAAAAGGGTCATTGGTCAGCAAGGCCCCCCTCAGCATGACCTTCTTAGCTTCCACATTGAGTTAAAGCAGACTTTTCCTTGAAAGGTTTCCAAAAGACCATCAGATTTGTCCGACCCTAATACTAACACATTTCAGCTTAATCCAGGAACATTCTACACAAAGTCCCAGGATTTTACCAATTTAACCTTCTAAAATGTACAGAATGCATTTAAATTAAAATGATTTCCATAACCAAGGAATTAACCAGTTTGATTTGTAATAAGGGATTTTCATGTTTTGTTACCTACATGTATAATTTTCATGAAAGAATGTCAAGTTTTGTATGCAAATGCTCATTTGGTTGCATAGGGGGAGCTGATGACAACGAATATCATGTCTCTTGTACCATTCTCAAGATATAAAAGTTCATGTTTAAATATGCACTATTTTTGAGTGGGAGATTTGTAAGAATCTGAAACAAAGGACCATAGAATCAGCTGTCGGAAAAGTCAGCCCAGTTGACCATGTGACTTTGAAAAGTCACTTCTGATTGGCACAGGACACCTTTGGGGATGCAGCCAATTTCAGTTAAAATGTTTTCAAACAGGAAGAACACACTCTCCTCTTCTCTGCTCTGCTCATGCCACTTCTTCTTCTTCTTCTTCTTCTCTTCTCTTTTTTCTTCCCTTCTGCACCCTCTGCACTGGCTCTTCCCTCGTGGTCTTCTCTGGATCTTTTCAGAACCAGATCCATGCCATGTGAGGTCCAAGGAAGCTCGGAACTCGAAATCCCGAGGAAGCATCTCAATCTCTACAGTTCAAAGAAGGCCTCGTTTCAAAGCCAACCTCATCATTCATACAGACAATAACTATCCGATCATACAGAGGTCCAAAACATTGACGGAACGAACTTTCAACCAAGAGCCAAGAATCAAGCAACACAATGAATGCAAGGAAACACCACAACACGCAAGTACATCTCCAGTATTGTGCTCAAAGTGCTGGTGTATTAGTTAAATACTTTGGGTAATCCTATAGCAAACCGATGTAGACTCAAATAAGGATAAATGGTTCTTTAGGCATTGTCAACAGACAAAATTTTCACTGTATTGATAATTTAGTTTAGAACATTCTGTCACTCTTCTCACCAACCTGTCTTATGTATATATGTGTTAGATTAGGTTTATGTTTAGAATAGAAATAAAGTTTGTCTGTATTCAAAGATGATTTGACTGTGGTATATTTTGATAAATAATATCATCCCTGTTTCTAAAAGATTTTGCTTCAAAGCTGTACCTAAATATATGTGATATTATTTTCAACAAGCCATGAGAATATTGTTAATCATAATTCCCTTATTAAAGCTAATTCCTTACAGTAGAAATTATGAGCGGATACAACAAGACATTGTATTATGATTTTAATGGTTGTCAAACGTGACTAATTCCATTATACATTTCATTACCTAATAATGTACAATAAGGACAGTTTAATTTAGTTCATAGCTCACATATTTCAAGACCCTACATTCCCTTACTTATAATGGTGTGAGAATGAGGGCACTTTAACTGTTCCCTTCTAAATGTTGCATACCAAATACCCTTAAATATAATGTTGTGAGAATGAGGGCACTTTAATTGTTCCCTTCAAAATGTAGCATACCAAATACCCCTACAATGATTTTCAAATTCAAATAGTTTTTGTTCCCTATCTGTTAAGCACACTATGTTTTGCGATGTAGTGAAACTAGGGGTCCACTTGGGAGCCCCAAACACCTCAGATCTTTGAGAAAAGGCCAATGAGAAATTGGATGCCACTCCCCCCGGACATTGCATTCTCATTGCGAGAACATGACCATGGCAATGTTGCTGTTGCGGCTTTCTTCCGGGGAATTTCACATCAGCCGTCCCGCATGTTGGACCTTCTACCTAAGGGTACGAGGTTGAGTAATCCCCCACGGACTGCTCATTCACCAGCACGCACCTTCGTTCCGGTCCAGTTCTGGGATGAGACAGGCAGCTTGCCTCAGTGCCAGCCTAATGTCTCTTTCTGAGCTTGTGAGATGGATGAGCTTTAAATTGCTGCATCGCAGAGTGCTTTGGTGATTTGGACTCGACTGGGCTAGCTCCCTTGGGTGTGTCCACTCAGTCTTGCCCGGGCCACCACAAGTGTCAGGCTGGAGTGGAACCCTCCACCTGTCCCTGAGCACATGTGGCTTGAAGATTGGATCCTGGGTTTGGGGTGCCGCTCAAGGCCACACCAACCAATCCCCCCCCCGTCCCTTTCTTCCCGGAGGTGCACAACGAGCTGATGATGTCATGGGGGGCACCTTTTTCTGTCTGAACCCGACCCCTCAGCTCGTCTGCTCTCACTACCCTCGACGGAAGGGCGACCAAGGGATATGCTGTGATTCCTCAGGTGGATAAGGCGGTTGCGGTGCACTTGTGCCCGCAATACACCACCACCTGGCTGAGTCACCTGGCACTTCCCTCCAAGGCCTGCAGGACTATGTCATATCTGGTGGCCAAAGCCTACAGCGCTGCTGGACAGGCCGCCTCCGCCCTGCATGCCATAGACCTCCTGCAAGTCCACCAGGCCAAGGCTCTGAAAAAAATTCACAAGGGTAGTTCTGATTCCGATGTGTTGCAAAAACTGCACTTGGTGACCTACATTGCCCTTCAGGTGACAAAGGTCACGGCACGGGCACTCGGGCAGACGATATCCACCCTGGTAGTCCAGGAATGCCACCAATGGCTAAATCTGGTCGAGATGATGAACGCTGACAAGGCACGCTTCCTGAACATTCCAATGTCCCAGATCGGCCTATTCAGTGACCCCGTCAAGGACTTTGCCCAGCAGTTCTCGGCTGTGAAGAAACAGACTGAGGTGATACAGCACATCTTTGCTCAAGAGTGGGTACCCCTTCAGTTCACCAAAGGCGTCCCCCTGCACTGGCTCAGCCCCAGGCAGAGGCGAGTCCTCTGCCCTGGCGTAGGGCGTCAGCTTCCCACCGCAAGAAACTGACGCCCTCTGCCTTTTGGCCTGGCAGTAAGACCCAGAAGAAGACTCCTATGCACCCCTGAGGTGGACAACCCAAGGGGGAAGACATCCACTGGAACACTGGAGCTGTTGACCAGACCACTCCATCCCCCAGTGGAGGCCTAGGAGGAGAATTTTGTGTTCCCTTTTGTTTTGTATTCGCCGCATAAGGAAAGGGTTCTACAGCCCTTTTTTGATCATGCCAAAGAAAGGTGGTCAGTAGTGGCCTCTTGGACCTGCTAGATCTGAACCGGGCCTTGCACAAACTCCTGTTCAAGATGCTGATGCAGAAGCACATTTTGGCATGCGTCTGGCATCAAGCTTTGTTCGTGGCGGTAGACCTGAAGGATGTGTACTTTCACATCTTGGTTTTACCTCAACTCAGACTCTTCCTACCGTTTGCTTTTGACGGCCTGGCATATCAGTACAAGGTCCTCCCCTTGGGCCTGTCCCTGTCACTTCGCGTCTTCACCTGCATCAGCAGCTCACAAAACACAGTTCAACTAGTTGTGGCGTTTTGTATAGGGACCTATAGTGTCACTACACCGACACAATGTTGAGTGAGTGACAGATAGGGAATGTCTCGGTTACTGTCATAACCTCCATTCCCTGATGGAGGGAACGAGAATTTGTGTCTCCCTTGCCACAATGCTGTACTACCCGCTAAAACGTCTGGGACCCTGTCTCGGCTCCTCAGCACAAATCCTGAATGAGTGGTTGCGAGCCAGCAATATTATTATTATTATTATTATTATTATTATTATGAAGGATTTTTATAAAAAATAATGAGAAAAATTCTTCAGGAACTTAGACATAAAAACTAGACTGGAATTTTGATGCTAGCATGTTGCTAAGCTAACGTACAGTTGGCTATGTCAGGCACAAAGTTGGAATTGGCACAATGACCTAATAGGCATAAACATAAGTGGTACATAGAAATATTTGTTAAAATAATATATATTTTTAAATTCGATTTAACTATTTTGTATCAATGGTTTTTAGTATTGATTAAATTGAAAATCTAAATGTATCTTGCTTTGTCCACCATTTTGGTCAATATATTACTAAACATCCTTCTTTGGGATTGCTTTCACTTCAAAAGAATTTGGCTAGAACAAGTTATATTTGGAGGCAGCATAATTACAACCATAGCATAAGGGCAGCATCTAATGTCGTACAGTGCTGCGTCCGAGGCAGCTAACTAGGATTTGGAACATAGCTAATGTCAATTCCCAACAAAATAATGTGCCAAACCATTCCAATTTACATTTTGAGATTGTCTTCACGTATGGGTCACTCCTCTCTAAAAGAATGCATGATTGCCCAGCGGACAAGCCAGTGCAGATGGTTTAATTAATTGCATTATGTAGGCTTCAGTAAACTCCAATTCACGCCTCCCTGTTTTTAATCCCATCACACTTGTGCAAAGAAGGTTGCATCATGTTCATGGCTTGCCATGAGGAACAACTATCGAAGTCTGGCAACTCCTCTAGGAGAAATGGAAAAAACTAAAATTGTTCCAATTAGCTGTGAGGCAGATGAAACATTCAGAATAAACGTACGTACATATATTAGCATGTGAATAAACAGGATGATCTTATTTGTATTTGTCAAATGTAAACATGCATTTTTTAATGTTTGGATTTTCACTGAAATAATGTATACCTTTTTACAATAATATACAGTATGTTGTTACTAAAACATCTAAAAATGCAGGGACCTTTCTGTTGGTACTGTTGCAGGTAACCAACACTTCTCATTTATCAGGAAATGATGGAGAAACTTTTTATTTCTTCATTATAAATGAAATTTAAATACAACAAAAGTAGTCACTTGAAATCTACTATATGTATGTGTGTATGTCTGAATTTAATTATCATTAAATTCATCAGGTCTGAAAAGTGAAACACCATCTGTTTAACATTAACGTGTTTGTAAAGCAGTTCAATGGAAAGGAGGAGGCAAGAACCGGCTTGACAATATAAACAACATTTAATTAAATAAAAAGACACACATACACACAAACACACATGGGGCAGCTGCCTGTAAATGCTCTCTCTCTCGCACCACCGTCTGCAGGCAGCCTTTATCCCTCTCAGAGGCTTGATTAGCCTGATAAGGGACCGGGTGTGTAGAATCACGACCTGGCCCAACCCTCCACCCTGTTACATTCCTCCCTCATTCTCTCAGGCGGGGCAGCCCCCGGCATGACGTACATCCCCCTTTCCCTGTGGGAGGGCTTGCCTTATGCCCCGTCTGCCGGCAGGTCATCCCGCCTTCCTGAATCTGGGAGGTGACAGGGGGAGGGAAACAAAAATTATTAAAATATGGGGTACTTCCTGTTACAGTGTAGAACCCCAACAAAAAAAAAAAAACACTGTAAAATTTAAAAGAGAGGAAAAATCCAATGCAGAGCGGAAGAAACACTTACTTGCCGGTTCTCTGATACGATCGTAGCTTGGTACTCGGCCACTCCTCCACCCTCTAACGTATGACAGCCACGACTGCCTGGGCGGATCGTAGGCAGTCCTCCAGCCCCTGGCAGATGGAACATCCCGCCGCGTTCTCAGGGAACAGAAGCGGTCTCCCCCACCCCTGGCAGTGGCCCTGACCACTACAGGCAGTAGGCTAGGAGCCCCGCTGCATCATCATTTACTTACCCTCGTGTCAATTCAGACTTTCTTTCTTCTGCAAATCACAAAGATTTGTAAAATAATATTTCAGTTCCTTTGGTCCTCACAATGCAAGTGAATGGTGACCAGAACTTTGAAGGTCCAAAAGGGACATAAAGGCAGCATAAAAGTAATCCATATGAGCCCAGTGTTTAAAACATATCTTCTGAAGTGATGTGATAGGTGTGAGTGTGAAACAGATCAATATTTAAGTCATTTTGTAGTTAAAATCTACACTTTTACTTTCACTTCCACATTCTGATTTGGGACTTTTACATTCAGCTAACTTCAGGTTGGGGCTTGTCAAAGGTGGAGATTTATAGTAAAAAAAAAAATGACTTAAATATTGATCTGTTGCTCATCCACACCTATCATATTACTTCAGAAGATATGGATTTAACCACTGGAGTCTTATGGATTACATTTATGCTGCCTTTAATTCTTTTTTGGACCTTCTGAGTTCTGGTCACCATTTACTTGCATTGTGAAGACCTACAGAGCTGAGATATAATTCTAAAAATCTTTATGTTCTGCAGAAGAAAGAAAGTCATATACATCTGGGATGGCATATGAGAGTAAATGATGAGAATCTTTTCTTTTTGGGGGGGTGAACTTTCCCATTAACATAAGAATAAAATACAAAAAAATACTATTGAGATTACATTGGAATACATTACATTGTTAGTGATATGGTGGATCTTTATTTGGGATTATTAGATGTTTTAGTCTGGCTAAATGCAAATAGTTCATCCCCACTGCAAATTCAGAATTTCTAATGCAGAATGGTTGACAGAGTGTATACTACCTGCTTGTCTCCAGACAGTTTGTCATGTGTCTGGGCTGTCTCGGTTTCTGCTGGTGATTTCTTGTTGTATGCCATGAGGATGCAAATGTTATGCAAAACTGCCATTAGACATGAGTTTTCCTGCTCTTCAACACATGAACTCAAGTGCAGTTCAGTTAAACTGCTGTGATGGTTTACAGTCCTTTGGCAAGCTTAAAAGCCCATGAAATCAAAATAGGACTTTTGTGGCTTTAAATCTATTAGCAATATCTGTTAGTTGGAAGTGTCATAATTAAACCTCTGTAGTGTATTTAGGGATTTCATTGAAAGTTCGCTAACTGGTTATTTTAGCGGTGTTGTGTTATGCTATTAGCTTAGCTGTTGTAGGTTGCGCGTGTGCGATAAATTGCCACGGAAGGGTCTATTTAGGACTTCCCGGGAACTTTCGTCACCATAGCAACCAACACCAGTGATTGGTGATCTGGGTCAACACTAATGAAAACAGTTTAATCGATGCATATGAACGTCAGTGCGTTCCACAGTGCACAAACAAACAGTAATGTTCACTGCATGGGTTAAAAAAGTGTTGTGTACGTTAACATTATTTGTAAGGGAAACTGTATGTGTGAGCTAGGAATTGAATTAAATGGTCCTATTACTACATTACTATGTAAGGAAATGTATAATGGAATCAGTCGCGTTTGACAACCGTTATAATTTAGATAAATGACAAATAACTGGAATATTTGTCTGAATAAAATTCTCCACCATTAAAATCGTAATACAACATCTCGTTGTATCAGCTCACAATTCTACTGTAGAGAATTAGCTTTAATAAGAGAATTATGATTAATTCTCTTATTAGAGCAATATTATTCTCATGGCTTATTGACAAAAATAATACACATATAGGTATAGCTTTGAAGCTAAATCTTTTACAAACATGGATGAGATTATTTATCAAAATATAACACAGTCAAAATATCTTTAAAAGGGAAACAATAATAATTACTCATAGCTCATTATAATTCATTATGAACATTTGGATCAGTTAATAAAATTAACTTGAGGTAGCTGAATCAAAATTACAATACATTTATCTGTTCATCCAGCGAACACTCAGTATTGATTGTCTATCAATTCTCAGAAAGGATATTTTTCGTGGTCACACAAAAATAAATCTTTCTTAGCATGGAGCTGTGATCGAATCGTTAAATTTACATTGATTTACAAGCAGACCAGAATCAACTCGCAAGAATATACACAAAAGTTTATTTAACTGAAATACGACAGATAACTAATCTAAACAAAAACATACACATGAAATCACTCATACATGGGAAAGGGAAAAGTGAAAATAAAATGAAACCGGAACAGAATAGGGGAAATGCAGTTATGAAAATAGTCATTTTTACCATCTGAGAGGACCTTCAAGTTCTTAATTTAAAATCACCTTTGTCACAAAGGGGTTTTCATCTTATATTAATCTATGTTCAGTAAGTTACTGGTACGATACTTGCAATTGCCTTGGCTGTTTAGAGAGCGCCCTGATGCAGTCGTAGGAGAAAGGCTTGATGGTTCCTTGGGTCGATGGTGTTGAAGTTGCAACCAATTTCTTCCACGTTGAATGAACAAATTATGATGAATGGTGGTGTTCATTGACTCTATGGTCAAAGTAGTTGCACATGGCTTGATGTATTGAGGCCTGCCGGCCTGCAGCCTCAGGGTCGGACTGGGAGGGGATGTCCCAGGGGTCCCGGTCAAACAAAAACAGAAGAAGAGAGTCAGGGGAAAGAGAGTATGAGGCGGGATTTGTCTTTCAGCTTCTGCTGGAGGTCCCTCCTCTCGAGTCTGGCTTGACCAATGAGAAAGGTGCAATTTTGAAGTGGGAAATGTTCCCACTGACTCATTTGCATGATTGAGGTTAGTTTAAGCCCCTTTATGCTCAGATTAATATAGCAAGCATACAATGCATGCTGTCATAATTATTTATATATATATATATATATATATATATATATATATATATATATATATATATATATATATATATACCATTGTGCAGGATGTCACACAAGGATTCATTTGGTAGGAAACATGATACTAAATAATTTTACATTAGCTGGTAGACAGTATACAGTGTAAAACAGTATACAGTGCAAAAAACACTTTACAAGACAGTAATTATCCTATACACAATGCCCTGGGGAAATATATGTGAAATTATAAGTTTGTATGTAATTTAATGAAGAAAAGTCTGTCGTTCTGGGTTTTGAGTCCAATTTATTATGGGGGAAAGTAGTGAATCAATCTTTCTTCATTATTTGCTATATCATGCAGCTAACCTCCCTCGCTATGAAATGTCACTGGGGGTCCACTCTTTGCTGGTCCAGTGTCAGCAAAGTCAGTGTAAAGGCTTGATAATGATCAGTGGGGGAGCAGACATAATGGAGCCTGCTTGAGCCTACTTGGACGTTTGCTCGTTACAGTCTTTAGACATCTGTTGGCTTATTTTTAAATAATGAATAATTGTGTGTCTGACTGGTCCAGATACTACACCTCCCTAGCACATGAATGACCGAAGTTGCATTTCAGTGGGAAACTCAGAATTCTAGATTATTCCTGAGTTACAGAGTTGTGTAGTCAGAAGGGGCATGTCGACATGGAAGATTATGGGAAGCATTGATTTTGTTAAATTATGTTAATGCGGGCGCTTTGTTTCAATAATATACATTTTTTATATTCTGTATAACAGATATAACGATCATCTAATGTAAAGATGATGATTAATCACTTTGTTGATTGTTTTATGCAAATAAATTGATAATCAGCTAAACATCATGTATTAATAAAGCATAAAGGTCATGTTAAAGTCATGCAAGAAAATTTACTCATGCTTATTCATCAATGCAATGGAAGAAAATAAAGAGCTTTTATTGTTTGAGTATTTGCTTTAGTTTTCTTCTTCCATATTTGGTATTTCCATATCTGAAACTCATGACATTTCAAAATAAATAATGCCAAACTTGTATTTAATGACAATTTTAATGTTTATATCTTGTACTATCTGAAGCCTTCTTTATAATAGTGTACCCCTAAAGTTGACTAAATGAACTTTTAGCAAATTTACTCATTAAAAATACAGTTCCCCATCTGTCGCTCACTTCGACGTCGTGTCGAAGAAGCGACACTAGGGGTCTCTCTTGAGCGCCCAATATGCCTCTGGTCTATGAAAAAAGGCCAATGAGAAGTTGGCAGACATTATTTGCATACCCCACCCGGACATATTGGTATAAAAGCAGGGAAATACGTTGAGTTCATTCAGAAATTTTCTTCGGAGCCGATGGTCGTGTATGCAGCCAGCTGCGAGTCACACACCAGTTCCTGCTTCTGTTCCTCTGATGCTCTGCTTGCTGTTGGATCTACGGCGCACTTCAGCGGCTTTCTCCTTCTCTGCACGGCAGTGCAGCTTGCCCCTTGGCGCTTCAACAGCACTGAGAGTTAAAAGAGTTATATTTAAAGGAGTGATTTTCTCTATAAAAGAGTATTTTCCTCTAAAAGAGCTTTACACAGCGGCATTAAACGTCCTTTTCAGGACGCATTTTTTTAAAGATGCCATTCCGCCCCTGTGTAGTTCCTGGATGCGGTAGAGTGCTCTCCGCTTCAGATGGCCACAGGCATTGTCTCGTGTGTCTGGGCAGCGATCACACTGAGGCAGCATTTGTTGATGGTTCATACTCTCACTGCGAGGGCATGACCATGGCATCGTTGCGGTCGCAGCTTGCTTTCAATAGAAAGCACGCCACTCCAGCCACCCCCGCGTCGCTCCTTCTTCCCACGGGATTGAGGACGATGCGGCTGGCGCTGGAGGCGATCTGGGGATGGCAGCGGGTGCAGCTCCGCCGGGTACACCCCCTCGGACCACCCGCCCCCCGGCACGCTCGTTGACTCACGTCCATGCTCGAGGCAACAGCGGCTCGCCTCATGACTGGCCTGCTTATCCTCTAGAGCTCGAGGTGGATGAGCTTGTCGCTGCATCGGCGAGCACGGCATCTGACGCTGTTGCCTCCCCTGGGCTGCTGCCTTCGAGCCAGCACGTCCAGGCTGATGTCCGACATACTTGTCCGGGCCGCTATCAGCTTGGGGTTGGACTGGAACCCTCCGTCCTTCCCTCAGCCATCGCGGTTGGATGACTGTTTCCTGGGGTCTGCGCTCCGCTCACAGCCTCAACCCCCCCTGTCCCGTTTTTCCCGGAGGTGCACTAGGATCTGACATCCTCGTGGAGAGCACCCCTCTCCACTCATCACAAAGCCTGCTCATCCACACTCGCTACCTTTGACGGCGGAGCGGCCCATGGATATATGGCGATTCCCCAGGTGGATAGGGCTGTTGCGCTCCATCTATGCCCCGGAAACCCTACCACCTGGCGGGGTCACCCTGTGCTCCCTTCTAAGGCCTGCAGGACGACATCATCATTTACTGCCAAAGCCTAGAGCACCGCTGGACAGGCCACTTCCGCCCTGCATGCCATGGCCACCCTGCAAGTCCAACAGGCCAAGGCGCTCAAAGATCTGCACGAGGGTAGCCCTGATCCTGATGTGTTGCAGGAACTGCACTCAGCCACCAACCTCGCCCTCAGGGCCACGAAGGTCACAGCGCAGTCACTCGGGCAGGCGATGGCCACGCTTGTGGTCCAGGAACATCATCTGTGACTGAACTTGGTCGAGATGCGTGAGACCGACAAGGCTCGCTTCCTCAACTCCCCCGTATCCTAGTTCGGCTTCCCAAGTCGAGGACTTCACCCAGCAGTTGCGGTGAAGAATCAGATGGTGGCCATCTCACATATCCTGCCCCGCTGCAAGCCTGCCGCCATGGGCCATCTCACCACTTTCAGGCCGGGCACAATGGTCCCCTTAAAACTTTTCCAGAGGCTCCTGGGGCATATGGTATCCTCCGCGGCGGTCGCGCTGCTGGGGTTGATGCATATGAGACCGCTTCAGCACTGGCTTCAGACTCGAGTCCCGAGATGAGCATGGTGCCGCGGCATGCACCGAGTGACGATCACCCCCGCCTGCCACCAAACATTCAAACAATGGACAGAACTCTGTTTTCTACGGGCAGGAGTACCCTTGCAGCAGGTGTCCCGACGCGTCTTGATCACGACCGTCGGCTCCAGATTGGGTTGGGGCACCGTGTGCAATGGGCGTGCAGTAGCAGGCCTTTGGAAAAGGGCCCAGCTACGCTGGCAAATCAACTGCCTGGAGTTGCTGACTGTTTTCTTTGCCCTGCAGAAGTTTCTCCCGTAAGTTCGAGACAAACACATCCTGATCAGGCCACTGTGGTAGCTTACATAAATCGCCAAGGCGGCGTACGCTCCCGCCACATGTCACGACTCGCCCGTCGTCTCCTCCTTTGGAGCCAGCAGCGACTCACTGTGCACCACTCACATCCTCCGCAACCTCAATGTGGTAGCGGACGCGCTGTCACGACAACGCTTGCCCGGTGGAGAGTGGAGGCTTCACCCCCAGTCCTTCCAGCTGATTTGGGAACGGTTCTGCAAGGCCCAGGTGACCTGTTTGCCTCCCAAGAGACCTCCCACTGCCCGCTCGTGTATGCCCGATCAGAAGCTCCCCTCGGGGTAGACGCACTGGTACACAACTGGCCTGTGGGGCTGCTCAAGTATGCATTTCCCACAGTGAGCCTTCTTGCACAGGTGCTGTGCAAGGTCAGGGAGGACGAGGAACAAGTCACCCTTGTGGCTCCTTATTGGCCCACTCGGGCCTGGTTCTCGGATCTCGTACTCCTTGCGACAGCCCCTCCCTGGCGAATTCCCCTGAGGAAAGACCTTCTCTCTCAGGGACGGGGCACGCTGTGGCATCCGCTCCCAGACCTTTGGAACCGCCACGTCTGGCCCCTGGATGGGACGTGGAAGGTCTAGCTGGTCTACCACCCATGGTCGTAGCCATGATCAACCATGCCAGAGCCCCTTCTACCAGGCAACTTTACGATCTGAAATGGCGCTTGTTCGCGAATTGGTGTTCTTCCCGTGCTAAAGACCCACAGAGGTGCACAGTTAGGTCAGTGCTCTTATTTCTGCAAGAGAGGCTGGAAGGGAGGCTGTCCCCTTCCACCCTGAAGGTGTATGTCGCCGCTATTGCGGCCCACCACGATGCAGTAGATGGCAAGTCCTTGGGTAAGCACAACTTAACCATCAGGTTCCTAAGAGGAGCCCGGAGATTGAACCCCTCCCGGCCAAGCCTGTTCCCCTCCTGGGATCTCTCAGTGTTCCTCGTGGGCCTCCAGAGACCCCCCTTCAAGCCGCTAGAATTAGTTGGACTCAGGGCCCTCTCTCTAAAGACGGCCCTGCTGATCACGCTTGCTTCCATCGAGCGGGTCGGGGACCTGCAAGCGTTCTCTGTTTGTGTCACCTGCCTGGAGTTCGGTCCGGCAGACACATATGTGATCCTAAGACCACGACCGGGCTACGTGCCCAAGGTGCCAACTACACCCTTCAGAGACAAGGTAGTGAACCTGCAAGCACTGCCCCTGGAGGAGGTATGTGTCCAGTATGTGCTTTGCGTACCTATTTGGACTGCGCACAGAGCTTTAAGTGCTCTGAGCAGCTCTTTGTCTGCTTTGGGGGACAGCAGAAAGGGAACGCTGTCTCCAAACAGAGGCTCCCCCACTGGGTGGTGGATGCCATTTCATTGGCCTATTGTACCCAGGCCGTACCACCCCCCTTGCGGGTCCAAGCGCACTCAACAAGGAGTGTTGCGTCCTCGTGGGCACTGGCCAGAGGCACCTCCCTAGCAGACATATGTAGAGTAGTGGGTTGGGCAACACCTAATACCTTTGCGAGATCTTACAATCTCAGGGTTGAGTCAGTATCATTCCGTGTTTTCTCAGGTTCGAGCCGGTAGAACTCGGTAACACGCTGACGATCTGGCCGGGTGAATCGCTTGCACCTGGCGCCCTTTCCCTCGGCTGAGGTAAAACTGTGCCTTTCTCTCCCAGGAGATCCAACCCACCCGGGTCCCTAGTTGATTCCTCCCTAGCCCATTTGGATCCGCAGTTCAGCGGAGGAACTTGCCGACCCAGTCCACTACGGGTACTCAAATCTACCCTGTACTGGAATAGGTGCTTCACAGATCGGGACTCCTACACAAACTACCCCTGTGTGTATTTTCCGTGGTACAGTCCCCTTAGGAAGTGGACACGCTTCTCCCTTAGGCAGTTTTTGCTGCCCTTCGGTCGCTATGCTGTAGCAACTCCCCCCTCCTTGAGGTTGGATCTACCACTGCACCACGTTCCACATGTTGCCTAAAAAAATCCATGTGATGTATTCGCCACCTTTACCTCCCCTTTTGGGCTGTTGTGGCCTCCACAGGGTCTTATCCCCCTGAAAGAATAGGAAACTGGGTAAGACCCCCTTCCCTTGATGCATGTAAGGGCGCCGCTGTTCTTGCTCTATGCGGAGAAACATAGAGAGAAAAGAGGCCCAGCCAGGCTTGGCCCGTTCCCAGGTTGGCAAGTGTCGCCTTGTTCCCCTCTAGGGTAAACAGAAGGATTCCGACAACTTTCTTGGGGCATTGGGGAAGGGTACGTGCAGTCTGACACAGTTGGTCGCTTGTGCATATGAAATACCTGCCCGCTCCTGTGTCAGCAGTACACGTACACAGCTCAGTGCATGGCATGATTCGAAGTTGACCCCTAGTGTCGCTTCTTCGACATGATGTCGAAGTGAGGGACAGACGGGGACTGTCTAGGTTACGTATGTAACCTCCATTCCCTGATGGAGGGAATGAGACATTGTGTCCTCCCGGCCACGTCGCTGAGACGAACCACTGCAGTGGCTGGACCATTTCCGTCTCCTCAGAAAAATCCTGAATGAACTCAACGTATTTCCCCACTTTTATACCCATATGTCCGGGGCGGGGTATGCAAATACTTAGACCAGAGGCATATTCGGCGCTCAAGAGAGACCCCTAGTGTCGCTTCTTCGACACAACGTCTCATTCCCTCCATCATGGAATCGACGTTACATACGTAACCTAGATGTTTTTCCTCCTCCTGGAAAACAGACCAAAAATATTAATGACTTATCTTGTTATACACACACATCATACAGTCTGCTTTGCCAATCATATGCATCCACAGTTATACATCCTGCAACCACAGTTAGCAAGTTGCCTGCTCATTAAGCCATTTCATGTTATCTATTTATAGATTTATTTTATTTTTATGTGATATTCACCCTCATATTGGAGTATCATACAGCCAGCTGAAAAAAATTACCACCATTGCATTTATTCAATTCAAGCATATTTTAACTCAAGAGAACTTTAACATTTGTGCATTCTACTTTATGAACAATTAAGTAAACCATTCTCTGTCAGACAGAATAATAACAGAGCTCTGTTTACTTTGATCCATTTGTTTGTCTGACAGGCACCTGCTGTTGAAATATTTGGAACTGTAGACAGCAAAACAAATATGAGAGGAAAAGAAAATTCATGCCAGTAAGACCATCTACTCTTTCTTTAGAAAATAAAAGAGAGCATTTTGTAAAGAGGAAAAGTAGTATTGAACAAGTGCCAGGGCTCCATAAACTATATAGAGAATTTTGTGTGGGGGTGCAATTTAGAATAGTAGACAGGTACAAACAACAGACGATTGGCCAAAAACTCTTGTTTGCCAAGAAAAGATAAGAGG
The DNA here is from genome assembly GCA_032164185.1 of Moxostoma hubbsi. NCBI lineage: Eukaryota > Metazoa > Chordata > Actinopteri > Cypriniformes > Catostomidae > Moxostoma > Moxostoma hubbsi. The sequence continues at coordinate 484,744 of JAVLUX010000151.1, read as the reverse complement.
CCATCAGAGATGTTAAAATGAATCTGAAAAGCATTGATTTTTGCCTGATTGCTTTTTGTTTTGCAGTATGGCCATATTTTGATATGGTGGCATTTGAGGAGTCTGCCTTTGTCACTGTTTGTAAATGCAAGCTCATGGTTCAAGGACAGGTCAGGCGACCAGGGAGTTTAACTGTAATTATGTGGAAATTTTATTAGTGTAATAATCGACCTTGGGGCACCTTCTTCCGTTGCATACAATGTCACCTTCCCCTTCCCATGAAACTCAGGAGAGCTAATTCACTCAGGAAAGGCAAATTAAAGATGAGTAGTCTCAGTTGTGTCTTGCGTACCATCAATGGAATACAAAATCATGTCCAGTCAGGAATTCTGAATGTAATGTGTGTAATTAAAATGTAAATGCATGAGAGTTAGTTACAGCACAATAAAGATCTACCTTGTTTAGGATATGAGATTGAACACTTAATGAAGTAGTTTAATAGGAAAGCAAAAAGTAAATTTGTTATGAAGACAACCCCAGTTTTAAAGTGTCTTTGCATTGGCTCATGTATAAACAAGCCTAAGCAATGGATGTATGAAAGAGTAACATGACAGCACTTTATTATACAATACAGTGATATAAAAATATGAAGAAGAAAAAAAAGGTTTAGAATGATTATGAAACTTTCAATATCAAGAAAAATGGTTCCAAACAGCATGCTTCCTATCCAAATAAATACAAATATAAGCCAGAACATCTTGGTTACGCACATAGGGATGAGATGCTGTGTCAGAGCTGACGTGCTGGGAACACATGGTCTGAAGCCCTTCCCACTAAGGAGCAACATAATGAGCTCCTTATAAGTGCTCACTTTAGCATCATCACTCAAATTTTCTGCAAGAGGCACGAGCCAGTGCTGCAACTAATGAGTGTGGCCCACTAGCATCTCATTCCCTACTAAGGGAACCATGGTACATTAACCGAGATGTTCCCTTTCGTAGTTCACTTCAACGCTGTGTCAGAGCTGACAAATTGGGAACAGAATACCATTATGGCATGTGAACAGTAGCTGAAAATTGTATCAGCCCATTTAGCAAGCATGCGTATTATGGTGCACAGGTTGACTGCATATATAAGAACTATAAGTTTACCCCTGTTCCAGCAGAGAAAACATGGGAAGCAGGAATTAACCTCTTACTTGGCAGACAGGTGGTGTGGGGTTATAGGGTTAACCATACTCTATAATGTGTTAACCCTATAATAGCTGTACACGCAGACACAGGTGGATCTTCCAGGTAAGAGATGAAATCCGCTTCCAGGTTATAAAAATTATAAAAGTATGCAAAGAGGGCCAACCTGCCACAAAACAAATATCCTTCAAGGATGCACCTCTAGCCAAAGTTCACAATGGTGCACACTCCTCGAAGAATGAACACACATTCTTATCGGCGAAGGCAAACTGTGCACCTCATAAGCAATCTTCAACAAGCCAATGAGACAGCCTCTGCTTAGTGACCAAAAACACTCTGTTGCAGCCACAACACATACAAACAACTGTTCTAACAATCATTGCAATCAACAAAGACTCACTAGTGCTAGTGCAATCAACAAAGACTTGCAAAGCTCTAACAGGGTACAGCATATGCAGCCTTTTCCTCTCATCCGACTCAAATGGGGGATTAGAGAAGGACTGCAAGGAAATAACCTGTGACTGTGAGCAGAACGGTTTAGAAATGACCTTAGGTACATATTCCAAATGAGGTCTCAAAACTACCTTTGATAACCATACAGTACATGGAAGGATTGTGTGACTGGGCATGTAATTGACAAATCCTCTTAAACAATGGCAATGTAAATCAGGGTAGTTTTAAGAGTCAGAAATGTATCAGAAACGGATGCCTATGGCTCAAACAGGATACATGAAATTACCTCTAACACTACAGACAAATACCATGAAGGGATGTGGACAGGGCGAAAATGTCTTAGCCTGCACACTCCACACGTAAGCGAGGGACAGTAGAATGTCTATCGATCGAAGCCCCATTCACATGCATGAGTTCAACTCCTTTGATTGGCCAAACCCACAACATCCAAAAGTCCAGCCGTTGGTGCCATATGATGCCCACACCTGAAACAAAAGATCTTTTCTGATCAAAATCTCCCAAGGAACCTCTTCCAGGAGAAAGACCAGTGTCGAGAACCATGTGTGGTTGGGCCTATATGGCACCACTTTCAGGAGTTGAATTCTGTTTTCCTGAACCCTCTTCAGATCCACATGAATCAGGTTGAACGTGAAAATGCAAACAGGCGCTGAGAGGGAGATCCACATGCGACATTGTGACGTCTCGCTCGACTCAGTTTGAGGATGTTATGTCCTTTCCGGACACCAACGGAGCTGTCTGGATGAGGACATGACTGCCTTGACTCTCTGGAAGGAAACACTGGAGTTCCAACAGCACTCAGTGCCAACAGCATGGCCAACATTTCCAGAAAATTGATATGTCATTTTAGCCATTGGCTAGTCTAAACTCTGTGAGCTGGATGACCCTCACACACAGCGCCCCAACCCACTGAGGAGGCATCTGACGTCACCACTATATGGAGACAAACCTGTCCCAGCAGACACCCAACATCAGAAAGCGGGTCCCTCTCCATGGCAACAAGGCTTGGCAACATCACATATCTCAAAAATGGGTATGCCTGAGTAGGTGATGTCCCTTGATGTCCTTTGAAAAGGCTTCACGCGCAACATGCCCAGGGGAATAATAGCAAATGCCATGATTATAAGCCCCAACAGCCTGTGAAATGTTTTTGCAGTGAGAACAAGTCCCTCTCTGAACATTGATAGACAATGGCATAATGACTGAACGTGAGCTAGAGACAAACACACTTGCACTCTGGTCTAGGTTGATCCTCAGCCCTATACTTTCCAAATGGCTGAGAATGCCTCATTGTTGGGCAGCCAGACTCTCTGAGTGGGTTAACACCAACCAATTGTTGACATAATTAAAAATGCAGATGTCCTGGAGACTCAAAGGGACTAGAACCACATCCATGCATTTTGGAAAGACCGAAAGGATGCAATATCGGTATGTTTTGCCAAAAAAAGTGAATCTTAGAAAGCTCCTGTGCTTTGGTGCAATCTAAATATTAAAGTAAGAGCCCTTCAAATATATTATCACAAATCAGTCCCCCTACTATATTTTCAACATTTTCTGTTTGTGTGTCAGCATCCTGAAGCAGCATTTTATAAGAGTGAAATGTAATTGCCTCAGATTCAGAATGGGAAGCGAGCAGCTGTCCTTTTTCTGACCTAGGAAATAGCAGCTGTAAAAACCTGCTGTCCCTCTGAGAAGGGCGAATTTCCTCTATTGCCCCTTTCTGCAAGATAGAATGATTTCCCTGAATCAAAAAATGAGGCTTCCTGAAGAGAACCTACTATAGGATTTAAAGTGCCCACCTAAATTGAATGTCATATCCATGCTTTATCATTTAAATCACCCAACTTGATTCTATCTTTTACTATTTCCAGGCTGACAAGCTGGAAGACAGTGCAGTTATTTGCAGGGATAGCATGATTTTATGCTGTTGTGCATGGTGCTGAGTAGTAGTAGTTGTAGTAGTTGTAGTGGCACTGATATGGCTTAATTTTGGTGGCTGCTTTGCATGCATTGTCAGTGGAGGGAGTCTTTTGTGCCCTCGCTACTGCATTTGATTAAATGTGGATTTCTGTTTTTGGCAGAACAACATGTGGCATTTGTGACAAAGATATTTTGTACACTGAATACTTACGTGTGCCCCAAAATGTTTGGTCATGTGTTACAGAGGCGAGATTCACTGTAAGATGACAATGGTCAACAATCATTCCCCAGTGTGATTAATGGGCAGGGACTGAGGCACATATTGATTTCCTAGTGTTTGAGTTGTGATGAATGGAGAACTTAACTCGATAATGTCCGAGGGGCAGACAAGGGAGCGAAGGGAGCATTTAAATGGCCAGTTTTCATCTGCTGAATGGGAACTTGTCCTCTGCTTTACGTAATTGTATATTGTAACTTTTAGAACTTAAACTCTACCTATTCCCTGCCCCATAAAGAAAAGAAAATGTATTGAAGCTAAACTACCAAAATAAATAAATAAATATCCTCTGTACTTCTGCAACTTTCTTGAGTGAAATACATTTGAACATTTGCACACGTCCACCCATATTTACCCATCATCAACACCTATTCTATTTTCTTAAACTTGGCTCATCCAGTCACAGTGAAGTTATAATGAAAAATAAGGTTATAAGTAACTACTATATATGCATTTATTATATAATATGTATGTGGCACGGTGGAGGGCGGGACCGGCGCGTGATTGCGCACGCCCGGTCCCGTATCAGGCTAAATTGAGCCGTCAAGAGGGATAAAGGCCACTCGCAGACGGAGATCGAGAGAGAGCTTAATCAGCAGACATGTCTGCTGTCCTAAATGTTTGTTTTAAGTTCGTCATTAAATTATTATTTATGTTGACAAGCCGGTTTTTCGCCTCTTCCTTGCCCATGAATTTGATCGTGTTACAATGTATAAATATGCTATTTGAAAATCTGTCAAACATTGTGCTGATTTTAGCTGTGTACACCTGCCACTCTGCATAGCCTTCCAAATGATCCCAAACTTAGAAACAAATGGCTAAAGATGATTTTTAACAAGCTTCCTGATTTTGGTCTGTTTAAAAAGTGGTTAGCCACTGAATCTTATTGCAATGATGAGTTTATATTAGATGTGATCACCTCAGTGCAAAGAGGACATTCAGATGTGGTCCATAAACACTGTTAGCATGTGCAAGTGTTAGCATTTGTGTCTGAGAAGACAAAATGTCCGTGAAAGAAAGAGAGAGAGCACACTGTTATTACAATTTAGAAATGAAAGCTGTAAAAGCTGTTAAAAATGACATTAAGGACAGATATGGTTGAAAGCTGAATTTCTGATGTTCTTATGTTCAAGGTTACAGATTACTGCTTTAATTGATGCATCATCATTTGTAGACATTGAATGTCTGTTCGAGGTTGTTAGTTTGCTGTTCAAGGGTGGATCAACTTGTCACCATCACTTGATGTTTATAGCCATGCTTTAATTGGTTATTTCACTTGGGATTGTGGACAGCAGGAAACTAATGTCAGTGGCTTCAAGGAGTGGCTTGGAAATCAAGGATCTTTCAAAGCCCTCTCAAGTGGAAAATACCACCTCTATCACCCCAGTGATTTAGATCAAATACATTTTATGTGACGCTCAGAAAAAGAAAGTCTGAACACTGAAAATCAATTTCTTTAACAACATAAAAATGTTTGCCTCTGAAACAAATTTCCTTTTCAGAAGAATTTAACATAAATTGTTTTTATTTTTTATTTTTATGATCAATACCTATGGCAATTATTTGTATGTTAAACTGTCTAATAACAGATACGCAGAATAAATTGTTTTATTACTATAGTTTGACACAATAACAAATTTATTGACAGACTCAATTAAAAAAAAAAAACAGATAACAGATTATGACATTTTTTTTTCATAAGATTATCTGTAAAAGCGATTATTGGTCCAATTATTAAATTTTATTTTTCTACTTTTTCACATAATAGTAACAAAATTGTGGACAGACTCAATGTTAAAGGTGCTATATGTAAGATTGACAACAAGCATTCGAAATGGGTACAGCAGTCCAAATTAAAAATGTTGGAGAGTTGTCTGCCCCGCCCCAGACTCTAAGCTCATGCAGGTAGCCAGAAAGTTTATATGCAAATTAGAAACTCAGCATCCCTTTAAAAGGATTCTGGGCTTTAATCTCTCTCCCTCTTCCAAAGGCATCTCCAATATTTATCCTTGTTTTATTACGCCTCTGGTCATGGTGGTTTTTAGATGGATGGCGAGGATTTTTACATTGGGTGGAATCTGTTTTCTGTGATCCAGATCATTTGCTGGCTTCCATGGCTGCAGCATGCAGTGTTGTTTGCCTGCAAACTTGTTCAAATATGGCAACCCAGTGGTGTCAAAATACTATTGGTGAGTGGGCAGTAGGCATGATCACACAGACCAAAACATTCCACCCAAAGTGGAAACTTCAAAGTAGAATATACTGGCAGTAGCATTGTTATCGGAGAAGCAGGTATTTCATCTTATCATGGTTCCTAATTCTCTAATGACATGTTATGGTCATTTTATTATTTAGTACATTAAAAGTATTACATATAGCACCTTTAAAGAACCAATAATTTGGAATATGTAGAAAAAAAAGTGAATATCAGTAAAAAAAAAAAAAAAAAAAAATAATAATAATAATAATAATAATAAAATACTGTGTATATATATATATATATATATATATATATATATATATATATATATATATATATATATATATATATATATTAGACCTGTCCAGGGTGTACCCCGCCTTTCGCCCAATGTTAGCTGGGATAGGCTCCAGCCCCCCGCGAGCCTGTACACAGGATAAACGGTTGACGATGGATGGATGGATGGATGGATGGATGGATGGATGGATATATATATATATACACACACACACACACACACACACACACACACACACACACACACACACACACACACACACACACACACACACACACAAGTGTATTGATTAAAGGGATAGTTTACCCAAAAATGAAAATTCTCTCATCATTTGCTCACTCTTTGGCATCCCAGATGTGTTCTTCTGCTGAACACATATAGGCAGCATGAGAGTAATCCATAGATAAATGGATTTTATCTATGATAAGACTCTAGTTGATAAATATTCAAAAGCGATATGATTTACAGAAAAAAAGACTTAAATATTGATCTGTTTCTCAACCACATCTATTATATTGCTCCTGAAGATATGTATTTAACCACTGGAGTCATATGGATTAGCTACTTTTTTACTGCCTTTATTTACTTTTTGGAGCTTATGAGTTCTGGTCACCATTCACTTGCATTGAATGGACCTGTAGAGCTGAAATATTCTTAGAAAGATATTAATTTGTGCTATGCAGAAGAAAGAATAAAGAATAAAAATTTTGGGCGGGGGGAACTATCCCTTTAAAGCGATTATTGGACTTTCTCAAATTTTCGGCTGATTTACTTTTTCAGTCCCACCCCTCCATCAACCTGGCCATATTATGATATGATATGCCTACCTCTCACAATTCAATCAATTCCCAAAGTATAAAATAATGTCTTGATCTACTTTGTTTTTTCTCATTCAATAACCTTTTTGAAAATACGTCATATTATGAAAGTTAAAGGGTTTGCGAACAGAGCGGCATGTTGACTTTAATGAATCTGTAGTGTTTCCTAATTTTCAGCAATGATCTTGAAAAAACAAACAAACAGATGCTTAATTGAAACCATTCACACTGCGGAACAACTGCAGAACTTCTCCACTGTGAAGGCTAGACTCTGAATCACATGAGCCTGAATGAAGGAGAGAGCCTCATTCTCTCTGATGGTTTTAATCACCTTCCAAAAGACTGATCTGTGTTTATTTTGCTGACAAAACATAAATTCCCATGACTGCACTGGACCCCAAAAGGATGAGCAGATTGTACATTGGCTGTCTGCGTGAGAGCATTGGTGTCATCTTTGGGAAGAAAGTGGGAGTTGGTGGATTTTGAGGCTGAAGGGTGATTACTGTATATGTTGAGAGTAGATAGGAGCTAGTTTTTGGACTCTTCTCTGCTTGAATAATTTTCTGTCCACTTAAACATTGTGTATGCACTTTCTGCAGTGTTCAAGCCCAATCATCTCTGATTCTCCTGGTGTGTAATGGAGTATAATTATAATCCTTGGAGGCAATGATGGAATTTTAGAGTACTGGTGGGAGATTATAAAGAATTTGCGGAGAGTGAAATAATGAAAGAATAAAGATGATGAAGTCTGTCTTTGGAAATCAAGTGTTACTAGTAACACTTTGACTGAATCAGCACACATTTTCCACATTTTATGCTAACTCTTTTAAAATGCATAGAATGAGAAAAAACAAATGAACAAGATTGCAAGAGGTGGCAGATTTGTAATATTAGTTGAACAATGTTACTGTAGTTTTTCAATTCTGTTGAAATCTGCAGAAATCGAGGCCTTGTCAACACATTTGTATTTAAAAATGCATTGGTTTTGCTATACATAATATGAGTGTCTTGTTCACATTGGAATGCCTTTCCCTCCACCGAAAATGAAAGCACACTGAAAATTTTGTCTTCATATGAAAATGTATTTGTTTGGATTTGGCCTTAGTCTGAGTTCTGAAGGCACAGATTCTGTCTGATGTTATAATGGAAGCATAAATGAATGATACTGAGCATTTACATGTATGATCTGATTAATAAACCAACATGTGTGGTCATGAAAACTCCTTAAACTGCATTTCTTTATCAGGGTAAGGTTATGAACAGTTTAAGCAAAAAACTATCAACAGAGGTCGATTTTTGCTCATTACCCTGATTTTTGTGTTGCACATAAACAAGTTTACTGGCAATCCTAGTGGCTAATCCAATTTGTGCAAATGTTGAGTGCATGCCTGTTGACATTTTGACAAAATAAGCAGAGAAAAATCCAAAGATTTAAAATCTCATGTAAACGCTGTTTTCTTGTAAAGTTGGATTTTTATTAAAAAAATCCAACTTGGGATAAGGTGATTTTTGGTAGTCAGCAGCATGTCACTGTGTATGTGAATGCACTTATTGTGACCTAGCTTATAGGCGGTATTGTGGTTTAATGTTTTGGTGTCTTGCATCAACTCTTTTAAGTAACAGATAATGTACAGTCAATCGGTCAATATTACAAAATAAATCCTGATAATTTGAACAGAAACGGTCTTGTCTCACCCTGAAGTAATTTAATTTGCAATGATGATCGCCTGACTGTACATTATTCCTCTTATTACATACTGTTGCTACTTATCAAATAAGTGAATGGACATGAAATATAGTAAAAAAAAATACAATTTTAATTTTAAATATTTGTTTTTAGAAAGAAGAGACCGTAGAGTGATACAGGAGACCTTAAACTAGCTTTGTGGAAGAAATCGGTTGCCTGGCAGTTGATCAGTTATGTATTTAAGAGGTAATTGTACACAAATATTTGATTTCAGGTTTCCACGATTGTTTGATTAGAATCATGTATTCCAGAAAGCTGTGTAGCACTGAAATCAAACTAATCGCTGTGCAATAAGATTCCAGCGATAAGAAATTTGTCTGTACAGAGATGGACTGGCCATCAGGAGAAACAGGGAGGCCAAAGTGGGCCATGGTATGATGAAGGGGGATATGCAGAAGGCGACAGTGAATCACATTGCCACAAACAGTTGAGCCCATCAAGTCTTGTATTCATGTTGGTGATGAGGGTGGGAGTCTTTTCGAGACCATTATATTGGCTTTAAAGTGGGATTGTTTTATTTCAACCTGTGTCTCGGAAGGCTCCCTCTCTTCATCCCGGCCCGAGGACAGTGAAGCCCCCTCACCAACGGTAGGTGCTGCAGTCGCTTTTCCCATAACTTGGAGGAAGAAGAGGTGGCGCCTCACACCTGAGCCCACTGCTGACCACCAGGAGGTGTCCGAGCCCACTGCTGACTGCCAGGAAGCGGCCGAGCAAGCTGCTGACCACCAGGAGGTGCAGAGCCCACTGATGACCGCAAGTAGGCACCCGAACCTGCTGCTGACCACCAGGTGGTGGCCGAGCCTGCTGTGGGGGTGACCCCACCACAGCAGTCCATCCATCCGTAAGCAAAGGAAGAGACAAGCTCCTGTGTTGGAGCCAGCTTCAGCTCCCCACGATCGGTCCAAGTATGCTGCAGCTCTCCACAAGGGGTCTGAGTTAGCTGCAGCTCTCCTGGAAGCTGTTAGCATTCCATTTAGCATCTCAGCAGCCACCAACACCCTGTCTGACCCTTCTTTAGCAACTGCCATCCAGTCTGACCCTTCAACAGCGGGCGCCGTCCAGTTTGACCCAGCTGCTTGGACCTTGCACCGGTCTCCAGGTTCTCCTCTGGCTCCACCCTAACCTCCCGGTCCATTCTGGTCTCCAGGCACTCTTCCAGCTCAGCTATGGTCTCTTAGTCCACCTTGTTCTCCGGATTCCCCTTCGGCTCTGCCCTAGCCTCCTGGTCCATCCTGGTCTCCAGGGTCTCCTCCAGCACCACCAGTGTCTACTGGCCCACCTTTAGCCTGGCCCAGATAATCCCCTTAGTCTCCCCCACCTACCCTCCCTGGTCTGACCCATTCCTTTCCACAGATCGGGGGGGGGGGGGGTTGGGTTACTGTCATGATCCCGCTTTGTCTGCCCTTTTATAATTGTCTTTTTTTTTTTTGACTGTGTGAGATTGTGCTGTATATGAGCACATGGTTTATTCTACTGTTTATGTTTGCCATGTGCTCTCCCAACTCCGCCCCCTCATTCCCTCTGGCCTCACTACTAGTTTAGTCCTCATCATATTGATTATTTTCACCTATTCCTTGTGTGCTGTGTCTGTATATATTGTGCTCCCTTTCCTCTTGTGCTTTTCATATCGTTGTGCTGTCATGTCTGTCAGTCGGTGTTCTGTTTCTACTCCAGTCTGGTTTATCTTTTTTTCCAGTTGTCAGTTTAATATCGTGTTATGCTCCCTTTGTTTACTCCCTCGTGAGCGTGTTTCTGGTAAATAATAATAATAATAATAATAATAATAATAATAATAATAATAATAATAAAATTAAAATATATATATATATATATATATATATATATATATATATATATATATATATATATATATATATTAGTATATGAATGTAAAAAAAAAAATAATTGCATATATATGGTTTATATGCTTAAAATAAAACAATAGTTTTATATTTTTTCTCTCACTTTCATTCAATCACATCATCCGAAATGCTTCATTGGACTGTAGTTCATTCCCTAATTGAAGATATTAAGCACACAGTCTTGTACCTTTTGCCTTTTTGTCTGATTTTTAAATACTTTTTACATTTATATCAAAGCTTTTATTGTTGTGATTCAATTTGAAGCTAGATGGTTTGGTTCATGGCTATGAAGGTTTTTCTGAAATGGCAATTAAAAAAATGAATGGGGAAAAATACTTCCTGAAGCTAAATATCTGAGAAGGTGGGTGGGCATATTTGCACCCAATAGAAGCCAAGATATAAGCAAAATATCCTGTCATTCATCATGGATGGTTGGGAAAATTAAAATAAGATTAAAATGGCAGAGATGTCTTTTATGAGATCATCAATTTTTGACAGGGACAAAAGCTGAAATAACTTACACATGCAAAGGACTGTATTTGTTACTGTCTGTATGTGTTTGTTGTCTCTCTGTGTGTATAAATGTAGGGCACGAAACACGTTTGGAACATTTCATTATAAATTTCCTTCCAACTGGTTTCCTTACAATGTCATATCCTGACAGCCTCACAAAGAGTCTTTAGCCATTTATTCTCAGCTGCATGCATTTACCCTTCCTAGCTACAAAACACGTGTAAATGGGCTAAGGACCATGGTCCCAAGGGAATGCCTTATGACATTTAGCTAGCATAATATATTTTCTGTCTTTATCTACCAGCAGGACTCTTGTTTACGTACTGCTTACCACTCCTGGGTCTTTTTTAACTTTTCTTTCCCCTTCCAAGCCAGACCTCAATTACATATTGAATGCTTATAGATGTGGCAGTCAACTTTTTGACATGGCTAGGTTGTCAGACCCCTGCCAAGAAAATTTGATGCTACAGATGCTATTTGCTCAGTGATCAATAGGGCCTTTTCAAATACATTTGGCTCCCCAAGCTCCACGTGCCTAAGTGTGTCCACCAAGCTTACAGATGTTAGTATAATGTGTGGCTGAATATGTAGGCTTGGATATGTGAGTGAGCAAGTGTATAGAGGCAGATGGTATGGAGTATTAACTATGTGTCTGTTCCAAAACCTATTGAGCTGGCTATGTAGAAATAATTTTGAGGCATCAAAGACACAGGAAGGTTTATATAAAAGGGCAGCAGCATTAGCTTCTAAAATACCAAATTTTTGCCAACGTCTTATGCAGCATTGTGTGTATCCTTTGTTATCAGATATTCAAAAATGCAGATCAAATTGTTCAATCTAAAATTTACTATTTTAATTTATATTTGTATTTGGTGTGCTATGAATATAACGGGGGGCAGGTGTGACCAGGTGTTTCTCTGAGACAGCTGGAGCCTCAGCACTACCCTTGACCATAAATAGTAAAAGAAGCTACAGAAGATGGATGGATGGAGTATAACATTGTTAGCTCAACAACATGCTTTTGCTGAAGTCTATGGAAATATATTTTTGAGAAGAGTCTGCTGTGCACGTTGTGTAAGGAGCACTATTTGTATGAGACACCGAATTGCTGCCTATGTAGAGCATTCCAATTCAGTCTCCTTTGAGGTTTCATGATGGTAAGTCTGCTGCCCTAGACAAGCAGGTATAGCTTCAGGCCGGAGATCTACAAATGGGGCGGAATTTCCAAAATAGGGTATGGTTTCTCAAGAAGGGGGCGGGGTTACTACAAAAGTGGGTTGCGCCTCCACAGATGGTTAGGTTTAGGGAAAGGGTTAGGTAATGGACACTATATATCTTTGCTAGTGGTTTAGTGCTCCTGCCCCTTTTTGGGACTCTGTATGCAGCTATATATTTCTCGCCCTAGAGGATAGCTGCCAATGTAGGTTAAAGAGAGCAAAGGATGCATTAGGGATGTGCAAGAGTAATTGTGTACTAGAGTACTCCTTCTGTACCAGCTACTCGAGTATTAAAAACTATACACTACTATCACAAATTAAATTAATTTTCTGCTTTTCTCTCTGAATCTCTCACCAAATCTATTTGTATTTGGTTCTTGCTTTTATTGTGGAAAAAATGCGAAGCAAACCCAGAAGCTGAATAGACCAGTATGTCCTGTATGTGTGCGTGACATCTCTTAACACAGGTAGAACGCATTTTATAAAAAGCAAACTTTCACCACTTTGTTTTTCTTAATAATGACACATGAAATGATAACATTTTTATCATTTATTTATTTATTTACTTGATTTTTTTTATCCCCTTTTCTCCAAATTTGGAATGGCCAACACCAACTACTTAGTAGGTCCTTGTTGGGGTGAGGTTACTCACCTTAATATGGGTGGTGTAGGACAAGTCTCGGTTGCATCTGCTTCTGAGGTCGTCAATCCGCGCTTATCATGTGGCTCGCTGTGCATGACACCGCAGAGACTCACAGCATGTGGAGGCTCATGCTATTCTACACGATCCATGCACAACTTAGCACACGCCCCATTGTGAGCGAGAACGACTAATCACGACCACGGGGAGGTTACCCCATGTGACTCTACCCTCTCTAGTAACCGGTTCAATTTTGTTGGAGTCACTCAGCATTTCCTGGATTCAAACTTGCAACTCCAGGGGTGGTAGTCAGCGTCAATACTCGCTGAGCTCACCAGGCCCCCTATCTTCTCCTTTATTAAAACTTGCATGTCTACAAATGAATGTTTAATTATAAGTACAAAGCAGATAATTTTATAATTAATTTTCTAAAATAATAATTATAAATAAAATTATAAATGAATAATTAATTTGATATACATTTCCTTCTGTATTTAAACAGCTGAACAGGATTTTTGTATCAGAAAAGACAACAATAATAGCCTAATAATAATTATTATGAGTTTCAATAATCTCCTTCATCATTTTAATTTGGTTTCCTTGCATCGTGTCGTCTACTCTCTGCTCAAACCAGCATCAAGCGCCGCTTTGCCCTTCAAATAACAAGCATTGCAGAAAGCGTGACATAGGGGCAATTTTACGAGTTTGCCATACAAGAAAGTGGGAAATGTGCACAATAAACACTGAAAACCAGTATTTGGAAGACAAAAAAAGCAACTGCTTTGATTGCAGAAAATTAAGAGGACGCGTTTATGTTTAGGTCTTAGTGTTTTCTTGGTGAATATAATTAGTGTAGTTCAATATCTGTGGTCTCTGGATAGTCGAAAAGAAATCATGAGACATTCACATTTCTTTCATATCCTTAGATGTTTTAATATTTCTTGTTGCTTTGTGCTCTCAAAGACATAATTTCAAAATTGTGTATAAAAAAAAAAATATTTTACTAAAATACTGGTGTAAAGTTGGAGCCAGGTTGCACTGACACGAATCAAATAAAAGCCACTTAGGGTGCTTACACACTAGGGAAAGCTCAGAAAGTGAGTTTGCCACATGGGGGTGCATAAAGTACCACACAGAGAAGAGATGGTAATAAAGATTGCTATTTAAAATATATCTTAATGGCAATGTAACAGTAAATATAAAAACTCTTCTCCAGGCTATCTCCACAATTACTATTTTTTTAATCAGACAAAGAATGATAATAAGAGTACAGGGAATGAATAAACAGCATGTTTGAGTTTGTAGTTTGCGAAGTTTGTTGAAGTAATCTTATTTTTAAAACCGTTCATGGTAACATTTGTGAAGAAAACAAAATATATAAGAATCACTGATGTGTCGTACGTATTTTTTTAACATGAATTTTAAATTACGAGTAATCGGGTACTCGTTTTTTGTGGGCTAGAGTACTCGACTACAAAATTACTTAATAAAACACATCCCTAGTATGCATGGAAGATTTTATGAGTACCCTGTATGTTTGGACAGAAAGACTGAGTGGCTAGGAGTTTGTCTGTCTGGCCATCCATGTGTGACAATCCATCTGTGACAAGTGCTTGTCTTAAAGTCAAAGCCACTCAGAGAAACATTGGGCGGTGATCTTTCTTCCCTATAACAAACAGTGAAGTCCACAAAAAAAGACTCGACTTATTTCTGACTCACTGAACAGTTAAGCAACAGTTACAGTGCCAAGAAACATTTAACAGTGGCTTCACATGCATCGGATGGGTGGATCTTTCAAGCACTCCCCTTTATCCTCCCTCCCAGGGTGACTCGCCTGCAGATGTAGCCTTGTCTTGCCATGCCAGACTCGTCATCTTGATCATTCACAGCTTCTGAGGAAAAATCAGCACTCCAACCCAGAAAAGCGGCTTTGCATAATGACGGCAATATGTTTCGCCCAAACAGTGGGAGGAATGACTGATGCAATAGCAGGCATTTTGATTAACAGAGGCTAATAGCGTTTCTACCCCACAGGGATGTTTTGATAGAACTGCCGATTTGATGTCCTCAGTAGTGCTAATATTAAATCTCAAATCAAATCAAATCAAATCACTTTATTGTCACACTACTGTGTACACGAGTGCAACAGTAGGTGAAATTCTTGTGTGCAGTTCCGAGTAACATAGCAGTCATGACAGTGACGAGACATAAACCACTTTACAATAAACAACATATTTACACAAAACAATTTACATAACAAATGTACACATACTTACACAACAATTTACATAACAAATGTACACAATACACACAATGTAGAATACATATACACTACCGTTCAAAAGTTTGGGGTCACTTGTCTGAAATGTTTCTCATGATCTTAAAAATCTTTTGATCTGAAGGTGTATGCTTAAAAGTTTGAAATTAACTTTGTAGACAAAATATTATTCTGCCAAAACATATACATTTATTTAATTACAAATCTAAAATTTCCTTAAAAAAAAAAAAGTTTTTGAAATGGATGACTTGGATCAAAATATGAAGAAAAGAAGCCAATAAGTGCCCAACATAGATGGGAACTCCTTCAATACTGTTTAAAAAGCATCCTGGGGTGATTCCTCAAGAAGTTGGTTGAGAAAATGTCACGAGTACATGTCTGCAAAATCTAGGCAAAGGGTGACTACTTTGAAGATGCTAAAATATTACATAGTTTTGGATTTATTTTGGATTTTTTGGTCACAAAATAATTCCCATATTTCCATTTCTATTATTCCATAGTTTTGCTGACTACTATTATTCTAAAATGTGAAATAAATAAATAAATAAAGAATGAGTAAGTGACCCCAAACTTTTGAACGGTAGTGTACACTAGATACGGGTATAAATATATATAAACACTAATTGAATTGGGAGAATATATTGACAGAGTGATGATTAATAAGTGCAGTGCTGATTGTTGATCGTGAGAGATCATGTGTTCAAAAGTCTTATTGCTTGTGGGAAGAAGCTGTCATGTAGTCGACTGGTGCGGGTCCTGATGCTGCGATACCGCCTGCCTGATGGAAGCAGTGAAAGCAGCCCATGACTCGGGTGACTGGAGTCTCTGATGATCCTCCGAGCTTTATTCACACACCGTCTGTTATATATATCCTGGAGGGAGGGAAGCTCACCTCCGATGATGTTTCTGAACATCTGTCTTAACGTATGGCAGTTCTTAGCTGCATCATAACACAGACATCAGATCAGATATTAATTTTACTAGAAATGGCTGATAGGACTGTTGCCAAATTTTGCTAATGTTGAGATGAGCTTATTTTTCAAAGTCACTGAAATGTTAAATAGCATTTAAATTATTCTTGGTAGCACTTACCTGCAGATCAATGGACATTGGTCATAAAGTATTCACGTTCCAAAAATGTATGTCGTTTAATCATTAAAAATCTTACAACATACTTAAAACAAGAAGAATAAAAAAATACTTGACTACGGAAGGCTTTAAAATTTAAATGAAGAAATAAATTATCAACTTAATAATTCAACATTAAAATGCAATTTAATAATGGACTAATTCATTTTAATTAAAGTAATTTTCAAATTAATTTAAGTGGTTTAAAACTATTATATTTTATGTAGTTAAAAATGTAAGTATGAAAATAATTTTTCTTTAATTGACAAATAAATAGACATTTATGACTGTAAATTCATGTTTTAAAATGTAGTTAATATAACAATAATTTGAAAAATAACAATAATTAACCATTTTTAAATGCTATTTTTAAATTGCATTTAAAAAATAATAATTTGCCTATGGTTTGTCTTAAACCATAAGCCATTTACTTTTCTTTTGTATTTTTGCTGCATTCAAAATTGCATTTAAAAAATATTATTTAATTGTTATAGTTCATTTTTAAAATGTTAAATAAATCATTTTAAATTTGTCTCATAATTTGTCATTTTAAAAATATTTCTTGTTGATTTATTGTTATTTAACTACATTTTCTAACATGAATTAATCAATTTTAAATATGTCTATTAATGTGTCTATTAAGGCGTAAAAAAAGTGATTTATTCATTTACTCAAAAATAATAATTCTGTCATCATATACTCGCCCTCATTTTATTTTTCCAAACCCTGATCCTTCCATGGAAAAAAATGGGGAGATGTTTGGCAGAATGTTAGCTTCAGTCACTATTCACTTTGATTGTAAGGAATAAAATGCAATTATGCAATGGAAGTGAATGAAGACTGATTCTAACATTTTGCGAATTATCTCTTTGTGTGGTACATGAAAGATAGAAGGTTAGATTTTGGAACATCATGAGGGTGAGAAAATTATGACAAGATTTCGCATACCATACAGATTCTCAGGAAACGAACAGGTCTACCTGTGCCTGCCCGAATAGACCTGAGGGTGGAGTCTCCACTCTCCCTTGCGGGTAACCTGCCATGACAGCGCATCTGTTGTCCGGGATGTGACTGTCTCACAGCAAATTGAGATGCTGCTGACTCTGGAGGAGGAGACGGCGGGCGAGATGTGACATACAACGGGAGCGTAAACCACCTTGACAGTTGATGTATGCCACCGTTGCCATGTTGTCTGTCCGAACCAACATGTGCTTGCCCTGGATCAGGGTAGAGCAGGGTAGCAGTATTACCAATAACTCAAGGCAGTTGATGTGCCAATGTAGCCGCGGGCCCGTCCAGAAGCCGGTGGCTGCGTGCCCATTGCATAGAGGGACCCAGCCCATCTTGGAGGCGTCCGTTGTAACCACGACGCACCTGGAGATCTGCTCTAGGGGAACACCTGCCCGTAGAAATGTGAGGTCAGTCCAAGGGCTTAAGAGGCAGCGATAGACCGGCTGGATGGCCACGCAATGTGTCCTGCGGCACCATGCTCATCTCTGGACTCGAGTCTGCAGCCAGTGCTGAAGTGGTCTCATATGCATCATCCTGAGGGGTGTGGCCACTGCTGAGGTTGCCATATGCCCCAGGAGTCTCTGAAACAGTTTCAGTGGAACCCCTCTTTTATGTCTGAATGCCTTCAAACAGGTCAGCACGGACTGTGCACACTCATTCGTTAGACACGCTGTCATCAAGACTGAGTCCAGCTCCAAGCTCTTTTTCCAGTTGACCGGATGCCCTAGCCGGCTGAGGTGCGTGAGCACCAGGACACAACACATCCGGAGAGTGAGCTAGAATTAGCCTGTCGAGATAGTTGAGGGTGCGAATGCCCACTTCCCTTAGCTGGGCAAGGGCTGCCTCTGCAACCTTCGTGAAGATGCGAGGGGACGGGGACAGGGCGAAAGGGAGGACCTTGTACTGGTACACCCGACCCTCGAACGCAAACCTCAGAAAGGGTCTGTGTCAAGGTAGAATCGAGATGTGATGTACACGTCCTTCAGATCTACCGCTGCGAACCAATCTTGATGCCAGACGCGGTCTTTTTGCATCAGCATCTTGAACGGGAGTCTGTGTAAAGCCTGGTTCAGTAATCACAGGTCCAAGATTGGCCGCCCACCCACCGCCTTTCTTTGGTACAATGAAGTCTTCATCACAGCCGGAGATAAATGCTCTATCGCACCCTTCCATAGGAGGGTAGCAATTTCTGCACGCATGGTAGTGGCATTCTCGACCCTTCACCAAAATGAAGTGGACGCCGCTGAACCTGGGCAGTCGCCTGGCAAACTATATAGCATAGCCAAGTCAGACGGTACAGGTCAGCCATCGTGATGGATTTCTCAGGGGTGCTTCCTCGGGTTCTTGGCGTTTGGCCGTTAGACGGGTGGTGTCTGCTTCCTGCGGTGGATTCGACACCGGGGCGGACGGTCCCCTGAGATGGGTAACCCAGGGATGATGAGACCTGCTGTTCCAGAGGTGGTGAACATTTAATTTAATTTAATTTTGTTGCGCGCTCAAGTAGCTGTGGGGTGGAACTACCCTTGTGCAGTTCTATTAGCACCTTGGCTTATTGGACTTGCAGGAGAGTCATGGCGTGCAGGGCGGAGGCAGCTTGTCCAGCGGCACCGTATGCCTTGGCCATCAGGGAAGACATAAACCTACAGGCTCTGGACGGGAGCTTCGGGTGCGCACGCCAGGTGAAGGCATTCTGTGGGCATAAGTGCACCACGAGCACCTTATCCACCGGGGATCACCGAATACCCATTGGTTGCCCCACCGTTGAGGGTAGTGTGTGCGGGGGAGCTGAAAGAATAGGACAGGGCAGTAAAAGGTGCCTCCCACGACCTTGTCAGCCCCTCGTGCACTTCCAGGAAGAAAGGAACTGGGGCGGGGTGTGGTTGTGAGTGGCGGCACAGGCCCAGGAGCCAATCATCAAGCCGAGAGGGTTGAGGGGAGAGCGCAGGGTTCCACTCCAGCCCGCCACTCACGGCTGCCCGGGAAAGCATGTTTGTAATTTTCACGTCAGCCTGTGACTGGGCGACCGTACCCGAGGGGGAAAGCCCAGCTGAGGCCTCTGCGTCCGACTGGAGGAGCCCACTCTCCGATGCTGTGCTTGAGAGCTCATTACCTTTGTGGGCCCCGAATAAGAGGTCGAACTCGCATGAGGCAGGGAGCCAATGGGGTGGCTTGCTTTCTTACGAAGGCAAGCCATGACAGCATCGTTGCCATGGTCATGTTCTCACTGCGAGACCCATCCATGAACAATGTCTCCATGTGGGCAGCACCCAGATACGAAAGACAGCGATCGTGGCCATCAGAAGGGGAGAGATAATGACCGCAACCAGGAATAACACACAAACGGAAAGGCATTTTAAAAAGACACGTCTTTAAAAAGACGTTTCCGTGTGTGCCACTCTTTTAGAATATACTCTTTTATGATACTCTTTTAGAATATACTCTTTTAGGTTTTTGCCGATGTGCCCAGGGGTGATCTGTTCAGTGCAATTTTTCATATTGAACTGTTTCCGTTGGAGCTGTTCTGTGCATGTTGTGTACTTGTGTACAGTAAACATAGAGGCATTTGGATGTTTGCTTACAGGGAATTTGTGTGTTAATCATTTGTCAAATGAGAGCCTTCTGAAGTCACAGTAGTCAAGTGGGGATTTTAATTCATCCCAGTGATCTATTGAGCCTATTCACCAAAAGAAACATTAAGATTTGTTCACTGATTGAGATTAGTGTTTCTTTCTGTAGGTTATATCCAAGGAGGTCTCTAATACAAAGTGAAAGCAACCCATTAGCATTCCCATTCATCTCAATAGTAGTTGCTTGGCTGGTGCAGGTACATCATTTGAAATTATCATCGAATCCAGCTGCAGCGCTGGCCCTCTACTGACTCTATAATGTGAAACACAAAGTATGACCAGGGTAGTCTGATTCATCATTGAATGACTCTAATGGGCAGGGTCTTTTGAATCTTCAGCATGAAATATACTGGGTGAATTCCAATCGAATGTTATTATCCCTATGCCCTACTCAAAATGAAGGACAGAGCTCTTGATGTGGGCTCCCTGAAGGGAGCTTGACATTACAATTTGAATTTAGCCATCATTAAACGTCTTGTGACAGGGCCCTTTGTGAAAAATATTACTTTCTTACTTTTGTTTGGAACGACCCTTTGTGTGGCATCCCCTTCTCGAAGTGCCCTTCAAGGGCACAAAAATACCATTTGGAAATGACCACAGTAGGACCAGGGTCTCATTCCCAAACTAATGACTCGCTTGAGTTGATTCTTGTGGATGTACAGCGCGAATATGTCAGGGGCTCCCGAACAAGTGACTCTTATGAACCGGTTCTTTTAAGTGAATCAAAACACGTCAGAGCCCTACAGAAAAAGGGTAATTGGCAAAACATCTACTGTAACTCTAGCCTGTAGCTCAAAAAAACATGCATTTTTAAAGGCCATATATCTATATGTTGCTTGCACATATATTGCAAATAAATATGTATACAGAACTAACAATGCACAATACATTTACAGTTTTTATTAATCTTAGTTCATGTTAATTTCAAAACATACATTTTATACATCAAAACATACAGAAAATACATTTCTCATATCAAAAGTTGTTTGTTTACATTAGTAAATGCATTATGAACTAACTACAATAAACAACTGTATTTTAACTAATATTAACAAAGATTAATAAATACTGTAAACAATATATTGTTAATCGTATGATCATGATGCCTAATGCATTAACTAATATTAACGAATAGAACCTTATTGTAAAGTGTTATCAAAAAATGACAATTTAAAAAGTGTCAGAGATAGATTTATTATGAGGGCTTTTCTAAGGACCCATCAATACACACCTGTGTCAGACGCTTTTGGAGTGTCTCATTTGCATTGCGTCATAAACATACAGTTTTTAGGTCGTTGTGTCAAGTTAAACATAGTTTGAAGCTTAGAAAAACACATCTTGAGGTCCCTGAATTCATATTTGCGCTCCAAAAATCTGTGTTTGAATGCAAGAACGTTTTCTCGTCTTGTGCTCTCTGCTGTTGGTGAGTGTGTTTTTTTTTCTCTGTATAACCACATTGCCCAAACAGCTGATGTTTCGCTTACTGCCCCCTGGAGAGGTGGTACTTCAAGCTTGAATTGCTCAGATGGAAGGAATATTCCTTATCACGGTCCGGGGAATTTTTTTTACGCATAATTTTTTAATATAATATATATATATATATATATATATATATATATATATATGTATGTATATATGTGTGTGTGTGTGTGTGTGTGTGTGTGTGTAAAAAATATTGTATTGCATTGTATAGTACAATATAACACTCACGATTCAATATCATATGAATTTTACGTTACATAAAAATGTTTAACTCAAAACACTGATTCGTTCAGTAAGTTCATTCAATCTATTAAATGTTCCTTCACAGACCACCTTATGTGTTTGAAGGCAGAAAAGTCACTAAAGCAGTCAAGAATTTTACAAATGTGGGACATACAACCTTCACATGCTATCAGAATTTTAAGATTTCATTCAGACAGTAGTAAAGCCCAAACCATGTTTATTGGCAGACACAATGAAGGTTCCACTCGCTGATACAGCAAGATCACTTTTGTTTTGCTACAAATACTTTTTGCTTGTTTTATTGCCACTTCCCCTCAAAGGATCTCTTGGCTTCCTGGTTTTGAGGGCTGTAGTTGTTTTTGGGGGGAGATAATATTATATAAACTGTACTGAGCAATTGTTATCAGTTCCCCGTCTGTCGCTCACTTCGACGTTGTGTCGAAGAAGCGACACTAGGGGTCTCTCTTGAGCGCCGAAAGATACCTCTGATCTATGAAAAAAGGCCAATGAGAGTTGGCGAACAGTATTTGCATACTCCGCCTCTGGATACGGATATAAAGGCGAGAGAAATACGCTCGTTCATTCAGTAATTTTCTTCGGAGCCGAAGGTCGTGTTTATGCTGACTGCTGCGTATTACACTGCTGATCCTGCTTCTGATCCTCTGACGCTCTGCTGCTGTTGGATTTACGGCGCACTACAGCGGCTGTTTTTCTCTTCTCTGCCGGCGTGCAGTTTGCCCCTGGGCGCTTCGACAGTGCAGAGTTTGAAAGAGTTTCTCAATATAAAGAGTTATATTTCTCATAAAGAGTTTATTTCTCTAAAAGAGCAATACATAGCGGTGTTGAACGCCCTTTTCAGGGCGCGTCTTTTTAAAGATGCCATTCAACCCCTGTGTAGTTCCTGGATGCGGTAGAGTGCTCTCCGCTTCTGACGGCCACAGGCGCTGTCTCGTGTGTCTGGGCGCCGATCACACCGAGGCTGCGTTTGTGGATGGCTCATGTTCTCATTGTGAGAACATGACCATGGTAACGTTGCGGTCGCGGCTTGCTTTCAATAGAAAGCACGCCACTCCAGCCGCCCCCCGTATCGCTCCTTCTTCCCACGGGATTGAGGACGATGCGGTTGGCGCTGGAGGCGATTTGGGGAGGGCAGCGGGTGCGCTTCCGCCGGGCACGTCCCCTCGGACCACCCGCCCCCCCGACACGCTCATTTACCTCCGTCCAGTCTCGAGGTAACGGCGACTCGCCTCCGGGCCGGTCTGCCTATCCTCTTGAGCCTGAAGCCGATGAGCTCGCCGCTCCATCGGAGAGCGCGGCGTCTGACGCTGACTCCTCCCCTGGACTGCCGCCTTCGGGCCAGCAGGCCCAGGTTGAGGCGGATGCGCAGATGTCCGACATGCTTGCCCGGGCCGCCGTCGGGGTGGGGTTGGACTGGAAACCTCCACCCTCCCCACACCCGTCACGGTTGGATGACTGGTTCCTGGGGTCTGGGCGCCGCTCACAGCCACGCCCCCCCCGGTCCCGTTTTTCCCGGAAGTGCATGACGAGCTGACGTCGTCATGGAGAGCCCCGCTCTCCGTCCGTCAAAAGCCCTGCTCGTCCGCTCTCGCTACCCTCGACGGCGGAGAGGCCCACGGGTACACGGTGATTCCCCAGGTGGATAGGGCAGTTGCGCTCCATCTTTGTCCCGGTGACCCTACCACCTGGCGCGGGCACCCTGTACCCCCTTCCAAGGCCTGTAGGACTTCATCCTCCCTCAACAACAAAGCCTACAGCGCCGCGGGACAGGCCGCCTCCTCCCTGCACGCCATGGCTCTCCTGCAAGTCCACCAGGCCAAGGCGCTCAGAGATCTGCACGAGGGTAGCCCTGATCCCGACGTGTTGCAGGAACTGCGCTCAGCGACCGACCTCGCCCTCAGGGCCACGAAGGTCACCGCGCAGGCACTCGGGCAGGCGATGGCCACCCTAGTGGTCCAGGAACGTCATCTGTGGCTCAACCTGGTCGAGATGCGTGAGGCCGACAAAGTTCGCTTCCTCGACGCCCCTGTCTCCCAGCTTGGCCTCTTCGGCGACACCGTCGAGGACTTTGCCCAGCAGTTCTCCGCGGTGAAAAGACAGACGGAGGCCATCTCACACATCCTGCCTCGCCGCAAACCTGCCGCCAGGGCCACTGCCCCGTCTGCTCGCCGAGGGCGTCCTCCTGTGGCTAAGAAATCTCAACCCGGGCCCAGCTCTCAGCCCCTGCGTCGAGCACACCGCAAGAAGCAGATGCCCCCCGTCTCCCGGACTCCCTCGAGGACCCGGAAGGCTCCCAGGCGGTCCTGAAACGGACGACCCAGCGACGCAGAAATTAGCTCCGGAGGTGGTAAGACCACTCCGTCCCCCGGTGGAGGGCCGGGAGGAGAATCTTTTGTTTCTAAACAATTTAATTTGCCGCCCCCCCTTAGATGGGGTTGCGGTACCCACATTCTCAGTAAAAGAGCTATTTCCTGTGTCTCTGGGTCACCTGGCCCGCAAATGCCGTTCTCACGGTACTTTGCCCTTAGATCCCGACAGTCCTGGCCTCCTGGACACGGACCACCCGTCTTCAGCCCCACGACTGTCCCCCGGCCGGCCGGTTCCGATGAGTCTAGAGGACGCCTACCCAGGACCTCCTCCTCAGTCGCTAACCCGCCCCCTGCCGGGTGTGCAGAGCAAGGTAAGTGCTTTGGGTCCTTTCTCAGCACCTCAGCCGCGGGTCGCCCTGTCGCCGCCCAACGCTGCCCTACCTGCTCCGCCCCGCTGCGAAGCCCCGCCGGGTACGTCAAAATTAATCGTCCCTTTAGTGCCCCTAGCACAGAGGTTGGACGCGTGGCTTTCACTTCCCAACCCGTCTCGCTGGCTGGCACGGAACATCCGACTCGGTTACGCAATTCAGTTTGCCAGGCCCCCGCCCCCCTTCATGGGCGTCCGCTTCTCCGCAGTACACGGCGAACACGCCCACTCCCTGCACGCGGAAATCGCGACTCTTCTGGCCAAAGACGCGATAGAGCCTGTCCCTCCAACCGAGATGAAGAAGGGTTTCTACAGCCCCTACTTCATCGTACCCAAGAAAAGCGGCGGCTTACGACCAATCTTGGACCTGCGAGTTCTCAACCGAGCGTTGCACAAACTCCCGTTCAAAATGCTCACGCAGAAGCATATTTTAACCTGCGTCCGGCATCTAGATTGGTTCGCAGCGGTAGACCTGAAGGACACGTACTTCCACGTCTCTATCCTGCCCCGACACCGCCCCTACCTGCGGTTTGCGTTCGAGGGCCAGGCGTATCAGTACAAAGTCCTCCCCTTCGGCCTGTCTCTGTCCCCTCGCGTCTTCACGAAAGTCATAGAGGCAGCTCTTGCCCCGCTCCGAGAAGCCGGCATCCGCATACTCAACTACCTCGACGACTGGCTCATCCTAGCCCACTCGCGAGAGTTACTATGCGCTCACAGAGACCAGGTGCTCAGGCACCTCAGCCGTCTGGGGCTTCAGGTCAACTGGGAAAAGAGCAAGCTCACTCCAGTTCAGAGCGTCTCTTTTCTCGGGATGGAGTTAGACTCGGTCTCAATGTCCGCACGTCTCACAAAGGAGCGTGCTCAGTCAGTGTTGAACTGCCTCGCCGCCCTCAGGCCGGGCACAGCGGTCCCCTTAAAACTTTTCCAGAGGCTCCTGGGGCATATGGCATCCGCCGCGGCGGTCGCGCCGCTGGGCTTGATGCATAAGAGACCGCTCCAACACTGGCTTCGGACCCGAGTCCCGAGACGAGCATGGCGCCGCGGCACGCACCGGGTAACAATCACCCCCGCCTGCCGACAAACATTCAACCCCTGGACAGACCTCTGTTTCTTATGGGCTGGAGTACCCCTACAGCAGGTGTCCAGACACGTCTTGGTCACAACCGACGCCTCCAGATTGGGTTGGGGCGCCGTTTGCAACGGGCACGCAGCCTCAGGCCATTGGAAAGGGGCCCAGCTGCGTTGGCACATCAACTGCCTCGAGTTGTTGACCGTCCTCTTTTCCCTGCGGAGGTTTCTCCCGTTAATCCGGGACAAACATGTCCTAGTCAGGTCGGACAGCACCACTGCGGTCGCGTACATAAATCGCCAAGGCGGCGTACGCTCCCGTCACATGTCACAACTCGCCCGTTGTCTCCTCCTTTGGAGCCAGCACCGACTCAAGTCGCTGCGTGCCACTCACATCCCCGGCAACCTCAATGTGGTAGCGGACGCGCTGTCACGACAACGCTTGCCTGGCGGAGAGTGGAGGCTTCACCCCCACTCGGTTCAGCTGATTTGGGAACGGTTCAGCAAGGCCCAGGTAGACCTGTTTGCCTCCCGAGAGACCTCCCACTGCCCGCTCTGGTACGCCCGTTCAGAGGCTCCCCTCGGGGCAGATGCACTGGCACACAGCTGGCCGGTGGGGCTGCGCAAGTACGCATTCCCCCCAGTGAGCCTTCTTGCACAGGTGCTGTGCAAGGTCAGGGAGGACGAGGAGCAAGTCACTCTCGTGGCTCCCTACTGGCCCACCCGGGCCTGGTTCTCGGACCTCGTACTCCTCGCGACAGCCCCTCCCTGGCGAATTCCTCTGAGGAAGGACCTTCTTTCTCAGGGATGGGGCACGCTCTGGCATCCGCACCCAGACCTCTGGAATCTCCATGTCTGGTCCCTGGACGGGACGCGGAAGATCTAGCTGGCCTACCACCCACGGTCGTAGCCACGATCAACCAAGCCAGAGCCCCTTCTACCAGGCAACTCTACGCCCTAAAGTGGCGTCTGTTCGTCAATTGGTGTTCTTCTCGGGCAGAAGACCCACAGAGGTGCGCAGTTAGGTCAGTGCTCCTGTTTCTACAGGAGAGGTTGGAGAGGAGGCTGTCCCCGTCCACCTTAAAGGTGTATGTTGCTGCTATCGCAGCTCACCATGACCCAGTAGACGGCAAGTCTCTGGGCAAGCACGACTTAATCGTCAGGTTCCTAAGAGGTGCCCGGAGGTTAAATCCCTCCCGGCCAAACCTGTTCCCCTCCTGGGATCTCTCGGTGGTCCTTGCCGGTCTTCAGAGATCCCCTTTCGAGCTGCTAGAATCAGCCGGACTCAGGGCCCTCTCTCTAAAGACGGCCCTGCTGATCGCGCTCGCCTCCATCAAGAGGGTCGGGGACCTGGAAGCGTTCTCTACTAACGACACTTGCCTGGAGTTCGGTCCGGCAGACACTCATGTGATCCTAAGACCTCGACCGGGCTATGTGCCCAAGGTTCCTACCACGCCCTTTAGAGATCAGGTAGTGAACCTACAAGCGCTGCCCTGGGAGGAGGCAGACCCAGCCCTCTCACTATTGTGTCCAGTACGTGCTTTGCGTGCCTACCTGGAACGCACCCAGAGCTTCAGGCGCTCTGAGCAGCTCTTTGTCTGCTTTGGAGGACAGCAGAAAGGGAGCGCTGTCTCCAAACAGAGGTTGTCTCACTGGGTGGTGGAGGCCATTCAGTTGGCCTACCACACCCAGGCCGTGCCACCCCCCTTACGGGTGCGGGCCCACTCCACTAGGAGCGTGGCATCCTCATGGGCACTGGCAAGGGGCACCTCCCTAGCAGACATTTGCAGAGCTGCGGGCTGGGCAGCACCTAACACCTTCACGAGATTCTACAATCTCAGGGTTGAGTCAGTTTCGTCCCGTGTTCTCTCAGGTCCGAGCCCGTAGAACTCGGTACACGTCGACGATCTGACCGGGTGATCCGCTTGTTCCAGCGCCGTTTCCCTCTACCGAGGCAAAACAGTGCGCTTTTTGTCCCAGAGGACCCAGGTCCCTGGTTGATTCCTCCCTAGCACTTCGGACCCTCAGCAGTTCATCGGAGGAACGTGCTGGTCCAGTCCACTACGGGTACCTCCGGCTACCCCTACTGGGATAAGTGCTCCACAGATCAGGCCTCCTACGGGACTCCTCCTGTGTGTATTTCCGCGGTACGGTCACCTTACGAGCTGACCCGCGTCTCCCTTAGGCAGCCCTTCGCTGCCCTCCGGTCGCCGTGTTGTAGCAACTCCCCCCTCCTCGAGGCTGGATCTACCACCGCGCCATTTCCTCCCACATGCCCAAAGTGGCCATGTGGTGTATTTTGCCACCTATACCTCTCCTGCTGGGCGGGTGTGGCCTCCGCAGGGTCTTTTCCCCCTAAAAGAATAGGACTTCGGAATAAGACCCCCTTCCCTCGATGCGGTAAGGGCCCCGGCTGCTCTTGCTCTATGCCGAGAAAACATAGAGAGAAAAGAGGCCCAGCCAGGCTTGGCCCGTTCCCTAGTTGGGAGCGTCACCTTGTTCCCCCCTAGGGTAACCAAAAGGGTGCTGACGCTTTTTCGGGGCATTGGGGAAGAGTACGTGCAGCCTGAACACAGTTGGTCGCTTGTGCACGTGCAAAATACCTGCCCGCTTCTGTGTCAGCAGTACACGTACACGGCTCAGCGGATGGCGAGTTTTGAAGTGGACCCCTAGTGTCGCTTCTTCGACACAACGTCGAAGTGAGCGACAGACGGGGAACGTCTCGGTTACGTATGTAACCTCCGTTCCCTGATGGAGGGAACGAGACGTCGTGTCTTCCCGGCCACGTCGCTGAGCCGAGCCGCTGAGATGCCCGGAACACTCCCGGCTCCTCAGAAAAATCCTGAATGAACGAGCGTATTTCTCTCGCCTTTATATCCGTATCCGGAGGCGGAGTATGCAAATACTGTTCGCCAACTCTCATTGGCCTTTTTTCATAGATCAGAGGTATCTTTCGGCGCTCAAGAGAGACCCCTAGTGTCGCTTCTTCGACACCACGTCTCGTTCCCTCCATCAGGGAACGGAGGTTACATACGTAACCGAGACGTTATTCAACACGTTTCCTCAGAGAGCATTGTGTCAAGGATAATACATATCACATTTGCTGGACATGTGTAGAGCATTCAGAAAATATGAGAATGACAAAATACACACACACAAGAGAGAGAAATTAATCGTGGCTTTAGAATATTTTTCTGCGGAGTGCATTTCTTTTGTGGCCAAATAATATTTTGAATGCTTATTGTCAATAAATGAATAAATACTAACAATAAAAATTATTTGCATTAAATTTGTGGATTGCTATAGGTTATTAACACTACAGCAAAATACATTAATTTGTCCTCGATTAAATGATATCTATTTAGAGTAAAATATATAAAGCAATTTTGAGTTTGATATAGCTATGTAAACAATTGTTCTCATTTACGTATTTACATTTAATTCAGTTTACACATTTATTATTCACTATGCAAATATTGTTGTAGTTACATTTACAAGTAAAATCACAGAGACACGTCAGAAGCAACATACAGAAGGTTTTGGTGGTGAATTTATTCAACACAAAAACAACATTATTCAGCAAGGTTACATGGAAATGGTGTCTCTAAACCCTGATTCCAAATTCGGACTCTAATTGGTTGTTTTCAAACCCTTAACAAAGAAAAACAACAACAACAAGCCAGAATAAATGTATGTCTAAACACACAGACCCCAAATTTTTGTCACTGCGGTAATGGATTTATTTATGAATATATTTTGTTTTTGTTTTTTGTACGTTATCATCACACCAAAGCATACCGACAGCATTAACAATGTATGCACTGATTAATCATCCTGGAATTTTCTGTATTGATCACACATGGACTTCCATATATACAAACACTCTTGCTTTCACACTCCCCATGGAACTTCCTGCTAATGCTGAAATGGTCACTTAAAATCCTGTCCATAAGAAGGCAACCTAAACAATGATTACTATTATTCGTCAGTCAGATTACTTCATGTCTGCATGCAAAAAAGAAAATGCTGTGCAGGAAAAGGTTTTGTGGCAATTTTATCCTTCGTAGTCAGCTAAGCAGATACATCAAGAGGAAGTAAATGTGCTTTTCCTATTCCCAAGGCACAGTGGACAAATTTACACAATGAAACATGTAGTTAAGGGGTTGTGCTAAAAAAAAAACACCCAGGCATCAACCAAGCCTACCCTTAACTTCTCCCATGTGTCTCCTAGTGCTACATCTGGCGAGTGACAGGGGGGTATTTTCTCAGACAAATAGTAACAGAGTGGTGCAGAACTCTTCCCCTGCTCGCTTGATCAGCAGCAGATACAAGACTGTGGGCACAGAGAGTCCAGGAATTTCCTTCAGATGTTGGAGCAGGGATATTGGCTTGCGTGTCTGTTAATGGAAAAGCTGACAGGGTTGGAAGGGGGGATTGTAACTGCCTGGAGTCAGTCGGAAACATAAATATAGAGAGAAAGACAGAGAAAACAGGCCTCATGCCGTCTTTTAGTGGTGTCTTGATCTTCTTTTATCTTCCAGTCACACCCTCTTTTTCTATGTGAATAGCTGGGACTTCAGGTTGAGAGTCATGGTTAGGATGGTAAGTTGTCCTTAATTGTTTCTGACTTGTGTTTTTGTGTGAGGCAATGCATGTGACTTTCTGGCAGGCGGAGAGACAGGGCTGTGCTTAATGTGAACTGATACTTCATTGTTTTCGGGGGTGGATAGAAGTTTTCTATATACTTTACATAGAAGTTTGTAGTTTGGATTGTTGCTGTGTTATTTTTATCTCTCTCTCTTTCTCTCTCTCAGTCTCTCTTCTATTCAGTTCAGATGTATCAGATTATTCTAACAGTGCATTTTGCTCTCAGTGTATATGGCTTATGTTAATTGGAAGTGAGGAGAAAAACTTTGAAGGTGTTGTGCCAGAAGTTCTCTCAATTGTAGTCTCAGCCCATAGTCTGCTTATTGTCCATTTGCTAAACATTTTATTCATATCACACACAAAAATGGAAAACAGTTTCTCGTTCTGGCAAGCTATAATATGATTGGCTGACTTTCCACTTGGTACTGGATAGATGCAACAAGCACTTTTGTGTATGAAATAACCCCTGGTTTTAGAGGGAATATAAAACATCTGAATCACGGTTATCTTTGATTACGTGAATGTGATTTCTTTCTGGTTTCCATGGAACAAAAATTCACGTCTTTGAGGTTGCTTGCACACTGCATTATCACTAGCACTTCAGGAAAAGGCACAAGTCTTATCAAATTCCAGTAACATTTGAAATTATGCTAAAATGTCTGATGGGAGATGGGGCTAGTCAGTAACTCTCCATTATTTTGTCTATTTTTTTTTTTTCCACATCGGCCTATTCTGGTATCATCTTTTTTTAATTGGCTTGTAAAAACAAACCTCTGATTGATCGCTTGGCACATCAGTTGAACATTTTCTTCCTGTTTAAGTAGGTAATTCCTGTCCAGAATAAGCAGCAATTTGCCATTAAATCAAAGGTTTGGCTACCAAAACTATTAAAACAGTCAAAAAAAGGTTCTCCGTCTCACCTCCGTCTCATCTCTTTTTCTCTAATTCTCATGTCTGATTTCCTCAAGAGATGCTAGGCACTAGTACTACTCTATTTACCCATAACACTGTCTCCCTACATTTGGTTTCAATTACTTTGGCTATCTTTGAAACATGTTACTATAAATAAGTAGCAACAGGGTTCACTGTGAAAAGATTGCAGAGTTACTGGCAGGGTTGACAATGCTGTTTTACTCTGGAGGTCCTCTGACAACGCAAAAGTGATCGGACACTGTAAGAAAGGTGGCTGATGGCTTGGCAGGTGGTGGCTGTCGATTGTTGCTGTTGTGATTCTCTTTGATGATGTCAGGTTGAAGTGGATAGGGCTGATAAGGAGGGGGCGGGACTTTGTCTGGGAGTAAAGTAAACAGCTGTGAATGTTACTGAATGTTTGGTTACTGCATGCCCTTTTTAGTCAGAGTCAAAAACGGCTTTTACTCTCCCTGGACATGATCAGCAGCCAAAAATTTTAACTGGCTTGGAATCCATCTCTGGAATATTTTAAAGATTCCATTGAGGTTTGGAGTAGAGAAATAAGCAATAAGTGAAAATTTGGTATACATATATATATTCACCATATCCATGTACCATAGTATTTAAAGGGCATGGGATTACCAGGCTACATGTTCGAAATACAGTGGAATTTACATTGTATTCTAAGGTACTTAGAAGAATACCATGGTAATACAATGGTGCAAGCACAAAAAATATGCAATTACTATGGTAAAATGTCTGCTAAAAAAAAAAAAAAAAAAAGAATTATGCTAATACATTAATATTTTGCATTTTGTTAATGAAGTTCCAAAGACAATAGAGGATTACATGTTATATGTTTTTTTTTTTTTTCATAAAAATATTAGTATAGTAGGTTGAATATATGTGGCTACACTGTCAAAATCTGCCTCTGAAACACATATTTCACATATATCAAGTCATGTCAAGTGTTTTTTATTGTCGTTCAACCATATACAGTTAGTTCAGTACACAGTGAAACGAGACAACGTTCCTCCAGGACCATGGTGCTACATAAAACAACATAGGGCAAACACAGAACCACATGAGACTACACAGACTAAATAACATACCTATATAAAGTGCATGTTCAAACATGTGCAAAAAGTACGGGACAGTACAATAAATTACAAAAAATTAACAGGACAATGGGCACAGTGAGAGACAGTGCAGCGCAGTACACTTCAGTACACAGAAGTGCAAAAAGATGACAGTTTCTAAAAATGCCAAATGTAAACATAACATACCACGAGATAGTGTTCTATGGACATATCAGTTATTGAGGTAGCAGCCAGTTATAAATTGACAATAATTAAAGTGCAACTCAGGACACGTGTGTGTGTCAGTCCACTCTCTGAGTATTGAGGAGTCTGATGGCGTGGGGGAAGAAGCTGTTACACAGTCTGGCCGTGAGGGCCTGAATGCTTCGGTACCTTTTGCCAGACGGCAGGAGGGTGAAGAGTTTGAGTGAGGGGTGTGTGGGGTCATCCACAATTCTGGTTGCTTTGCGAATGCAGTTTTTTTTGTAAATGTCTTTGATGGAGGGAAGAGAGACCCCGATGATATTCTCAGCTGTCCTCACTATCCTCTGCAGGGCTTTGCGGTCCGAAACGGTGCAAGTCCCAAACCAGGCAGTGATACAGCTGCTCAAGTTGCTATCAATAGTCCCTCTATAGAATGTATTGAGGATAAGGGGTGGGAGATGTGCTTTCCTCAGCCTTCAAAGAAAGTAGAGACGATACTGGGCTTTCTTGGTATTAGAGCTGGTGTTGAGGGACCAGGTGAGGTTCTCCGCCAGGTGAACACCAAGGAATTTGGTGCTCTTGATGATCTTCACAGAGGAGCCATCGATGTTCAGCAGTGAGCAGTCATTCTGTGCTCTCCTAAAGTCAACAACCATCTCTTTTGTTTTGTCCACATTTAGAGACAGGTTGTTGGCTCTACACCAGTCCGTTAGCCACTGCACCTGCACTGTATGCTGACTTGTCGTTCTTGCTGATGAGACCCACCACGGTCGTGTCATCTGTGAACTTAATGATGTGGTTTGAGCTGTGCATTGCTGCACAGTCGTGAATCAGCAGAGTGAACTGCAGTGGACTGAGCACACATACCCTGGGGGGCCCCAGTGCTCAGTGTGGTGGTGGTGGAGATGCTGTTCCCGATCCGGATTGACTGAGGTCTCCCAGTCAGGAAGTCCAGAATCCAGTTGCAGAGGGAGGTGTCCAGGCCCAGCAGGTTCAGCTTTCCAATCAGGTGCTGAGGAATTATTTTTTTGAATGTCTATGTCTATGAACGAATTCGAATGAATGTGTCCTTTTTATCTAGGTGGGTGAGAGCCAGATGGAGGGTGGTGGCGATGGCGTCGTCTGTTGAACAGATTGGATGATACGCAAACTGCAGTGGGTCTAGTGAGGGGGGCAGCTGGGTCTTAATGTGCCTCATGATGAGCTTCTCGAAGCACTTCATGATGATGGGTGTGAGTGCGGCGGGACGGTAGTCGTTGAGGCAGGACACTGAAGACTTCTTTGGCATGGGGATGATATTGGTGGCCTTGTATATTATTATCATTACATGTTCTTGATATATGTACTGTATAAATACACACACACACAGAGTAGGGGAAAAGTAGAATTTCAGCAGTGAGTATCGTTTCAAGTTTTT
This sequence comes from Moxostoma hubbsi, assembly GCA_032164185.1. Classification (NCBI taxonomy): domain Eukaryota; kingdom Metazoa; phylum Chordata; class Actinopteri; order Cypriniformes; family Catostomidae; genus Moxostoma; species Moxostoma hubbsi. The sequence goes on along the minus strand of JAVLUX010000151.1, from coordinate 450,762 downwards.
CCACCTGGCTTTAGGACCCAGCAAAAAACCTTGGATGGCAGAGAATATCATCGTAATAAAACTCCGCCTGTGAAAAAAAAGAATGGAAAAAAGAGAAAAGATTAAAACTGGATACAATGCAGATGCAAACTATAAATGCAGATTAACAAAATTTGTAAAAGTTTGTGTATACATAAACAACAAACCAAACGAGTTGACTAATGCATTCTACTGTCTGACACTTAAGAATGGCCACAGCTGCTGAACTGCCGTACTTTTCAAGATTTGATATAGGCAGAGACCAAGGATCTCTCGCATTGAAACTGAAAAAATGGATAGTAAGATTTGAAAGATTTTTGACAGCCACTGGTGTAACCAATAAAACCAGAAAACGACAAGACATTTTCAACAACCAAGACAACAACCAAATCACAATGTTGAGTATGAAATATACACCTTGAGACAAGCTAATCAAAAACCAGGAGAGACAATAAATGCCTTCCACACCAGGTTAAGGCAGCTTGCAACAACCTGTGAATGCTCAAATGCAGAAAAAGAAGTAAAATCTCAAATCATACTTACATGTTCATCATCACGACTATGGAGGAGAGCACTAAGAGACAACAGTTTGACATTGAACAATTTTTGGATCTAGTCAGAGCATTTGAAGCATCAGAAACACAGGCAGCTGGCATTGAAAATAACCCTCAGTAACACCAGGGGGAAGTCATGCACATCCGGTGGCAAACCAAGTCATTTTACACACTGTTGTTTCAGCAAACTATGCATGGAACAAGACACCAGAACACATACAAAACCACTACAAAGAGAGAGTATTACACATAAAGTGAGAACAATACAGATAAATTAAAACAGCCCACAAATAGACCAAGAGTCAGCTGCAACTTCAAGTACTGACAATGATTATGTCTATGTCATGCAAGCACTTTCAAACATCAAACAACCTACTACGAAGGATAAAATTGCTACAAAGCCTTTTCCTACACAGCATTTTCTTTTTTGCATGCAGACATGAAGTAATCTGACTGACGAATAATAGTAATCATTGTTTAGGTTGCCTTCTTATGGACAGGATTTTAAGTGACTGTTTCAGCATTAGCAGGAAGTTCCATGGGGAGTGTGAAAGCAAGTGTGTTTGTGTATGTATGGAAGTCCATGTGTGATCAATACAGAAAATTCCAGGATGATTAATCAGTGAATACATTGTTAATGCTGGCGGTATGCTTTGGTGTGATGATAACGTACAAAAAACAAAAACAAAATATATTCATAAATCCATTACCGCAGTGACAAAATATCTGGATATATCAACATCCTCTGAACATAGTAATTGACGCTGGAGTCACAGTCAATCTTCTGGACAAACATGCCCATGACAGAATTAAAATTATGACAAAACTGGAACCAACAAACAAGAAAATATTACTGATATTCCTCAATATTATGGTAAGCAACACCCTCTTCCACTGCTTGGCAGGCTAACCACTTGTGTTTCAGTTCATAGAAGAACCACTAAAGCAACATTCTATGTGGTTCACTACTCCCAAAACAGCCTCAGAACTTGGAATCATTCATATTGTCTACTCTGCGACATATTTCAGACTAACCTTTCTGTTGCTGATCAGCTCATGATAATACCCATACATTACGAAGGGCGTTGGAAAACTGAAAAGTGTTAAAGTTAAGCAACACATTGATGACAGTGTCAAGCCTGTCTTCAAGCCGCATCATCACATCCCTTTTCACATCTGTAAAAAGGTGGAGAAAGAACTGCAACTCCTTGAAGATCAAGGCATCATAGAAAAAGTAGAAGTATAGCAATGCCTAAGCCCAAAAATCCAGAAAAGATACACATTTGCATTGACATGCGCTTGCCAATCCAAGTTGTAATCTTCGGTATCTCATCTGCAGCTGAAGTCTTTCAAAATACCTTTCAACAGGTCCTGCAAGGTATCCCTGGAGTCAGACATTTCAGTGACGACATCTTGGTATATGGTACCTCAGCAGATGCCCACAACAGATCTCTCGAAGCAGTTTTTCATAGACTGCATGAAAACAACCCATCAATCAAGGACAAATGTGAATTCCACAAAACATCCCTGGAGTTCTTTGGATACTTGTTCTAATCATGGCATCACAGCTGACCCCCCAAAAATTGAGGCAATCACCTCTATGGCACCTCTACAAACTCAGAGTGAGGTAAGAAGCATTCTAGGAATGGTCAATTACAGTGCAAGATTCATTCCTGAGTGTTCTTCAATCACACAACCTTTGAGAGAACTCACAAAGAAAGGCTCCGAATGGCTTTGGGGTAAAGAGCAAGCAGATGCACTGACAACTCTTAAAGATGCCCTTGTCAATGCCCCTGTGATGAGTTACTTCCACCTTGAAAGAGAATGTGATTGTTGATGCTAGTCCAGTTGCCCTTGGTGCTATCTTGGCACAGAGAGACAAGAACACTAATCAAGTTTATGTAAGCAGGGTATTAACAGAGGTACACCCAGACAGAAAGATAAGCTCTTGTCGTCGTCTAGAGCTGTGAACACATCCATCTATATGTGGTGATGCGATCAATCATTATAGTGATTAGGGGCGGATATGGCACGCTCAATGGATATAAAAGGAGATGAGGCTGACATCTCACCAAGCGCATCTTTCTGGGTCCTGGGAGTGACGTCATTTCTGATGCGCCGTATTTATGTCCAGGAGATAAGAGCTACTGGTGGCAGTCTCATTATGAATGTTTTGTGAGGGAGGGTAATTTGAGACTTATTTGATCTACAGTGTGTGGCTGGGGAGTACTTTTGGACACGTCAAACAAATGTTTGTCAATGTGAGGCTATAATTAGCACGCCATCAAGTGCACTGGGCGGCGCGAGTTACCATACGCAGGTATGTTATGCTTATTATAATGTTAGGTTTATGAGACAGTAATTTCTTAAATTGAAATTGTATTCTATTTTAATAGTGACACGGGGGCCAGGAGGTGTTGCAGCAGGCTTTGTGGGCGCCGTTAAACTTTATGCGACCCATTGCTGGTCCTGTGAATTAGGATTACCTGCATCCGGTAGTCATTGTTCGAACTGGAGCGCTTTTGAACGGAGTTGTATTCTCTGCAAGTCGTCTACGACCATCCCTCCGCCTTTTCTTGGAACGATGTATCCATTGCCGATTTGATCATTTATTCGAATTGTTTGACGATCTCATGTTAGCGAATGAGGGTCTCCTTGACGACTAGAAAGATCGCAAGTTCACAGCTTGTGGTGACATGTCTAAATTTAGTCTTTTCCAGAATTGACGTTAAGATTTGAGTACAGTGGCGAGAAGCTACTGGTTTTGTCACTACTATTGTGTTTCATTGCTAATATTATGTACTTTTTTTTGGATTTTGTTTGTAAATGTGTTTTGAGTATTTTGTTGTATTGTAGTCTATTATTACATTTTTATAGGACAGCGCTGGGCTGATAGTTAACCAGTATTAGCCAGTGAATGATTGTATCATTGTGACAAACTGATTCTTTCTGGCAGCATGTGATAAGTGTTTAATTGACAGACCATTACGTGGAATGTGTATTTGTGTGGTTGTTTGTATCTCATACTGTTCTTTTCTCTTCCATTCAGAATTGGGGTTCCAGTATTAGCCAGAGTCCTCTGTGTGTGGTGGTGGTTCGGCTATTGGTCTGCAGTGTTCACAGCGTGTGATTTGGTGTTGTGTGGTGAGAGCACGAGTAGTTGCTGTGTTTATTGGATAGGCAAAATGAATCCCCCAATTCTGAAGTGGTAGTGTGTGTGTGTGTGTGTGTGTGTGTGTGTGTGTGTATGTGTCAGTGTAACATTTCCATGATTGATGTGTTCTTTTTATGTTTGTATATTAAAAGATACCAGTTTGGCATTTTATTGTAAGTATTGAGTAATAAAATCTGTGAAGCGCTTATCCTTGTCTGATATCTGACTCAGCCACTGCGAATCTGTGTGTTTTGCAGTTGATGTATTTGTGGGTCCCCGGCCAATTTCCGGGGTGGCGTAGTTGGTTTAGTGCCATAATTGGCATTGTAGTAAACTCTTAATGGGGCGATCCCGCCACATGTATGTCTATGGTGCTGAATTCAACATTATCACAGATCACCAACCCCTAGAGCTAATATTTAACCATCCTAAATCAAAACCGCCAACACAAATTGAAAGATGGGCTCTCAGACTCCAGCCTAACAAGGTAATTTAAAAAGCAGGGAAGACAACTCCAGCTGACTATATGTCTTGCCCTCAGCAACTCCACATTTCCTCCATCATGGATGATGTTGACACATAAATACTTGTCAACTTTATTGCTACTAATGCAACCCCTAAAGCCATGATGCTGGAGGAAGTAAAGACTGCAACATCAGAGAATTGCCTGCTTCAGCATATCATCAACATTGCCCACACTGGTCAATGGAACACATTGTATGATCACTTCACCACAGAGCATGATCAGTCTGATCTAAAATCATTCTAAAATGTCAGAGAGGAGCTTACCATCCTGGATGACAGGAATGTACTTCTCAGTGGACACCGCATTGTCATGCCATGGGCCCTGCAACGCAGAGCATTTGAACTAACACATGAAGACCATTAGGTTTTAGTCAAAACAAAACAGCTGTTGAGAGAAAAATCTGGTTCCCAGGAATAAACAAACTTACAGAACAACTAATATCAGCCTGCATTCCCTATCAAGCAGCAACTGCTCACAGCAAACATCAACCGCTCCAGATGTGAGAGCTACCTGAAGGTCCATGGCAGAAAGTCTCTGTAGATTTTTGCGGTCCTTTCCCCTCTGGTGACCATCTTCTAGTTGTTTTGGATGAATATTCCAGATTCCTCTTTGTAGAGATAACACCATCGACATCTGCACACACAGTCATTCCATTATTGGACAAAATATTCTCTACAGCAGGTATTCCCAAAGTAATGAAGTCGGACAATGGCCCTCCATTCTCTTGTCAAGGACTTTCCAACTTCACAACCCACCTTGGTATTCATCACCACAAAATCACCCTCTACTGGCCACAGGCCAACGGTGAAGTTGAAAGATTCATGAGAACCCTCAAAAAGGCAACATCCACTGTCGCTGTTGAAGGAAAATCATGGAAACAAGAGCTCCACAAATTTCTGAGAAACTATAGAGCAACCCCTCATCAAACTACTAGGAAGTCCCCTGTTGAACTACTGTTTGGCAGACTCAACAACATCAAATTACCAGGCTTAAATGGTTCAGTGGTTACGTTGTACTTCTTTGTGAAAGGACAACTCATGACTCCCTTCAACCCAAAATCCTACAAAGTCATAGAAATCAAGGGAACAATGATCACAGTTCAAAGAGGATGACACAATGTCACAAGACATATCATCTAAAACCTCTGGAAAAAATTCACATCAGTTCAACTTACCAACTCTGACACTATTGATGAGACAGATGATCCTGATGATATAGGTGGACCACAGGAGCACAGAAATCTCCCCAATGTACCTGAATGTCCTGTACAAATGGAGAGAAGATATCCCAAAATAGAGATTGGAAAGAAACCCCAAGACTGAAGGATTACTTAGCCTGAGGCAAATGCCAAACAATACAAGGAAACAGTAACTGAGTTCAGTTAAAGATTATTGTGTTTTAGGTCCTGTGTTTGTTTCAACTTTTTGACATTTCCACCTTGCTAATTGCATTGCAGTTGTTTAGTCATAATTTGAAGTTAACACAATAACACAAAACTATATATACAGTATATATTTTTCAGGTATGTGTGAATCCAAACTTACATGCTAATACTCTTGGTGAATTACTTTCTAAAACAAGGGAGGGATGTAATGTGGCACTACAGCTTTAAAGGGATACTTCACCTCTGGGAAGATGAATGTGTATTTAAAATTGGTCATTTATATAGTATAAATGTGAAATTATTTTTGAATTTGAAGCATTCTAGACTGAGAAAAGGCAGAAAATGTATTTTTTACACATGTGGCTGAAAGACAACAACTCCCAGAATGCACTTGCTTTGCTACCCTTACGAGGCCACTCCCAAACCACGCCTACCGGTTACAGGTGGCAGTATCTAAAAATTTGATACAACTAGGCTTGCTTTGATACATCGTGACTCTATAAATCGTGAGTTAGTTGATAAATTGACTGATTACGCTGGAAGAACATTATGATGATTCTGGGTGTCCAAACTCTGTACATGACGTCTTAGTAACAAAAGAAAAACAAACAAAATACTCACTTTACACAAAGCCATCAGTTTGTCCCTGCGGGCTTTGGCTGGCGTTTCCAATTTATCTTCAGGATCCTAAAATAAGTTTCCAGGACTCCCCTGTCCATGTGTGGTACAAAACTTGGGTGCTCAGTTATACATGCTCAAGTTAGCGGTGCAGTTTCATCAGCGGATTCAGCGATCTCGTCCAGAAGAAAATGGCATCGCTGAAATTCACGACAGCAATAGGACTCTCTATCTGTTTCCATAGGCGCACAGCGAGAGCACTGACACCACCAGTCCGCCCCAACTCGAGTCTGGACAGATCTTCGAAATCCCCTTCTGCCATTTCAACTTCAAAACTACCTTCGCCATTGTGATTAGCCTACTTGCATACAAACTTTCTACACAGAGCAAGAGCCTGTTAGCTTAGCTTCTACAGAAAGATGACTGACACTATCTTCACATTCTGTGAGTGAGATCCCACCCCATATGGGCGTGGTGAAAACATGTGGAATACTGGCTGTAGTTTTAAGCCTCTGGCCCAAAAATCCTCCGATGATGCAAAATGACGATTTTTGCGTCATCGGAGGATTTTTTCCAGACTAAAAATACATAACTCTCTCGTCTCAGGGGGATATGAGTGGGGGGGAGCTCGGTAATTCGAAAATACTACTGGTTTTCTACTAATACAAAGCTTAATGCTAAATCCTGAAGTAACCCTTTAAGAAAGGGCTTTCCCAGAACCGCTTGCTGTCGAATTTTGGTCAAGCAAGTGTGTCACTGTCTGAGCAGGATCCTACTAATCAGTAAAACATTTGTTCGTCACACAAGGTTGTTGGTCTGAAGTCATTACAGCAACCAGGCCAATTTGGTTGCTTAGGGGACCTGGCTGGAGTCACTCAGCACACCCTGGATTTGAACTCGCGACTCCAGGGGTGGTATTCAGCATCAATACTCGCTGAGCTACCCAAGCTCCCCCACACATCTACTGAGTTTTAAGTTTTTACCTTAAAGCGATATGGAGGAAATCAAACATATATCATGATATATATCGTTATTGTGATATAAAATGAGTGATATTTTCATCATATTGCCCACCCCTAATATATATTTTATATATATATATATACACACATGACATCATATTGGAGAGAGTCATGCTAATGGATTTCTGCCATCTATTCTTGGTCTCTAAGTTCTCAGCTCTGTTTTTAAGTAAGTGACCTATGACATATTTTAACTCAGTGATGTTGAGCGACAAATCAAACTATGACAATCCATGCAGCAAGTTTTAAATTTTAATAACCCAAGTGTGACTCATTTTCTGCTTGTATTTGCATAGGAGTACATTTTATTACTCTAGCAGTCACAATTGATATTACCTTGCAACATTAGCTAAGTACCAGTTTACCTCAGCAAACACAGTTTCAGCCTAATGAGCTGTGTTTACATTTGGTGCTTGGCAAACTATCTCAAATCCTCAATTCCATAAAACAAAAACTTAAATATGCTGTTTGCATGAGTTTACACAGATGGAAACAATAGCTCTAATGAGGATGCATTTGTCTGACAATTGCCTCTACCTGTGAATTGTTCAAATAACTATCACATTTTCTGAATAAAAACTCCACTGTTATGGGTTCATTATACAGCTTGTGAATCTAAAGGACAGTTGTGAAAATTAAGACTAAGGAGCAGTTAAATTGGGAAAAACTTGTGAAATAATAAGTGTTTGGTTGTCTCTGTGGGAACTGTTGATTAAGTTATCAGGAAGTAAACTGCTGCACATAAAACCGGAAAAAAAGAGTTCATTAGCTAAGATGAGAATAAGTCAGTCAGCTATCAGTCAGTTCTGGTTCAAAAGAAAATTGTGATAGGATGTCATTACTCCGAAACAACAATATGAAAGCAAGGCTAGATTTGCCAGCCAGAATAATATTAACCCAGTTGTGATAGGAGAAAAAGAAGTAGAGTTGCCAAGGTGTACGGTGATACTGGTTTTACTTGTACAAGGGACAACATAGAAAATTATGAATGAAACTTCCAATATCAATACAATAGCCTAACAAATAGAATAGCCTTAAATAAAGAATAGATGTCTAATGAAGTGTTTGTGACCCATGATAAATGAACCTAGATAACGCATTGAAAGCCAGATGTTCTTTACCAATGTATCAAACTGCACAGGCAGCAAAGTGCGCACACTGACAGAAGACGTTTAATTGCAGGTAGCGATTATAATGTGTATGGTGGGTAATTGTAAGACATCTCGGATTCGGAAGGACAAAAGAAATGCTGTTAGACACACAGACACGTGCTTGAAGAAACACACTTTATTATATTTATAAGAACAGATGAAAGAAAAGCTGTCTATGCGCATGTCTGACGTGCTGTTTGTTCAGAGGCGTGCAGTCTCGTGGAATACGTGTATGTAAAGGGTTCTCTTTCTTTGTTATAGTCTTGTGAAAAAAATAATTGCAAGAATAGTATCATCTATGATAATTCTAGAAATGACCTCAGACCATCTCAGCTCAGAATATGCTCTGAGTTAAGTTTGCTTTATTTCCACAGAGCAGTTGATTGTGAGTGCAATTCTACATGGTCACTTTATAAATTTTATAGCCTACACATCTGTGATTAAATCCTAAAATAATACAAAAAGATGTTCACCTTGAACTATGATTTATATTTCAGTAATTATTATCATCATTATAATTATTATCTTCATTTGTATAAGGAATTTTCCACCTGTTGTCATAGATGGATACTTGCATAACGGTAAATGGAAGTATCCATCTATGGTTATATATGTTTTTTTTTTTACTTTTCTTTTTTTTTGACCACTTTTATTTTATTTGCTTTTTCATTTCATTTGAAGTGCAATCTGAATATATAAATGTTTTAAATAAATTACTAAAATTTTCAGTGCACAATCACTAAAGCAAGAATATTCACAGATCCCTCAGCCTGATGATGTAATTGTATATGGTGATTTAAATGTTTTTATTTATTTTTTTACAAAAATATATCATGAACACTTTTTTTGCAATGCGCCCAGCCCTAGGAGGGAACAAAAAAAATGTATTCACACATTCAAAATCATTACTCTTCCAAAGCATCTAAACTGGGGTCCTGGGATATAAAGTAATTAAACACCAGCATTAAAACCGTAACAACCCACAATAACGAATATCGAAATACCCGACAAGTAGCCCATGATAGAGAGAATGCATGGATAAAGTGGGTTCGTTGCCAAAGAGATTCACAACTGTTGAAAAGCCATCTTTCAAAAAGTTGAACAACACACATTTTAATTAAATTTTTAGTTAAAATAAATAAAAAATCAAGTTAAAAGTTTGAATTCAAGATGCTTTGCATTATTGTGTAGGCAATTGCTCAAAGAAAATGACAATGCCAGAGTACCACTTAGCATCCAACCAGCGGTAATACCGGCGATGATAGTTGGTTTGAACGTGAACACCGCGCCGGTGTGAAAATTATAATATTGTGGCAAGTCTAGTGGTCAGACTGTTCCAGGGTGGAACTTACTCATCAGTTAATTGAATCATTGATGAAAACATTGTTCACACCTCCAAAAATTTCATATTTCAAAACATTTGAAATTGTGTCTCTTAGATTAATTCTGTTCTGTGAATCTTTGAATCAACAAATGCGAGTTCATAAAATATGCAAACCTGTTGAATGTTTTACATTATTTACAACTAAAAACAACTTGCTTTACAAGTCACTTTTGTAGCCACTCTATGGACTTTCAACTTGAAATGAGCTCACATGAATCAATACATTGAACAACACTTCCATCTTTGGCCACTAGGGGCAGTTCTGTAAACATGCGTTGACCTATTTCAGCAGAAAACTTTCAACCTGCTGTCACCGCATTCACAGTGAGATAATTCTGGCTTCTTGCAAGACTGAAAGATTTAGTTCACTCCATAGCCCCTTTAACGCATACAGACTTTTCCAGAAAATGTACTGCATTTTTCAAGATAGAGGTAATGTGTGAACTTTACCATTATTTTGTATACCAAAATAATGGTAAATTTTGTTCTGTCAATTTCCCTTGATGAGAATATATCATTTCCTATGCATTCCCATACTGATGGTATGTGTGATCAGCACATGTGATACTTTTACCAGCAAAGGCAGCCCTATGATTTTCCTGCAATTTTCCTGGTTGCATGTGTAAAAGGGGCTCATGTCAATATAGCTGTTATTTTGCAGGGATCAGAACAACATCTTGTGATTTTGTGTATTGTAATCATTTGAATACATGAAGGCACTTCAGCACAATACATTTTTTTTATAAATGTCTGCATTAGATAAGGGGGAACAACCTGACCCTCAAGTCTCTATCTGTCAACATCAGTGCAATGCTTAGTGCATGAACAAACAAACACACTTAGTTGTGCTAGATACAAGTTTGAACACTAAAGCAAATGGTTCATGTGTTAGCTTTTGGCTCTAAGTTTTGCAGAGATGAGGAGGAATGAATGAGAGTATATGTTAAAGCAATGCTCTTGAAGGTGACAGCATGGGCCTGCAGCTCTACCAGTGAGCTGTAAATAAACACAGGCACCAGAAAGGCAGGCTAAACCACAAGCAGGTGTTTCATATTCTTTGGCTTTTTGACAATCCTCCTGTTTTTTGTTTGCCAACATTAAAGTATCATCCTCTCAAGTGATGCAACCTGCCAGACTCAAAACCAGAACAAAGGATACTCATGACATTTGTTATAAAAGCAGGATTTAGTCTTAAACCCGGAGGCCACATTGCATCTTAAAAATAACTGTTAGAAATAGTGTAGAGTGCCAATAGTCTACCTCAGTACTTTGAAACTAAATCATTCTGCCAGCCTGGTCTCATAGAATCACATTGCCAAAATTTTACCTTAATATTATCTTAATATTCTACCTCTAATTCTATCTGCAGTTGAAATAAAAAATAGAAGTGCAGCAGCAATGAGGTTTATTCACTTTCAGACAAATCTTGAGTCAAATGGCAGATTAACAGTTTATTAATACTATCTCTTGACATCGAAACACTTTTACTATAACGCATGATTAGAAAGATGATACATTTTAATGCTTGCATATACTGTATAATCACCCACATTTTCAAGCTTATTCCAAAGCAACTTAAGTTGTGCGGTGGCACAACTGATTAAGTGTTGGACTTTGTCAGTCAGGATTTAAACTGAGGAGCTGAGAATAAGGCATGGCCATATACAGTGGTAGGTCTAGTGCTGTGTCAGGAGGGACACAACGTCTCGTTCCCTCCCTCAGGGAATTAAGGTTATAACTGTAACCATGACATTCCCCTTCTGTCACTCACTCGATGTTATGTAGAATGAAGTGACACAAGGGGTCTCATTCAAAAGAGCCACGCACTAGTCCGTGTTATGTGAACTGACGAGATAGGTGCAAGCAGCCTGCTGCGTGCTAGAGGCAACTGTGTTGGCTGCACGTAGCCCTCCCCAATGCCCCCAAAAGAGATATCATAGAGATACAGGGAGTTTTCCTTGGGAGGGAATTAAGCCCGTGGAGCCATACCCAGTACAGAGCACCTGTGGCTCATAGTGGGTCTGGATGCGAATTGCTCCACAGAATTCGGAAAACATCCAGGAAGCGACGCTTAGTGGCTTACCTGGGAGAGAAGACTGGATCAACTTGGTGAAGGGCGCTGTGTGCAAGTAGAACACCCGGTCGGTTGTGCCACGTTACCAAGTTCTACCGTCTCGGACCTGACAAAACACGGGACGAGACCGGCTCAACCCTGTGATTGTAAAATCTGGCGAAGGTATTGGGTGTTGCCCAGCCCGCTACTCTGCAGATGTCTGCTAAGGAGGTGCCGTTGGCCAGTGCCCATGAGGATGCCACACTTCTTGTTGAGTGTGCACAAACCCGCAAGAGGGCGGGCACGGCCTGGGTCTGGTAGGCCAATGAGATGGCGTCGACGACCCGGTCTGCTAAAATCTGTTTGGAGACGCCTTTCCACTGTCTGCTAAAGCCAACAAAGAGCTGCACAGAACTTCTAAAGCTCTGCGTGTGGTTCAAAAAGATTGGTCCCTGAAGAGGTTCGTAGCAACCTTGGGCATGTAGCCCGGTCACGGCATCAGGATAATGTGAGTATGTGCCTGACTAAACTCCAGGCAGGTGTCGCTGACAGAGAATGCTTGCAGGTCCCCTACCCTCTTGATGGAGGCTAACGTAATCAGGAGGACCGTCTTCAGGGAGAGGGCCTTGAGCTCAACTGAATCAAGTGGCTCGAAGTGGGGTCTCTGAAGGCCCGAAAGGGCCACTGATAGATCCCAAGAGGGGAACAGGCTTGGCCAAGTAGGGTTCAGTCTCCGGGCGACTATGAGGAACCTGATGATCAAGTCGTGCTTATCCAAGGACTTGCCATCTACTGCGTCGTAGTGGGCGGCAACAGCAGCTACATACACCTTCAGTGTGGGGGGGTACAGCCTCCCCTCCAGCCTTTCTTACAGGAATGAAAGCACTGACCGAACTGCGCATCTCTGCGGGTCTTCTGCATGGGAAGAACACCAATTTGCGAAAGCGTGCCACTTTAGGGCATAGAGTTGCCTGGTGGAGGGAGCTCTGGCTTGGTTGATCTTGTCTACGACTGCAGGTGGTTGAACACACAGATATTCTGCGTACCGTCCAGGGGCCAGACATGGAGGTTCCAGATGTCTGGGCAAGGGTGCTAGAGGGTGCCCCATCCCTGAGAAAGAAGGTCTTTTCTCAGGGGGATTTTCTAGGGAGGTGCTGTTTTGAGGAGCATGAGATCCGAGAGCCAGGTCCGGGGGGGCCAGTAAGGAGCCACCAAGGTGACCTGTCCTCACCTGATCTTGCACAGCAACAGTGCAAGGAGGCTCACTGGAGGAAATGTGTACTTGCGCAGCCCCCGGGGCCAGCTGTATGCCAGCGCATCTGTCCCAAGGGGAGCTCCTGTTAGGGAGTACCAGAGCGGGCAGTGGAAGTTGTCTTGTGAGGCAAAGAGAATTATCTGTGCCATGCTGAATCAATTCCAAATCAGCTGGACTGGCTGGGGGTGGTTGCAGTTGCCAAGAATGTGAGTGCCGTGCAGCGACCTGAGTCATGGCTGACTCCAGAGGAGGAGATGGCGGGCGACACACGCTGCCTTGGCTATTTATGTACGCTACCGTCGCAGTGCTGTCTGAACGGAATAAGACGTGCTTGGCCCCGAATTAGCGGGAGAAACCTCAGCAGGGCAAGGAATACAGCCAGCAACTCTAGGTAGTTGATGTGCCAACGCAGCCAGGGCCCTGTCCAGGAGCCAGTGGCAGCATGCCCATTGCACATGGTGCCCCAACCCTGTTGTGAGTGTCTGTGGTTGACCACGTCTGTACACCTGCTGCAGGGGGACTTCGGTCCACAGGAAGCAAAGGTCTGTCCAAGGGTTGAAAGTATGACGGCAGGAGGGGGTGATTGTCACACGGTATGTGCCGTGGCACCATGCCCATCTCGGGACTCGAGTCTGTAGCCAGTGCTGAGTGCCAAGCCAGTGTCTCATATGCATCAACCCGAGTGGCACGACCACGGCTGAGGATGCCATATGCCCCAGGAGCCTCTGTAATTCTTGTAGAGAAACCGCCGTGCTGGGCTCGAAGTGAACGAGGCCCCTGAGCACTGACTGGGCGCTCTCATTGGTGAGGCACGCCATCACTGAGACTTAGTCTAACTCCATGCCAAGAAAAGAGATGCTCTGAACCGGGGAGAGCTTGCTCTTTTCCCAGTTGACCTGAAGCCCTAGACTGCTGAGGTGCCAGAGCACCTGGTCCCTGCGAGCGCATAGTATCACACTTGAGAGTGATACAGGATGAGCCAGACGTTGAGGTAGTTGAGTATATGGGTACTGCAGCCCAAAGGTGGTGTGACAAATGAAAGTAACAAAAACAAGGATTCTCCTCCCGGCCCTCCACCGGGGATGGAATGGTCTTGGTACCAACTCCGGATTGAACATCTGGGTCGCCGTCTCAGGAGCGCTTCGGAGCTTTCGTGGTTCTGGAGACGGGGGGCGTGCACCGCCTGCGAGGTGCTCGAAGCAGGGTCTGAGAGCTGGGCCCGAGTTGAGGCGGAGCTGTCTGTTGTTTGGTTGCAGGGGGACGCCCTCGGCGAGCATGCGGGGCGTGCTAGGTTGGCGCTGCGACATGATGTGAGATATAGCCTCCGTCTGCTCCTTTACCGGCGAGAACTGCTGGGCGAAGTCGGAGGCCGAGCTGGGAGATGGGGGTGTTGACAAATCGTGATTTGTCAACGTCGCGCATCTCGACCATGTTTAGCCAAAGGTTGAGCTCCTGGACCATGAGTGTTGCCATCGCCTGCCCGAGTGCCTGCGCTGTGACCTTCGTAGCCCTAAGAGCGAGGTCCGTGGCAGAGCGCAGTTCCTGCAGCACGTCGGGGTCGGGACTGCCCAGGTGCAGATCTTTAAGTGCCTTGGCTTGGTGGACCTGCAGGAGAGCCATGGCATGCAGGGTGGAGGTGGCCTGACCGGTGGCACTGTAGGCTTTCAAGGTCAATGATGATGTCAACCTACAGGCTCTGGAGGGGAGTACCGGGTGTTCCTACTGTGTGGCGGCGTTCTCGGGACATGGGTGGATCACAACTGCTCTGTCCACCTGAGGGACCTCCGTATACCCGTGGGCTGCCCCGCCATCCAGAGTAGTGAGAGTGGATGAGTGGAGGGATCGGTTTTGAGCAGTAAAAGGTGTCCTCCACGACTGCGTCAGCTCGTTGTGCACTTCCGGGAAGAATGGTACCGGGGGGGGCATGGCTGGGAGCGGCGCCCGGAGTCGAGGTTCCAGTCGTCAAGCCGTGAAGGATGTGGGGAGGATGGAGGGTTCCAGTCCAAGCCCACTCTCACGGCAGCCTGGGCAAGCATGTCGGCCATCTGTGCATCCACTACAGACTTGGCGGGCTCGCCTGAAGGCATCAGACGCTGGGACGCTCTCCGATGTTGTCATCCAATTCCGGGGGCTCAAGGGAAAGTGCTGACTGGCTGTGAGGCGAGCCACACTCATCCCGAGCTCAGACGGAGGCAAGCGATCGTGTTGAGGGGCGGTTTGGCTCGTGGGTATTTACCCGGTGAAACCGAGCCCGTTGACCCAAATCGCCTTCATCGCCAGCCGGGTCATCTTCAATCCCGTGGGAAGAAGAAGTGACGCAGGGGGCGGCTGACGTAGCATTCACCTTGAGGAAGGCGAGACGCGACCGCAACACTGCCATGGTCATGTTCTCACAGTGAGTACATGAACCATCCACGAACGCCAGCTCAGTGTGATCGCTGCCCAGGCACGTGAGGCAGCGTCTGTGGCCGTCGGTCTTGGAGAGATATTGGCCGCATCCAGAAACGGAGAGGAAAGGAGAGGAAAGCCATCTTGAAAGACGCGTCCTGAAAAGGACTTTCAACGCCATTGTGTATTGCTCTTTTATGAGAGTAAACTCAAAACACTTTTAGAGGAAATAAAACTTTTTTAGGAGAAGAACACTCTTTTTTTTTTTGTCAGTGAAAGTGCTGTCGAAGCGCTCAGTGGCGTGGAATGCACAGCGTGCAGAGAGAGAGAACACCAGCTGAAAACGTGCCGTAGATCCAACAGCAGTGCTTCTTGCCAGTAGAGGTGAGTGGAACAGTTGTGAACTCATCTTTGCTTTTGCACAACCGCTCGGCTCCGAAGAAAAATTCTGACTGACAGACCCCGTATGTCCGGGGGCGGGGCATGCAAATTCTGTCTGCCAATTTCACATTGGCCTTTTCCTCAAGTTCAGAGGTACGCGAGGCTCCCAAGGAAGACCCCTTGTGACACTTCATTCGACACAACGTCAAGTGAGTAACAGAATGGGAACTCGATAGATCATTAAACTTAAAAACCTTATCTTTTTGGGGGAACATTTAGCATGCTTTAAGTGCCCCTCAGTAGACATTTCAACTTGAAACTGCAGCAAAATATGTAATGAACCATGTAATTTAATTTAGCAAAATGTTGCCACAGTCATGTAACTTTCATGAGCTCAGGCTTTATTCTGCATAATTATGCTTAAAAGATAAGTGAATTGCAACTGCATAAGGGTTTCATTTGTTTAGTGGCATTCACAAGTAACAATGTCTCTGTCTGCAGTAGATTTTTCTTGCATTAACTGTTAAAATGGTGGAGGTCATAGGAGACTAATATATTTTCCAATCATTTGTCATTGTCAGAAAGACACTTTTAAGATAAATTACAGTAATATTTTCAGATTGATTTAGCGAAATATGGAGTGGGCGCAAAGCATTTTTTGGATACTTAAGCCACACTTAAAAATTTATGAATGTCATTATATTAGATGAAAAAATATGAAATATATTGGCATTTATTTAAAAGATAGCACAAACACACTTTTTAAAGAAAGTGTGTCACAAATGGTTTTGTATTTTAAATGACAAAATAATAGATATACTGTTCAAAAGTAAGTCTGATACAATTGCGACACTCTCTGGTTGTCAAATGTTAGGGGATACTTGAGGGGATTGACTTCATACATCCACAAAAAATGACCAATTAAAAGAATTTAGCATCATTGTCTAGCATAATTTGTTGATTTGAAATTTAGTTTAATGCAATAACATTAAGTGTCCATATACTTTCTGGGGCCACTGTATGTTCTTGCAAGTATATTTTGCTATTCTGTGATTTACTTGAATCAGTATTTCTTCTTTTGGTATACATTTTTTTCATTTTATTTTACTGCCAATCCCTGTTATCATCAGACTGACAACTGTAGTGTTTGCCACTGAGATGGGTGGAACATTGACATTGAAGTTCACAGATGAGTAACTCGCCATCTCTGCTTCTCCCCATGGAACCAGCAGAGTAGTGGTGTTTATCTTTGACCTGTCACTTAGCAACACATTTTACATTAATGTGAGCTAAAGAGCATTAGGCAACTGATACATGTATTATCAGTTAGTCACAGACTAATCTCACTGTGAAATTGGAAACCATAAGTTAACTCTTTTATTAGCTAAAATCTATCCGTGCTTACTGAAATTTGAAACACTGCCCCCAGTGGCCAGTGTTGTTGGCATATGGGCATGTGTTTGCTCCATTTTCAAGGTGTATTATCCATGGAAAGGGGACAAAAGCAAATTGTGATACAGTAAAGAGAAATACATATTTCATAAACTGTACATAATCCCAAACCTAACCATCAGTGGAGTAAAAATGTTGTGTAAGTAGGAAAAATGCAACATCTATATCGTACTCATCAATGACTTTGCAAACGTGATGACTTTTGGTTTCAAAGTGGGATCTGAACCCAAATCTCCCACACTGCTAGCAAAACACACCTCTGATTTCACCACAGGAGAAGGTAAACACATTGGAGCCGATCCAAAATTGTCTGATAGGAGATGGCATTTGTCAGTGAGTCAGCAATATGTGGCCGATCCTAAGGTACTGGAACTCTTGGAAACAACTTGCCGACTTCCTGTATCTTTCTGTATTATAAATATTAAGGCAAATATTCACTTGACAAAATACACATTGCAAGTAAGGCCATATTTCATGTAGTATGGGTCATGTTTTCTTTCCCCTTGCATAGTTTTGTTGATGTTTTTGATGATGAGGAGACCTCTACCAAGTCAAACAAGATGAGTGTGCCAAAATACGGTAGAGTTTGAAAGGGCACAGCCTTTGAGAACAGCAAAAGACAAGGGAAGCATTTTTCCCCTCCCACTGGTAAGCCTATTTATTTTTATGTCCTAATGTAAATGCACACTTTTGTATGATTAGCTGTTTTTTATTATATGGATTACTCAGTCTTGTTTCACAGTCCTTTTTACAACCCTAACAGTATAGATCTGTGACCCATTTTTGGATCGAAAGAAACCCATCAGAATCACTGTTTTAGAATATCTTCTGCAAGAAATAAGACACTGACTGATCTTTATTTTCTTAGCATCAATTTATTTTATTATAGCTTCCATTTCATTTGGTCATCTTTTAATTTTTAGTTTCATTGCTTTTGAGGGAACACTGGCTGTTTCTTTTGGCTCGTAAGAATGCTTTGTGGAAATGTAATTGAGCTTTCAGATGATTAAGAAAGTCTTAATCTGAAGCTTATTACTGTTACTTGGACAATATTGAACAGATCATTATAACAGTGAACTTTAAAACGGAGAGGAAAAACTTAACAATTACTGCATTGCAGTGTAATTTGAACCAAGTCAAATCAGTTCTGATTGATTGTTCAGTGGTAGTTTTATAGAAGGTTTGAGGTGGATTTTAGATGATTTCAGTAATGTAAAATCAGGAACTAAGCCATTATATATGTGGCTACTACTCTATTTGTTTTGGAGTAAAGTCTTCCTTCTGCTGGTTCAAGCAAAATGCAAGGTTTTACCTTCCCCTTGCACATGCTGTGTTGTTTTTCCTCAACGAGTCCCATTAGACACGCCATAGCTTCTCATTTAGGCTAAATCTTTGACCTAGTAAAAAGGTGCCCAACCACATCACTTTTAGACATAACTAAACATCACAATAGCCAAACGACTTGTATAATTTTTTTATGTGCATATTTTGAAATGAGCCAAAATGATGAGCCAAATGTTGCTGAGCAATGTCCTTTTCTGCATATCGCGGCACCATTTTGTGGTCCGTTCTGCATAACGCAGTGACTCATTGTTGCTTATCGTGGACAATTCGGCACACTTCGCGGCATAACCACTGGCACGCTCGGTTGTCCCGATGGACATTCCACCCCTGATCAGCCCAAAAGTGCGTCGGCCAACCGGGAAAATGCCCGGTATGCCAGATTACCAGTCCAGCCCTGCAGATGACCAAATTCACCACCATTCAAATACAATTCAACTCAGGGCCAACTTTAATAACAATAAGTCTGCCGTTTATTAAAATTACATTTGAAGCGTCATAACATGACAGATGTGCACTAAAAATGCACTGATTACACAATCCGAGGTGTGATGAGGGTCGAATGGGTAGTGTAAAACCCTATGATAAAGAATTTTTCATTGCACTCTTGTACACTGGGAAGTTGCCGAGCTGTCTGGAGTCATTTGTTTCAGAGCGACCTGAATGTGTATACTTGTCATAAGCGATTGACTCTGCTTACAAAGAGTGCAGCTCAAAACATTGTCAAGAGTAAATTGTATTCTGTAGAGAGATATTAGTCTATTATTTTGGCTTTTGAATTGTACAGTGTTTCTTCCTTTAAACTACACTATTAGAATCAACATAAATGTAGGCTATTTAAGCTTTTAATTGTGCAGAGCGTCTCGGTTACGTATGTAACCTCAGTTCCCTGATGGAGGGAACGAGACTTCGTGTCAAAGAAGCGACACTAGGGGTCTCTCTTGAGTGCTGAAATATGCCTCTGATCTATGAAAAAAGGCCAATGAGAGTTGGCGGACAGTATTTGCATACCCCACCCCCGGATACGGATATAAAGGCGAGGGAAATACGCTCGTTCATTCAGGACTTTTCTGAGGAGCCGGGAGTGTTCCGGGCACCTCAGCAGCTCAGCTCAGTGACGTGGCCGGGAAGACACGATGTCTCGTTCCCTCCATCAGGGAACGGAGGTTACATACGTAACCTAGACGTTCCCCGTCTGTCGCTCACTTCGACGTCGTGTCAAAGAAGTGACACTAGGGGTCCACTTCATTTCACGCCATGTGCTGAGCCGTGTACGTGTACTGCTAACACAGAAGCGGGCAGGTATTCTACGTGCACCGGCGACCAACTGTGTTCAGACTGCACGTACACTTCCCCAATGCCCCAAAAACGTTGTCAGAATCCTTTTGGTTACCCTAGGGGGGAACAAGGTGACCAAGCCTGGCTGGGCCTCTTTTCTCTCTATGTTTTCTCGGCATAGAGCAAGAGCAGCCGGGGCCCTTACTGCATCGAGGGAAGGGGGTCTTACCCGAATTCCTATTCTTTCAGGGGGAAAAGACCCTGCGGAGGCCACACCCACCCGACAGGGGAGGTAAAGGTGGCGAAATACATCACATGGCCTCTTAGGTCGCATGTGGAAAAAATGGCGTGGTGGTAGATCCCGCCTCAGAGAGGGGGGAGTTGCTACAACATGGCGACCGAAGGGCAGCGAAAAAGACTGCCTAAGGGAGACGCAGGTCAGCTCGTAAGGTGACCATACCGCGGAAGTACACACCGGAGGAGTCCGCGTAGGAGGCCTAACCTGTGGAGCACCTATTCAAGTAGGGGTAAGCCTGGGGTACCCATAGTGGACTGGGCCGGCAAGTTCCTCCGCTGAACTGCGGACCCAAAAGGGCTAGGGAGGAATCAACCAGGGACCTAAGAGGGGTCTCCTGGGAAAGAAGGCACACTATTTTACCTCGGCAGAGGGAAAAAGCGCTGGAAACAAGCGATTCACCCGGTCAGACCG
The DNA here is from genome assembly GCA_032164185.1 of Moxostoma hubbsi. Lineage (NCBI taxonomy): Eukaryota > Metazoa > Chordata > Actinopteri > Cypriniformes > Catostomidae > Moxostoma > Moxostoma hubbsi. Next base: position 430,094 of record JAVLUX010000151.1, on the reverse strand, counting down.
TCGACGTGTACCGAGTTCTACGGGCTCGGACCTGAGAGAACACGGGACGAGACTGACTCAACCCTGAGATTGTAAAATCTCGCAAAGGTGTTAGGTGCTGCCCAGCCCGCAGCTCTACAAATGTCTGAAGGGAGGTGCCCCAACCAGTGCCCATGAGGATGCCACGCTCCTAGTACAGTGAGCTCGAACCCGCAGAGGGGGTGGCACAGCCTGGGTGTGATAGGCCAACAGAATGGCGTCCACCACCCAGCCTCTGTTTGGAGACAGCGTTCCCTTTCTGCTGTCCTCCAAAGCAGACAAAGAGCTGCTCAGAGCGCCTGAAGCTCTGGGTACATTCCAGGTACGCAAGGCACATACCGGACACAGCAGTGAGAGGGCTGGGTCTGCCTCCTCCCGGGGCAGCGCTTGCAGGTTCACTACCTGATCTCTGAAGGGCATGGTAGGAACCTTGGGCACATAGTCCGGTCGAGGTCTTAGGATCACATGAGTGTCTGCCGGACCGAAATCCAGGCAAGTGTCATTAGTAGAGAACGCTTGCAGGTCCCCGACCCTCTTGATGGAGGCGAGCGCGATCAGCAGGGCCGTCTTTAGAGAGAGGGCCCTGAGTCCAGCTGAATGTAGTGGCTCGAAAGTGGATCTCTGAAGACCTGCGAGGACCACCGAGAGATCCCAGGAGGGGAACAGGTTTAGCCGGGAGGGATTTAACCTCCGGGCACCTCTTAGGAACCTGACAATTAAGTCGTGCTTGCCCAGAGACTTGCCGTCTACTGGGTCGTGGTGAGCTGCAATAGTGGCAACATACACCTTCAAGGTGGAAGGGGACAGCCTCCCCTCCAACCTCTCCTGTAGGAACAGGAGCACCGACCTAACTGCGCACCTCTGTGGGTCTTCTGCCCGGGAAGAACACCAATTCAAGAACAGACGCCATTTCAGGGTGTAGAGTTGCCTGGTAGAAGGGGCTCTGGCTTGTTGATTATGGCTACGACCGTGGGTGGTAGACCAGCTAGATCTTCTGCATCCCATCCAGGGGCCAGACGTGGAGGTTCCAAAGGTCTGGGTGTGGATGCCAGAGCGTGCCCCATCCCTGAGAAAGAAGGTCCTTCCTCAGGAGAATGCATCAGGGAGGGGCTGTCGCGAGGAGTACAAGGTCCAAGAACCAGGCCCGGGTGGGTCAGTAAGGAGCCATGAGAGAGACTTGCTCCTCATCCTCCCTGACCTTGCACAGCACCTGTGCAAGAAGGCTCACTGTGGGGAAAGCGTTCTTGCGCAGCCCCACCGGCAAGCTGTGTGCCAGTGCATCTGCCCCTAGGGGAGCCTCTGTTCGTGCGTACCAGAGCGGGCAGTGGGAGGTCTCTCGGGAGGCAAACAGGTCTACCTGGGCCTTGCCAAACCATTCCCAAATCAGCTGAACCGAGTGGGAGTGAAGCCTCCACTCTCCGCCAGGCAAGCATTGTCGTGACAGCGCGTCCGCTATCACATTGAGGTTGCAGGGATGTGAGTGGCGCGCAGCGACTTGAGTCCAAAGGAGGAGACGACAGGCGAGTTGTGACATGTGGCGGGAGCGTACGCCTCCTTGGCGATTTATGTACGCCACCGCAGTGGTGCTGTCCAACTTGACCAGGATATGTTTGTCTTGAACTAATGGGAGAAACGTCCGCAGGGCCAAAAGGACGGTCAACAACTCGAGGCAGTTGATGTGCCAACGCAGCTGGGCCCCTTTTCAACGACCTGCGACTGAATGCCCGCTGCAAACGGTGCCCCAACCCGATCCGGAGGCGTCGGTCATGACCAAGACGCGTCAGGACACCTGCTGTAGGGCTACTCCTGCCCGTAAGAAACAGAGGTCTGTCCAGGGTTTGAATGTTTGGCGGCAGGCGGGGGTGATTGTCACCTGATGCGTGACAAATGCTCGTCTCGGGACTCGGGTCTGAAGCCAGTGTTGGAGCGGTCTCATATGCATCAACCTCAGCAGCGCGACCGCCACGGATGACGCCATATGCCGCAGGAGCCTCTGGAAAAGTTTTAAGGGGACCGCTGCGCCCGGCCTGAAGGTGGCAAGGCACTTCAACACTGACTGTGTTGGTGAAAACCGCAGGAAGGGGTGGTGTCGAGGCAGAATGGAGACGTGGAAGTTTGCGTCCTTCAGGTCTACCGCTGCGAACCAATCTAGATGCCGGACGCAGGTTAAGATGTGTCTCTGCGTGAGCATTTTGAACGGGAGTTTGTGCAACGCTTGGTTGAGAACTCGCAGGTCCAAGATTGGTCGTAAGCCGCCGCCTTTCTTGGGTACGATGAAGTAAGGGCTGTAGAAACCCTTCTTCATCTCGGTTGGAGGGACAGGCTATATCGTGTCTTTGGCCAAAAGAGTAGCGATTTCCGCACTCAGGGACTGGGCATGTTCGCCGTGTACTGCGGAAAAGCAGACGCCCATGAAGGGGAGCGGGGGCCTGGCAAACTGAATTGCGTAACTGAGTAGGATGGTCCGGGCCAGCCAGCGAGACGGGTTGGGAAGTGAAAGCCATGCGTCCAACCTCTGTGCTAGGGGCACCAAAGGGACGATTAATTTGACGTACCCGGCGGGGCTTCGCAGCGGGGCGGAGCAGGTAGGGCAGCGTTGGGTGGCGACAGGGCGACCCGAGGCTGGGGTGCTGAAAAAAGACTCAAAGCACTTACCTTGGTTAGCGACTGAGGAGGAGGTCCAGGGTAGGCGTCCTCTAGACTCGTCGGAACCGTCGTGGGGCTGGAGACGGGTGGTCCGTGTCCAGGAAGCCGGTACTGTTGAGATCTGGTGGCAGAGTGCTGTGAGAACGGCAATTGCGGGCCAGGTGACCCAGAGACATAGGAAATAGCTCTTTCATTGAGAATGTGGGTACCGCAACCCCATCTAAGGGGGGCGGCAAATGAAAATTGTTTAAAAACAAAAGATTCTCCTCCTGGTCCTCCACCGGGGGACGGAGCGGTCTTACCACCTCCGGAGCTAACGTCTGTGTCACTGGGTCGTCCGTCTCAGGAGCGCCTGGGAGCCTTACAGGTCCGAGAGACGCGGGGCGTCTGCTTCCTGCGGTGTGCTCGATGCTGGGGCTGAGAGCTGGGCCCGGGTTGAGGCGGAACAGATTTCTTGGCTGCAGGGGGACGCCCTTCACGAGCAGATGGGGCAGTGGCCGTGGCGGCAGGTTTGCGGCGAGGCAGGATGTGAGAGATGGCCTCCGTCTGCTTTTTCACCATAGAGAACTGCTGGGCGAAGTCCTCGACGGTGTCGCCAAAGAGGCCAAGCTGGGAGACAGGGGTGTCAAGGAAGCGAACTTTGTCGGCCTCACGTATCTCGACCAGGTTGAGCCAGAGATGACGTTCCTGGACCACAAGGGTGGACGTCGCAGTTCCTGCAACACATCGGGGTCAGGGCTACCCTCATGCAGATCCCTGAGCGCCTTGGCCTGGTGGACTTGCAGGATGGGCATGGCGTACAAGGCGGAGGCGGCTTGTCCAGCGGTGCCGTAGGCTTTGGAGTTTAACGAGGATGTCGTCCTACAGGCCTTGGAAGGGGGTATAGGGCGCCCGCGCCTGGTGGTAGGGTTACCGGGACAAAGATGGATCGCAACCGCCCTATCCACCTGGGGAATCGCCGTATACCCGTGGGCCGCCTGCCATCGAGGGTAGTGTGAGTGGACGAGCAGGGCTTTTGACGAATGGTCTCCATGAAGACGTCAGCTCGTCATGCACCTCCGGGAAAAACGGGACCGGGGAGGGGGGGGGGGGGGCATGGCTGTGAGCGGCGCCCAGACCCCAGGAACCAGTCATGGAGGGATGGCTCGGGCAAGCATGTCGGACATCTGCGCGTCAGCCTCAGCCTGGGCGTGCTGGCCCAAAGGCGGCAGCCCAGGGGAGGAGTCAGAGCAGCGAGCTCATCGGCGAGCTCATCCACCTCAAGCTCCAGAGGATAGGCAGACCGGCCCGGAGGCGAGTCGCCATTGCCTAAAGGCTGGACGGAGGTCAACGAACGTGTCGGGGGGCGGGTGGTCCGAGGGGGCGTACCCGGCGGAACTGCACCCGTTGCCTTCCCCAAATCGCCTCCATCGCCAGCCGCATCATCCTCAATCCCGTGGGAAGAAGGAGCGACACGGGGGGCGGCTGGAGTGGCGTGCTTTCTATTGAAAGCAAGCCACGACCGCAACATTGCCATAGTCATGTTCTCGCAGTGAGAACATGAACCATCCACAAACGCTGCCTCGAGACAGCGCCTGTGGCCGTCAAAGGCGGAGAGCACTCTACCGCATCCAGGAACTACACAGGGGTTTAATGGCATCTTTATAAAGACGCGTTCTGAAAAGGACATTCAACACCGCTGTGTATTGCTCTTTTAGAGAAATAAACTCTTTCACAGAGAAAATTACTCTTTATAAGGAAACTCTTTTAACTCTGTGCTGTCGAAGCGCCCAGGGGCAAACTGCACGCCGTGCAGAGAAGAGAATAGCCGCTGAAGTGCGCCGTAGATCCAAAAGGAAAGCAGAGCATCAGAGGATATAAGCAAGATCAGTTGTGTCATTCGCAGCTGGCTGCACACACAACCATCGGCTCCGAAGAAAATTACTGAATGAACGAGCGTATTTCCCTCGCCTTTATATCCGTATCCAGGGGCGGGTATGCAAATACTGTTCGCCAACTCTCATTGGCCTTTTTTCATAGATCAGAGGCATATTTCGGCGCTCAAGAGAGACCCCTAGTGTCGCTTCTTCAACACGACGTCGAAGTGAGCGACAGACGGGGAACCACATTAACCAAATGTGGCAGGGTGGAGGGCGGGGCCGAGTCGTGATGATACACACCTGGTCCCGTATCAGGCTAATCAAGCCTCCGAGAGTGATAAAGGCCGATGGCAGACGGTGGTGCGACGAGAGCGAGATCATTTTCGGACATGTCCATCATGTGTGTGGGTTGTCTTTTAATATGAACTTTTCGTGGTACATACGATGGTAACCGCCGTTAAAATGAAACATTAAACACAAAAGTAGCACACTCGGGGTGTCATGCTTTCTGGACACGCTCTCTCTCTCTCTCCCTCTCAACACTTGGAGTTCCTTAAATGTCTCTCTCCGTATCACTATAACAAGACACAGGTGTTAGAGATAATTACAAACCAGGTGACAAGCCTTACCACTATCTCTATCTCCCACAGACTGACACATGACCACGCCCCCTATGCCACATGCCCCCACTGCTGACTCAGGCCGGAGCAACATCCAACTAATAAAAAGCACTGGCCGTTCCTCCCCTCCGACCACCTGCGAGAGAACTGTGCCCAGCCCCCTGTCAGATGAATCAGTCTGTAAAATAAAGGGGAGAGAGATATCAGGTGAATGTAAAAGCGGCCCCCCACACAGTGCAGATTTTACCTTAAGGAAGGCCTGTTGGCACGGCTCTGTCCACTGGACCGGATCGGGAGCCCCCTTTTTAATAAGGTCAGTCAGCGGGCTGGTGACATCAGAATAACTAGGCACAAACCTTCGGTAGTAGCCAGCCAGCCCCAAAAACTGCCTTACCCCCTTTTTGGTCTTGGGTGCCGGGCAGGCTGCGATCGCTGTGGTTTTGTCAGCCTGTGGACGCACCTGCCCATGACCCAAGTGGAACCCCAGATACCTAACTTCCACCCGCCCAATTGCACACTTCTTCTGGTTTGCCGTGAGTCCCGCCCGCCTCAACGCTCTCAGGACAACCCTCAGATGTTGCATATGCCGCCGCCAGTCATTACTGTAAATTATGATGTCATCCAGATATGCGGCGGCATATCCATCTCTTATCCCTCTCGGAGGCTTGAATAGCCTGATACAGGACCGGATGTGTATCATCACGACCCGGCCCCGCCCTCCACCCTGCCACACCAAGACTCAAGGGGCTTATGAGATAGCCGATCAACTGCTGTTCTTTGCACTTTTAACCAAATCCCCAGTTAAATTAAAGGTGGTGCATCGAGATGGACTCCGAAACTCATTTGTATTCGTAGGTAGTCATACGTAAGAGTAGTTCTAGAAATGTTTTTTAGAGATAGACAGATGTATCTGTTTTACTGATTAATCAGTGCCGATAGTTGCTTTTTGTAACTATCGTTTATCTGTAAAAATCTATTTCAATAGTTACCGATATTTAAACATTTTATTTTGTGATTTCAAAATAAGAGTCCCCAGTGTGTTTCGGGCTTGTTTACACTTAAAAGTCCCGCACTATGCACCAAATCTTTTTTTCTGTTTAATATTGGAATTTTGGTTGAACAAAAATCTGCATTTGGGATTTTATTCATTTTGGACTCTTTGTCTGAGCAAATAATTTTTTTTATTAGTCTTAGATAGGAAATATTTGTACACGAAAGGTATGCTTGTTTTAATCTACAGTAATAGTTTAAAGGATTGGACCTAAAATACAAATGGAAATCTGGCCCGGTAATCTTCAACAGAAAGATTAAAAAAATACATTATACAGTAATCACAAACAACTGTAATATATGCATCCTGAACAGCGCTGAGAAAATTTTGATACAAGACATTGCCTTTAATGCGCTGCTTCAGAAGACGTTGGACAATAATTTACACATAAATAATGATACTGATATTCCTTAATAGTCATTAAAATGAAAGTAAAAACATATTATAATGTTAAAGTATTTTCTAAGTGGTATAATTGCCCAAATGTTGGTTAGGACATTTTACCTTTTTATCACAAGTTGATTATTGATTACACAAGTTTTATCACAAGACATGCCCCTATCATCCTGACAGATATCTACGCTTATGACTGAAACAATGTACAGATGTTATGATTCCTTTGAAGTTTTGATTGATTGTATTATCTTTATTATAAACTGTTTGTATTAAATATGTTTAACTTCACAACATTTATTTAACGCAGTTATTGCATTTACCTTATTTTATATTATTATGGCTTCATTCTGTTCCAAATTATTTAAAGACTGTTATTTTGTTGTTATTCTCTCACGTTCATGTTGTTCCAAATCTTTATGTTGTTTTTCACAAAAGGAGAAATTTGAAAAATCTTTGCACAGATCTATTATATAAAGTTACATTTCATCATTACCATGATTGCAAAAAAATATAAAATACAATATATATCAAAACACTATATAAAAAAATAACACTATATATCATCATATAGTACAGTTTTAATAGTACATTTGAAGAGTTAGTTTCTTTTCTTTTTGCAAATTGACGGCCTGTGGTCGCTATAAACTGTCATTTAATAGAATAAAGCTATGTACAGATTCCTCAAAGTTCTCCTTTTGTGTTTAACACAATAAATAAATACTAATAAATTACTGAGTGAATGAATGAATTAATAAAAAAAAAAAAAAATAATATATATATATATACACTCACCTAAAGGATTATTAGGAACACCATACTAATACTGTGTTTGACCCCCTTTTCGCCTTCAGAACTGCCTTAATTCTACGTGGCATTGATTCAACAAGGTGCTGAAAGCATTCTTTAGAAATGTTGGCCCATATTGATAGGATAGCATCTTGCAGTTGATGGAGATTTGTGGGATGCACATCCAGGGCACGAAGCTCCCGTTCCACCACATCCCAAAGATGCTCTATTGGGTTGAGATCTGGTGACTGTGGGAGCCATTTTAGTACAGTGAACTCATTGTCATGTTCAAGAAACCAATTTGAAATGATTCGAGCTTTGTGACATGGTGCATTATCCTGCTGGAAGTAGCCATCAGAGGATGGATACATGGTGGCCATAAAGGGATGGACATGGTCAGAAACAATTCTCAGGTAGGCCGTGGCATTTAAACAATGCCCAATTGGCACTAAGGGGCCTAAAGTGTGCCAAGAAAACATCCCCCACACCATTACACCACCACCACCAGCCTGCACAGTGGTAACAAGGCATGATGGATCCATGTTCTCATTCTGTTTACGCCAAATTCTGACTCTACCATCTGAATGTCTCAACAGAAATCGAGACTCATCAGACCAGGCAACATTTTTCCAGTCTTCAACTGTCCAATTTTGGTGAGCTCTTGCAAATTGTAGCCTCTTTTTCCTATTTGTAGTGGAGATGAGCGGTACCCGGTGGGGTCTTCTGCTGTTGTAGCCCATCCGCCTCAAGGTTGTGCGTGTTGTGGCTTCACAAATGCTTTGCTGCATACCTCGGTTGTAACGAGTGGTTATTTCAGTCAAAGTTGCTCTTCTATCAGCTTGAATCAGTCGGCCCATTCTCCTCTGACCTCTAGCATCAACAAGGCATTCTCGCCCACAGGACTGCCGCATACTGGATGTTTTTCCCTTTTCACACCATTCTTTGTAAACCCTAGAAATGGTTGTGCGTGAAAATCCCAGTAACTGAGCAGATTTTGAAATACTCAGACCGGCCCGTCTGGCACCAACAACCATGCCACGCTCAAAATTGCTTAAATCACCTTTCTTTCCCATTCTGACATTCAGTTTGGAGTTCAGGAGATTGTCTTGACCAGGACCACACCCCTAAATGCATTGAAGCAACTGCCATGTGATTGGTTGATTAGATAATTGCATTAATGAGAAATTGAACAGGTGTTCCTAATAATCCTTTAGGTGAGTGTGTATATATATATATATATATATATATATATATATATATATATATATATATATATATATATACACACTACACTTTTTTACCTGTGGACATACTCTCGCAAACGATATGTAATATTTGTACGTCTCTTAAGTTGCAAAAAAGTAAAAAAAATAACATTTTAGATGCGGTCACTGATTTTGTATGCTTAAGTGTCCATTCAAATGCACAAAAAATTATGTGTAAACAATGTACAAATACCTATGAATACGTAAAGACCACCTTTATGTCATATGGAATAATGCATAAACGTTTTATTTGTGTTTGTTTGCAGATGACCCCGGAACAGTGCCCTCATAGGAACAATGTCCAGAGCACTGAAAAAACGCAAGTGTATAAACTGGGGATCTACGGCTGGCGGAAACGTTGCCTTTACTTCTTTGTCCTCCTCCTCATGATTCTCATCGTGGTCAACCTTGCTCTCACCATCTGGATCCTTAAAGTTATGAACTTCACTATAGTAAGTGCGGCCCTTTTTCTCTGGACTTTTTCTCTGGACTCTGGACATTACTGCCTGCTGGGCACCGATTCTTTGACTGACTTAGAAGTGAAAAGATATAACTGGTCTCCATCATTTGGACCCTCCAATCATGTGTAATTTCTGAGCCTCAGCCAGGCAGAATACAGCTTTAATTTGCCTTTCAGTGGTCAATTGGTTCTGGTTTTCACTCCACACAGATCTCTAAGGCCAGCTGCATTCCACATTCTTTCCTTCCAACCATGTGTTTACTGATCCTCTCAACCTTTTTCTGGTGTGCTTTAGGTATTGACTAATTGTTTGATGTTACAAGGGTGAAGGAAATATGTACATTCTGAGGCTCAGTTTGTATTTTGGTGCAGCCTTTCCCTTCTATTTGGCTTCTAAAGCTGCTGACAGTATGACCCCTTCTCTTCTATTTTTGTGTATTTTTCATACTAAATTGTTTTAGAAGTTTAAACGAGATATAAGAAAAATCTAAGTTTTCAAATGTGTGTGTATATATATATATATATATATATATATATATATATATACACCCTTTAGGGCTGTCAATCGATTACAATACATATACAAATATTTGCTGAGAAAGCCCCTCATAAAACAATAATTCAATAAATACATAGATGTCTTTAAATATTTAACAATTTTATATATATATATATATATATATATATATATATATATATATCTCATTGTCTTTTGTTTAATTTGTTATTTTGTGGAAGCCTGTAGGGCTCTTTGAAAAAACTGAATTTGGTGGAAGTCCTGGAACTACTTCATAGCCATTCGTTTACTTGAAAAATAATTGCACACCTTAGAAGCACACCAGCTAGACTGTAAGGTGCATGAGAATTGCCCAACATGACTGCCACATCTATGGCAAGTGCTACAGGAAGTGGGGGTGAAATGTCACCTGAGTATCTGGACAAACTGACAGCTAGAATGCCAAGGATCTGCAAAGCTGTCAATGCTGCACATGGAGGATTTTGCACGTGGAGGAAGTAGTTTAAGAAGTTCTGAAATTTCTTTTCAAAATGTAATAGTAATTTTCATGTTATTAATGTTCTGACTATACATCGTGATCAGCTGAATACCACTTTGGTGAATAAAAGTAACAGTTTCTTTCCATAAGAGCTAAATCTGTACATTATTATGACTATATGTCCCTAGGCTGCAGGCCGAGTGTTGTAGGTAATCACAGCAGTGCTGATTTAGGGCCATATCACACACTTGCTTGTGTGAAATTGCGTTGTGTTTGTTTTTGAGTTACCACAGTCTGGCATGTCTTATTAGGTCAATAATGGCAAAAAAGAAACAGCTTTCTCTAGAAACTCGTGTGGATGGAACTACTTTATTACGCGGCGGATCAGAATCTGCCATTGCTGTTTCAAACCAAATGATGTGTCCAAGACCCCGTTAGACTTTCAAAAATGTCACTTCACAAATAGTATCACGGCTTGTGCTGTTTCTACCAAGTTATTGGATAAACAAGGATGGATGTGAGTGTGTGTGTGTGTGTGTGTGTGTGTGAGAGAGAGAGAGAGAGAGAGAGAGAGAGAGAGAGAGTGAGAGAGAGTGAGAGAGACAAGCATGTGTGATCACCTGTTGCTGCACCCAAGCAGAGATGCTGTCAGCTTTCTGGAGATCAGCTTTCTTAGTGGAAAAATAGCCGTCCAAATGGGGGTAATTCTCCCTATTTCACAGTAGCTGGTGCGCAAGAGTCTTTCACTATAGAAACCACAATGTCCTCTGCCTTTTTGAACAGTACTTTTTTCTCCAATGTGGAAACTCCAGTAAGAGAGAAGCACCTTGAGTTGTGTAATTAATATCTGTTGTGTCTCTCAGCTGTGATGAGTCGTAATGCAAAAGTTGTTCATTTAAAGCCATTTAAAGCTATTTTCTAGCTGTAGTAGTAATACGTTGTATGTAAACAATGACTGACTGATACACTTCACATCACCAACTGCTCATATTACACACAAAAACTATATTTTGCCACAACCTGCTGGCTAACATATGTAATGCCAAAAAATTCAATAAACAATACATGTAAGAGACACTTATATAACTGTTAACACATATGCACTACACTTACACTTTAGTTTATAATGTCCTGGTTACTTCCATAACCTCTGTTCCTTGATTAATTGACACTAGGGGTCACTCTCGAGAGCCCGAGACACTGCTGATCTTTGATAAAAGGCCAATGGGAATTGGTGAGTGGTATTTGCATGCCCCTCCCCGGACATTCGGGTATAAAAATAGGGGATGTGCATACCACTTATTAGGTATTGTGCTGAGGAGCCGAAAATAAGGTTCCAGTCATTTCAGCGGGTAGTTCACCGTTGTGGCAGGAGGGACACAACGTCTCATTCCCTCCATCAGGGAATGGAAGAAGTAACCAGGACGTTCATTATCTGTCACTCGCATTACATTGTGTCGATGTAGTGACACTAGGCTCCCCTACAAAAACGCCACAACTAGCTGAACTGGGTTACGATGATCGGTGGTGTGAGACGGGCAGACTGCTGTGTGCCGCATAGCCAGCTCTGGGCGGGGTGTAACCTTTTAAGGATGAGTCGACTACCAAAAATTACAGGCTTGTCCTAATCATACCTCTTTTCCTTCTTTTTTCTTTTTATCCCCAGAAAAAGAGAGAATTCGCTAACCGACCGGGATGCCAGTGTCCACATCAATTTGTGTGTGTGGGGGGGGGTGGCGCGGTAATATGTAATATTAGTCGGAAGTATGTCATGAGGAGAAGTCCTATGGTAGGTCCTGCCCAATGGGGGAGAAGGCTCTATGGTCATGGAGACTGGGGCATAGGGGCCTCTGCCTAAGGAAGAGGCAGTTTGCCAACAGGGAAACGTTTTTCAGCGGAATATACGTAGCAAGGGGTTGCCTTTGGCAACCAGTGCATGCGGCGCACCAGTCACAGCACAGGGCGTAGTTAGCACTGTACTGGGTTGACAGTGAGTTTCTCTGCAAACTCATCTGCTGCAGGGCTAGGAGGAAATCAACAAGGGAACACATTTGTGAACACTGCTGGGAATCAACCACACACATCTTCAGCTCAAGGGAGGTGGCTCAACCCAGTGATTGTAGAATCTCGCAAAGGTTTTGTTTGTAGCCCAGCACGCCGCTCTGCAAATGTCAGCTAGAGAGGCACCACTGGTCAGAGCCCAGGAGGCCGCCACACTCCTGGTGCTCGCAGGGGGTGGCACGTGCCTGTTAGGCAACAGCTATGGTGTTGATGATCCAGTGGCCGATCCTCTGTTTGGAGACAGCACTTCCTTTCCACTGTCCACCAAAGCAGACAAAGAGCTGCTCAGAGATCCTAAAGCTCTGCGTGCGATCCAAATAACATGTAAAGCTTGCACCGGACACAGCAATGCTAAGGCTGTGTCTGCCTCTTCCTGGGGCAGCGCTTGCAGGTTCAACAATTGGTCCCTGAAGGAGGTCTTGGGACCTGTTGGCACATAGCCTGGCACATAGCCTGTCGGGCCCCCTCGCAGGCCTAGCAGTACTATGGAGAGGTCCCATGAGGGAACGAGTTGTGGGATTCAACTTCCTAGCGCCTCTCAGGATCCTGAGAGAACTCCAGCCTCTCCTGCAGAAAGGAAAGCACTGAGCCATCTGCGCATCTCTGGGGGTCTTCGGCTGGAGGCTGTCCCCCTCCAACTTGAAGGTGTACGTAGCGAGAACCCTCGAGAACTCCAGCCTCTTCTGCAGAAAGGAAAGCACTGAGCCATCTGCGCATCTCTGGGGTCTTTGTGTCAGGAAGAACACCACTTAGCGAACAGACGCCACTTCAAGTCATACAGGCGCCTCGTAGAGGGGGCCCTAGCCTGTGTGATGGTATCTACCATGGCAGGTGGTAGGACACTTCATCCACATCCCCTCCAGGGGCCAGACACGGAGGTTGCCAGACATGGAGGTTCCAGAGGTCTGGTCACAGGTGCCAGATGGTGCCCTGTCCCTAAGAAAGAATCTGTGGCAAGATCTGTGATGTGGAGGCCCGCCTCGGGCACCGCGGACCGCCACAGGCGTTTAAAGAAACCCCCCCAGAATTAGCATTTCCCCTGCAGTTCAGCCTTGACCCAAGTGGTGGCAGCCTCACATCCCACCTCTGGCTTAAATGAATGGGTGTCTTTGCCATTCATATCGATGGCAGTCGGGCACCTCTCGGGGCAGTTCTGTCCCTCGTTCAATTTGTTGCACTGTGTTCTTTTAATGGGAGAGTGCGATGCAATGCCCCTCAAAGACCAATGTGCCACCCTGGTTGTCCACAGACCCTCTATCTGCCGCCAAACCAATTATTTTTCCCAATTTGTCCAATGAGAACCCCAGACCAACTGTAGGGGTTGGGGCTGTCCACAGACACACTAGCTGACCCCTAAACAACTATTTGGCCCACTTTGACCTGAATGACCTAGGTGTATAACCACAAACTGACTAACTGTCCATTTCCAATTGATTGTATAGCTGTATGTCCACCAGCAGACTAACTGCCCATTAGCAATTGATTGTATAGCTGTATGTGTCCACCAACAGTCTAACTGCCCATTTGCAATTGATTGTATAGCTTCCTAAGTCTGTCCAGAGCCGAGATTTGGACATCCCACGTCCAATTTATAACCTTGAATGCCTAACCGGAGCAAACGAGCATGCTGGGGAATTGGAGGTCCGCAGGGATTTAACCGGCGTAGGTGGTCCCATTGTGGTCCACAAATCGCCCCCAGTGCATGCTGTGCTGGCCTCATACCCGTAGATAGAAGGACCGAGGCAGGGAGCCGCTGGGGTGGCTTGCTTTCATATGAAAGTGAGCAGCGACCGCAATGTTTCCATGGTCATGGCCTCGCAATGAGGACGTGACGCATCCACGAAAGATGTCCCACGCACAAAAGAGACTGTGATTGTGACCGTCAGAAGGAAAGAGGTATTGACTGTAACCAGGAATAACAAGCAATCAGAAAGGCATCTTTAAAAAGATGCATCTTGAAAAAGCTCTTTTGCTCTTTTAGAATATACTCTTTTGTGAGGGAAAATGCCTTTTTAGAATATACTCTAGATCTGCTGAAGCGCCCAGGGGCGATCTCTTCAGTGCACCTATGCAGAGAGAGGAGAAAGCTGCTGTAATGCGTCGTAAGGATCCAGCAGAGGTGAGTGATGGAAATCGCTTGACTCAGCTTGAACCATCGACCTTTCTGCTCAGAAGAGAAAATCTAATGAGAGGTATGCACGTCCCCTCCTTTTATACCCGTATGTCCGGGGAGGGGCATGCAAATACCTCTCGCCAATTCCCACTGGCCTTTTATCAAAGATCAGAGGTGTCTCAGACATCAAGAGTGACCCCTACTGTCACTACATCGACACAACGTCGAATGAGTGACAGATAGGGAACAGCACAAACACAAGCGGAGTGATACACACAAAGTGAAACGTCAGGCTGCTGATGGTGTCAGAACATCAGTGCTCATGGAACGTACTTTCGTCCAATCAGATTCGAGGGCCGAGGAACTAACTGTTGTGTATATATAATATATACAGTATATAGCTCTGGAAAAAACAGATCTCTGCAAAATTATCAGTTTCTCTGGATTTACTATTTATAGGTATGTGTTTGAGTAAAACGAACATTTTTAGTTAGTTCTATAAACTACTGACAAAGTTGCTCCCAAATTTCAAATAAAAATATTGTCATTTAGAGCATTTATTTACAGAAAATGACAACTGGTCAAAACAACAAATATGCTGTTTTCAGACCTTAAATAATGCAAAGAAAACAAGTCCATATTAATTTATAAAAATGACAGAGGCTTGATCTGATGCTCTTCCATCCACACCTTGATTGACATGGCCGTGTGGCATGGACACAATGCTTGTCCTGCTGGAAAAAAAAAAAAAAAAACATTTCTCAGAGTTGAGGAACATAAACAGAGCAAAGTTTTCTTCCAGGATTACCTTGTATGTGGCTTGAGGCCTCTCCATGTCTCCGTCTAACCATTTGATGACCAGGTGTTGGGCAAAGCTGAAAATTGGACTCATCAGAGATGATCCTTACTCCAGTCCTCTATGGTTTAATCCTTATGGTCTTTGCAAACCTCAGCCTGGCTCTTCTTTGTTTCTCATTGATGAAGGGCTACCGGGCACTGTATCCCTCTGCCAGTAAAGCCAAAATTTAATCCTTTTCCTCACTGAAAACTTTTCTTTTCAACTCTTTTGGCATGGTCAAAAATTTTTTTTTTTTTATTCCAATTACTACTAGGTACTACTAGCACTGTTTTGCCATCCAGCTGGTCCAATTGCAAGAGGATAACCACAGCAGTGTTTTTACACTTTTCCTCATTAAATAAGATTTGTTTCAGGTGATCACCTAATCACTACCTCATTAAGTAGAATGAGGTGTGCTTGTGTTGGAATTCAACAGAGACTGGAATGTAATGACTGCTATACACGTAGAGATGCTGATTACAGTAATACAATTTTGGAGTGGTCTCTTAATTTTCCTGCATAATCCAGTTGCACTTTAGCTTCAACTCACCGACTGATGACCGGACAATCACTTTAGGATTTTCTGTTAGAGAGCAGAATTCATGTTTTCCTCAATTATTGCTAGTTGCCCTGGCACTGAAGCAGCAAAGTATTCCCACACCTTCACACTACCATCACCATGCTTGACCATAGTTATGATGGTCTTTTTGTGGAATTCTGTGTTTGATTTAAGCCAGATGTACAGGGATCCCTGTCTTACACTTCTGACTGAGAATACAGAATATTTTCCCAAAAGATTTGACAATCATCAAGGTGTGTTTTGGCAAAATTCAGACAAGCTTCAACACTTTTCTAGTTTGGCAGTGGTTTTCACCTCGCCACTCTTCCATGAATGCCATTTTTGGCCAGTGTCTTTCTGAGACACTGAACTTTCTGGAGTCATGAACAGTGACAGTTTTGATGTGAGAGATGCCTGCAATTCCTTGGATGTTGTCCTTGGCTTTTTTGTGACTTCCTGGATGAGTCGTTGCTGTGCTCTTGTAGGAATTTTGGAATTTCAGCCACTTCTGGGAAGGTTGTTCTGTTCAAAGTTTTCTCCATTTGGAGATAATGGCTTTGTAACCCTTCCCAGACTAATTTCAGTTTTTCCTCATTTCTGGAATTTCTTTCGACCTTGGCATAGTGTGTTACTTGGTAAGACCTTTTAGCCAACTTCATACTGCTGAAAATTTCTATTTAAGTGTTGATTTGAGTGAACAGGGCTAGCAGTAATCAGTCCTGGGTGTGTGTAGTCCAGCTGAACCCCATTATGAATGCAGTCCCTTGTTAGTGAGTCCCATATTTAAGTCCCCTTTCCTTCACTTTCACTTTCTCCTTCTGTTTTTGTTGAGTCACATTCTTCGGGCATATCACCCCTTACTGAGTAGAGAGGAGATTGTTTGACAAAAAATTATTTAAATATTGATCTGTTTCTCACCCACACCTATCATATTGCTTTGGAAGTTATGGATTTAACCACTGGACTCAAATGTATTACACCCCTTGTATGATCATACAGAGCTGATAAAATATTCTAAAAATCTTAATTTGTGTTCTGCAGAAGAAAGAAATTCATACACATCTCTGATGCCAAGAGGGTAAATCATGAGAGAATTAAAAAAAAAATTTGTTTGAACTATCCCTTTAAATTGACTCAAATATTTGTGTCAACATTTTACTGTTTGGATTACAAATGATTACAAATGTATTGATTTGGAGATCTTATCTAAGATATCTAAGATATCAAGACTGAAATTTCATAAATTTAACATAAAGTTACAATTAGATGTTTAAAATCACTGGGTACATCCATCCATGTTTGTCTCAATATTAATATTTACATCTTTAAATCAGTATTGCATTACATACAGTACATACAGTAGAAAGAGGTACGACTTCACACAATTATAAAATCGATCATTATATTTAGAATGAGGAAATTATTTCAGTTAGGACCATGAATACTAACTTTAAAACACTTGAATGAAAACTTTATTGATTGTACACAAAGCATCTGTTGGCGTTGGCGGTATGGTTCTGTGGAGCTGGGGATGGAGGAGGGTGTGAAGTGCAGCTTGAATCCATGCAATAGAAAGGTAACTGAGAGAATGAATGAATGTAGGACTTTTAAAGGCTAACTTTAACTGTAGTCTGAATTGTAAAGACATCACGATCTGCTAAGTGTCAGCTGATTGCAAGCTGACTAACATGACCTGCTTGAACTGATGCTACACTTGATTTTCAATTAACTATTCTTATTAAAGTAATAGTTCGTCAAAAAATAACAATTTTGCCATCATCCACAGTATTCACATTCATGTTGTTACAAACCCTTATGACTTTGTTTTTTCTGTCATACATAAAGAGTACATTTTAAGATTTAATTAATTTATTTTTACAAGGAGCCTGATCCCTAAGCATGACTACAATAACCTTGTAATACAGATTTAGTAACGTGCAAAAATATTATATTTGTGGGTGACACATTAATGCTTCTTATATATACTCATGTTACTTTGTTGTTGTCAAGATCCTGTTCTTCTCAGACGTGTTACTCTGGAAGAAAAACAGTGTGAAGGGCATTGGGTGCTCAATGGGCCTGTGGAGATCAGGTCTGTGCAGAGCACAAATGCAGATGAGCAGCTGGGTGTTTTGCTGATTTATGTCACCTCAAATTGCTGGGTTGCACCTCAGTGTGGGCCGTCATGTCAGGGCTGGATTGAAATTAAATATTTTGCATCCTCAGATGCCAAAAGACGGTGCATTTCAATGTGGAGTGTGGTTTGATATCAGAGGGGCATGCATTTCAAATTGATCCTGCATTTCACTGCCTTGCATCTTTCAAAACTTTAGTGTTCACATGGCATTTCTAGGGCAAATATTATTAACATTATATCAATCTGATAAATATAGTACAATGCAAAAACATCTTAGTGTCTTCATTTCACAGCTGTTCGACAATCCATGCCCATTTCATTATTGATGAGACTTCACTCTTCCAGGTCTGGAAAAGGCATCAGAAAAAGTAAAAAAAATAAAATAATTAAAGAGTCGTGGAAAAGTCCTAGAAACTTCTATCATTACTAGAATTTTTTTATCTTTATAGTTTTGTTCTGCTCTACAATATTTTAAACACTTAAAATTATAAATCATTAAGAGTGTTTCTTCAGCTTTAGACACTGTAGACAAATATTTTTCACTCAATTTCTTTGAGTCTGATATCAATATATAAAAGTGTAAGTCTATATTATGTAGTTTACATGCATAAAAGGAGATTTATGTTTTTTTTTTTTTTTTGAAAGTCAGGAAAATTCCCACTGCGGTGTCATTTTCATGAAATTTCAAATTCTGTATACAATTATGTGATGGAAATTACATTTTTATTGTTTTTAAATTAAAATGCCTGTCTTCTTTGTCTTGCTAAGGCTAATTTCATAGCTAGCATACTACAGTATGTATACTAAATACACACATTTAAAAATATATATTTTTTTGCATAATTTGGCAAAAAAACAACAAACAAAAAAAACAGCTTAACTGGAAATAATGCTGAAAAAAATACTCTGCTCACAAGAGATATATAAGAATCATTTTGACTCAATACAGAATGACAACATCAGTCACCATTTAATTGCATGTTATATATACAAGATACAATAAAAAGTGAATAGTGACTAGTGCTGTCATTCCTTAATAGTCTTCCTTACATGTGCTTAGATTTTTCACTTTTGGGTGAACTATCCCTTTATTTTGAAAGTATGAAACCTGACTTACAAATAGAAGTCCACACAGCGAACTCTGAAAAATATTTCTAATATTCTAATTCCAGTAATTATGAACAACTAGAAAGGTAAAGTAATGGAAATTTAAAATGCGCTGGATTGCTAAATGTAGTATAGCTAACAGAGCATTAGTAAAATGAAGAAGAAAAAAATACGTATCATTCAGAAACCACAAAGAAAGGCTTATTATTTATTTATATGTTTTTGTGATAAGGCATGGAACACAATACGGTCATGCCATTTTGGAGTATGGTTCCTGGTAGATCCACTGATTCTTGGCAGCTCTATTAATATCTATAGTACAACAGTTAGCCCGTGCTGCCTACTCTCATTCAAGCACCACCTTTTTGATACCCTCAGAAGGTATTATGGAAATGTGTGTCACCACTAACTCTGCTATTTTGTAACAGTTCCTCCAACAGCCTGTCACTTTCGTGTGAGGGACGGGTCAACTGTGAACATGAATCACTGAGCTCTAGAAAAGTAATTAGTTTACACACACATACAGACACGCTTGCACACATTGCAGCTCTTTTGGCCAAAAGTCTTGTGGGGGAAACAATAATTGTCAGTTCAAAAGCTGGTGTAGGGAGCTTCTAAATGACCCAGTGATGATGTGCTGATGTTGCTGTGACATTGCTGGAGGCCCCTTCATGCCAGTTTAGTCATTTAAGCTCTGAGGATGGGAAGGCCAGTGAGGAAAAGAAGATAGGGTTGCTTCAGCAATTTATTTTTTCATCTTGTATTTGCTTTTAGGACACTTTTATGGTTTAGCATTGGGAGGTAGGTTTCATTGATTTCAAATTTGATAGAGTATTAACCTTGAAAACTTAAATTGTTAGGGTGAACATTTAACTTTTTATTTCTTTTAGCATCACAAATTGGATATTTCACCAAGGAACAGCTGCAAAACATGTAATTTCTCACATAATAATATTTAACAAATGTTGCAAAAGTCACATAATTTTCATGAGATCAGGCATAAAAACAGCTTAAGTTAATCTTACTTGGTTCAGACTGGTTTAGCTGGTCTCCCGGCCTGGCAAAGCAAGTGTTCCGCTTGTTTACCTGTATGGCCTGCTTGACTCCCAATCCGACCAGCTGAAAAACTCCTAAAGTTCAAACAACTTTGGAAAACATTATGTATATGATAGGAAAGAAACTTTGCTAAAAATGTTAATGGAACATCCTAATGACATTGTACATATTAAATAACATTTCTCACAATGTTAGGGGAAAATATTCTTAGTTAAAGTAAAGGATTTACGGAAAATGTTGCACTATTTCTTTACATGTTGCCCACAACCACAATGCAACATTAAGAAAATGTTATAAGAACATAAATTTGTAAGCTTGGAAGTGCCCAAAACCCCTTCAGAACCATTGCTCCTCTCACCATCCACTTAAATGTTTGTTTCCCCCTGAAAACTAAAACTATTAGGGTTAAGGAACATACCAGCATATAAAATGAATCAAAGCTAACAGGCTAAAAGCCACAAAACTCTATAATTTTGTTATAATGTGGTCTTTAAAGGCATGCAGAGAGAGTATAGAATGACTTCAGCATCCATAGTGTGTCAGACAGTTGTTTATGATGTATGCTTGAAAAATTGAGATCCACTTGTGAATTTGCAAGTAACAATACTCCTTCTGCTTTCAACAGCTATTACAGAATATTGGCTAACATAAATTAGCATTTTGGCTGAATATGCCATTCACCTTCCCATCTGGGTCCTTTGTCTGTCTGAGTAAGGACAACAGTGTCTCACCTTCCTACATCCTATGCCAATACAATTTCAATGTGACCAATAAGGTTAGGCCATTTTCTTTACCCTTGGCCCGTGAGTCTAAAATGCCCATATTTAATAAGGAGGAACTTCATCAGATCTGGGCTTGAAGCCAGGCAACTCTGCTCTTTTTGCAGTACCTTAGAAACACTGCTTACTATTTAGGTGAGAGGCTAGCACCAGTTGCCTTGGAGCAACTACTATCATGGAGAGATGGGCATCTGTGTTTCATGAGCCTTTAAAGGGATAGTTCACCCCAAAATTACAATTATTTGCACCTTAATGTGCCAAACCTATATGATTTTCTTTTGACCAAGGTTTGAGTAGACACTTGGCATGATTTTAGCTCCTTTATGCTTTGGCCTGAACTAATGCTAATTTCAATAATATAGCTGCAAGCAGCAATGCGATTCCTCCTCAAAATGGCAAATCATTTAAAATTGATCACTAGAGGGTTGGGGTTAAACCCTCCCAATGAAGAAATCCAAAAAACATGTCATTCTTTCTGAATCCTAAATGAAACATTTTCAGTGTACAGGAAAATCCATCATGCCGGACCTTATGGATCCTGGAGGCTTTTTTTGTTTACAATGAGAAATGAGGTATGTACATTAAGTTATAGATGAACCGAATAAATGGGGTGGAAATGCCATCACTTTGAAAATAGGACATTTGGGCATCGCCTGTAGCGCCCCCTAAGGGCTAATGTGAGCCATTCTTGGTTTGTGGGTTCGTGTTGGCCAGTAGTATCAATGTACCAAATTAGTAAATTTTTGAACATAAAATGAGAATTTTGGACATGGCCTATAGCGCCCCCTAAGGGTGAATGTGGGCCATTCTTGGTTTGTGGGTTCCTGTTGGACTGTAGTATCAATATACCAAATTAGAACATTTTTGACCAGAAAATGGGAATTTTGGGCAGACCTGTAGCGCCACCTATAGGCGAATGTGGTCCATTCTTGGTTTGGGGGTACCCGTTGGCATGGAGTATCAATGTGCCAATTTAGAAAATTTTTGACCAGTGACTTTTTGAGATATTGGGGCTCAAGGAGAATAATAATAATAATAATAATAATAATAATAAAACTGTCAATAACAATAGATTCCATCCTACCGGAGGAATCTAATTAAGGTTTATTGTGTCTATAACAGATTTTAACAGAACAACACAGTTTAGTTTCTTAATCTGTTTTAGCTTGATGACTTTAATTGAGAGGATTGGAAACAAATTAATCTAAAATCTATATTTGCAGGGACATTGCCAGTACATAAAGAGTTGGCGTTCCATTTTCATAGGGGGGCACACTATTTTATAAACTGAGAAACAGATCGATAAAAACAATGTCCAAATCACAATACAAGAAAATCCAGTCAGTAGTTATAAGCAAAATAGACCACGTTATAATAAAACATCTCGTAAAACTGTTGAGATCTGGTGGTAGAGTGCTGTGAGAACTGCATTTATGGGCCAGGTGATCCAGAGGGCAGGATGTGAAATGGCCTCCGTCTGCTTCACTGTTGAGGACTTCTGGGCGGAGTCATCAATGGCGCCGCCGAATGGACGCAGCTGGGAGATGGGGGCATTCGAGAAGGTGTGCCTTGTCTACTTCCAGCATTTTGACCAGTCTGGTTCATAGATTGCGTTTCTGGACCACAAGGGTGGCCATCGCCTGTTCGAGTGCCGGCATTTCTGACCTTTGTGGCACGGTTGGTCATCGAGCGCAGTTCCTGCAGCACATCAAGAACAGGACTACCCAAGTGCAAGTTTTGAATCACCTTGGCCTGGTGTTGGTTGCAGGAAGGGCCGTGGCGTGCAGGGCGGAAGCGGTCTGGGACCGCTCCACCGAGAGGGTAGTGAGAGCGGAGGAGCGAGGAAGCCGTGGCTTACTCAACTTGTCATGCACGTCCGGGAACAAAGGAACCGGGGGGGGGGGGGGGGGGGGGGTGGGCGCGCGGCTGTGACCGGCAGGACCAATCTAGTAGCCCGGGAAAGCATAGCGGACCTCTGTGCATCAGGCTCAGGCTGGGCAAGCAGACCCGAAGGTGGCGGCCCAGGCGAGTCATCAGCATCAGACACTGCTGTAACACTCTCCGATGCAGCGGTGATGTCATCCAATTCTGAAGCAAATACTGTCTGCCAATGTCTTATTGGCCTTTTTTCATAGACCAGAGGCATATTCGCCGCCCAAGAGAGACCAGGAAAGCATAGCGGACCTCTGTGCGTCAGGCTCAGGCTGGGCAAGCAGACCCGAAGGTGGCGGCCCAGGCGAGTCATCAGCATCAGATGCTGCTGTAACACTCTCTGATGCAGTGGTGATGTCATCCAATTCTGAAGCAAGCAAGCATGCCGAGGAGACGGGTGGTTCAAGGGGGTTTACCCGGCGAACAGAACCCTTCATTATCCCCAAATCGCCTTCATCTCCCGCAGTGCCTGCCCCAATCCCGTAGGAAGGAGGCGAGGCGCGGGGGGGCGGCTGAAGTGGTTTTCTCTCATGACAAAAGAAAGCCGCGACCGCAGTGTTGCCATGGCTACGTTCTCGCACTGAGAACATGAACCATTCATAAAACGCTGGGGAGAAATCACCGCATCCAGAAACTACACAGGGGCGGAAATGGCATCTTTATAAAGATGCGTCCTGAAAAGGACGTTCAATGCCGCTGTGTATTGCTCTTTTAAAAGAAATATCACTCTTTTAATAAGCTCTTTCACTGTCGAAGCGACCAGGGGCAAATTGCACTGCCATGCAAGGAAGGAGAAAGCCACAGCAGTACGCCGTAGATCCAACAGCAGAGAGCATCAGAGGAACAGGAAAGGGTGTGTGACTCGCAGCTCGCTGCAGTACAACCATCGGCTCCGAAGAAAATTTCTGAATGTATTCGACGTATTTCCCCGCTTTTATACCTGTATGTCCGGGGCGGGGTATGCAAATACTGTCTGCCAACGTCTTATTGGCCTTTTCTCATAGACCAGAGGCATATTCGGCGCCCAAGAGAGACCCCTATTGTCGCTTCTTCGACATGACATTGAAGTGAGTGACAACGTTATCTGCTCTCATAGAATCACCAGTTTCATGTGATGTCACTGTATGACCGCACTGCCATGTTTGTGACCAACATTCCATATACCTTCAATGTGCTAAACTGTAGGATGTGACAAAAGGCTTTTTCAAGAGTTAAAAGCAGCTTTTACATTCACACAGACAGGATCATCAAAGATGTTTTGTAATATTGTGACCAAATCATACCTGAAAACAACACAAAAAATGTATAATATCTGAATGAGAGATGTTTATGGTGATGTACCGGTGGGCGTGTGTACTCGTCAGTCACACATCAGACTTACCGGCTTACAGAGATGAATCGTGGATATTTAAAAGATAACTAAATGTCTGCGAAGTCCAGTTTGGCTATATTTGTGCTGTCTTCAGACCTGTATGAACTTTTCCTGGGACTTGTCATAGATTAAAGAAAGTTTCAGTCTTTTTCTTGATATCATTTCATTGGTGTTTTTCCATTCACCGCCACTTTTTCCCTGCTGATGGTCCCTCACAAATATGACGGCTGCCTGGAAAAAGTGATGTCACTGAAACAGGGCAATACCTAAATTTTTGCTAAAGGATTTTATGTGCACGTTGTACATACTGCAGCAGTTTCCTGGTGAAATCAACTCTGGAGGTGCTACAACAACAATTCATTTATTTCCTTTCACACAAATCACTAGTAAAGGGTAAATTGTTAAATCATAAACACATAATTTTCACCCTTTTCCTCACGCAATCCTATCTTATGACAACAAAACAATTACTATAGTGCATAGTGCATATAAGGTGATGCATTTGAGCATTTACATTACATAACTAACTACATTTACAAACTTGTTCGAGCATAATCAAATTGCACGTTAGTAACTGTGAGAGTGTTGCAGTTGAGTTGCAAAGGACTGAGGTATGAGTCGACAGGTGAGCCACAACATAAAAGCACCACAATGTGTTTTGATTTCTTCAGCAATTGTTTTTATCATGTCACATTTGCTTTTGTGACATTATCGGTTAGGTTTAAGGTTTAGGACAGTGAGGTCGATTTTGTTTATTTAAAACTCGATAGAACATTAATCTTCAAAACCTCATTTGTATTTCATTTCACATTTGTTTTTAAGTTTATGTGTAAGGTTTAGGGTCGCGAGGTAGGGTTTGTTAATTTAAAGGTTGATAGAACATTTATCTTAAAAACCTCATCTGTTTGGGAGAAAATGTAACTCCCTTTTAGCATCACTTTGTGGACAGTTCACCTTGAAACTGCTGTGAAGGCACCACGTCATATAAAAAAGGCAGCCATTGTCAATTTAGTTGTTTTTTTGTTTGTTGTCAATTTAGTTATTTTCTGCATATTGTCCATTGTGGTACAATGAGAATGGTCATAGAAACAAATCATTTTTGAGTCTGAGGACTCAAAGTGAACACGGCACAATTTGTAGGTTGATTTACCAGAAAAGTACAAACATTGTGGCTCAATCAAAACATTGCTCTGTTTGTTTAAGCATCCCAACCTACCTGACATAGCAACATAGGCTCAACCAATGGTGTGAGACTGATGTGGGACTATCTGTTCATTCGACCAAGGAAAGACAGGGGAGTGTTCAAGGAACATGTTTAAAAACATTTATTATTTTCCCAATTGTATTTGATACTGCTAGTGGTGCAGAAATTACACACTTCACTTTTAATTTCTTAGCCAAGTCAGATTTCTTCTGTGTTGAAATACTTGTAATACCGTACTCTGTTTGCTCCCCATAGAGGAAAAGCAATTTCTTAGCGCATTATCTCCATAAGAGGGCGAAAGCACAGCACATTCAAGTGAGCCTGATTATTTTCTTTGCAGTTTCGCATTTTCACTTTGGCTGGATCAGCAAGAGTAATAGAGAGATTGAAAGAGAAAGCATACAAAATTATTGTTCTTTCAAGCAGCCTGTTGACTTTATTTGGATTGTATCGGTCCGATTTGCATCTAAAGTACTCAGGCGCCACATTGTTGGATTTAGTTTTTTTTCATTCAGAGCTTTTTTTTTTGCAGTGTGGCCGCCAATAATTTTCAAACCCCCCACTTAGCAGCAGCATGGAAAGGTCATGTATGGGTGCAAAAGTGAAATGTAACAGGTTTTACTCCCCTGACAAATGTAATTATTTGTTAGGGAGCTAAATGGAAATGAGGAGGCAGAACAGGCCACTGTAGCACTCCCAAGTTTCACAATGGTGGCCGTGCGAGATTGAGTATGTTGCTGGTGTGGTGAAGTGAGTGACTTGTTACGTCATCCTCATTGCGTATATGGCCAATGGGGGTACCGCTCTTAAGAGTATATAGACTCGTTGTTTGTGCCTCCTGGGATGCATCATTGGCGAAAGCCCGCCCCTTTACTTCATTCCAAGAGACCGCAGACGTATGTGTTTCAGCTGTGTAGCTGGTTGTTTTGATTGTAATATTAAGGGATGTTGCATTATTTCTTTGTGTTTAGTGTGACACTAGGCCATCAAGGCTGTGTGTGTTTTTGGAGTGATACCTACATTTAGGTAAGTTTTAATGTGGTACTGTTGTAACCTTTCGGGAAGTTTGGTTGTTTGAGTGATCTGTAATACGTTTTAGTGTGGCGGAGCTTCCATCGGTGGGGCACCTCCTAATAGCCGCGTCAGAGTACCAGCTGTTGTGATTTGACTCGCTAAAGGACGCATCGTAAGACTTTTGTGTGCCTGTGATTTACGTGTGTGTGTGCGCCGATACTAAATCAGGGTGAGTACATTGTCTATCATTTTCTTTGTAATTTTAATTGTTTTTAATTAGATTGTTAATAAATATATGTGGTTAGGAGTTCTCTTTGCTCGCGTTAAAGCAAGGTTGACAGCCACCTTAACAACTTGCTGTTAGCAACCCTCGCTCTTTGAGCCACGTCTGCTGCTTTAGGGGAAATAGAACCTTTTAACTACTGCTGTGATTCCAGCTCATCTGCTGTTCAGGCGATCGGTTTCAGGCTCGAGTGGGTCTGAAAGGTTACTTTTTGGTTCTTTGATTTTGGTCTTTGTTTATTGTGTCTTTGCATGGATGTAGTTGGTTCTGTCACCAGTCCATAGCGACATGATTGTCATGGTTTTATTATTGTGATTTAGTAGTGCATGGATTAATTGCTGCCAAATGGTCCCGGTCATCTGTGTAAATTATGACCAATTGTGTGACTTGTGTGATGGGACCACGTGGTTTGAATATGTAATCTCTTTGGTATAGATTGTTATTTTCTTTGCCTTGGTTCCAATTGATGATCATTATTTTGTAAATTGTTTTTATTGTTTGGTTTACTTGTTTTCTCTTTTCTTTTGTATTCAGCAGGAGCTGGGTGTCCCTGAAAGCAGGCTGGTGGTTGTAACTGCACGGGCTTCACTTTAACCAGGGTTTTGTTTTTTTGTAGTGTTGTGTTTGATCACTATTTTTAGTGGAGTGTTATCCTCAAATTGTGTCTTTTTGCCGTATGCAGCTATAGCTAGCCTGCCTCTCGGGAGCCTCAGCCCCGGCAGTGATTTATATTCTTTATCCCTTTTTGTTTTATTTTCATTTGTGGATAAAGATCATTTATTGTGAGTTATTTTTGTTTTATTGCTTTCTTTAATAAAAATTGGTTGTTTGAACGTGAACTCACGCCTCCTGCCTCTTCTGAGCAAACGGACTTGTGTCCGTTTATTAGATTATTTCCCCGGTATTTCGGGGTGGCGTAGTCACTACTAGACGAGCCACGTATTGCTACACTGGTGTCAAGGTTGTTTGTCATAAAGGAAGACCAGATGTAATGCAAATAAAAAAACCTTAGGGAAATGATCGCAGCACGCAACACCATCTGCTTAAATATTGCAATTGTTTGATTTCGGACACTGTGCAAAAAACTATATTTGCAATTGCCAGATTGAAATGAAGTAGCTGTAGAATTTGCACTTAGTGGATCAGATTTTAAAACATGATAGAATTATGCTCAGTTCTATCCTTTAACAATTATGAGGTAATACATTTAAGCTCAGAAGAATATGAAAGGTTATAAGTGTTGCTCCGAGATTCTAATGAGGGCACTGTAAATGCCTGCAGGTGGCTTGTTCAGTAGATTTTGAGCTTTAAAGAGCAAAGAAAATACCGCAAGATTATAAGATTATATACTCACGAACACTTAAGTTGTACCAAATATTTTTGTACCAAACCACAGGGAAATACTTTTAATGCTGCTACATTGTATTAACCTAGTAAATACCATGGTTATAACATTGTTATAACATATTTATAATATTTGATAACATGTCATATACATTTGTTCAAAATGTATTGTGACAAACCAAAGATCAGTCTGTTTAATTCTGTTACATTGAAATAACATAGTTATATCATAATTATAACACAGGCACACATAAATATATAATTTAAGATTAGCTTTAACCTTGCCTTATTCCAACATCACAATTATGTAATGCTTTAATGAAAACGTTAACCCTATTTTTATGCATGCATGCTCTGAGGTGTTTTCTCTTAGATGTTACTATAATTGTGTGCTCTTGCGCTCTTTGTCTAGAGAAAAATAAGAGAGTGATGCAACTGACTTGTTTTGATCTATATCACAGGCCTACATTAGCAGGCAGCCTGCCGCTCTGTCTCTGTGGACAAACATAAGCATAGAGAGTAAAGCGCAATGCCTTTTTGTCTCTTGCAGAATACAATTCCATTGATCAAGCCTTTGCTTGTACCTCCAAAAAGATTATGCATTATGAAAAGCATAAAAAGAGAAAGTGAGTATAGAGGAGCTGGGGTAGGTCAGAACGCCTTTGAAGTGTGGATCAAAGCCAGTGGGAGACTCCCATGGGAGGAAGTAGTTAGCCCCCATGTGCGAGACCAACCAGAAGAACCACAAGGAAGGATTCTCTGTGAGCACATTGAGGCTGTCACAAGTCTGGCTAAAATAAGAAATGTTATGCATAGAATTAGGGCTGTCAATTCAATGCGTTAATTTAGTTATTTAGTGAAAATTTACATTAGTAATCGTGCTGAACTAAAGTATAAATACATTTTGTAATAAAAGTACAGATTTTCCTCCCATACGAGCAAATCAAGCTTGAAGTACATCTGTTTTTATGAGCTGTGTCGATAGGTGGAAGCGTGCCTCAACAAACCTCACAAGCAACACAGAATGAGAACCGTTCGCTTCAGAGTAAGTACAACAGGTGGACGAAGATGAACAGAATACAGGGATAACTTTGGAAAGCAATTGTAGTTTCCACTACATTTAAGTTGCCACAGCATCCTAAAAATATGGCATTTATGATGTTGAATATCAGTGAGATGCTCCAAACAAAATTTTAAATTGTAATCGTTTGACAGCCCTACATAGAGTACATCAATAATTTTATCCATGAAGCACTTGGTAGACAACTATGGACACAATTTTTTTTCAGAATGATCTATCATCTGTTTCTGATGATTTAATGTTAGCATTAATTATTGTAGGCTACTATATTAATACATTTAAAGAGGGTGTAATATTTATGCCACTAGTATAATGACTGTTTTCAGAGAGGTTTCCCGAACAATTTCCCACCTGTCATTGGTCGGACAGATGCAGTGTTTGCTTGAATCAATCTGTGAGTGGCTTACTTATAGTTGACATTTCACATTAAACTGAGATAACAAATCATTTTAACATTTTAAAAAACAAATCACACACTTCAACTTTAATAAATGTCGTCAGGTTGATGTCAGGTTGTTTTTCAGTGTGATAACAACATTGACAGACAGTCATATTAGAGAAAGTAAATTTACAGCTTATAAATACAGATGTTACTGTTTGTATCTATAACAATATATTTTTAGCAATTAATTAAAGGCAGATGCTATTTATATGCTATTTATATGCTATTTACTCCCCAGTGCAAATAGTAGCAGATAATATTTGCACACATATTTTAAATACTAACATACAGTACATGGGAATCACTGCAGTGTGTGTTTTGTGTTTATTTAGAGTCCCACAGAAATACTACATTAACTTCTACACCTAAACATGACCCTAACCCTAACTTAGAAAAATAACCTTGGTTTTACTACAGTAACCATGGTTTCCCAGATCAAACCCTTCTCTGCACTCAAAGTGACCAAATTTCTGTTATGAAATCAACATTTATATTTATTTTTATCGATTATTATTAGTATTAAAGGAAACATTAAGAGTGGAAACCGGAAATTGGATGGGAAAAAGAGTGGGACAAAACACGGATTCAAACTGCGGTTGCTAGGACAACAGTACACATTCACACACCATCTTTATACCCAGCACCACTTCAGCAACATCTATTGATTGATTTGTTGTATATTCCTTTGGTTTCACCAGACTTTTGTGGTGCAAACAGCTGCACTGTGTGGCAGATACTATTTATGCAGGGGCGCATATAGACACTCTGTTAATTAAACTACCTTTGACTTAAAGCAGTATGATGAAAATAAACTAAAAGGGTAGTAAAGTGTTCTGTACTTGTTTATATTATTATGGTTTAGGACTGGGATTTTACCAGCCAGGCATCAGTAAATACTTTTGCAGCATGCTCTAAAATAGTTTTTTATCTGTTCCCTGTTCCAATCAAAAACCAATCTAAATGAGTCGAACCTCTCAATCCCAGCTATAAAAGAACTGGACAATAGGCTGTCACACAGCATTGAAATAAATTAAACTGTTAGAGTGACCTCCATAGAGCACTTCATTATTATTATTATTATTATTATTATTATTATCAGGGGTGGAAAGAGAACTGAAACATCATACTCAAGAAGAAGTACTGTTAGAAGTACCCAAAAAATGAGTAATTTGACTGAGTAGAGTAAAATAGTAGCTAATTTAAAAGTACTCATGAGTAGTGAGTAGTGAGTACCGAGTTGCAAAACCTATGCCCCATTATAATGAACACTGTATGCCATCTTTTAAAATACATCACTTGTCTTTTTTTTATCCAAAAAAAATAAAAGGGAGACATGATAACAGAAATTAAAAGATTAAAAAGTTATTTTCACTGATCACCATTTTAAATCCTAATGTATGAAATAATTACATTAAAATCAGTTTATGTGTAGGTTCAAAATTTCCCTTAATGCTGACAGAGCGTTATTTTTGTGCATAAAACATATTCAAACAATGCAAGGAATGCAAACAAATTATAAATAAGCAGGATCTCGTATGTATCCTGTTTGGTACAGGGGCTACATCATGCTTAAAAAGGAAGAATTAATCCAAAAATTAAACTTCTCTCATCATTTACTCACACTCATGCTATCTTGGATGTGTATGACTTTCTTCTTCTGCAGAACACAAATGTTCTTCTAAAAGTTTTTTAGAAGAATAGCTCTTTTGGTCCATACAATGAAAGTAAATCGGTGCTAAAATATTGAAGCTCCACAAATTACATAAATCAGCATAAAAGTAGTCTAATCCATGTGCCTCCAGTGGTTTAAACCATGTCTTCAGAAGCGATATGATAGATGTGGTGAGAAACAGATCAATATTTAATTTCTATTAATTAATTACTTTTAATTCTCCTCGCTGCTCAGTCAATCTCCACTGTAATGTTCACTTTCTTCTTTTGTTTTTGTGATTCACATTCTTCATACATATTACCACCTTCTGGGCAGAGAGAAGAATTTCTAGCAAAAAAGTACTTAAATATTGATCAGTTTCTCACCCACTCCTGTCATATAAATTCTGAAGTAATGGACTAAACCACTGGAGTTGTATGCATTACTTTTACGTGCTTTTTGGAGCGGCACCACTTCACTTACATTGACTGGACCTACAGAGCTGAAATATTCTTCTAAAAATCTTAATTTGTGTTCTGAAGAAAGAAATTCATAGACAGATGTCATGAGGGTGAGTAAATTAGAAGAGAATTTTCATTTTTGTGTGAATTATTTCTTTAAGTAGCACATGGGGGGCCAATCACATTGTCCTCCTTTTGAAATACAATGTTCCACAACGATTTAGTTCTTGTACCTTTTAAGCCCAGAAATAGTTTAATTCTCATTCTAATGCATGATGCACAATTTTCTGAAGTTTGTGACTGGTGGAATGTTCTGCTGAAGAACTGCTCTACAAATTGTGATACTTTTCTATCTTTATAAAGATAGAAGATAAAAATGCATAATTATAAATTATTTTATCATCTCTACTTTCCTGGTAATTTATTATACAAATGAACACACTTTCTACATATGGGGTCACTATTATTAAAAAACTATATTATTTAAAAAAATATCACTGTTTTTTTCTATTACATTTATATTTTAATGCTACTCAAGTTATTCAGACAAAAGTAGTGAGAGGTTTTCTTGTTTCCTTGTTATTGTTGTTTGATTAATAGCCTTCATATGACTTGGCCTACTAGACAATGCTCAATTTATTTACATGTGCACTTCAAGTCTGACTTTTTGATGTAAATACTCTTTTTGTCCCACTGTTTAAGTTCACTTTAGACATAAATGACTGCGTTTACATTAAATCCTCAACAAGACGGGTATTGGCGGAATTTGAAAGTGTATTTGATAATTTAGATCAAGCATTAGTCACCTGTCAATCAAACAGCATGCAGCGACAGACATCAGGAAATAAAAAGTAAATCTTTTATATTTATATAGATCAACCAATCAGTGGTGCTCTTGCTATCGCGATTGATGTAATGAACACCCCTGTTCTAGCTATATAACATATAGAAAACTACTCAAAAGTTCGATTGAGGACATCTCTCTTAATTACAATAAACATCTAGATAATTTTATTGCCCAGCCCTATTGATAACATTGCATTAATCTCTCACAATAGCCCAATAATCTCAGTGATAGATAGTTAAACTACAGGCTACACTATAGACACAGAATCTAGTAAGCAGAAAAATGAAATGTACCTCTATATATTTCTTCAAATTACAGGCAGGATTAATGCTGATATCTGGTTTGAGCAAGTTAGACTCACATGACACGATCAAGCAATTGGCCTTTTTCACTGTGAAAATTCCTTCCAGGTCCAGTCGGTTATGTTCAGCTGTAAACTGTGCTTGAGGAATTCTCCAAAGTTGGTACCAGATCTGCAGCTGCCATTCAAGTTTTTTTCATGTGATTTGATTGGTTGGGAGTCACGAGACTCTCCTTAGCCAATCATGTTGATAGATAAAAATAAAATCAGGACAGGGATGTAGTCAACACAGACGGTGGGAAAAATTACAGTTAAAACACTTAAAATGTACTCAAGTAAAAGTATAAAATTATTTAATTACAGTAACATGAGTATTTGTAATTCGTTACTTTATACCATATTTCTAGCATAAATGGTATGGTCACTTGTTTTACTTTCTGTTCAAGAGGTGAAAATAGTTTTTATAGTTTATGTGTGTCCCACAGGCCTTCTGTCACTAGTTGTGTCACTAGTCAGATGCTACAGACAAAGTAATGCAGAAATTGTCCATATCTGTTATTATCTAAAAATCTTTTGGCATGCGGTCTGAAACTCTTTTACTTGCAATGAACCAGGATGTGTTTAGAATATTTCAGAGTTTAGAGTGAGTGGGATGAAGATTTGAAGGTTGCTATGTTTTAGTAAATTAATTAGCTCATACTGATGTTGCTGGTGTTGTACTGCGATTTGGTATTGGTATATCAATGTCAATATCAAGCCAGCTTTATTTTTGTTCATATATTTCACATTAGGATCAATTGATAAATAATCCAGATATCGAGTCTGTAGTAGAGTACATCTTCGTTATGTCAGAACTAAAATGTCAACAATTAACATCAAGATTCTAAAAATAAAGATGTTAGAAATTTCTCTACATAACATTTAAGTCCACTCTCTTGAAACCAGAAATTGTTATTTGTGACAAACAAAAATGTGCCATATCCAGTGTTGGGTGCAATCTGATTACAAAGTAATTAGTGACTGTAATCGAATACATTTTTAGTCAGAAAGTAGTGCAACGCATTGCATTTTAAATTCTTGTAAACCGATTACAGTCATTTTAAGTACATTAATTGGGTTACACATATTTCTAAAATAAACATTAAAATTATTAATTTTATGTTCATATTTTCAAATATCTGTGTTTCTGTTACAACTGATGTGTGAAAATGACTTTTTCTAAGAAGTAAACAGTAATCTAATTACAATTATAAATAAGTAATTAGTATTTGTAGTGGATTACTTTTTGGGAAACTTACAAAACACTGGTCATATCAGGGTATTTCATCAGTATTAGATAGTTGTACATAACATTTAACATACACCTTTTGTATGTGTGTATAGACACTGAACCTGTGCAAGGCCATACTGAATGTACGGATGCTGTAGCAGAGCAGAAAGAGAAAGATCAACGTATTTACAGTAGGTGATGTCCCCCTTAAGAGTTAAACCCCCTATAGTGTGTGGAGGAATTAAGACCTTGAAGCGGACACTCCTCTCTGATGTTGTTCCTTGAAAATAAGGCAATTCAATCTCCCTTGGTCCTGATTCAATAAAGTGGTCTGTGGGGTGGTGAAATAGTCGTAAATTTGGCAGCCACGAAATTTTATAGAATCCGGATCGCCCATTCTAGATCGAAGTGGGGAAGGACCTTACCGTACATGTCTTCCATGATCAAACACCTCAGCCAGAGGTACTATTTACCAGGGTATGGATAAGCCTTGTGTTCTGTTTGTTCTGTTTGTTTACACACCTTTTTATCACTCTGCCAGGAAACAAAGTTGCTTGATACTTGGTTGATACAATGAACGCTTTGACTTGTTTCTTTCGAATGATTATGTACTCTAAAATTGACCCCATTCTGCCATAAAACTGACAAACAGCATTCCCCATCAGCAGTGGTCAATTTGAAATAAATAAATACAAATAATTCAGGGGGATTGTGAAGTTAAACATTCCTTGTTTGGGGGAGGGGTGGGGCGGATCACGCAAAGATTGCCGGCGGCCATGCAATTGGTATTGTTTTCATTTAATGCATGTTATTGCCATTCAATTCTTATTGAACCATGACAACCTATACATCATTAAAAAGATGCACTTCAACTTCGACATTTTGGCTCAATTTTGATATACAAGTGCTGCAGTTACAGAGACTTACCCATACCATGCAATATTATCCTTGTTACAGTTCGTCTGTGTAAATCATAAACATATCAGAATGACTAATGGAACATGTATTAAATAAATAAATTATTACTGCATTATATTGTTTGTCTTTTTTTTCTAAGCAGTCTCTTGCATGATTAAATGTTTATTATTGAGAAAAGACAAGGATGTCACTGCAGATGAAATTTGGTCTACACTGCATATAAATAATGTTTTCTAACCCATTCTTTTAAAACAATTCAAATTAGATCAGGAAAAGGTAATTAAAAGGTAATGTAACCACTCAATGATTATTGACAGTATATATACTGTGTACAGTAAATTGTGTTATGTTTACATTCTGCATCAATGGCAAAAATTAATGGTGCTAATGTGTATGTGGTCACAATAAGCACCTGTTACTCGTCATGGTCATAAAAAAGTTTTTTTTCTCGATCGTTCACTCACTGTTACACACACACATCCTTTCTACTCCAAGAACCGAACTAGTAACGGAAGTTTGAGCTGTTTCTATGAGGGGTGCAACTAAAGCATAACACTGGCAGAATATTTCCAAACTGTGCAAGTGTAAAGATCTGATATGGGGATTGCCTCTCTTGATTTCTGGGAACCCCAAGTATGTCGAAATCTAATTCAATTAAATTTTTTTATTTAAAGTCTGTTATTTCTAATTTTACTTGCATGATTTGTTCTAAGTAATACATGAAACAATTGATCCAAAGGGGATGGTAAGGGGGAGATGGTAGTTTTACAGGGGGAAGAGTTTTTGCTATTTTATTTTTATTTTTTTAAAGGATGATGGCATTCCATGCATTAGGTTTAGGGTTGGGGTTGGGGTTACAAATGATGTTTTACAAAAACTCACTCTTGGCTCTGTGAACATTTCATCTTGAAACGAGCTCACAAGTGCCCATACATTTCCAGCTTTTGCAACTGGGGGCAGTAGTTACATTTTAGGTAAGCGCAGACCGATTTCAGCAGCAGTATTTTTTTTTACATTCCGTTGCCGAATTCAATCCAAAGTCAATCTCAACGGAACATGAAGGTTAGAGAGAAATGAGTTGGCAGTGTTGTATAAAGCACTGCCATTCTACCATGCAGTCATATTCAGAGAGAAGCAGGACATTCTGTCTCATCAATATCCTTGTCACTCAAAGTCCACGATTGCTTTTTGGCATTTGAAAAAGTCAAGCAATGCAACACTCACCTGCGGGCTTTAACTTGGTCAGTCAGCAATAATTTGTATCAGTTTTAAATAAAGACATTGAATCTGTGTGCAGCTGACACTTCTGTGACAATGTTTTGACATGATTGACAATATTTGACAATCCTGAATAGATGATCGAGAATTTCTGTAAGAAGATTGCATTTTTGTCATAATTTTTCCAGTAAAAGCACAGCAGAGCTTTGTTAACTTTGCAAAATATTTTTACACTCTTCTGAGTAGTGTAATACGCAACATTTGATTTACTTGTGAACAGCTTACAATTACTGGCATTCAATTAATTAATTACTTTTTAGTACATTACTTGGGTTACATATTTATAAAACAATATTCATGAACAATACATTTCATTAATGTATAAGCCCAATTATGTTCATGTGTATGTCTGTTTGTATTTATGTGTCAGTTGAAGTGTGTGGTGCTGAGTTGCTTGCGTGTGACAATTAAATATTAGCATTATTTTGAATTTTTGAAAGTGATTGTGATTGCTTTTTGGATATAGTAATCAGTTAGGTCAGTACTCTGATTACATTTTAGATAAGTATTTAGTCATTTGTTGGAGATTGGAGATTAGGATTTGTGGCATAATTTTAATTTCCAAAAAATATTATTTGGTCTTTTCCCTCCTTTTCTTAAAAAAAAAAAATTATAAATACAAAATAAATAGAAATAAAATTATTTGGTTCCATTGAGGCACTTACAATTGAAGTAAATGGGGCCAATCTGAAAATGTTAAAATATACACTGTTTTAAAGGGGTCATGAAATGGAAAATTTTATTTTCCTTGATATTAAGACATTTAAAAGGTAACAGTACTATAAAAAACATATAGCACTGACCGAACTGTGTATATCTGCAGGTCTTCAGATCTTGAAAAACACCAATTTGCGAACAGACGCCACTTGAGGGCATAAAGCTGCCTGGTAGAGGTAGATCTGGCTTGGTTGATCGTGTCTACGACTGCAGGTGGTAGACCACTTAAGTCTTCCATGTCCCGTCCAGGGGCCAGACATGGAGGTTCCAGAGGTCTGGGCGCAGGTGCCAAATGGTGCCCCATCCCTGAGAAAGAAGGTCTTTCCTCAGGGAAATTTTCCAGGGAGGTGCTGTTGCGAGGAGCGTGAGATCCAGGAACAAGGCCCGTGTGCGCCACGCAGGAGCCACTAAGGTGACCTGTTCCTTGTCCTCCCTGACCTTGCACAGCACCAGTGTAAGAAGGCTCATGGGGGAAATGCATACTTGCGCAGTCCCTGGGACCAGCTGTGTGCATCGCGTCTGCGCCGAGAGGGGCCTCTGTTAGGGAGTACCAGAGCGGGCAGTGGGAGTTGCCTTGGGAAGCAAAGAGATCTATCTGTG
Source organism: Moxostoma hubbsi (assembly GCA_032164185.1). Taxonomy (NCBI): domain Eukaryota; kingdom Metazoa; phylum Chordata; class Actinopteri; order Cypriniformes; family Catostomidae; genus Moxostoma; species Moxostoma hubbsi. The sequence continues at coordinate 392,633 of JAVLUX010000151.1, read as the reverse complement.
CGTTGTCCTGTTACGGTCGTGCGGGATACGAGTGGCAAGCAGTGACCTGAGTCATGGCTGACTCCAAAGGACGAGATGGCAGGTGAGTTGTGACATGTGACGGGAGCGTACACCACCGTGGCGATTTATGTACTCTACCGTGGCGGTGCTGTTTGAACGGATCAAGATGTGCTTGCCCCGAATCAGCGGGAGAAACCTCCGCAGGGCAAGGAATACAGCCAAAAACTAGAGGCAGTGATGTGCCAATACATGCGGGGCCCTGTCCAGGAGCCAGCAGCTGCATGCCTGTAGTACACTGCACCCTAACCCAGTTGTGAGGCGTCTGTGGTGACCACGACACATCTGGACTCCTGCTGTAGGGGGACTCCTGTCCGCAGAAAACAGAGGTCTGTCCAAGGGTTGAAAGTCTGTCGGCAGGAAGGGGTGAACACACGGTATGTGCCGCGTCCATGCCCATCTCAGGACTCAAGTCTGAAGCCAGTGCTGGAGCGGTCTCATATGCATTAACCCAAGCAGCGTGACTGTGGCTGAGGATGCCATATGCCCCAGGAGCCTCTGGAAACGTTTGAGAGGAACCGCTGTGCCTGGCTTGAAGCGAGCAAGTCACGTGAGCACTGACTGCATGTGAGGCGCGCTACCATTGAGACTGAGTCTAACTCCAAACTGAGAAAAGAGATGCTCTGAACCGGAGAGAACTTTCTTTTTTCCCAGTTGACCTGAAGCCCTAAACGGGTCACTGTGGGGGCATAGTAACTCTCGAGAGTGTGCTAGAATGAGCCAGTCATCGAGATAATCGAGTATGCGGATGCCCACTTCCTGTAGCATGCAAGGACTGCCTCCGCGACCTTGGTGAAGAAACGAGGGGACAGGCCGAAGGGGAGGACCTTGTACTGATACGCCTGGCCATCGAATGTGAACCATAAGAAGGGTTGGTGTGGAGGCAGAGTGGAGACGTAGAAGTACGCGTCCTTCAGGTCAGCCGCCGAGAAGCAATCTTGATGCCAAACGCAGGTTATAATTTGCCTCTGCGTGAGCATTTTGAACTAGAGTCTGTGTAAAGTCCGGTTGAGAACTTGCAAGTCCAAGATTGGCCGCAACCCACCACCTTTTTTGGGTACGATGAAGTTAGGGCTGTAGAAACCGTTCTTCATCTCGGCTGGAGGGACAGGCTCTATCTCGTTCTTGAGTAGCAGAGTGGCACTCTCTGCTCGTAAAGTGCTGGCATTTTCGCCATGCATTGGTGTGGAGCGTATACCGCTGAAACGAGGCGGGAGCCTGGCTAATTGAATCGCGTAGCTGAGTCGGATGGTCCTGGCCAGCCATCGCGACGGGTTGGGAAGCGCAAACCATGTGTCTAAGATCTGTGCCAGGGGCACTAACAGGACGATCATTTTGGACGGAGAGAGCAGGTAACAGTGCAGGAGGCAAAAGCGTGTCCTGTGGTGTGGGTGCTGAGAAAAACTCAAAGCACTTACGCGCACCCAGCAGGGGGCCGGTTATAGACAAAGGAGGAGGTCCTGTAGGGACGTCTTCAAGACTCATCAGCGCTGCCCTGCCGGGGCTGGGCAGTCGTGGATCCGGAGGCGAGATGGCCACAGGCTTTGGAGGGGAGTACCAGGCGGTATGTCCGTATATATATATATATATATATATATATATATATATATACACCTTTCTATTTACCTTCAGGCAAGTATAAACATGCAGGTGGAAAATTACTTACACAAACGAAGACATAAAAACAATTATAAATGTAAAAATAATAATTATAATAATGAAAATAATCACTGAAATATAAATCATGGTTTGAGGTGAATGTGTTTTTATTTTATTTTATGTTTTAATCACATATGTATAGACTGCAGATTTGGTTTAACAATGAACTGCTCTGTGGTAATAAAGTGAACTGAACTAAGAGCACCTCCTGAGGTGAGATGTCTGAGGTAATTTGCAGCACTACAGATGACAGCCTACTGTTCTTGCAAAAAACTAAATCTGTCATCTGTTCTTAATAATTTAATAAAGTGTGTTTCTTCAAGTGTGTGTCTGTGTGTCTATGGGCAAATTATTTTTAATATTAATTTGATAATAATAGCCTAAACAATAATATTAATAATTAAATACATGGTAAAATGAGCCAAATGTCATCTTGACATCGTCAAAGGCATCAGCTATTGACGATCACTCTGACCATCACTGATCCTGGAGATCATTGTCTGTCAGCACAATCCTAATGTCCATTTCTCTCTATAAATAAACAAAATGTTCAGACAGTCTCCTTGCTGGTTTTTCAGACACATTCACAATAATTACCTTTTTAAGGTTTTTCCGATGTCCTTGCGACTCGCTTTGTGCGTGCGTGCATTTAGTTTTTCTCTGTAATGTAAAACAGTGTTAGCAATATTACTTATAACATACTATCTAAGCCCTGGAACTCAAACCATTTTCTGATGCCCCCCCAAAAAAATATGAAAGTAATTAAATTAATATCATAAACGTGTGACTAGTTGACTTAAATTAACTCCTTCTAGTTGACTAGGAAAATATTTGGTCAGGGGCAGCCCTAATTGAGAGCACTTCACTGTAATGCTGAATAAAGAAAAAAAAAGATGGAAAAAAAGTTTACACGGAACCTGTCCTTGTACTTAAAAAAGCTCAACAGCATCACAAATGGATCAGAACGTTAACAGTTGAAGTTCTTTTTTAACTTGACACGTGTTCTAAACAATGTGTCGCTCCTGCACGAGATTCTGAAAAAAGAGTAAGACATGTCGCAATGTTCATAGACATTCATCCAGCTTATGTTTACATAGGAAATGTACAGAAAAAACAGCACAGAGTTTGTTAAGAAATGGCCCCTTAAAGTGCATACTTTATTTGTTTTGCTCTGATCAGAGGTGGTGTGTTCCCCTTCTGTCACTCTCTTGACGTTGTGTCGAAGGAAGTGACATAAGGGGTCTTCTCAGATGCCGAATCGTACCTCTGAACCTGAGAAAAGGGCAATGTCAAGTTGGCAGACAGAATTTGCATGCCCTGCCCCAGACATACGGGTATAAAGGGAAGCGGGGCAGTGAATGCCAGTCAGAATCTTTCTTCGGCAGCGCTTCTTCCTGTTTAAAAAAGTGTTCTCCTCCTAAAAGAGCTATATTTTCTCTAAAAGAGTCTGAGTTTCCCACTCACAAAAAGAGCAATACACAGCGGCATTGAACGTCTTTTTCAGGACTCCAGTCCTGTGTTGTTCCTGGATGCGGGTGATTTCTCTCCAAGAACGACGGCCACAGACACTGCCTCGTGTGCCTGGATAGCGATAACACTGAGGCAGCGTTCATGGATGGTTCATGTTCTCATTGCGAGAACATGACCATGGCAACATTGCTCTCCTTCCTGAAGGTGAATACAACTTCAAGCCTACAGCGCCACCGGACAGGCCGCCTCCACCCTGAATGCCATGGCTCTCCTGCAGGTCCATCAAGCCAAGGCACTTAAAGATCTGCCCCTGGGTAGTCCCGATCCTGACTTGATGCAGGAACTGCGCTCTGCCACCGACCTCGCTCTCAGAGCCACGAAGGTCACAGCGCAGGCACTCGGACGGGCGATGGCCACCCTTGTGGTCCAGGAGCGCCACCACTGGCTGAACATGGTTGAGATGCGCGATGTTGACAAGGCTAAATTTCTCAACGCCTCTGTCTCACAGCTTGGTCTCTTCGGCAACACCGTCAACGACTTCGGCCAGCAGTTTCGCCGTTGAAGAAGCAGACGGAGGCAATATCGCACATCATGCCTGCTCGCCGAGGGCGTCCCCTGCGACCAAAAAACGGCAGGCAGCTCCGCAACCTGAACACCTCACAGGTGGCGTACGCCCCCCGTCTCTGGGACCCCTTCCCGGACCAGAAAAGCTCCGAAGCGCTCCTGAGATAGGCAAACCAGGCAGTCGGATGTTCGCTACGGAGATGGTACCAAGACCACTCCGTCCCCCGGTGGAGGGCCGGGAGGAGAATCCTTGTTTTTCTTATGTTCATTTGCCACACCCTCTTCGGGTTGTGGTACCCAAATGTTCAATAAAAGAGCGATTTCCCCACTCCCTGGGTCATCCAGCCGGTGTGCGCCGTTCTCATGGCACCCCGGCCCTACAACTCTCCAGTCCCGGTTCCCCGGATGCAGCTCTCTCGCCTCCGGCCCCGGTAGGCCAGCACTGACGAGTTCCGAAGACGCCTCCTTAGGACCTCTTCCTCAGTCTTTAACCCACCCCATGCCGGGTGCGTGGAGCAAGGTAAGTGCTTTGAGTCTTTTCTTAGCACCCGAGCCTCAGGACACTCTTTTGCCTCCCGATGCATTATTACCTGCTCCCCCCCGCCGCGAAGCATCGCCCGGTACTTCGACCCCTGAGGAAGGACCTTCTTTCTCAGGGACGGGGCACCCTCTGATATCCACACCCAGACCTCTGGAACCTCCAAATCTGGATTGGATGCAGAAGATCTTGTGGATCTACCACCTGCTGTCGTAGACACGATCAATCAAGCCAGAGCTCCCTCGACCAGGCAACTTTACACCCTAAAATAGCGCTTGTTCGCGAACTGGTGTTCTTCCCGAGCTGAAGACCCACAGAGATGCGCAGTTCGGTCAGTGCTTCCATTCCTGCAGGAGAGGCTGGAGGGGAGGCTGTCCCCCTCCACCTTAAAGGTGTATGTAGCTGCTATCGCAGCCCACCACGACGCAGTAGATGGCATGTCCCTTGGTAAGCATGGCTTGATTATCAGGTTCCTGAAAGGCGCCCGGAGACTGAATCCTCCCCGGATGAGCCTGTTGGGATCTCTCAGTGGTCCTCTCAGGCCTTCAGAGACCCCCATTTGAGCTGCTTGATTCAGTCGAGTTCAAGGCCCTCTCCCTAAAGACGGCCCTCCTGATCACGTTAGCCTCAATCAAAAGGGTCGGAGACCTGCAAGCGTTCTCTGTCACGGACTCTTGCCTGGAGTTCGGTCTGGCACTTTCAAATTTTTCACATTATCCTGAGACCCCGACCGAGCTACATGCCCATGGTTCCTACGATCCCTTTCAGGGACCAGGTCGTGAACCTACAAGCGCTGCCTCTGGAGGAGGCAAACCCAGCCCTTTCGTTGCTGTGTCAGGTGCATGCTTTGCGTACCTATGTGGACCACACACATAGCTTTAGATGTTCTGAGCAGCTCTTTGTCTGCTTTGGCGGATGGTGGAAAGGGAACGCAGTCTCCAAACAGAGGCTAGCCCACTGGGTCGTTGATGCTATTGCCTTAGCCTATCACACCCAGGGCGTGCCCACCCCCCTGCAGGTCCGAGCACACTCTACTAGAATTTTGGCGTCCTTGTGGGCACTGAGCCATTGAGCCCTAGCAGACATCTACAGAGCAGCGGGCTGGGCAATACCTTTGCCAGATATTACAATCTAAAGGTTGAGTCGGTCTCGTCCCGTGTTTTGTCAGGTCCGAGCCGGTAGAACTCGGTAACGCGGCACAACCGACAGAGTGTCCCGCTTGCACCTTGCACCCTTCACCAAAGTGATCCAATGTGCCTTCTGTCCCAGGTCAGCCACTGAGCGTCGCTGCCTGGATGTTTTTCCTCCCTAGCCTTCTGGCCCGCGAATTCAGCAGAGCAACTCGCGGCTAGACCCAGTACGAGTCTCAGGTCTCTGTACTGGGGTCGGGCTCCACGGGCATAGTTCCCTCTTCAGGCTAACTCCCCGTGATGTATTTTCCACGGTACGGTCCCCCTGTCGGCGGACCTGCGTTTCCCTCAGGCAGCCCCGCTGCCTTGGCCCCGTGCCTGTAGAGCCCCCCCTTCATTAGGCTGGACCTACCACCACGCCGTATCCCACATCTGGCTTCACAACCCTCATGGTGTTTTTGCCACACATTACCTCCCCCTGGACTGGGCAGGGTGGGGCCTCTGCAGGATCTTCCCCTCCTGAAATAATAGGAAATTTGCAGGCTGGACAGCTACCTTACCTCTGGTCTCACCTCAGCGCCCGGCACGCTGACGCTGACGAGTTCTGAAGACGCCTCCTTAGGCCTCTTTCTCAGTCTCTAAACCGCTCCCTGCCGGGTGCAGTAACCATGACGTTTTGAAAACAGAATTTTTCATTGCTGGCTTATGTAATTTGCACATAAATCCAACTACACTGAATCATCCATATTGATTTTGCCATCAATGCACTTTTCTTATTTAGTCTGTGAAAAATTCCCACTACCTATGGGTTCCGAGTGACGTCACTGGGTGCCCATGTGTCCAAAGACTCCCATATGAGCAATTAATGTGATATAGTGGATTTCATGTTTATATATTGTTAGTAAAGGGTATTATAGAATTGGTAAATGTTATTTTTCTAACGTTGTTAATATGGTTTAAATGGTTTTGTAAAAATGTATTAAATTTATATGCATTTATTAAGTTAATTATTTCCGATTGGCGTACCAGCGTGATGACGTCATCACTTGCTTAAGTCAGTGGCGCGCTCGTGATGTGCTTCATTCTAAGTAAAGCCGGAAGGAAGCCATCACTGAAGCGTTTGTTTGTTTTATTTTTCTCATACTACTTTTCAGGTAACTAAAATACACTTGGTTTTTGAGTATAAACATGTTTAAAAGCAATCCTGATAAGTTGTGTGTGTGTTTAAAACAGTTGGTTTACTATATTAATAGTGTGCCTTGAGTTTAGCATGTCTGAATACATGGTTGGCAAAGCTGCTTCGCGATTAGCGCGATATCTCGCTCCTTATTATAAATAGTCATTATGTTGATAATATTGGAGTGTGCAAGAGTGTATGATGTTGTTAGTTTGAGTATCTTAAAGTTGTATTTGGGTAATTTAATGCTTTTTTTGTCCGTTAACTGAGTTATCCGTTTCATTTGTCTTAATCAATCTGATACGTGACTTTATGGAGTGCAGCGTTTAGGCTGATGTTAGTGAACTAGATATTTAGACTGTATTGTGTTATTAATTTCATATTGTTATTTAAAGTGTGTGGTAAAGAACATTTAGATTTGAGTGTCACCGTGTTAATTGTGAATGACACGTGTGTAGTGTAACAAGTAATGTTTGCAGTCAATTATGTTTATAGTCAGTCATTACTATAAAGTATAGAGTGTAAGTGTAAAGTGATACGTGCACTAATAATGTAATGTACTGTGTATGTATGTATGTATTTATTTATTAACTGATTCATTCTAAGTAAAGCCGGAAGGAAGCCATCACTGAAGCGTTTGTTTGTTTTATTTTTCTCATACTACTTTTCAGGGTATTACAATTTTTGGAGGCACTGCTGGGATTGATGTCTGATGAAGTGACTCCCTGACCGGTAGAACCCAGTCAGTAACATCGTCCCCTTCTTAATGACCCAGGGTAGGAGCAGTGTGAGATATTTCGGACGAGGGGTGAAAGAAAGACTGATTGAGTAGCGTGTGCACCTGGAGTTACCACCAGTAGTCGCCAGGTCAAGTCAGTAAGGTAAATACCACCCTCAAAAGCCTGTCTACACGGCCGCTGAAAATGGATGAGCTTAAACGTCTTCAGGATGAAATTAGTGAAAAATTATGCACACTTTCATGTGAGAAACTGAAAAAACTTGGTGTCTCTCTCCATCTAACCCGAGAGGATGAGACAAATGTTACTCGGTTATCCCTGTTGAGCTGCCTTAGTAATTATCTCCTGAGAACTGAACTAGATGAGTTAGAAGATGGCGGCATGACTGAACTTTTGATAGTTAATGACCGACTGAGTCAAATTATGGGAATCACCGTTAATGCTTCGGGGCCAGAGACCCAAAAGGAGGAAAATAAACCTGTTGACATGCACCTTAGTCCCGCCACATTGTTGAATGCAGGAAACAGACAGACATGTGCAGACTATGTCCCAGTTTCTTCTCCACACACAGTGCATAGACAAGTTAACTCGGTATGGCAGAAAAGCTTCAAAATTTCTGGTCTAATAGGAGATCCAGGACAGAAGGATCGTCTCTCATTTTCCAGTCTGGCACGGCAGATAGAAAGTGGACTTAATAAGGGCTATCCAGAATCGGAAATAATAGATTCTGTTATCAGAGCTATTACGCCAGGGCTTCAGTTGCGGAGCTATTTAGAGGGAAAGGCAGGACTGACACTCCCAACACTGAGACGGATACTGCGGTCTCATTATCAGGAGAAGAATGCTACTGAACTATATAAGCAGCTCACCACAGAAGCTCAACGCGTTCGAGAAACGCCACAAAACGTCCTAATACGAGCCCTTGATCTTAGACAGAAGATTCTGTTTGCCTCTCAGGAGGATGACTCTGGTTTGAAATATGATCCTGCTTTAGTCCAGAATATGTTTTTGCACACAGTATTGACCGGATTGCAAAATGATCGCATCCAAGGTGACCTGCAACCATGCCTGTTAGATCCCACTGTTCCAGATGAAGTGTTGCTGGAAAAACTTAATGTCGCATGTTCCAATGAATCGGAAAGACAAAACAAGCGAAAATCAGATAAGAGTGGTGCCGTTCACGCTGTGCAGCTAAGCGAGCCTGTCCCTGAACAAAAATTCCAGCCCAAACCGTCTAAGCTTGATTTAATGTCACAACTGAAAAGCTTGAGTGATGATATTACACAGATTAAGGAGACAATGCAACAACCCTTATCTGTTCCTCAGCAGTGTTTGGCAGTCTATAACAAAGTACCAGAAGCAGCAGTGTCCCCACAGCATCAGATCTCATCTCAGGGGCTCCGACAGATATCAGGGTGGACTCCAGCTCAAGAGTATCAGACCTGGGGACCAGGTATAGCTACATGTTCACAGCAGGCAGGTCCATACATGCCTCCCCATCAGTTCATACAGAGGCAAAATCAAGTGAGGGAGCAGAATATACCGTTTACACCTGCAAATCCAGCTCAGTGTTCTATCCCACGCGACCAGGATCTTCAGCCAAGTCGGCATTATACAGTACCAGAGGCTCACCATGAACAGCCATATGGGTATCCTTTTCGTCAACAGCATCCCATGTCCACTAATTATGCAACTCATCCTTCAAACGTTGCAGCATCACAGTATTGTCCCCAGCAGTTCATGGTATCACGACAACAGTACCCTTATCAGTTCCGCCAACCTCGTCCCCCACGTGTCAGACAATGTTTCCATTGCCAGCAGCGTAGAACAGAGGAACCCTGTACCCATTGTTACCACTGTGGCAGCAGTGAGCACTTCTCAGCTGGCTGTAGGAGTAAAGGTAACAGGCCTCAGTCAGGAGTTCCGTTAAACAGGAGCGGATTGCCCCCGAGGGACAGGGTGTAATCCGAGCAGGAACGAAGTCCCAAAAGTACGGGAAACGTAGCATTAACCCTCAGAGTCAGTTTGATTTCCAGTCCCTTGATAGTATTGTAACCGCCACGTGTCAAATTCACCAGCATTCTGCCGTCACGTCGTTAGTGGGCAGACAGTGTCTAGTAACTTGTTATTTACAGGGGAAAAAGATAGAAGCATTATGGGACACGGGTTCTCAAGTATGCATTATAGATGAGCAGTGGAAAGCTAAATATGCACCGAATGTGACATTGAGAAACATTTCAGAGGCAACCGAAGCATCGGACAGTCTGCGTCTGGTGGCAGCCAATGGAACAAACATGCCATACAGTGGATGGGTGGAGATGACCTTTAAGCTACCATCCCCTGTAATGAATGTGAAAGAGTTAAAGATTCCTGTGCTTGTCTTGAAGGGCCAGGAGTTGTCTAGACCGATCATTGGGTATAACGTGATAGAACAAATTATGAGACAGAGTGGAACAAATGACTCCCAGGATGTGACTAATGCGTACCTGTACAAAACTGTTAGGAATGCTTTCCCTAGCTTAAGGAGAAAAAGAGTACATACCTTCATCAACTTGGTAACTGCAGAGGGTCTCAACAAATACACAGTAAGAACAATGAAGGAGCCTGTGAACATACGGAAGCACACTGTTATGCAGATCCAGTGCCAGGTAAGAGCCCTTCATGTGAAACAAGATAGTGTGTTGCTGTTTGAACCACATGCCAATCCACCATATCCTGATGGCCTTGACTTCTTTGATACCCTCATCATGTTGAAAAGAGGGAGTCGCCCAGTGGTTACTCTCAGTGTACAGAATGGAACCGACCATGACATCACACTTAGCGGCAGAACCGAGCTGGGAATATTGCAGCCGGTTAAGTCTGTTTTACCAACGGAAAACCAACCGTGTCCAGCTACAGCCTCTGTCGTTCAGGTTCCACCAGAAACAACTGGTGAAGATAGTAATCAGGCCTCATGGGATCCCCCAGTTGATGTAAGCTATTTAACTCTGCTCCAACAACAACAAGTGAAACAGATGTTGCGTGAAGAATGTCATGCCTTTTCAAAGTCAGATGATGATATTGGCTGTGTTCCAGGGTTACAACTGAGCATTTCTTTAAACGATAGCACCCCTGTTGCCCGCACATATACATCAGTCCCTAAACCATTATATAAAGAAATGAAAGATTACTTACACGACCTGATTGCTCAAGGATGGGTGACTAAGTCTCATTCTCCTTACTCGTCCCCAATTGTCTGTGTCCGGAAAAAAGATGGTAGTCTTAGGCTGTGTATTGACTATAGGGGCCTGAACAGCAAAACAATCCCTGATCGCCAGCCAATACCCAGGGTGCAGGATATCCTTGATGGTTTGGGTGGTAATACGTGGTTCTCCTTGTTGGACCAGGGAAAAGCGTACCACCAAGGGTTCATGTCCCCGGCGAGTAGATATCTGACTGGATTTACAACACCATGGGGTCTCTACGAATGGATTCGTATCCCTTTTGGCCTTATGAACGCGCCCGCAGCGTTCCAACGGTTTATGGAGGAATGCCTGGAAGGATTGAGAGATAAAATCTGCATACCCTATTTAGATGACATCCTGGTCTTTACAGAGTCCTTCGACGAACAAGTAGAAGCGGTAAGGAGAGTGTTGAAAAGGTTGAAATCCTATGGAGTTAAGTTGAAACCAAGAAAATATGGAGCTTTTTAAGAAGGAGGTGCGTTACTTAGGAAGAATTGTTTCAGCTGAAGGGAGCAGGATGGATCCTGCGGATACATTCGCTGTAACGGCGCTTAAGAAACAGAACCCACGCACAGTGGGAGAGCTGCGCAAGATTCTCGGCCTGCTTAGCTATTATCGCCAATACCTTAAAGATTTCTCCCGGATCGCCAGTCCCCTCTATGACTTGTTAAAAGCTAACCCTGAGGGTGAGTCACAGAGGAAAGGAAATTACGACAGAAGAAACAAAAAACGGAGTCATGTGGTGCCATCCAGTAAATCTATTGAGTGGACAGAACATCATCAAGAGCTACTTGAGAGATTGGTTGATTGTCTGGTACAGCCACCGGTTCTAGGGTTTCCAGATTTCTCCCAACCATTTATACTCCATACAGACGCGTCCAACCAAGGGTTGGGAGCAGTTTTATACCAGAATCAGAAGGGCAGGCTGAGAGTAATTGCCTACGGTTCTCGAACGTTGACAGCAGCAGAGAAAAATTACCACTTGCACAGTGGGAAATTGGAATTTTTAGCTCTGAAATGGGCCGTAACCGAAAAATTCAGAGACTATCTTTATTACGCACCAACCTTTACAGTGTTCAGCGACAATAACCCGTTGACCTATGTCCTGACCTCGGCAAAGTTGAACGCCACTGGGTGTAGATGGGTATCAGAACTCGCAGACTTCCACTTTACCATTCGTTACCGTCCCGGTAAGGAAAACATAGATGCAGATTCACTCTCTAGGATGCCAGTCGATCTGGAAACGACAATGAGAGAATGTACTGAGGAGTTCTCATCTGATTGTGTGGGAGCGGTAGTACAAGCAGTGGAGATTCAGCGTAGCCCAGATGTGTTCCTCACTGTGGCTAGTCAGAGTGTACCAGTATGTGGTGAGGAAAATGAAGAATTTCTGCAACCACTGTCAAAGGAAGAAATTAGGCAAGCACAAAAGGGGGATAAGGACATTAGAGTGATCATTGAACACTTACAAGCAGGATCTAGGCCTCCTCAGTATGGGCGGGGAATCAGCCCGCTATCAACAGTTTTTCGGAGAGAATGGGATAAGCTGAAGTTGGATGAACAGGGCATTTTGTTCCGCCAAACATCTCACAGGACACAGCTGGTATTACCAACTCGGTTCAAAACAACTGTTCTAAGGGAACTACACAATGAGATGGGTCATCAGGGTCTCGACCGTACCACGAGCCTCATAAGAGACCGGTTCTTCTGGCCGTACATGCAGAAAGATATTGAAAATTATGTCCTAAGAACCTGCTCCTGCATCAAACAGAAAAAACCATGCCGTGAGACAAGAGCGCCACTTAAAAGTATCAGAACGACCCAGCCATTCGAATTGGTGTCTATTGACTTTCTTCATTTGGATAGATGTAAGGGGGGCTACGAGTACATTTTGGTTATTGTTGATCATTTCACTCGGTTTGCACAGGCTTATGCTACAACATCAAAATCAGCAAAAACAGTGGCTGACCGTTTATTCAATGATTTCGCCCTCAAGTTTGGGTTTCCATCCAGAATTCACCATGATCAAGGAGGTGAATTTGAAAATCAGCTACTCACCCAGTTGAAGAAGTATAGCGGAGTTGCCGGTTCGAGGACCACCCCCTACCACCCTCAAGGGAATGGCCAGGTGGAAAGATTCAACCGAACATTACTGCAGATGCTGAAAACTCTGACTGAAAGACAAAAAGCAAATTGGAAGGATGCACTCAACAAATTGATCTTTTCCTACAACTGTACCAGATGTGATGTGACTGGTTTTTCACCTTTTCATCTTTTATTTGGTCGTTCGCCAAGGTTGCCTATTGACGCTCTTTTCGGACTGAACTCCGACAACAATTCTCAGAGTTACAGTGAGTACATGAAACAATGGACAAAAGGAATGCAGGAAGCTTGTGAGATAGCGAGAGAACAGGCAAACAAGTATGCTGAAAGGAACAAGAGGAATTATGATAAAAACGTGAGGTGTACCGACCTGTTCCCAGGAAGCAGGGTCCTCGTGAAAAACCTGACTCCAAGAGGTGGGACAGGGAAACTGCGGAATTATTGGGAGGATGAAGTTCACGTTGTTACACGTCAGGTGGCAGATGATGCACCAATCTACGAAGTAAAACCTGAACAAAGTAAGGGTAGATCAAGGGTGTTACATCGCAATCTTCTTCTTCCATGTGACAATCTACCTCTGAATATCACGCCGACCCAAAGTATCAAACCGAAGAAAGGATATCAACCAAGAAATGGTGGAAATCTGCCCACCAGGGAGAGAGAATGTGAGCCAGAGTGCGATACTGAGAGTGAAGAGGATGAGTATTTCTTTAGAATGGAGCCAATTAAGATAAGGCCACAAGGAAGTAGTAATAATCTAGGAAATGGAGATCCGTTACCACCACAGTCAGTACTTGGTGAATTACGATCTAGCTCTCCAGTGTCAGAATCAGGGCCACCATTACCTTCCGCCGGGTTAGAGATAGAATTTCCAGAGCCAGAACCTGCCCCTGTAATAGAACAAGAGTGTCAGGAACACGAACCAACTGTTGATCCTATGGAACGAGATTTGACTGTGGACGAAGCAATGGAAACGCTTGAGCCTAGGCATGGGACCCCTGAAGAGGGAAATGAGCGCCAGCTCACTAGGAGGAAGCGACGACCACCAAGGAAGTTGACATATGACAAGCTTGGGACTCCATCATGTTACGATGTGCAAATGGTGGGCAATAACCATTACCCACACCTTGCATTTAGGAGAATGACCAATGCAACACCTTGGTTGTCAATGCCACCTTGTTATCCCCAGCTTTCATATGTGTGCTATTAACTCATGAAATCCACAACCTCCCTCCCCAATATCTAGTCGTTGTATGGTCTGCGTTGATAGTATGAAATACCAATAGATATCACATTATTCAGAAATTGTTGTTGCTCAGAGAAAAAGAGAAAGCAGACAAACCATGGACTGATACCAATTGTCACGAAAATGAACTGTTGTGCGGAACTATGGACACTTAACCTTTTTGTTGACAATTTGTGAATCTTTTCCTTGCTTGAAAGACTCTTTGCCATTTTTTGCTGGGGAAAAATTAATGGGACTGTGTTTTTTTTTTTTTCCCCATAAAAGAGACTCTGAAAAGAGATTACTTTAGTGTTGGACACTAACCCAGGGGACTTTTACGGACTAGTTGCCTGTGGAGTAATCGAACTCTTGTATGGTAAAATTATTGTGAAAAAAAAGGTGTGTTGGAAACAATATTGTAAACTCTGATGTTGCATCTAATAACTGCTGGGTGAAGTTGAATATGGGTTATTAGAGAAATGCGATGTCGGGACGACATCTTATTTTGAGGGGGAGAGTGTGATATAGTGGATTTCATGTTTATATATTGTTAGTAAAGGGTATTATAGAATTGGTAAATGTTATTTTTCTAACGTTGTTAACATGGTTTAAATGGTTTTGTAAAAATGTATTAAATTTATATGCATTTATTAAGTTAATTATTTCCGATTGGCGTACCAGCGTGATGACGTCATCACTTGCTTAAGTCAGTGGCGCGCTCGTGATGTGCTTCATTCTAAGTAAAGCCGGAAGGAAGCCATCACTGAAGCGTTTGTTTGTTTTATTTTTCTCATACTACTTTTCAGGTAACTAAAATACACTTGGTTTTTGAGTATAAACATGTTTAAAAGCAATCCTGATAAGTTGTGTGTGTGTGTTTAAAACAGTTGGTTTACTATATTAATAGTGTGCCTTGAGTTTAGCATGTCTGAATACATGGTTGGCAAAGCTGCTTCGCGATTAGCGCGATATCTCGCTCCTTATTATAAATAGTCATTATGTTGATAATATTGGAGTGTGCAAGAGTGTATGATGTTGTTAGTTTGAGTATCTTAAAGTTGTATTTGGGTAATTTAATGCTTTTTTTGTCCGTTAACTGAGTTATCCGTTTCATTTGTCTTAATCAATCTGATACGTGACTTTATGGAGTGCAGCGTTTAGGCTGATGTTAGTGAACTAGATATTTAGACTGTATTGTGATATTAATTTCATATTGTTATTTAAAGTCTGTGGTAAAGAACATTTAGATTTGAGTGTCACCGTGTTAATTGTGAATGACACGTGTGTAGTGTAACAAGTAATGTTTGCAGTCAATTATGTTTATAGTCAGTCATTACTATAAAGTATAGAGTGTAAGTGTAAAGTGATACGTGCACTAATAATGTAATGTACTGAGTATGTATGTATGTATGTATTTATTTATTAACTGATTCATTCTAAGTAAAGCCGGAAGGAAGCCATCACTGAAGCGTTTGTTTGTTTTATTTTTCTCATACTACTTTTCAGGGTATTACATTAACACCCCCTAATTTTTCGTTGAATTGTTACATTGACTTCATCTCATGTTATCTGTTCTCTTAGGTAATAAAAACCATTGATGCCTTGATTTAATTGGTCACTCTTTCGCACTGGCTTTTGTGAATCATGGAAATTTCACAACAAAAACCTGTTTGAATCTCACAGTGGCAATGTTCTGTAGAGAGGTCAGCGGCATCAACACATGTGCATCAACTAAGTGCAGAGTCAGAGGGGAGAGGATGACTTTAATGCAAATTAATGTGTGTTGCCTTTTCTGGGATAGAATTGCGTGCTTTCGTACAGCACTTGACAAGGTGTTCTGGTTATGTACTCCCATTTGTGGTCTTCATTCTTTCAATTGTTCTTTAAATTTCTCAGTTTGTGTTCCACTGAAAACTACTTTTTGATTGAACTAGTCCTTTAAGGAACACATTTCTAAGCTTTGATTAAATTCTTAAACGCGTTAGCAGAATTTACAGTGGTCTGCACATGAAATAGTGTTAAATACAGTAATTTTTCCTTACTGCATATTCTGCAAGACCTTTTTTTCTAGATCTCTCTTCTTTGCAGATTTTAAAAACATTTCTAAATTGTCCCTCTCCTCAATGTCACAGCATGATATAAAAGATATATACAGTATTTCTTTTTTGCATACATTTCTTTGCAATTCTTCTCTTTCTCTTCTCTCTCACACATTCTCTTCCACAATAAATATCATACACCCAGCACAGTGACACTGGTGGTGGAAATCAATTTACCACTTGATGCTTTATAAACTTTGGCACATCAGAGAAGATTTGTTGATTTCTGCTTGGTGTCGTGCGGAAAAAAACCTGAGAGATTTGGCCTTTCTGTCAGCAGCTGCTAACTTGCCTGAATAATTCATCATATTCCTTGCCTATCCTTTATCCATTTTAGGGCAAAAAAGCCTGAACTTTTTGTTGTTTACATCCTTTCACCAAAAGAGTCCAGTTTTAACCTTTACGGAGATTTGTAACCTACCCTGAAATCTCGTCCTCATTTTCATATAAACTGCAATGAGCAGTACAAGTTCACAACAATTATTTGCATGTGCTGTCAACCAATTCACTAAAATTTCACCTTAAAATAACCCACCTTTACAGATGGTTCTGAGAGCTAGATTATGGAAGATACAGCAAATAACCATGATCTGGCATACTTTATTGTGATTGTACAGCATAACTCCACCACTGCAATCTAGTGGAACAAAATTGCCACTTTTAATACCAAACATGTGCTTGTGGGTCTGGATATGTGTCAGGTTTTAATCAATATGATCACATGGGAGGTCGGCATGTTGTTTAAAATACAATCGGTACCATAGGATCGTCCACATTATGCCGACTCACAGACTAGTGCCATCTCCTATCGTATTTGTTTGCATCTGCTCCAGCGTGCTTACCTTCCCTGGAGGCATGGCTGGACGCTAGTTGCATCTGCAGTGCACGAGACCCGGGTTCGGATACTGCACTGAAACCAGGAAGAAATTGCGCTCTCATAATCAGTGACCAGCGTGATTCAGAGTTTGCATTTTCCCCTTAACATTAGATTTTTACTTCACTGATGGTCAGGTTTAGGTTTGGGGTTTAGAATTGGGGGTACAATAAATAAAATATGCATTCCTCTGCATTACAGCCTGTACAGCTGAAAACAACTTGCTTCACAACTTGCTATGCCCCTCATTGGACATTACACCAGAAAATGGAGCTCACACATGCCCATTTGCACAAAAACACTAATCACCTTGGCCACTGGGGGCAGTGTTTAAAATTTCGGTAAGCATAGAATGGTTTTAGCGAATGAGAAGTCAACCTGATGTTTTTGATTTTACTGTGATATCAGTCTTTTTACAGTGGTTCTCCATCATTTGATCACTATTTGATGAATTTTTTAAAGGAATGTTTCAGTTCTATACAAGTTACACTCAATCGACAGCATTTGTGGCATAATATTGATCACCACACAAATTATTTATGACTCGTCCCTCCTTTTCTTTAAAAATAAAATTAAAAATTACAGGGAAGCAAATACAATGGAAGTGAATGGGGACAATGAAAATGAATATGGACAATTTTTGAAGGGTTTAAACAAAGAAACATTTTATAAAAGCCCTTTCATTAATTCTTCTGTTAAAACTTGTGTATTATTTGAGCTGTAAAGTCGTTTAAATTGTCATTTCTACAGTCGTTTTAGGTTTTTAGGGTTTGGTGACATTACATCGTCATGGTAACGAAGTTTTAAATTGGCTATAACTTTTCACAGAAAAGGTTAGTAAGTGATTTTATCAGACTAAAATCATGTTTGCATGCATATCCTTTATGTGGTGTGGCTATACTTCTCAAACAGTGAGTATTTTAACATAAAAACATTTAAAACATTAATGTCAAAACGACACCAGGGTCCAGAACAGTTTGAAAACATTAAAAACCAATATCAGCAGCAATTCCACTATATCACTTTCAGCTGACGATATTATCACATTGATAATTGTGGCAGGCAAATAGAACAGAGTTTCATGAATAAGGCGCAATAAATAATCCTAATTTACATAGAGGTGTGTTTGCACTGAAAATGTGGGCAAAAACTTATTTTTGCATTACACCAGCACAGATAACATTTGGTTAAACTGAACTGGGGGTGGTTAGTGAATAAGATACAGGTATATGCAATGAAATATCACTTGCAAAAGAGTGCTGACATTCCATTCTTTGTTTCTTACTAACTGTACATTCCAATGCAAATGAGTCTCTCTTATCAATCCACACAGACCTGCAAATTGCGGTAACATCCCTTGAAAGAGTTTGTTTATGACCTTCAGAGAAGTGGATGGAAAACCATTATAGAACAATTATTTACAGTCCTCGAATCTGATTGTCCAAGCAGTGTTGCAAACGTGTTGATATTCAGTGCCACCTTGACAAGGATGCTTCACTATTTGAATCATTCTGCTTGTCAGTATTAACAGCTTTCCAGGTAGTGGTGGGGATTTTAATTCATCATTTATTTTGATTTAGTTCACTGATTCATTATTTGGCTATTTCTGCAGATTGCATTTGTATGCCAGTAGGTAGCTACAACTGAGTGTCTTTTTTGTCATTGAATCATTAACTCAGCTGATTTGTTTCAAAACACAGAGTGATTCACTACCAAAATAATGGAAGTGAATGATTTGTTAATAATTGTTCAAAAACACTGACTTGTTTAAGAACCAAACACCACTAGCTCGAAACCAGAGTATGAGAGCAGTGTAGAGAGTAGGTGTTGCTTGGTGCTTTGAAATCTTTTGGAACTACTGGATGGTGGAGAAGAAATGTACTACAATAAGCAAGAATCAAATTTTGGCCTGAATATTTTTTTTTAATTCTTTGTTAAACTTTGATATAAAAGCAATATGACACACAATCATGCTGTTGGTCTGAATATAAGCACATCTGTGATTACCTGCTGCACAAGGCCACTGCTATTCATAACAACATTGATTGTATGATGTTGCTTGGTTGTCCCTCATAATGCTTTGCTCAACTTAGTGGCAGCTGGGCAGAGAAAATGGCCAACAGACCTAAGCAAGATGCAATTGTGACAGGCAGACTGATCCTTTGATGTGAATCTGTAATTAAATATGATGATGAGAACATGTGAAGGACTCAAAGTGGAAAAGATTCTGCAGCAAAGGCTTTTGAATTCAAAACAGCCAGTCTACCAGTCTATGTTTACCATAGGAGTAATTTTAAAATAGCAACTAGAGCCATTGGGACCCTGTATTAAAACACATTTCAATGTGTTTAATGCTAAGTCACATGGAATGTGGAAAGATGGGTTGTGAGTGTATACGATGTGGAATAAACCATCAGAGTCCATGAGGGATTCCAACTCTTGATCTTGATCGACACTTGATCTTTAGTTGCAAAGTCTTTTCTGAAGTGGGATCAGTCTTTGGCTACACAAAGAGCAGGCACACATAACATGCTGAAGAATGAAGGGGGGCACCATTGAATAGGCCAAACCTGGGGCGTCACTACACCCCTTTTACTGGGGCACGTGCCCCAGGATAAATCTGCTGTGCCCCAGTAAAAACTCAAGTTTGAGTTTTAATAATTACATTTAATTGTCAGTGCATTCATTTAGATTGATAATCCCGGAAAAAAGCAATGGATCTATCTAAATGCAACACAGTAACCCACCCAATCAATGCATGTAAAAGAAACGCAGTTTAACAGAAAACACAAATCTGATGCATGTGCGCGGAAATCCATGTCTGTGTAGTGCGTACCTTTGCTCTTGCTATAACCAAAGCCACTGCAGCCACACATACAAGTCCAGGGGCCGGTTGCACCAGCTATACGTATGTTACAACTTAGCTTATTTGTGGCGTAAATGGGCACTAAGTCACAACTTAAGCACTACTCAATTTTTGAGCATTGCACAATTGAAATTAGGTAGAACGTAACCCTTCGTATTAACTAAATATTTACGGAAGTCTCCTACCAGGAGCAATGGTTGGAATAAAAAAGAAGACTTTTTGTTTTGCGTGATAGTCATCAATCATTTCGACATATATTATGATGTTGGCATTTACACTCGTTTTCATTTACAAGAGAGAAAAAAAACGTACTTTTAAGCATCTCTTCAGCATGAAATCTTTCAAACGGTGCAGTTTTCATGGTGTTGCCTGGTGTCTAGTGTCATAAGATATTAAACTTAATAAATGTTCTAATTTACGGGTCTTCGAGGGAGTCCGGGAGATGGGGGGCGTCTGCTTCCTGCGGTGTGCTCGACGCTGGGGCTGAGAGCTGGGCCCGGGTTGAGGCGGAGCAGGTTTCTTAGCCGCAGGGGGATGCCCTCGGCGAGCAGACGGGGCAGTGGCCTTGGCGGCAGGTTTGCGGCGAGGCAGGATATGTGAGATGGCCTCCGTCTGCCGTCTGATGTCTGGGCGCCGATCACACTGAGGCAGCGTTTGTGGACGGTTCATGTTCTCATTACGAGAATATGACAGTGGCAGCGTTGCGGTCGCGGCTCGCTTTCAACAGAAAGCACGCCACTCCTGCCGCCCCCCCGTATCGCTCCTTCTTCCCACGGGATTGAGGACGATGCGGTTGGCGCTGGAGGCGATTTGGGGAGGGCAGTGGGTGCAGCTCCGCCGGGTACGCCCCCTCGGACCACCCGCCCCCCGACACGCTCGCTGACCTCCGTCCAGTCTCGAGGTAATGACGACTCGCCTCCGGGCCGGTTTGCCTATCCTCTAGAGCTCGAAGCCGATGAGCTCGCCGCTCCATCGGAGAGCGCGGTGTCTGACGCTGACTCCTCCCCTGGGTTGCCGCCTTCAGGCCAGCATGCCCAGGTTGAGGCGGATGCGCAGATGTCCGACATGCTTGCCCGGGCCGCCGTCGGGGTGGGGTTGGACTGGAAACCTCCACCCTCCCCACACCCGTCACGGTTGGACGACTGGTTCCTGGGGTCTGGGCGCCGCTCACAGCCACGCCCCCCCCGGTCCCATTTTTCCCGGAGGTGCATGACGAGCTGACGTCGTCATGGAGAGCCCCGATCTCGGTCCGTCAAAAGCCCTGCTCGTCCGCTCTCGCTACCCTCGACGGCGAAGAGGCCCACGGGTACACGGCGATTCCCAAGGTGGATAGGGCGGTTGCGCTCCATCTCTGTCACGGTGACCCTACCACCTGGCGTGGGCGCCCTGTACCCCCTTCCAAGGCCTGTAGGACTGCGTCCTCGTTCAACCACAAAACCTACAGCGCCGCAGGACAGGCCGCCTCCGCCTTGCACGCCATGGCCCTCCTGCAAGTACACCAGGCCAAGACACTCAGAGATCTGCACGAGGGTAGCCCTGACCCCGATGTGCTGCAGGAACTCAGAGCCACGAAGGTCACCGCGCAGGCACTCGGACAGGCGATGGCCACCCTTGTGGTCCAGGAACGTCATCTTTGGCTCAACCTGGTCGAGATGCGCGAGGCCGACAAAGTTCGCTTCCTCGACGCCCCTGTCTCCCAGCTTGGCCTCTTTGGCGACACCGTCGAGGACTTCACCCAGCAGTTCTCCGCGGTGAAGAAGCAGACGGAGGCCATCTCACATATCCTGCCTCGCCGCAAACCTGCCGCCAAGGCCACTGCCCCGTCTGCTCGCCGAGGGCATCCCCCTGCGGCTAAGAAACCTGCTCCGCCTCAACCCGGGCCCAGCTCTCAGCCCCAGCGTCGAGCACACCGCAGGAAGCAGACGCCCCCCATCTCCCGGACTCCCTCGAGGACCCGTAAGACTCCCAGGCGGTCCTGAGATGGACGACCCAGTGACACAGACGTTAGCTCCGGAGGTGGTAAGACCACTCCGTCCCCCGGTGGAGGGCCGGGAGGAGAATCTTTTGTTGTTAAACAATTTAATTTGCCGCCCCCCCTTAGATGGGGGTGCGGTACCCACATTCTCAATAAAAGAGCTATTTCCCATGTCTCTGGGTCACCTGGCCCGCAAATGCCGTTCTCACGGCACTTGGCCTCTAGATCTCAACAGTCCCGGCTCCCTGGACACGGACCACCCGTCTCCAGCCCCACGATTGATCCCCGGCCAGCTGGTTCCGACGAGTCCAGAGGACGCCTACGGACCTCCTCCTCAGTCGCTAACCTGCCCCCTGCCGGGTGTGCGGAGCAAGGTAAGTGCTTTGAGTCTTTTCTCAGCACCCCAGCCGCGGGTCGCCCCGTTGCCGCCCAACGCTGCCCTACCTGCTCCGCCCCGCTGCGAAGCCCCACCGCGTATGTCAAAATTAATTGTCCCCTTGGTGCCCCTAGCGCAGAGGTTGGATGCGTGGCTTTCACTTCCCAACCCGTCTCGCTGGCTGGCCCGGACCATCCGACTCAGTTATGCAATTCAGTTTGCCAGGCCCCCGCCCCCCTTCATGGGCGTCACAGCCACGCCCCCCCAGGTCCCGTTTTTCCTGGAGGTGCATGACGAGCTGACATCGTCATGGAGAGCCCCGCTCTCCGTCTGTCAAAAGCCCTGCTTGTCCGCTCTCGCTACCCTCGACGGCGGAGGTGCTGTGCAAGGTCAGGGAGGACGAGGAGCAAGTCACTCTCGTGGCTCCTTACTGGCCCACCCGGGCCTGGTTCTCGGACCTCGTACTCCTCGCGACAGCCCCTCCCTGGCGAATTCCCCTGAGGAAGGACCTTCTTTCTCAGGGACGGGGCACGCTCTGGCATCCGCACCCAGACCTCTGGAACCTCCACGTCTGGCCCCTGGATGGGACGCAGAAGATCTAGCTGGGCTACCACCCATGGTCGTAGCCACGATCAACCAAGCTAGAGCCCCTTCTACCAGGCAACTCTACGCCCTGAAATGGCGTCTGTTCGTGAATTGGTGTTCTTCCCGGGCAGAAGACCCACAGAGGTGCGCAGTTAGGTTAAATCCCTCCTGGCCAAACCTGTTCCCCTCCTGGGTTCTCTCGGTGGTCCTCGCCGGTCTTCAGAGATCCCCTTTCGAGCCGCTAGGATCAGCTGGACTCAGGGCTCTCTCTTTAAAGACGGTCCTGCTGATCACGCTCGCCTCCATCAAGAGGGTCGGGGACCTGCAAGCGTTCTCTACCAACGACATTTGCCTGGAGTTCGGTCCGGCAGACACTCATGTGATCCTAAGACCTCGACCGGGCTATGTGCCCAAGGTTCCTACCATGCCCTTCAGAGATCAGGTAGTGAACCTACAAGTGCTGCCCCAGGAGGAGGCAGACCCAGCCCTCTCACTGCTGTGTCCGGTACGTGCCTTGCATGCCTACCTGGAACGCACCCAGAGCTTTAGGCGCTCTGAGCAGCTCTTTGTCTGCTTTGGAGGACAGCAGAAAGGGAACGCTGTTTCCAAACAGAGGCTGTCTCACTGGGTGGTGGAGGCCATTCAGTTGGCCTATCACACCCAGGCCGTGCCACCCCCTTTGCGGGTTCGAGCCCACTCTACCAGGAGTGTGGCATCCTCATGGGCACTGGCTAGAGGCACCTCGCTAGCAGACATCTGTAGAGCTGCGGGCTGGGCAACACCTAACACCTTTACGAGGTTTTACAATCTCAGGGTTGAGTCAGTCTCGTCCCATGTTCTCTCAGGTCTGAGCCCGTAGAACTCGGTACACGCGACGATCTGACCGGGTGAATCACTTGTTTCCAGCGCCGTTTCCCTCTCCGAGGCAGAACAGTGAGCTTCTTTTCCAGAGGGCTTAGGTCCCTGGTTGGTTCCTCCCTAGCCCTCTCGGGCCCGCAACAGTTCAGCGGAGGAACTTGCCGGCCCAGTCCACTACGTGTACCTCCGGCTACCCCTACTGGAATAGGTGCTCCACAGATCAGGCCTCCTACGGGACTCCTCCTGTGTGTATTTCCGCGGTACGGTCACCTTGCGAGCTGACCCACGTCTCCCTTAGGCAGTCCTTCGCTGCCCTCCGGTCGCCATGTTGTAGCAACTCCCCCCTCCTCGAGGTTGGATCTACCACCGCGCCATTTCTTCCCACATGCCCAAAGTGGCCATGTGATGTATTTTGCCACCTTTACCTCCCCTGCTGGGCGGGTGTGGCCTCCGCAGGGTCTTTTCCCCCTGAAAGAATAGGAATTCGGTTAAGACCCCCCTTCCCTTGATGCGGTAAGGGCCCCGGCTGCTCTTGCTCTATGCCGAGAAAACATAGAGAGAAAAGAGGCCCAGCCAGGCTTGGCCCGTTCCCTAGTTGGGAGCGTCACCTTGTTCCCCCCTAGGGTGACCAAAAGGATTCTGACGACTCTTTCGGGGCATTGGGGAAGAGTACGTGCAGTCTGAACACAGTTGGTCGCTGTGCACGTAGAAATACCTGCCCGCTTCTGTGTAAGCAGTACACGTACACGGCTCAGCGCATGGCGAGTTTTTAAGTGGACCCCTAGTGTCGCTTCTTCGACACGACGTCGAAGTGAGCGACAGACAGGGTACGTCTAGGTTACGTATGTAACCTCTGTTCCCTGATGGAGGGAACGAGACGTCGTGTCTTCCCGGCCATGTCGCTGAGCCGAGCCGCTGAGGTGCCCAGTACACTCCCGGCTCCTCAGAAAAATCCTGAATGAACGAGCGTATTTCTCTCGCCTTTATATCTGTATCCAGAGGCGGAGTATGCAAATACTGTTCGCCAACTCTCATTGGCCTTTTTTCATAGATCAGAGGTATCTTTCGGCGCTCAAGAGAGACCCCTAGTGTCGCTTCTTCGACACGACGTCTCGTTCCCTCCATCAGGGAACAGAGGTTACATACGTAACCTAGACGTTTTCCGACTTACTTGACAGAGGTTTTCCTGATATGTAATGTGTAATATAGAAGAATCCAAATGTAAAAGAACGTTTTCATAAAGAACAATATCTCTAAATGATTACAATTCCTAGTACTTGTTGCAGTGTAGAAATGGTGGGTTAAGCAGGGGAAGTTTGTATAGGGCATTGTGTTGCACACTTCTTGCACGCAGCAGGCTTTCAAGAAAGAAAAAATGGATATGAGTTATGCGGGGCCTGTGCCCGAGTAGAGCTTTATGTCTAGCAACGCCCCTGGGCCAACCCAAAATAGACAAAACCAATACTGATTGATCAATAAGTAAGGGTTACAAACATTAAGGGATAATGTACAGTCAGCTTTTTGTTATCACTAAGTTGTATCAGCCTGATGGGGTTTATTGTGCGATAACAACTGGCTGGCTGTATATTATCCTGCTTTTTACACAGCTACTCACCAAATAAATAAATAAATACATGAACATAAAATATTGATTTGTGCTGAAATTAGGTAATTATGTGAGAAGGAATAAATTGCTGAACAGCTGAAATCCACCTCCGGTTTGTGTCGGAGATCTGTTGGTGTTTGTTTTGTAATTAATGACTGTCTGACTGCTGATTATTCATCTTATTACAAGACTACTTAGCAAATAATTAAATTAATGCACATTAAAGATTGATTTGAGTTTAAATAATTTTATTAGCTTTAGATCAATACTTAAGTAATTATTTTTTATTTTTTTTACAGTAAATCAACACTTTCTGGTGTGGATGTGCGAGTGTGTTTGTGTGTGTGTGTGTGTGTGTGTGTGTATTTCTTACTTTTCCTGTCATTAACCTGAATTTCTCTATCTTTCTTTCTGTTCACCTTTGTTCACAGGATGGTATGGGTCACCTACGTATCACGGAGAGAGGCTTGAAACTGGAGGGTGATTCAGAATTCCTTCAGCCACTGTATGCCAAAGAAATCCAGTCCAGACCAGTAAGTGCATGACTGGGACTGTCAGCGTGGTGTCCGTGCAATAGCACAGAGGATATACTCTCTCCCTCTGTATCAGTGTCCAGGTGTAATAATGTCACTGTGCCTGTAGTGGATGGATGGCTTGATAATGTGTAAGGTGCTGGCGTTATCTCTTCTGTCGAGCATGAGCAAGAGTGGAGAGAGTGAAAGACAAAGAGAGGAGATGAGTTGAATAGCAATGGCCTGCTGGGATTAGAGATGAGAGGAAGCTCCCATCCAAAGCAGTGGGAATAAAAGACACCCCAAGAATTAAACACAAAGATAGCGACTTCAAGTTTTGAACTGTCTCTGGGCAGTGATCGAATAATAAGGGGTACTGGGGGGTTCTAGACACACCGTAAATGTTGGGGACTCTCCGTAAGAACAAAAACATAAAACTCGGGAGACCCTGTTCTGTTGAATTTAAATAAAAGCTGATTTGGGCATTTTTTTTCCTCTGGTACAATTCTTTCTTGTTTCCCAGCTTAATATGCAGTCAACCATAAGTAAGCTTTTTATAGGTTAATTTTACCTAAGTGTGTAACATTCAAACAGAGGTGGGTAGAGTAGACAAAAATTGAACTCAAGTAAAAGTACAATGACTTCAAAAACATAATTCCTTAAGTAGAAGTAAAAGTACTTGATTAAGAGTAAGTATCCAATTAAAAGAGACCTCAAGTAGTGAGTAACTCGTTTTCTTTCGCAAATGACATAATAGACGTTTACTCCCCTAAATTCTATTTCATAATACACATTTAACATTTACTACAGAATTATTATTATTATTAATGGAAATCATTCACCATCATATTGTTCCAAACCTGTATGACTTTCTTTCTTCCATGCAACTCAAGAGGATATTAGACAGAATGTTTGTGAGTCACTATTTACTTTCAGTGAATGTTATACTGTATATTGTAGTGTATTACATATATAATTTAGAGATGTGGACGGGGTCATTTAAAATGGGTATTTTGCATGCATTTTACCACCATTATATGTAGGGTAATTTGCACTCATGCTAAATTTAAGAGGAATTTAGGGTCTTGAAATATGTGAGCTATGAACTAAATTAGGTAGTGAAATGTATAACGGAATTAGTCACGTTCGACAACCATTATAAATTAGATAAATAACAAATAACTAGATTATTTGTCTAAATAGATTCTCCAACATTGAAATCGTAATACTATGTCTAGTTGTATCAGCTCACAATTTCTACTGTAAAGAATTAGCTTTAATAAATGAATTATTTAATAATGGTCTCTGGTTTAGCCTTTTAGCCACTTGTGATGGCAACAGCTGTGTGGACAGTGCTGAGAATGCAGACATTTTTCCTTCTATTGCACTGATAGACTGAGCGTTGCATCGTCACTTCTCAGCTCATCCATGGTGAACAGCATCCTTTGCTCCTTTACGCACGTGGGGAGCTCTCATATGGTCTTATTCACTATGCCAACGAGGCTGGTTTTCTTGGACTTTAGTGCCTTGGACAGGTCGAAGGAAGTAAAAAAGTTGATGTTCCTCCCCTTCCCCAGGTAAGGCTCAACCATTTTCAGCACCACACTGTCTCTGAGTCGCTGACCTGGCCTCTGTGTCTCGTCTTTGCCCAGATATGGTGCACCATTCACCATATATTTAGTATCGACGTCAGCAGCAAGCCAGAACTTAATACCGAATTTATCAGGTTTGTTTACTATGTACTGGATTTAACGTTCCTTGCTTTTGTTGGGAAGAGCTGCTCATCAACAGATATGTCGGCACTGGGCTTGTAGCAAGCGATGCTGTTTTAGACAAATTTCTCCCAAACCTCGGTCTCCAGGGCAAACTTGTTCTCTTGCAGGCATGTGCGTCTGGGTCTCCTTTTTATCAAAATGCAGGAATCGCATGATTTCCTGGAATCTATTTTGGGACATGCTTAGCCCCAGTCATCCAACCAAAAGCTCGCCAATTCCATGCTTTTTCCACCTTGCGTTTCACGAATGTAGACGAGAGCAATGAAGGCCTTTAGCTCATCGACTGTCATATCCCATGAGCTGTCCTTGACTCTTGTGTGTCTCAGCAACGGTGCAGTCCCTGTTATGCTTCAACATACCATCATCAACCAGACAGAGAAAAGCGGTGAGGGCATCTTCAATGTTATGCTTTGCATGCGCTGTGGGGCCTTCAGCTTCTGTCATGATATTTTGAATTTGTAGTCTTCCTCTATTTTCACCCCACTGTATAACAGTCCACACAGTGCTGTCTTTCACCATTTCATGCCTCTCTACTGAAGGTGGATTTAGTGAGACAGCTTTTCACCCAATGGTGGGCTGAGTGGTCTTGTGGTTAGCACAGCAGGCACAGCTGATGATTCATGATTTTGCACTGTCACCAAAAAAATATAGCATAAGTAGCTTGTAATAATTAACTAATTAGCATTAAATATCAATCTTATAAGGGGTAATATTAGCCTTTATGCATTAGGCTATACTATAACACTAGCATAATAATAACAAGGTAATAATAATAATAATAATAATAATAACAGAGACTATTTCGTCATAACATTGAAGTAGGCTTTTATTGATACCCTCAGCCTAACATGCCTGGAACAGATGGAAGGACAGCAGTTATCGAATTGGAGGTGTCCAACCAGCTTTTTTTTATGAACCGGCATTATCTCTGGATCACTCTCAGAGTCAGTGTCAGATGAACTGACAAGAGACCAAGAGACATCACTATCTGAACCTGCTCCTCCATCAGACTCAGCATCGTCAAGGCTCTGAAGAAAGGCTAAAGCCTCTGTGGCAGTCAATCTCTTTCTTGCTGACATTTCAAGTTTTAGCTTGGCAATAGCATATAAAATCAACTAGAAAAAATTGTTGCAAGGCAAAAGTGACACGAATCTTCAACGTCGGGAAAAAGTAGCAAACGCTGAAATGCGTGCAGTCAAAATGACCGTTATGGCCATGTAAGTTAGAAATACTCAGAACTCTTTTGTGTTTTGTAATTTTAAAAAATGGTTAAAATGACTGCCTTGGTAGTTCTAGTGTTAAGGGCTCTTGTCAGATCTGGATGAATTTATCAATAAGAAGAGAGGTTTGGAAATATTTCTAGTAATTATTACAGTGAAAACATGAAAATGTCCCACAAGGACATTATATATAATGCTGAAATATAATGCCTTCTTTCAAAGCTTATAAAGTCCTGTGTGGATTCTTATTTCAGTGTAGTTACAGTTTTCAGTGTCGTGAGTATTTAGAAAGTTAGTTCTGTACAGCAGTACCACCACTCTCTAAATGTAGAGTACACAACCTACATAGGGCACCAACCCTGATCAAGGAACACTCGCTGTGTCTGAAACCACCCCTATCCACTATATAGTGCACTCTTTCGAGTTTTCGCTATGAGTGAGTCACTGATTCCCTACTTTTGTTCACTCGCTCTTACTAGATTAGAAATGCACTCTAATTTCAAGTGTACATTTCAAGTACACTCGATGATGGTTCATTTCCCACAATCCACCACGGGGAAGACGCACGAACAAGGAGTTTACTGCTTCCTTCACTCCTGCAATGTTTTAGTTCATGCTGAATGTAGTAAATTACTTCTTGACAAATCATTATTGGATTAAAATAACATAATAACATACAGAGAGACAAAACATACAAATACATTTTAAAATGTACTCTTTATTTGATCAAATGTGTTTATTTTAACACACAGTGTATATTAAATATGATATTTATTGTATAAATATACTATTTAATAAGAATAATAAATGAAATTC
Source organism: Moxostoma hubbsi (assembly GCA_032164185.1). Taxonomy (NCBI): domain Eukaryota; kingdom Metazoa; phylum Chordata; class Actinopteri; order Cypriniformes; family Catostomidae; genus Moxostoma; species Moxostoma hubbsi. The sequence goes on along the minus strand of JAVLUX010000151.1, from coordinate 363,187 downwards.
TTAAAGAACTTAAAAGAGTTTATTAAAGAGTGATTTTTTTTCTTATAAAAGAGTATTTTCCTCTAAAGAGTAATACACAGTAACTTTTCAGGACGCGTCTTTATAAAGATGCCTTTCTGCCCCTGTGTAGTTCCTGGATGCGGTAGTGTGCTCTCCGCTTCAGATGGCCACAGGCGTTGTCTCGTGTGTCTGGGCACCGATCACACCGAGGCAGCATTTGTGGATGGTTCATGCTCTCACTGCGAGAGCATGACCATGGTAACATTGCGGTCGCGGCTCGCTTTCAACAGAAAGCACACCACTCCAGCCGCTCCCCGCATTGCTCCTTCTTTCCACGGGATTGAGGACGATGCAGCTGGCGATGGAGGCGATCTGGGGACGGCAGCGGGTGCAGCTCCGCCAGGTATGCCCCCTCGGACCACCTGCCCCCCAGCACGCTCGTTGACTCCCGTCCATGCTCGAGGCAACAGCGGCTCGCCTCACAGCCAGCCTGCTTATCCTCTAGAGCTCGAGGTGGAGAATCTTTTGTTGAAATTATTTCATTTGCCGCCCCCCCCAGATGGGGCTGCGGTAACCACATTCTCAATAACAGAGCTATTTCCTTTGTCTCTGGGTCACCTGGCCCGCAAATGCCGTTCTCACGGCACTCTGCCGCCAGATCTCAACAGTGCCAACATGCTGGAAGCGGACCCCATGCCTTCAGCCCCACGACTGTTCCTCGGCCGGCCGGTTCTGATGAGTCTAGAGGATGCCCACACCGGACCTCCTCCTCAGTCACTAACCCGCCCCCCTGCCGGGTGTGCAGAGCAAGGTAAGTGGTTTGAGTCTTTTCTCAGCACTAGAGCCTCGGGACACATCCTCGCCTCCCGATGCCTTACTACCTGCTCTGCCTCGCTGCGAAGCCCCGCCAGGTGCGTCAAAAATACTCATCCCCTTGGTGCCCCTAGCACGGAATTTGGATGCGTGGCTTTCACTTCCCAACCCCCCTTTGTGGGCGCCCGCTTTACCGCAGTACACGGCGAGCCTGCCAAATCCCTGCGCGTGGAAATCGCTACTCTTTTACTCAAAGGCGCGATAGAGCCTGTCCCTCCAACCAAAATGAAGAAGGGTTTCTACAGCCCTTACTTGATTATACCCAAAAAAGGCGGTGCCTTACGACTGATCTTGGACTTTTCAATCAGGCTCTGATCAAACTCAAAGTTCAAAATGCACACGCAAAAACACATCTTAACTTGCGTCCAGCATCTAGATTGGTTCGCAGCGGTAGACCTGAAGGACACGTGCTTACACGTCTCAATTCTGCGTCGACACCGACCCTTTCTACGGTTCGCATTCGACGGCCAGGCGTATCAGTACAAAGTCCTCCCCTTCGGCATGTCTCTGTCCCCTCGCATCTTCACGAAAGTCGCAGAGGCAGCCCTTGCCCCGCTTCGAGAAGCCAGCATTCGCATACTCAATTACCTCAACAACTTACTCATTCTGGCCCACTCCCGAGAGTTACTATGCGCTCACAGAGACCAGGTGCTCAGGCACCTCAGCTGTCTGGCGCTTCAGGTCAGCTGGGAAAAGAGAAAACTCAGAGCATCTCTTTTCTCAGCAGGGAGTTAGACTCAGTCTCAATGTCAGCACGTCTCGAGCGTGCGCAATCGGTGCTGAGATGCCTTGCCACTTTCAGGCCAGGCAAAACGGTCCCTTTAAAACTTTTCCAGAGGCTCCTGGGGCATATGGCATCCTCCACGCTGGTTGCACCGCTGGGGTTGATGCATATGAGACAGCTTCAGCACTGGCTTCAGACTCGAGTCCTGAGATGAGCATGGCACCGCAGCATACACCGTGTGATGATCACTCCCGCCTGCCGCCAAACATTCAAACCCTGGACAGACCTCTGCTTTCTGCGGGCAGGTGTACCCTTGCAGCAGGTGTCCCAATGCGTCCTGGTCATGACCGACGCCTCCAGATTGGGTTGGGGCACCATGTGCAACAGGCACGCAGCCGCGGGCCGTTCGAAAAGGGCCCCACTGCGCTGGCATATCAATTGCCTAGAGTTGCTGACTGTTTTCTTTGCCCTGTGGAAGTTTCTCCCGTTAGTTCGAGACAAACATGTCCTAGTCAGGTCAGACAGCACCACTGCGGTAGCGTACATAAATCGCCAATGCGGCGTACGAGAGATCTCCCACTGCCCGCTCTGGTATGCCTGAACTATGGCTCCCCTCGGGGCAGACGCACTGGCACACAGCTGGCCTGCGGGGCTGCGCAAGTATGCATTTCCCCCAGTGAGCCTTCTTGCACAGGTGCTATGCAAGGTCAGGGAGGACGAGGAACATGTCACCCTAGTGGCTCCCTATTGGCCCACCCGGGCCTGGTCCCCTTTCTCAGGGACAGGCACGCTCTGGCATCCGCACCCAGACCTCTGGAACCTCCATGTCTGGCCCCTGGACGGGACGTGGAAGATCTAGCTGGTCTACCACCTGCCATCTGGCCCTCTACCAGACAACTTTATGCCCTGAAGTGGCGCTTGTTCACAAATTGGTGTTTTTCCTGGGCTGAAGACCCACAGAGGTGCGTGCTCTTTTAGGTCAGTGCGTGCTGAGTGCATGCTCAGTTAGGTCAGTGCTCTTATGTCTGCAGGAGAGGCTGGAGGGAATGCTGTCCCCTTCTACCCTAAAGGTGTATGTCGCTGCTATCGCGGCCCACCACAACACAGTAGACGGCAAGTCTTTGGGTAAGCACGACTTAATTATCAGGTTCCTAAGAGGCACCTGGAGGTTGAATCCCTCCCGGCCAAGCCTGTTCCCCTCCTGGGATCTCTCAGTGGTCCTCGCGGGCCTCCAGGTACCTCCCTTCGAGCCGCTAGAATCAGTTGGACTCAGGGCCCTCTCTCTTAAGACTGCAATGCTGATCACGCTCGCCTCCATCAAGAGGGTCGTGGACCTGCAAGCGTTCTATGTTAGCGACACTTTCCTGGATTTTGGTCTGGCAGGCACATATGTGATCCTAAGACTGCGACCCGGCTACGTGCCCAAAGTTCCTACCACGCCCTTTAGACACCAGGTAGTGAACCTGCAAGCACGGCCCCAGGAGGAGGCAGAACCTGTCCCGTCATTGCTGTGTCAAACATTTGTTGGTGTTTGTAAGTACGTTTTGAACTCAAGACATGAACATCATGAATGATCATTCAGATTGTGACTTATCAGGTGTGATTACATTATACGATTAATTTCATTCAAATTATAGGCTTATTGTGAGGCATTTAATGGCTAATTTACACACCGAACTCCAACAAACATTACAAACACAGTATGACTGTGCACATCCCTAATGATGTTTAGTCATTATGCCATTTGTTTTTAGTTTGACAGTCAGAATCATTTTAAACAGAACATTTCATGTGTTCTTGTCATAAATCTTCAAAGCTGCAAAATAAGTTTAAACAAGCAGCATAAAGTCTCATTCCCTCCATCAGGGAATGGATGTTACAACAGTAACCTAGACGTTCCCCGTCTGTCTCTCACTCAACGTTGTGTTGAATGAAGCGACACCATAGGTCCCTATTCAATCACGCCATGTGCTGATCCGTGTACGTGAGCTGCTGATGCAGATGCGGGCAGGCAGTTGCATGCCAAAGCAGCAGGCTGCATAAGACTGCACGTACCCTTCCCCAATGCCCCATAAAAACATCATAAACCTTTTAGTTTCTCTGCATTCCCGAAGTGGGGGAACAAGCGACGTGCCAAGCATGGGAGCAGGCTGTGCCATCCGCGCCTTTTTTCTCTCTATGGCCTGGGAGGGTTCAGCCTCCGGGCACTTCTAAGTAACCTGATGATCAGGTTGTGCTTCCCAAAGGACTTACTGTCCACTGCGTTGTGGTGAGCCAATATAGTGGCTACATAAACCTTCAAGGTGGAGGGAGACAGCCTCCCTTCCAGCCTCTCCTGCAGAAATGAGGGTACTGACCTGCACATCTCTGTGGGTCTTCAGATCGGGAAGAACAATTCGTGAACAAACGCCACTTCAGGGTGTAAAGCTGCCTGGTAGAGGGAGTTCTGGCTTGGTTGATCGTGTCTACGACAGCAGGTGGTAGGCCATTTAGATCTTCCGCATCCAGGGGCCAGACGTGGAGGTTCCAGAGGTAGCGGGAGAAACCTCCGCAAGGCAAGAATTACAACCAGCAACACTAGGCAGTTGATGTGCCAACCCAGCCGGGGGCCCCATCCAAGAGCCGGCTTCATGCCCGTTGCACACGGCTCCCCGACCCCATTTGGAGGCATCTTTGGTGACCAGAATGCATTGGGACACCTGCTGTAGGGGGACTCCTGTCTGCAGAAAACAGAGGTCTGTCCAGGGGTTGAAAGTCTGGCGGCAGGAGGGGGTGATGAACACATGGTATGTGCTGCGGTGCCATCCCCATCTTTGGACTCGAATCTGAAGCCAGTGCCCTAGGAGCCTCTGTAATTTTTTTTGAGTAACCGTTGTGCATAGCTTGAACAAGGTGAGGCATTTCAGCACCGGCTGCATGCGCTCGTTGGTGAGGCGCGATGCCCTTGAGACTGAGTCTAACTCCATGTCGAGAAAAGAGATGCTCTGAACTGGGGCAAGCTTGCTCTTATACCAGTTGACCTGAAGCCCTAGACGGTTGAGGTGCCTGAGCATCTGGTACCTGTGGGCGCACAGTAAATCTCGAGAGTGGGCTAGGATGAGCCAGTCGTCGAGGTAGTTGAGTATGCGGATACCTACTTCCCTTAGCAGGCAAGGGCTGCCTCTGCGACCTTCATAAAGATGTGAGGGGACAGGGACAGGCTTAAGGGGAGGACCTTGTACTGATATGCCTGGCCGCCGAATGCAAACTGTAGGAAGGGTCGATGTCGAGGCAAGATAGAGACGTGGAAGTACGCGCCCTTCAGGTCTACCACTGCGAACCAATCCTGATGTCGGACGCATGTTAGAATGTGTTTCTGCTTGAGCATCTTGAACTGGAGGTTGAGCAAGTCCTGGTTGAGGTGGTGCCGTTTTCCGGACACAGGTGGATTGCAACCACTCTGTCCACCTGGGGGACCTCTGAGTAGCTGTGGGCCACCACGCCTTCAAGGTTAGTGTGAGTGGCAGAGCGAGGAAGTTGGATGTGGGCAGTGAAAGGTGCCCTCCACGACCTCATAGTCTACCTCCGGGAAGAAAGCATCCCGGGGGCGTGGCTGTGAGTGGCCCACGAACCCGAGGAACCAATCGTCTATCCGTGAGGTCTGCGGGGATGATGGAGGGTTTGAGTCCAACCCCACTCTCACAGCGGCCCGGGCAAGCATGTCGGCCATCTGGGCGTCAGCCTCAGACTGAGGAAGTCAGATGCTGGGACGCTCTCTGATGCTGCGGCGAATTCATCATCCAACTAGGTGGGTCCGAGTGAGTAGTCAGACTGGCTGTGACTGGCGATCCCGAACAGAAGTCAACGAGCGTGCCGGGGGCGGGTGGTTCATGGGGATTTACTCGAAATGCACCTGTGGCCAGGCTATAAATAGAGGCGTCACCAGAGTGTCATCAGATATTTTTCTGAAGAGCTGTCCTGGGACGTCCCAGTGCGGCAAAGAAGCGCAGCATCTCGTTCCGCTTTTTTCAGGGAACAAGGGTTACACATGTAACCCGAGACGTTCCCTTTACAAAAAGCTTCACTATGATGCTGCGCTTTGCTAAGCGCTATGGGAACGCAATACCCACACCGCCGCACTGGGGCTTTCTGGACCCCTACGGTTGTGAACTGTGCTCACAAAAATGCGAGAGGTCTCAGACATGAGCTTGAGATGTCGACTCAAGGACGAAAGAGTCCGGAGTAGCATAAACATCTAATACCATAAAATCTGATGAATGTTGTGGAAAGGACCATCCTGCCGCATCACAAATCTTGTTCAGGCATGAGTTTGAGATGTCGACTCAAGAATGGAAGAGCCTGGAGTAGCATGAACATCCAAACACTAAAATCTGATGAATGTGTATAGAGAGGACAAGCCTGCCGCATCACAAACTTGCTGCAGAGGGACCCCTCTAGCCAAGGCTTTAGAGGAGGTGACCCCTCAGGTGGAGTGAGCCCTGACACCTACTGGCGAAGCTTGACCGCACGCCTCATAGGCCAGGGCAATAGCAACCCTCACCCAATGTGACATAGTCTGCTTGGGTGCGGCCCCCATAGCAGACAAATAATTGCCCTGAATTACGCCACTGGCTAGTGCGGTGGACATAAGTCTGAAGGGCACGGACTGGGCAGAGTCCGTGAAGTCTTTCCTGCTCCGGCGTTAGGAACGGTGGGGAGCAGAAGGCTTCCAGAGTGACAGGATGTAGTGTCGAAAAAGGCACCTTAGGAAGGTAGTCAGGATGAGGATGCAGAATAGCTTTGGCCATAGCTGGTGCAAATTCTAAACAGGTCGGCAAAATAGACAGAGTCTGTGGATCCCAAATCCTTTTAAGAGAGGTAATCGCAATAAGAAAGACCATCTTGCAAGTCAGAAGTCTTTCAGACGCTGACCCCAGAGGTTCAAAAGGGGTCTCAACCAGACCCTCCAGGACTATTGCTAAGTTCCATGAAGGAGTTCTGGTCCTAACAGGTGGCCTCAGTCACATGGCTCAAGGAATGAAGCGAGCGAGTAGAGGGTGCCTCCCCAAAGGCACCCCGTCAATCAAGGCGTGGCAAGACGAAATGGCGGCCACATAAACCCTAAGAGTTGCGGGGCATATGCCTGTTGACAGTTCTTCCTGCACCGGGCAGAGTCCGTGAAGTCTTTCCTGCTCTGGTTTTAGGAACGGTGGGGAGCAGAAGGCTTCCAGAGTGACAGGATGTAGTGTCGAAAAAGGTATCTTAGGAAGGTAGTAGGATGAGGATGCAGAATAGCTTTGGCCATACCTGGGGCAAATTCTAAACAAGTCGGCAAAATAGACAGAGCCTGTAGATCCCCGATCCTCTTAAGAGAGATAATCGCTATAAGAAAGACCATCTTGAGAGTCAGAAGTCTGTCAGACGCTGACCCCAGAGGTTCAAAAGGGGTCTCAACCAGACCCTCCAGGACTATTGCAGTCCCATGAAGGAGTTCTGGTCCTAACAGGAGGCCTCAGTCGCATGGCTCCACGAATGAAGCGAGCGAGTAGAGGGTGCCTCCTCAAAGGCACCCCGTCAATCAAGGCGTGGCAAGCCGAAATGGCAGCCACATAAACCCTGAGAGTTGCGGGGCATATGCCTGCTGACAGTTTTTCCTGCAGAAAGTCCAGAACTGAAACAATTTGGCAGTTAACTGGATCTACATCATGTGAACTGCACCACTTTTATTGGTGTAAATTCTTCTGGTGGAGCCAGGGTCTGAACCACATAGAAAGGGAACAAAGCGCTCAGCGCTTAACCCTTATTTGCCTTAGGGGACTGGCCCTTGGATGAAATCCCCTGGCTTTTAGCCACAGCTGAAACGGTCTCATGTGGAGAAGGCCCAAAGGAATCACCGTGGACGCAGACGCCACGAGACCTAGTATTCGTTGATACTGAAAAACAGTGCAACTTTGACCTAGCCTGAGATTGCTCAGGGAGTTCTGGATGGACATGACACGAGTGGGAGACAATTGTGCCTGCATCGTGATCGAGTTCCATATAATCCCTAGATAGGTAATTTCCTGGGTCGGAGAAAGAACGCTCTTTTTGACATTGAGTCTCAGACCCAGAGAACCTAGATGAGCCAAGACGATATCCCTGTGCTGAACTGCCAGTTCTTGAGACTGGGCTAGTATCAGCCAGTCGTCTAAGTAATTCAGAATGCGGATGCCCTGGAGTCGCAAAGGAGCCAGTGCTGCATCCATGCATTTCGTGAATGCGCGGGGTGATAGGGCTAGGCCGAATGGAAGAACCCGATACTGGAAGGCTTCTTCCCTGAAAGCGAACCTCAGGAGCTTCCTGTGCTGTGGCAGAATTCCAATGTGGAAATATGCATCCATGAGGTCGATCGTGACCAGCCACTCGTGATGTTGGAACTGAGACACGACAGACTTGACCGTTAGCATTTGTGAATTGAAATGCACAATCCAGAAATAATACAATCCACATAATATAGAAGGGTTGACACTCCTAAAACACATATTAATAATTTTTTATTAACTGTTGTTTTCACATAAATGAGGAAAACCCGTCGTTATGGATGTGACAGTTGTGAAAGCAGCACTTACTTGAAAAGGGGAATTAAAAACAATAACACTTGTTACTTTGATCTCTGAAACATATGTATGATATAACCATCAAGGCGGCATGATGGATTTTAATAAGATTCAAATTGTGATATGGCCTTGCACAAATACAAAGCCACTTTGGTCTGCATTTTTATATATATAGTCTGAATTTACCCTTTCAGAAAGCGCTGCATGAGTGATTGGTGCCCTGACGAGAGTAAAGTGGAACACGCAGATTAGAGTCCAGCGCTGAAACACAACAATATCATAAATATAATATAAAAAATAGGTGCTGTTATGAAGTGTGGTCTTATTGTGCACAGCACAGTTTATGTGATGTATATAAAAAAAAAAGTTGTAAACTTTTTATATTAAAATTGAATTACTTGCTCAACCTCTAAATGACTCTCATTTTGTCACATTGCAGAAATAAATTAGGTTGTTAATGCAATTTTGTGTTGACTTTAAATTTTGTTTTTGTTGACTATTTTCAGCTGCATGCAGCTGGATGCTTCGTTTGAAATTTGCTGTTTTAAAATGCATGATTCTTGATGAAGACCATCAGCCCATCTCTTAAATCACCCCAGACATGCATGATGTGTATAAGTTATGATTAGTCCCTGAGCACAGAGGGAAATCTTTGTAGAGTTTGCACAGCACCTCACCTGAGGTTTGACTTCACAAATGCTTACCATTTGTGAGTTCATCTCAAAACTTTTGTCTTAATGCGATAGTTCACCTATAAATTAAATTACTGCTGTAATTTATTTCCCTCATGTGAGTAAATGTGTTTCACAGAAGAATGTCATACATGTATGAAATGACATTGCTGAAATGGGTAAGAAAATTATGAGAGAATATAAATTTTTTAGTGAAGTAAGCATTTTACATAAGTCACAAAAAATGTGCAGTATGATGTTTATTTTTTTACTCTCTTTCATGTCAGGGAAGTCCATTGTTTCTGCAATCATCTAAGAACGTGTCTGTCAACATCCTCAATGAGAAGAAGCAATTAGTATCTCAACTTGTTGCAGGTAAGAACACAAAAAATGTCTTCAACTATGAGCACTTTAAATCTCAGGTTGATTTGTATATATACATATATATAATGTAAAGGACATGTTAAAACTGTTTTGGTTTTTAATGTCTTCATTTATATTTTCTACTTGTGTAGATTTATGTAGATTTATTTATATTTTATAGTACCCTTGTCCCATACCTGGACATTGGGATCTTAAAATTTGAAAATCTGTCATGATAAAATAATAATTCGTTTTTAAAAACTTAAAATCTAAATGATCACAAACTAGTTTATTAATTAATTTATTTTTTGCAGAATGCAACTAAAACAGAAACGTCTCGGTTACGTATGTAACCTCCGTTCCCTGATGGAGGGAACGAGACGTCGTGTCGAAGAAGCGACACTAGGGGTCTCTCTTGAGCACCAAATATGCCTCTGATCTATGAAAAAAGGCCAATGAGAGTTGGTGAACAGTATTTGCATACCCCGCCCCCGGACATACGGGTACAAAGGCGAGGGAAATACGCACGTTCATTCAGGATTTTTCTGAGGAGTGTCCGGCCACCTCAGCGGCTCGGGTCAGTGACGTGGCCGGGAGGACACGACATCTCGTTCCCTCCATCAGGGAACGGAGGTTACATACGTAACCGAGGCGTTCCCCGTCTGTTGCTCACTTCGACGTTGTGTCGAAGAAGCGACACTAGGGGTCCACTTCAAATCACGCCATGCTCTGAGCCGTGTACGTGTACTGCTGACACAGGATCGGGCAGGTATTTCATGTGCACAAGCGACCAACTGTGTTTCAGACTGCACGTACCCTTCCCCAATGCCCCCAAAAAGTCATCGGAATCCTTTTGGTTACCCTAGAGGGGAACAAGGCGACACTTGCCAACTAGGGAACGGGCCAAGCCTGGCTGGGCCTCTTTTCTCTCTATGTTTCTCGACATAGAGCAAGAGCAGCTGGGGCCCTTACCGCATCGTGGGAAGGGGGTCTTACCCGAATTCCTATTCTTTCAGGGGGAAAAGACCCTGCGGAGGCCACACCTGCCCAAAAGGGGAGGTAAAGGTGGCAAAATACATCACATGGCCTCTTCGGTCACATGTGGGAAAGAATGGCGTGGTGGTAGATCCAACCTCGAGGAGGGGGGAGTTGCTACAACACGGCGACTGGAGGGCAGCGAAGGACTGCCTAAAGGAGACGCGGGTCAGCTCGTAAGGTGACCGTGGTGTGGAAGTACACACAGGAGGAGTCCGCGTAGGATGCCTGATCTGTGGAGCACCTATTCCAGTAGCGGTAGCCTGGGGTACCCGTAGTGGACTGGGTCGGCGAGTTCCTCCGCTGAACTGCGGACCCAAGAGGGGTGTGATAGGCCAACAGAATGGCGTCTGCCACCCAGTGGGACAGCCTCTGTTTGGAGACAGCGTTCCCTTTAGGCTGTCCCCCAAAAGCAGGCAAAGAGCTGCTCAGAGCGTCTGAAGCTCTGGGTGCGTTCCAGATAGGCACGCAAAGCACGTACTGGACACAGCAGTGAGGGGGCTGGGTCTGCCTCCTCCTGGGGCAGCGCTTGCAGGTTCACTACCTGATCTTCTGAGGTGTGTGGTAGGAACCTTGGGCACATAGGCAGGTCGAGGTCTTAGGATCACATATGTGTCTCCTGGACCGAACTCCAGGCAATTGTCGTTAGTAGAGAACACTTGCAGGTCCCCGACCCTCTTGATGGAAGCGAGCGTGATCAGCAGGGCCATCTTTTTAAAGAGAGGGCCCTGAGCCAACTGATTCTAGCGGCTAGGAGGGGGATGTCTGAAGACCGGTGAGGACCACCGAGAGATCCCAGGAGGGGAACAGGTTGGACCGGGAGGGATTTAGCCTCCGGGCACCTCTTAGGAACCTGACAATTAAGTCGTGCTTACCCAGGGACTTGCCGTCTACTGGGTCGAGGTGAGCTGCGCTAGCGGCAACATACACCTTCAAGGTGGAAGGGGACAGCCTCCCCTCCAACCTCTCCTGTAGGAATAGGAGCACTGACCTAACTGTGCACTTCTTTGGGTCTTCTGCCCAGGAAGAACACCAATTCACGAACAGACGCAATTTCAGGGCGTAGAGTTGCCTGGTAGAAGGGGCTCTGGCTTGGTTGATCGTGGCTACGACCGTGGGTGGTAGACCAGCTAGATCTTCCGCGTCTCATCCAGGGACCAGACGTGGAGGTTCCACAGGTCTGGATGCGGATGCCAGAGCATGCCCCATCCCTGAGAAAGAAGGTCTTTCCTCAGGGGAATTCGCCAGGGAGGGGCTGTAGCGAGGAGTACAAGGTCCGAGAACTGGGCCCGGGTGGGCCAGCAGGGAGCCACAAGAGTGACTTGTTCCTCGTCCTCCCCGACCTTGCACAGAACCTGTGCAAGAAGGCTCACTGTGGGAAATGCGTACTTGCGCAGCCCCTCTGGCCAGCTGTGTATCTGCCCCGAGGGGAGCCTCTGAGCGGGCGTACCAGAGTGGGCAGTGGGAGGTCTCTCTGGGCCTTGCCGAACCATCCCCAGATCAGCTGAACCGAGTAGTGGTGAAGCCTCCACTCTCCACCAGGCAAGCGTTGTTGTGACAGCGCGTCCGTTATCACATTGAGGTTGCCGGGGATGTGAGTGGCGCGCAGCGACTTGAGTCGCTGCTGGCTCCAAAGGAGGAGACGACGGGCGAGTTGTGACATGTGGCGGGAGCATACGCTGCCTTGGCGATTTATGTACGCCACCACGGTGGTGCTGTCCGACCTGACCGGATATGTTCGTCTCGAACTAACGGGAGAAACTTCCACAGGGCCAAAAGGACGGTCAACAACTCGAGGCAGTCGATGTGCCAACGCAGCTGGCCCCTTTCCAATGGCCTGCTACTGCGTGCCCGTTGCATGCGGCGCCCAACCCGATCTGGAGGTGTCGGTCGGGACACCAGCTATAAGGGTACTCCTGCCCGTAAGAAACAGAGGTCTGTCCAGGCTTGAATGTTTGGCGGCAGGTGGGAGTGATTGCCACGGTGCCATGCTCATCTCGGGACTCGAGTCTGAAGCCAGTGCTGAAGCGGTCTCATATGCATCAACCCCAGCGTCGCGTCTGCCGCGGAGGATGCCATATGCCCCAGGAGCCTCTGGGAAAGTTTTAAGGGGACCGTTGTGCCCGGCCTGAAAATGGCGAGGCACCTCAACACTGACTGCGCACGCTCATTGAGGAAACGTGCAAACATCGAGACTGAGTCAAACTCCATGTTGACAAAAGAGATGCTCTGAACTGGAGTAAGCTCTTTTCCCAGTTGACCTGAAGCCCCAAATGTCTGAGATGCTTGAGCACCAGCCGAAAGGGAGGACTTGTACTGATACGCCTGGCCATCGAATGCGAACCGCAGACAGGGGTGCTGTCGAGGCAAAATTGAGACATGAAAGTACGCGTCCTTCAGGTCTGCCGCTGCGGACCAGTCTAGATGTCGAACGCAGATTAAGATGTGTTTCTGCGTGAGCATTTTGAATGAGAGTTTGTGCAACGCTTGGTTGAGAACTCGCAAGTCCAAGATCGGTCGTAAGCCGCCGCCTTTCTTGGGTACGATGAAGTAAGGGCTGTAGAGACCCTTCTTCATCTCGGTTGGAGGGACAGGCTCTATCGCGTCTTTGAACAAAAGAGTAGCGATTTCCGCACGCAGGGACTGGGCATGTTCGCCGTGTATTGCGGAAAAGCGGACGCCCATGAAGGGGGGCAAGGGCCTGGCAAACTGAATTGCAAAACCGAATCGAATGGTCTGGGCCAGCCAGAGAGACGGGTTGGGAAGTGAAAGCCACGCGTCCAACCTCTGCACTTGGGGCACCAAATGGACGATAATTTTGATGTACCCGGCCGAGCTTCGCAGCGGGGCGGAGCAGGTAGGGCAGCGTCGGGCGACGACAGGGCGACCCAAGGCTGGGGTGCTGAGAAAAGACTCAAAGCACTTACCTTGCTCCGCACACCCGGCAGGGGGCGGGTTAGCGACTGAGCAGGAGGAGGCCCAGGGTAGGCGTCCTCTAGACTCGATGGAACCGGCCGGCCGGGGAACAGTCGTGGGGCTGGAGGCAGGTGGTCCGCGTCCAGGATGCCGAGACTGTTGAGATCTGGCGGCAGAATGCCGTGAGAACAGCATTTGCGGGCCAGGTGACCCAGAGACAAAAGGAAATAGCTCTGTTACTGAGAATATGAGAATGTGAAAACTAATTCAACAAAAAATCTCCTCCCGGCCCTCCACCGGGGGACGGGGCGGTCTTACCATCTCCGGAGCTAACGTCTTCGTCTGGGTCGAGCGTCTATGGAGCACCTGGGAGCCTTCTGGGTCCTCGAGGGGGGTCCGTGAGACGGGGGCGTCTGCTTCCTGCGGAGTGCTCGACGCTGGGGCAGAGAGCTGGTCCCGGGTTGAGATGGAGCAGGGTGTTTCATAGCCGCAGAAGGATGCCCTCGGCGAGCAGACGGGGCATGGCCCATGGCGGCAGGCTTACGGCTGGGCAGGATGTGAAATGGCCTCCGTCTGCTTTACCGCTGAGGAATGCTGGGCAGAGTCGTCAACGGTGGCGCCGAATGGACGGAGCTGGGAGACGGGGGTGTGGGAGAAGGTGTGCCTTGTCTACCTCCTGCATTTCGACCAGGTCCAGTCCATAGATGCGTTTCTGGACCACAAGGGAGGCCATCGCCTGTTCGAGTGCTGGCGCTTCTGACCTCCGTGGCCCGGGGGCGCGGTTGGTCATCCAGCACAGTTCCTGCAGCACATCAAGAACAGGACTACCCAAGGTGCAAGTTTTGAAGTGCCTTAGCCTGGCGTTGGTTGCAGGAAGGGCCTTGGCGTGCAGGGCGGAAGTGGTCTAGGACCGTTCCACCGCAAGGGTAGTGAGAGCGGAGGAGCGAAGAAGCCGCGGCTTTGCTCAACTCGTCATGCACGTCCGAGAAGAAAGGAAAGTGGGGGGGGGGGCGCGGCTGTGAGCGGCGCACATGCCCGCGGGACCGATCAAGTAGCCCGGGAAAGCATAGCGGACCTCCGTGCGTCAGGCTCAGGCTGGGCGAGCAGACCCGAAGGTGGTGGCCCAGGTGAGTCATCTGCATCAGACACCGCTGTAACGTTCTCCGATGCAGCGGTGATGTCATCCAATTCTGAAGCAAGCAAGCATGCCGGGGAGGCAGGCGGTTCAAGGGGGTTTACCCGGCGAACAGAGCCCGTCATTGTCCCCAAATCGCCTTCATCGCTGTGCTACTGTTTTAGTAGGAAAATTCTCTTTTAGATAATTTATTATTATTTATAGAAAATATACTCTTTCACTGCTGAAGCACCCAGGGGTGTTTTTCTGCACAACACCAGTGGAGAGGGGGAGAACTGCTGTGATTGTGAGGACCCGCTTTATTGATCAGCTGTGGGATAAACACTTCTGAATAACAAGCACTATGTTCAAAGAATTGTATGCCAAGGTTGGACCTTTCGGTGAGCTAGTCACATCAAGCTATTGCACATTCATAACACATGCACAAATGGTCAATACACGCCATCGTTTTGTGCATAAACTGTTTCCATCACATTAATGATCGTTCTAACTAATGCAACATTCTAGAAAATCCACCTCCTCCTATCACATTTAATTTTAAGCAATTTCAGAAAGTTTATTTGCATATCAAGCGTTTCCATTCAGGATTTCTTATGTGCAATTTCAAATGTGCATGAAAATAGTTGGATGGATACCCACCTACTAGTATTGGTGATGATTATGATCTGGGTATTGTCACTCTTAAAAAAATTTTCTCAGAAGTGGGTTTCCATCCAACTCTTTTTATGCACATTTTGAAATTCTGCATAAGAAATCCTGAATGAAAACGATTGATATGCAAATAAAATCTCAAAATTTGCTTACAATAATAATGCACTAGGAGGAGGTGGATTTTTGTATTAGTTAAAATGTGCATTAAGCTGATGGAAACAGTTTATATCAAAATAATTATATGTTTTAACCATTTATGCATACGATAGCTTGATGGGACTGGCCCAACAAAAGTAGAGAGCTTGGAATTTCCACACAATTTTAAAAACAAAGCCCTTGACATTCAGAAGTGTCTAACCCCTAGCTGGTCTTTAATATGGGTCATCACTATTCGTCAGAACAGTTTTAAATGCAGGCGCTCAGGTATGTGGAGGCTGGCGGTGAATGGGCATCGCATCCATTTCAGCCCTCAATATTTCAGATATTACACTTTTCTGAGGCCTAACCTGGCAGCATTTAATTGCTGCATTGCTCCAAGCAAAGAGATCGTTCAGCTGCTCCATTATGACAAGGCTCACTGAAGATAATCTGCATGGACGAAGTAGTGGATTGAAATGCGCAATGATTTGTATTTTCTTCTGTCTAATTTTTATTAACATTTTGATGGAAACTCCATATTTACCTTATTTAGCAGTGCAAATATAGCAAACTTTTTATGTTTTCAAATTTAAAGTTGATCAAAGCCTTCTGGAATCATGCAAAGTCAAGCTATAGTCTAATAATTTTTATATAGTTATTTCAAGTTCAAGTTGATGGAAGAAAAGTGCATTAAGAAAGAAGGAGAGTGAGAGAGAAAAAAGGTATTGTTGTGGTATATATTGCACTTTTTAGAAAGCAGGCATAACCTGAGGGAAAGAAACAACCACAGACACATTTTTGTTTGTTGTGTAGTCTAGTGCTATCACAGACATTGATGAGGTATCTCAGGACACTTACTGTATTTCAGTAATATCTTTTCAGTAATATTCATGACCTAGCAATATTTTCTCCATACCATTCCATAAAATAATAATAATAATAATAATAATAATAATAATAATAATAAAAAGGCTTACATCATATTCAAAAGAAAATCGATGTAAATGTGTGTCATTAAAGAGGGCCCCATTCCTGTACTTTGCCTAGGGCCCCAAAATCACTAAATCAGCCCCTATACAGTATATGCACACATAGGCAAAGTACAGGAATGCGGCCATCTTTAATGACATATATAGTATATATAATTAGTATATAGGCCTATACACCCTTTGACAGTATTAGTGACCAAACTAAATAAACTAGTGAGAGAGTGAAAAGTGTGTTTTAAGAGTTTATTTTCTCCAAATCGACAGGACCAACACTGCCCATAATTGAAGAGACACACAATTAAAAACAGACTTTCCCATGTGCAACACAAGTTGACTATCAATCTTTCAAGATCATAATCCAGCCCCTTTAATGGTAATTACAATTGTCCTGCTCTGCTCCATTTTGTAGACTGGGGATAGGGGAAAAAAGATTTCTTACCCTGTCTGTGGCCTGTTATATTACACTAAATAGCATGAAATTATATATTTACTATAATCAAGGGCCGACAATGGACCAAACCACTTGCTGAAGGAAATTTAAGCCAGCCAGCTAATGTTAGACTTTATGGGACAGATGGTTAAATGACTACTTTGAAAGAGTTAGAGTTATTTGATAGCCAGGTTGTTACTCTTGTCTCTCTCATGATATGGCCTTTATTACTCTAACTAGAGACTTCATTACAGAACAGTAATTGCATGTGCATGGATGCATGTACAATTAAGTCCTGGCTAATAGCATTATAGGAAGGCCGTATTCTAATGAAACATAATTTTGCCTTAAATGGACTAGTTAAGTGACTTACTGTGTTAGAACAACTGTATTAACTGAATTAAAATGGAAATGTAAGAATGGGAATGTGTTTCAGTAATATAATTCTAGAGTATAATGTGTTTTAGTTGGTGAGAGGTCATTAAGTAAACTATGAAAATATATTTGCCAGAATTAGACCAATTGACTTTTACTTCAATGAATTGCTTCCTCTTTGTCTGCCTCACTATGACAGAATGATGTTGCATGTCTGTTAAAAATAAAAGTTTACACTGTGCAGAGTAAACTGAATGACTTTATTTTATAAATGTATAAAATATGTATTTCACTATTTATTTGCTTAGTTTGACATTCTTTTTGTGTATTGGTTTTGTGTATTGTCACAGATATCTTGGACAACATATATGGTAAAGAGAGGAAATTAACAGGATAATTTAAAGACAATATGATGTTCAACTGTAAAACACTGAAATACAATTCAAAGATTGTTTGACTTTGTCACAGGCTCTCGTGGAGTTCATGCACGGGGCAAAATGTTGGAGGTAAAGTCAAGTTCAGGGAAGCTGCTGTTCTCTGCTGATGACCATGAGGTGGTAGTCGGTGCAGAGAGATTACGAGTTATGGGTGAGTGAACAATTATATCACATCTAAGGATATTACACTTTTTTGTACATCTCTAACAAGAGAACATCAAATTAAGCCTTATTTCTTTCTTTACAAGTGCTTATGAGCCTCATAGGGCTGCTTTTAAGGGGATAGTTCACCCAAAAATGAAAATTCTCATCATTTACTCACCCTCGTGTCATCCTAGATGTTTATGACTTACTTTCATCTGCAGATTTTTAGAAGAACATCTCAGCTCTGTATCCCCTTACAATGAAAGTGAATGATGACCAAAACTTACAAAGTTTTGTATACAAAGGCACCATAAATGTAATCCAGACAACTCCAGTGGTTAAATCCATGTCTTTAGAAGTTATATCATAGGTGTGGGTGAGAAATAGATACATTTTAAAGTCATTTTGTAGTATAAATCTCTATTTTTGACTAGCCCATACCAGTAGGTGGTGAAATGCACTAAATGGTAAATGATAAATTGTGTGCAATTATATAGTGCCTTTTTTAACCTTAGCTGTTACCAAAGTGCTTTACACTGTGTCCCATTCACCCATTCACACACATACACTCACACACCGATGATGGCAAAGCTGCCATTCAAGGCGCTAGTCTGCCATTGGGAGCAACATTCATGAAGAATGAAAATCACCAAAAAAACAAAAGTAGAAGAATGGGGAAGTGAAAGTGGAGATTTAAAATACATAAATATTTATCTGTTTCTCACCCACTCCTATAATATCGCATAAAGACATGGATTTAACGTTCAAAGTTCTGGCCACCATTCAATTGCATTGTATGGACTTACAGAGATTAAATATTATTCTAAAAGTCTTAATTTGTGATCAGCAAAAGAATGGAAACAATATGCATCTGGGATGGCATAAGGGTGAGTAAATTATTAGACAATTTATAGTTTTGGGTGAACTATCCCATTAAGTGCAGATCGACCTGAGACTTTGTGATTCTTGTGTAACTTTTTGTTAATTGATACAATAGTACAATAATATTGCCTTAAGTACAACTCATACCAGTGTGATCAATTTTCTGAAGTTCAGTCAGAAAACTCAATGATGCAAGAGAGGGAAACACCGAAAATACACCTTTTCACCATCCCTGCTCTCTGCTTTGATGCCAGGATAGTGTGCTCTTTATATGACAGGTGGTTGATGGAGCGGGGTTAAAACTGACTAAAAAAAATTGACTGTTGGCTTTTGCATCCATCAGCAGAGAAGACAGGTTATATCAGCAAGCAAGTAAATTTTGATATATGTACAAATATACAGTATATACTGTTGTGGCAGTGTGGAGGGCGGGGCCGGGTTGTGATTCCACACACCCCACCCCTAATCAGGCTTATTAGCCCTCGAGAGGGTAAAGGCCGACCGAAGACGTCAGTGTGACAGAGAGAGAGAGAGAATTACGGACAGCTGTCCAACACCTGTACGTGTTTGTCTTTTTGGTTACGTTTAGAATTAATGTATTATTTATATTGTCAAGCCGGTTCTCACATCCTCCTTTCCATGAATCCCTTAAGCAGGGACTAAGTGGAAATTGCCAACGAGCAAAACATTGCCAAAAGTTAGCCAAAGTTTCTAGTCGCATTTGGCTATTTAAAGTTTTCAACTTTATTCGTGATGTTGAGGATATTTTTTTTTTTTTTTTTTGTGGAACTATTGTGAAGTAAAAAAAAAAAAAAAAAAAAAAACTGATTATTCAAGGTTGTTTTGTGTTATATTTGATCACGGCATGGTTATTCTCTCAGGGGCAATGATAAACATAAAGCAATGGTGCATATTTTCCCCCAGTGGTTTTCCCTTAGACACAGTTCATTACCTGACATTCACTCTGGTTCAGCAATGGACTGCAGTGGGAACTGGGGTATTTAGAACTGTATGTTTCTCTTTTGGATTTGATCTCTAGTGTTCCTGGAGTGGTGCCAGGCATCAAAATTAGTGTACAAAGGCCACACAGACAAGACGTACACATTTTAAGGTCAGGCAAATCCTGTTATTCTAATTGTTAAATAAATGCCCTTGTCTTCTTTTATGATTCTAGGCTAAGTGTTTGTACTAAAAGCTCCTGCTATGTACTGTAGTGGACTACAGTCTAAATCCATGATAGCAGAGAGTTAGTGTAGAACAGAGGTCGAACAGGGGTTGGCACTTGGAGGGATAATCACTGGCAAAGCAACAGTAAGAGAGTAGTAGACTATTTTATTTATAGAAATGTCAATCTTGATGTAATCAAGGAAAATGAAAAATGGCACTTCATGTCAAAAAGGTTACCAACCCCTGGTGTAGAATAAACAACTTCCACCAACTGCCATCAGTGCATTTATTCTGATCAACTCAAATAAACTTTTGGGTGAATCTTATGAAGTCTGTCAAGAATATGTCTGAGTCATGTCAGAACCCACAATAAAAAGAAAGTGACAAAAATTATACTCTCACTGAGCACTTTATAAGATATGGGAAAAAAATTGATCTCAGTGATTTGGAGCGAGGCATGATTGTTGGTGCCAGACAGGCTGGTTTGAGTATTTCTGTAACTGCTGATTTTCACACACAGCAGTCCCTAGAGCAGGGATGGGCAACTGGCGGCCCTCACTCAGTGCGGCCCGCGGGTCAATTTTCAATTACCATAGAAATGTTGGTTTCACGGGTTTTACCGCATCTGAACCAATTCCAAATGGTAATGATACAGTATACCGATAGAGGGTGCCTCCTATGAAAAACACGCTTAGTCGGACCTGCTTCACTACAGTCAACGATGAAGAGAGAGAACCATGAGCGGTAAAAAAAGAAAACTGAATCAAGAGAATCGTACTTTTCAGACGAGATGGGAAACAGATTATCTGTTTACAGAATTCAAAGGTAGACCTATGTGTTTAGTGTGTTTGGAAACAAGATCAGTATTCAAAGATTTCAACTTAAGTCGCCATTACAATACCACACACAGGGACAAATATGGAAAGTACACCGGAGCTGCTAGGGCCACTGTTATAGCTGACCTGAAAGTGAAGCTCAAAGAATTACATCCACACAGGAGTCTGCCCTCAAGGCGTCTTAGTCTGTGGCACTGGAGCTTACTAAAGCCAAGAACCCCTTGTCAGATGGTGAAATGGTGAAGAGGTGTGCAATGCAAATGGCCAAATCATTTGGAGACGAGGATATGGCTAAAAACTTTGAAACTGTCTCCTTATCCCGTCACACAGTGACACGCAGAATTTTTGACATCCATAATCACGTCGATGGCAAATTGAAACAAGTCATGCACGACTGCAAATACTTCTCATTAGCGTTGGATGAGAGCACAGATGTGATGGATATTAGCCAGCTACTGATTTTCACTAGAACGATTGACAGTTAATTTGTTGTAAATGAAGAACATTTAAAATTGGTGTTGTTGCACAACACTACTAAAGGGACGGATATTTTCAACGCCGTTAACAGTGTTGTGAATGAGTATGGTGGCTTTGACAAGCTGTCAGCCGTCGTTACTGATGGCGCACCTGCGATGCAAGGAAAACACAATGGTTTCGCCGGGCTCCTCCAACAGAGTGGGGTGGACTGTCCTATACTGCACTGCATCATCCATCAGGTGAGTTGTTTTATCTTCAGCTCACTTTTTATGATTATGAATATGGGCGGCCTTATGAGATTAATATGACAGGATATGTGTAGATTTTAGCATTGAATCTAATCTTTATTTTAATTCTACAGGAGGCTCTCTGTGCCAAGACACTTAACTTCAGTCACGTTATGGATCTGGTGACTAAAGTTACAAATCTCATCCGAGGAGGGAATAGGTCTCTCAGTCACAGGAGGTTTGTAGCTTTTTTGGATGAAGTGAGAGCGGCATATGGGAATTTACAAATGCACACCGAGATTAGATGGATGAGCCGAGGAAAGTGTCTGGAGTGTTTTTTTTTGCGTTGTGCACCGAAATTCCTGTGTTTTTGGAGGACAGTGTTCGAGGCGATACAAGTGCCTACACCCGAAAACTCAGAGACACAGAGTTTCTTTGGGATATGGCCTTCCTTACGGACGTTACCTCACACCTCGATCACCTGAACACACAGTTACAGGGGCGAGGCCAAACTGTATCCGACCTTTACGCACACATGAATGCATTTCGGCATAAATTAGAGCTTTTCAAAGAAGGATTTTCATCCAGTCGTCAAAATTTGGCACACTTTCCCGCTTGTGAAGAGATGCGGAGATATGTCCCTGAATGCGATAACATTTTTCACAAATACAGAGCTGACATCGAAACACTGCAGCAGCAGTTTAAGTGCCGCTTCCATGGTTTCCACGCCATGCAGCCACGAATAGCGTTATTCACTGACCCCCTCTCTGCTGCTGTCAGCGAGCAACCCTCCGAGTTGCACCTTGAACTCTGCAAAATTCAGTCAGACCCGTTTTTTCAAGCAAAGCGCAGTGAGAGGGGAGTTTCATTTTGGAGGTTACTACCAGAGTCCCGCTTTCCACTTCTCAGGGATTTTGCACTGTCAATGGCCAGCATGTTTGGGAGCACGTACATTTGTAGTGAGAGCAGCTTCTCCACAATGAAACATATAAAGTCGAAAGAGAGAAACAGGATCAGCGATGGCGTTCTGTTTCAGCTCATGAGGATTGGCTGCACTAACATTGACATTGACATCCAGTCTATTGTACGCCAGCAGGAGAAACCACAAGTATCTCATTAACTTTAAACTTTTCCCCCTTGTAGGTGAGATATAGCCTATGGTGGAAGTATGCTTCACTTAATACTTTTTTTAGTTTTGTGCCATCATTGAATGTTTTTTTGAGAGCCCACAATGTTTGCACTGGAATAATAATAAAAAAAATAAATGGTTTCTACTCAGTAATGTGTTGTGTTTGTTTATGTTAAAAGTTCATTAATGAATAGAAGCAGAAAAAAATAATTGAGTATGGAAATGCAGGTTGGTTCACTAAACATTACAGAGTCTGTAATACAGACATACATATGTTTTGTTCTTCTAAAATGGTAGCTCTAATTTTCCAATATCCCATTAAGTTTTTTCACTTAATAGGCTACTTTTCAGTTTTGTGCCATCATTGAATGTTTTTTGAGAGCCCAACATGTTTGCACTGGAATAATAATAAAAAATGTTTGCCACAGTAATGTGTTTGTGTTTGTTTATGTTAAAAGTTCATTCATGAAAAGAAGCAGAAAAAATAATTGAATATGGACATGCAGGTTGATTCACTAAGCAGAGTCTGTAATACAGACATACATACATATGTTTTCTTCTAAAATGGTACCTCTAATTTTCCAATATCCCATTGGTGGAAGTGCACGGTCACATTTGGCCCTCTGATAGTGACGATAAAATATTTGTGGCCCTCACTATCATCAAAGTTGCCCATCCCTGCCCTAGAGTTTACTCAGAATGGTGCCAAAAACAAAATTCAACCTCCGGGCGCCTCTAAGGAACCTGATGATCAGGTTGTGCTTCCCTAAGTACTTACATTCACTATATACACCTTCAAGGTGGAGGGGGACAGCCTCCCCTCCAACCTCTCATGCAGGAATGAGAGCACTGACCTGACTGCGCACCTCTGCGGGTCTTCTGATCGGGAAAAGCACCAGTTTGCGAACAGACGGCAATTTAGGAGATCTGCCTGGTGGAGGGAGCTCTGGCTGATCGTGTCTACGACAGTTGGTGGTAGGGCCAGACTTGGAGGATCCAGAGGTCTGGGCGCAGATGCCAGAGGGTGCCAGAGGCCTGTGGGCACACAGTAACTCTCGAGAGGGAGCTAGAATTAGCCAGTCGTCGAGGTAATTGAGTAGGCAGATGCCCATTTCCCTTAGCGGGGCAAGGGCTGCCTCTGCAACCTTCGTGAAGACGCGAAGGGACAGGGACAAGCCGAAGGGTTGGACCTTGTACTGATACGCCCGGCCCTCGAACACAAACCGTAGGAAGGGTCTGTGTCAGGGCAAGATCGAGTTGTGGAAGTACGCGTCCTTCGGGTCTACTGCTGTGAACCAATCTTGATGCCGAACGCATGTTAGAATATGTCTTTGCATGAGCATCTTGAACGGGAGTTTGTGTAAGGCCCGGTTGAGATTGTTACCTCAATTTCCTTGCATGCACATTTAGGGAATTATATTTGCTCTATGAACGATTGTTTAAAATGTTAAATCGTCATAATTTTTAATTTCAATAAAAAATGTGATTGCTTGATTTGGATTATATTTGCTCATTGCGCTCACTTGCACCCTCTTGTGGGCTTAGGAGACAATAGAGTACTTTTTTTCCTCTAACATAAAGTAATTTCTTTAGAATTCAAATATAATTTGAATATTACTGTTAAGGAAGAAATTTGAATGTAGTTTTTCGGCCATTTTGACAGCCCTAGTCTGTACATGATACAGGCTCTAGCATGGAGGTGAAAATTCCACGTCCAGGGTGCCATGAATGTAAGTGTTTGGTGCTGGGCCACCATGAGAATGCCATGTGAGTATACCAGCTACGTGACACAAGGAATGAGAAAATCACTCTTTTATTGACAATGTGGGTACCGCAGCCCAAAGGGGGTGCGACAAAGGAAAAATAAGGAAACCATGGATTTTCTGCCCAGCCCCCCACCAGGGGGATGGAGTCGACTGTCTACCAGCTCCACGGTGAACAGGAACGCTTGGGAGCCTTGCGGGTCCTCTATGATGTTCGAGAGATGGGGGGTGTCCGCTTCCTGCGGGGAGCTCTACGCGGGGACTGAGAGCTGGGCCCTGGTTGAGGCAGAGCTGCCTGTTGTCTTAGAGCCAAAGGGGGAGTTGGAACGGCATGAGTTGGAATGGTGTCTGCTTCTTCACCGCCGAAAACAGTTGGGCAAAGTCCTCGACGGTGTCGCCGAATAGGTCGAAATGGGAGATGGGGGAGATGAGAAAGCGGGCTTTGTCGGTGTCCCGTATCTCGACCAGGTTCAGCCACAGATGACGTTCCTGGACCACTAGGGTGATCATCGCCTGTCCGAGTGCCTGCGCTGTGACCTTCGTAGCCCGGAGGGCAAGGTCAGTTGCTCAGCGCGTCTGCGAGTGGCGCCCTGACCCGAGGAACCAAACGTCTAGCTGTGAGGGTTGAGGGGAGGACAGAGGGTTCCAGTCCAGCCCTCACGGTGGCCCGGTAAAGCATATCGGCCATCTGCATGTCGGCCTCAGACTGGGCGGGCAGACCCAAATGTGGCAGCCCAGTTGAGTCCTCTGCATCAGACGCTGGGACACTCTCCGATATAGCAGCGATGACTTCATCCAGCTCGAGGAGTCTGAAGGACACATCAGACTGGCCGTGGGGCGAGCCGGTCTCACATCAGACCCAACTGGAGCAAACTAACGTTAACGTAAGTAGGAACTACACAAAGGTGGAAGGGCATCTTCAAAAAGACGCATATTTAAAAAGACATTCAATGCCAATGTGTTACTGTTTTAGAGAAAATACTCTTTTAGAGAGTGTTTGCTCTTTTAAAAGCACTGTTGTTGTGCCCAGGGGCATAGACAGCACTGCGTGCAGAGAAGAGAAAAGCCACTGGTAACGTGCTGTAGATCCAACAGAAAAAGCTCTGTAGAGGAGAGTGAACAGTAGTGGGAACGCCACTTTGCTGAATACACAACTGCTCGGCTCCGAATAAAAAGTCTGACTAAAAAGATGCACGATTCCCTCCTTTTATACCCGTATGTCCGGGGGAGGGACATGCAAATTCTGTTCGCCAATTCTCATTTGCTTTTTCTCAAAGTTCAGAGGCAACCAAGGCTCTCAAAAGAAGCTCTCAACCGAGGCTCTCAATACATTGACACATCGTCGAGTGAGTAACAGATGGGGAATGACAATTGTACATTGTTATATAATGTTAGTTCATATAGCATTTGCTAATGTTAACACATACAACTTTAGATTTAAAAAAGTATTAATTTCATAATTAACATGAACAAACTTTAATAAACGATGCAACAGTGTTGTTCATTGTTAGTTCATGTTAATTAATGTTGTTCACTAATGTTAACAAATGGCACTTCATTGTAGAGTGTTACCGAAAATGACTTACTTCCTGTTTCAGGTACGTTAAAAAAATAAAAAAGTAAAAATTTAAACGGTTTTGAGTCCCTGATTATTATAGTGCTCTTAATAAAGCACTGAGTGAGATTTTGATGTATTTTGCTAAAATAAGAAGCCTATTATAAGAACCTTTATTTTAACAACAGTATGCATTGTGACATTATTTTGATGAGCACATTTCTCCTGCTAAACATTACTGTAATTTAAATAAGAAATTATTCATTTAAATTGTGAAATATTTACACATCACAGTAGTATTTAGTAGCCTTTAAAGGAATGTTCCAGGTTCAATATAAGTTAAGGTCAATCAACAGCATTTGTGGCATCATGCTGATTACCACAAAAATGTATTTAGTCACATCTCTCCTTTTCTGTAAAAATAGCAGAAATCTGGGTTACAGTGAGGCCCTTACAATAGACGTGAAAAATTAAAGAATTATAATTCTTACTGTTTCAAAAGTATAGCCAAAAGACACACAAAATATGTTCACATGATTTTCTGTGTTCTTTGTTTTTGAGGTCATTTTAAGGTTTTAGGGTTTATGGTGTTACATCGTCATGTCAACAATGATTTCAACAACTTTACAGCTCAAATAATACACAAATTTGAACAGAATAATTAATGTTAGTGCTTTTATAAAATTACAAGCTTCACAATTATGCCTTTAAACCCTCCAAAAAGTGGCCCCGTTCACTTCCATTGTAATTGCCTCATTGTAACCCTGGTTTTTGCTTTTTTAAATAAAAGGAGGGATGAGTCAAAAATACTTTTTGTGGTGATAAACATTATGCCACATAGGCTGTCGATTGATTTTAACTTGTGTTGAATTTTCCTTTAATTACACGTATTAAATAAAGAAATCTTGGAAACACCATACAATTAGGTTCGAGTTGTTAGTTAGCTAACAATAAACTATTTCTTTTTTTCAGAATGTATTAATCTTGGTAAATGTTAGTTTATACAAATGCAATTTTTATTCTTAGTTCATAATAGTTTATAATGCATAAACTAATGTTAGAGTGGAGCTTTTAACACCATTTGCCTCACATTCTCTGTCTTTGCACTCAAGACCGCACCCAAATGCGCTCGACCTGTTTCTTTCACATCTTGGAACAAAGAAGCAGCAACAACAGTGGCAGCACTCCCATACATCTATGTTTGTTTATGTCTGTCATGTCTCCTAGAATGGGGGCATGTGTTTCCATGTGAGTTTGTGATATGATTGACCTGACAGCCGGAGTGATCCTCGTATGTTTAGTGTGTGATGCTCAGTTTTTGTCTGTAGCAATTTAAATAGTCTGTAAGTGTATGATATAAAGTATTTTTAGATTCTGTTCTCATTTTAGAAGTTGTGTAGAGTAATCCAGCCTTAAAGTGCTTATCTTCATCACAGTGGACAGAGAAATATGTTGACTGATAAAATAACTACATCTCAGAGTTTAATGGCATTTTGGTGCTGATGTGTGAATGGTAACAAAATGGAGAAAAGACAGAAATCCATTACAATTGCTAATACCAGATGTAGTTTACCAGTAAAGTCAATCCAACAGTTTTACTGCAATACAACAGGTTCCATGGGTGAAGGTGGCTTATGACATGTAAGTTTTAAAACCCTTTTTGTTCTAATTTTGGTTCTAATTTTAGGAACGCATGCACCAATAAATGCAAATACATAGAATTATAACTGGGATAAGTCACAGATTCATTAAACATTTCATCCACAAAATATTCAGGATATGAGAAGAACTTCTACTAAACCCTTTTTTTTTCATTTCCACACTGATCTTTTATGTGCTCATCTCAGTGCAGAGAAGAATCATTCCCAGTTGGAGACATTCGATTACAGTATTTTGCAACTCTTTAAAGATAAGCAGTGCTTCATCTGATGAGAGACTGTCAGAGTATCAGTGTCTGCTCAGATATAAAAGGATACGGAACAGGAAAGCAAATTCAGAAATGTCTTGTGTGGTGTGGGGGAGCTATGGAATTTAGCTTACATATTGCTTGTTAATAAATAAAGAAATTTATTAATTTAATAAAGAAATTATGACAAATCCTGCAACATCTGCTCATGTGCACTGCTTTATTGTAGGGCTGGCAAGGAAAGTGTAACAATTCTGAGCAATGAGGTAAACAAAGATACGATGATGATGGAGTGAAGAACCCAAGTACAATTTATTAACAAACATGAAATCCAAAAAACCCCAACTATAAATGTGAAACATAAACATGAACCTGAATATAAACTTGACTTGACATGAACAACGTTACCCAACATATAATACCTAACAAATGAAAAGGAAAATATCTTGGTTACTTATGTAACCTCGGTTCCCTGAGCGTGCCTTCCTACACGACCTATTTGAAACCTCTCTACAATAATGGCAATTTTCTAATATTGGCTATGGTGTTTGAGCCACGCCTGTTTTGGCGCGAAACTGAACGCTCGTTTCGGCGCCAACTCACCACTATAAAACAGGTGCACAGACACCATTTCCTCAGAATTTCTGACTGAGAACAAGGAGAGCATTGCCCGTGCCTCAAGAAATCTGGAGTCTTGTGGTGTGGCTAGTGTTCGCAATGTCTCATTCCCTTCGTCCAAAGTTACATACATAACTGAGACTTTCCCTTACAACTTCAGTCCACTTAACATTGCATTTACTAACGCATATGAGGAACAGAATCCCATCACACCGAACTACACGACATAACTTCCTAGAGAGGAAACATGGCGATACAGTCTTATGGGATGGCGACCGAACCAGGACATGACAGTTCGCTATTTCCGACTGAAAAGCCTTTAAGGTGAGAATTACAGCCGATAGCTCTAGGCAGCTGATACAACACACCCTCCTCGCACCAGTCTAGGTGCCAAAAGTCGGGCATCCATCGCATACTGCCCCCCCCCCCCCCCCAACCTGTGTTGAAGCATCTGTAGTTACCACTTTCCACCTGAAAACCTGCCCCAGTGCGACAAATGCATGTTGTGGCACATGGCGCTTCAGCCAGCACTGAAGTTTTCTCATGTGTAAGAGACCCAATGGGATGACAGCCGATGCCGACCGGGTGGCAGCGGGGACTGCCCAAGGTAGATGCAGGTCCACCCGTAGGGGGACCGTACAGCGGAAAATACACACAGGGGGATTAGTCCACACAAGGGCCCGTCCTGTGGAGCACCTATTCCAGTACAGAGTAGTTTTAGTACCCGTAGTGGGTCTTGTTGGGGAATTCCTCAGCTGAATTTGTGGACCAGAGGGCTAGGGAGGAGTCATCCAGGGAGTCGAGTTAGCGGGGTCTCCTGGGATAAGAGCGCACGTGATCACCTCAGTGGAGGGGAAAGGCGCTAGATGCAAGTGGTACACCCGGCCAAAAATGTTAATTATAATTTCTCATCAGAATAAAGTTCTCTAATACTCAATGTAAATATACAAATTTAAATGATTTCCATTTTTTAAATTCCATATTTTAAAGATTACTTAAATTACTTAAATTTTATTTGCATTATTTGTATCAAATGAAGTGCTTGCAGATCCTCACTACACATTCCAAAACACCACATTGGAGTTATTTTTGTTGGTCAAATACAGTGCTGTAGAGCACAGCATCTCAGTATTAAAGCACTGATGAAAACTTGTATTTAGTCTTCAATTTCACTTATCTACTTAAATCACACACACACACACACACACACACACACACACACACATATATATATATATATATATATATATATATATATATATATATATATATATATATATATATATATATATATATATACAGTGAGGAAAATAAGTATTTGAATACCCTGCTATTTTGCAAGTTCTCCCACTTAGAAATCATGGAGGGGTCTGAAATTGTCATCGTAGGTGCATGTCCACTGTGAGAGACATAATCTTAAAAAAAAAATCCAGAAATCATAATATATGATTTTTTTAACTATTTATTTGTATGATACAGCTGCAAATAAGTATTCGAACACCTGAGAAAATCAATGTTAATATTTGGTACAGTAGCCTTTGTTTGCAATTACAGAGGTCAAACGTTTCCTGTAGTTTTTCACCAGGTTTGCACACACTGCAGGAGGGATTTTGGCCCACTCCTCCACACAGATCTTCTCTAGATCAGTCAGGTTTCTGGGCTGTCGCTGAGAAACACGGAGTTTGAGCTCCCTCCAAAGATTCTCTATTGGGTTTAGGTCTGGAGACTGGCTAGGCCACGCCAGAACCTTGATATGCTTCTTACAGAGCCACTCCTTGGTTATCCTGGCTGTGTGCTTCGGGTCATTGTCATGTTGGAAGACCCAGCCTCGACCCATCTTCAATGCTCTAACTGAGGGAAGGAGGTTGTTCCCCTAAATCTCTCAATACATGGCCCCGGACATCCTCTCCTTAATACAGTGAAGTTGCCCTGTCCCATGTGCAGAAAAACACCCCCAAAGCATGATGCTACCACCCCCATGCTTCACAGTAGGGATGGTGTTCTTGGGATGGTACTCATCATTCTTCTTCCTCCAAACACGGTTAGTGGAATTATGACCAAAAAGTTATATTTTGGTCTCATCTGACCACATGACTTTCTCCCATGACTCCTCTGGATCATCCAAATGGTCATTGGCAAACTTAAGACGGGCCTTGACATGTGCTGGTTTAAGCAGGGGAACCTTACGTGCCATGCATGATTTCAAACCATGACGTCTTAGTGTATTACCAACAGTAACCTTGGAAACGGTGGTCCCAGCTCTTTTCAGGTCATTGACCAGCTCCTCCCGTGTAGTTCTGGGCTGATTTCTCACCTTTCTTAGGATCATTGAGACCCCACGAGGTGAGATCTTGCATGGAGCCCCAGTCCGAGGGAGATTGACAGTCATGTTTAGCTTCCATTTTCTAATGATTGCTCCAACAGTGGACCTTTTTCACCAAGCTGCTTGGCAATTTCCCCGTAGCCCTTTCCAGCCTTGTGGAGGTGTACAATTTTGTCTCTAGTGTCTTTGGACAGCTCTTTGGTCTTGGCCATGTTAGTAGTTGGATTCTTACTGATTGTATGGGGTGGACAGGTGTCTTTATGCAGCTAACGACCTCAAACAGGTGCATCTAATTTAGGATAATAAATGGAGTGGAGGTGGACATTTTAAAGGCAGACTAACAGGTCTTTGAGGGTCAGAATTCTAGCTGATAGACAGGTGTTCAAATACTTATTTGCAGCTGTATCATACAAATAAATAGTTAAAAAATCATATATTGTGATTTCTGGATTTTTTTTTTTAGATTATGTCTCTCACAGTGGACATGCACCTACGATGACAATTTCAGACCCCTCCATGATTTCTAAGTGGGAGAACTTGCAAAATAGCAGGGTGTTCAAATACTTATTTTCCTCACTGTATATATGTATGATATATACATCCCTACAATTACTTTTTTTATCGTTCAATAACGATAAACCATGGTTTTCAGCAAAACTCAGAGAGCTTCGTCATGCCAAAGAGGATGCTAACAGAAGTAGGGATAAAATATTTTACAACCTGGCCAGAAACACACTAAGGAGATTAGAGTGGATAAAAGAAGCTACTCTGAAAAGCTGAAAAACTGTTTTCAGCCAACGATCCTGCATCTGTGTGGTGGCCTGTTGGACACCCCCTGGCTCTGTAGGGAATCAACAAATGGCTGATGACCTGAATGTGTTTTACTACAGGTTTGAAAAACCCAGTCTCACACCCCTCCCCCACTCTGATATTCACTTCACACACCCACTTACACCTCCTACAATCCCCCTCCTCCCCCCTCCTGCTATTCAACATGCACTTATGGTCTGTGAGGAGGATGTGTGTCGGGTCTTCAAGAAACAAAAATCTAGGAAATCTTCAGGCCCAGATGGTGTTTCATCTGCCTGTCTGAAAGTCTCCACTGACCAACTGGCCCCCATCTTCACACTGATCTTCAATTGATCACTGGAGCAGTGTGAAGTTCCCTGCTGCTTCAAACACTCCACCATCATTTCGGCCCCCAAAAAAAATCACAAAATAACAAGAGTCAATGACTACAGACCTGTGGCTCTCATGTCTGTGGTCATGAAGTCGTTTGAGAGACTGGTTTTGGCCAACCTGAAGGACATCACAGGACCCCTGCTAGACCCCCTTCAATTTGCTTACTGAGCAAACAGGTCTGGAAAATGATGCTGTCAACATGGGACTCTCTCGCAAGGAAAGAAAGCCATGACCGCAACGATGCCATGGCTATGTTCTCACACTGAGAACGTGAACCATTCATAAAACATTGCCTACGTGTGATTGCAGCCCAGGCACGCGAGGTAGCTTTTATGACCGTCAGAAGTGGAGAGAAATTTACCGCATCCAGGAACTACACAGAGGTGGAAAGACATCTTTAAAAAGACACGTCCTGAAAAGAACGTTCAACACCTGCTGTACTGACTGGCACATGTTCAGGGAGGCTGCAACATATGGCGACTTTACCAACTTGGAGGAATACGCAGCATCAGTGACCAGCTACATCAGCAAGTGCATTGATGATGTCACTTTCTCCAAGACCATCACCACACGTTCCAACCAGAAGCCGTGGATGACTGCGGAGGTGCGCGCGCTGCTGAGGACCGGAGACTCCACCTTCAGAGCAGGCAACAAGGCAGCCCTAAGAACAGCGAGGGCCAAACTGTCCCGGGCCATCAGAGAGGCAAAACGTGCACACGCCCAGAGAATCCACAGTCACTTCCAGGAGAGCGGTGACATGTGGCGCATGTGGCAGGGCATCCAGGCCATCACCAAATACAGGACAACATCAGTGACAAAGATGCCTCCCTTCCAGATGCGCTGAGCGACTTCTACGCTTGGATTGAAGTGCAGAACGATGCGGTGGCATGGAAGACCACCCCTCCTCCCAATGACCAGGTGCTCTGTCTTACCATGGCTGATGTGAGGAAAACTCTATGTAGAGTCAACCCACAGAAGGCTGCTGGACCAGACAAGTGCTCAGAGGATGTGCAGACCAGCTGGCAAATGTTCTTACCAACATCTTCAACATCTCTCTGAGCAGCGCTGTCATTCCAACATGCTTCAAGGCCACCACCATCGTCCCCATGCCAAAGAAGTCTTCAGTGTCCTGCCTCAATGACTACCATCCCATCATCATGAAGTGCTTTGAGAGGCTCGTCATGAGGCACATTAAGACCCAGCTGCCCCCGTCTCTAGACCCACTGCAGTTTGCGTATCTTCAGGGTCTCTCTTCCCTCCATCAAAGACATTTACAAAAAAAACACTGCATCCGCAAAGCCACAAGCATTGGGGATGACCCATCACACCCCTCTAATACCAGCTATGTCCATAGAACCCTATTGCATAGTATGTTATGTTTACATTTGGCATTTTTAGAAACTGTCATCTTTTTGCACTACTGTGTACTGGTCGGCGTTGCACTGTCTCTTACTGTCTATTGTCCTGTTCATTATTAGTAATTTATTGTACTGTCCCATACTTTATATAGGTATTTTATTTAGTATGTGTAGTCTCATGTGGTTCTGGGTTTGTCCTATGTTGTTTTATGTAGCACCATGGTCCTGGAGGAACGTTGTCTCGTTTCGCTGTGTACTGTACTAACAGTACATATGTATATGGTTGAAGTGTATATGGTTGAAACGACAATAAAAACCACTTGACTTGACTTGCTGTGTATTGCTCTTTTATGAGTGAAAACTCAAACTCTTTTAGAGAAACAAACACTTTTAGGAGGGGAAAACACTCTTTTAGGCAGTGAAAGCGCTGTCAAAGCGGCCAGGGGCGTGGACTGCACAGCATACAGAGAGAGAGAGAGAGAACGCCAGCTGGAAATGTGCCGTAAGATCCAACAGCAGTGCTTCTTGCCAATAAAGGTGAGTGGAACAGTGGTGAACTTAGCTTGCTGTTGCTCAATCGTTCGGCTCCGAAGAAAAAATCTGACTGACAGACGCATGCCTGCTTCACTTTATACCCGTATGTCCGGGGCGGGACACGCAAATTCTGTTTGCCAATTTCACATAGGCCTTTTCTCAAGTTCAAAGGTACGCAAGGCTCCCAAGGAAGACCCCTTGTGTCACTTCATTTGACACAACGTCGAGTGAGTTAAAGGAGAACGAAAAATAGTATTAATCGTAACAAATTAATGCTATGTTTGGCAAGAATGGAAAAACAGGTTCACCTTATGTAACAACCATTAAAAACAACCATTCCTTTATTCAAAAATGTAAGCTTTAAATGAGAATAATTTACTGTTTATATACTTTGTGTTCTAAACATATGTTACTTCAATATAATATTATTTATTTTATTATTTATTTATTTATTAACTTTGTCTGGAGAGTTACACCCCATAGACATTTGTTTTTAACCCCTGATTTAAAAATAAAAAATAAATAAAGAATTTTATTTTTATTTAAATATTTTTTTTTTTTTGCTTTAAACCAATTCAATAAAAATGTACCAAACTTTGAGTTAAAAACAAATAGTATCATAGTCCTTTGTTAGACATCATTGCAATTTTTGCTACCTGCCTTTTACCTTTCACTTGTACGTAATTGATTTAAATGCATTCATCTTCAGGCTTCAGGTTTCACTTCATTATAGGAATACAGTCAATCAAACAAAACACAAACTGCACAATACATTGAAACAACGTGATTTGTGGCACTTGTCTGTGGCATCCCAGCAAGCCACTGTGAAAATGTCTTAGCAAAAACAAGGTAATCAGTTGTACTGGAAAACGTCTAAGTTACGTATGTAACCTCCGTTCCCTGATGGAGGGAACGAGACATCGTGTCGAAGAAGCGACACTAGGGGTCTCTCTTGAGCGCCGAAAGATGCCTCTGATCTATGAAAAAAGGCCAATGAGAGTTGGCGAACAGTATTTGCATACCCCGCCTCCGGATACGGATATAAAGGCGAGGGAAATACGCTCGTTCATTCAGGATTTTTCTGAGGAGCCGGGAGTGTTCCGGGCACCTCAGCGGCTTGGCTCAGTGACGTGGCCGGGAAGACACGACGTCTCGTTCCCTCCATCAGGGAACGGAGGTTACATACGTAACCTAGACGTTCCCCGTCTGTCGCTCACTTCGACGTCGTGTCGAAGAAGCGACACTAGGGGTCCACTTCAAAACTCGCCATGCGCTGAGCCGTGTACGTGTACTGCTTACACAGAAGCGGGCAGGTATTTCTACGTGCACAAGCGACCAACTGTGTTCAGGCTGCACGTACTCTTCCCCAATGCCCCAAAAAAGTCGTCAGAATCCTTTTGGTTACCCTAGGGGGGAACAAGGTGACGCTCCCAACTAGGGAACGGGTCAAGCCTGGCTGGGCCTCTTTTCTCTCTATGTTTTCTCGGCATAGAGCAAGAGCAGCCGGGGCCCTTACCGCATCGAGGGAAGGGGGTCTTATCCCGAATTCCTATTCTTTTATGGGGAAAAGACCCTGCGGAGGCCACACCCACCTGAAAGGGGAGGTAGAGGTGGCAAAATACATCACATGGCCTCTTGGGTCACATGTGGGAAGAATGGCGTGGTGGTAGATCCAACCTCGAGGAGGGGGGAGTTGCTACAACACGGCGACCGAAGGGCAGCAAAGGACTGCCTAAGGGAGACGTGGGTCAGCTCGTAAGGTGACCGTACTGCGGAAGTACACACAGGAGGAGTCCCGTAGGAGGCCTGATCTGTGGAGCACGTATTCCAGTAGGGGTAGCCTGGGGTACCCATAGTGGACTGGGCCAGCAAGTTCCTCCACTGAACTGCTGTGCTGGCCCAAAGGGCTAGGGAGGAATCAACCAGGGACCTAGGTCTTCTGGGAAAGAAGCGCACTGTTTTGCCTCGGAGAGGGAAACGGCGCTGGAACAAGCGATTCACCCGGACAGACCGTCGACGTGTACCGAGTTCTACGGGCTCGGACCTGAGAAAACACGGGACGAGACTGACTCAACCCTGAGATGGTAATATCTCATAAAGGTGTTAGGTGCTGCCAGCCCGCAGCTCTGCAAATGTCTGCTAGGGAGCTGCCCCTAGCCGGTGCCCCTAGCCAGTGCCCATGAGGATGCCACGCTTCTAGTAGAGTGGGCTCGAACCCGCAGAGGGGGTGGCACGGCCTGGGTGTGATAGGCCAGCAGAGTGGCGTCCACCACCCAGTGGGACAACCTTTGTTTGGAGGCAGCATTCCCTTTCTGCTGTCCTCCAAAGCAGACAAAGAGCTGTTCAGAGTGCCTGAATCTCTGGGTGCGTTCCAGGTAGGCACGCAAGGCATGTACCGGACACAGCAGTGAGGGGGCTGGGTCTGCCTCCTCCCGGGGCAGCGCTTGTAGGTTCACTACCTGATCCTGAAGGGCGTGGTAGGAACCTTGGGCACATAGCCCGGTCGAGGTCTTAGGATCACATGAGTATCTGCCGGACCGAGCTCCAGGCAAGTGTCATTAGTAGAGAACGCTTGCAGGTCCCTGACCCTCTTGATGGAAATGAGCGCGATCAGCAGGGCCATCTTTTTAAGGAGAGGGCCCTAAGCCAACTGATTCTAGCGGCTCGGGGGGGATCTCTGAAGACCGGCGAGGACCACCGAGAGATCCCAGGAGGGGAACAGGTTTGGCCGGGAGGGGTTTAACCTCCGGGCACCTCTTAGGAACCTGACGATTAAGTCGTGCTTACCCAGAGACTTGCCATCTACTGGGTCGTGATGAGCTGCGACAGTGGCAACATACACCTTCAAGGTGGACGGGGACAGCCTCCCCTCCAACCTCTCCTGCAGGAACAGGAGCACCGACCTAACTGCGCACCTCTGTGGGTCTTCTGCCCAGGAAGAACACCAATTCACGAACAGACGCCATTTCAGGGCGTAGAGTTGCCTGGTAGAAGGGGCTCTGGCTTGGTTGATCATGGCTACGACCGTGGTGGTAGACCAGCTAGATCTTCTGCGCCCCGTCCAGGGGCCAGACGTGGAGGTTCCAAGGGTCTGGGTGCGGATGCCAGAGCGTGCCCCATCCCTGAGAAGGAAGGTTCTTCCTCAGGGGAATTTGCCAGGGAGGGGCTGTCGCGAGGAGTACGAGGTCTGAGGACCAGGCCCGGGTGGGCCAGTAAGGAGCCACGAGAGTGACTCGCTCCTCGTCCTCCCTGACCTTGCACAGCACCTATGCAAGAAGGCTCACTGGGGGAATGCGTACTTGCGCAGCCCCACCGGCCAGCTGTGTGCCAGTGCGTCTGCCCCGAGGGGAGCCCCTGAGCGGGCGTACCAGAGCGGGCAGTGGGAGGTCTCTCTGGAGGCAGAGGGGTCTACCTGGGCCTTTGCCGAACCGTTCCCAAATCAGCTGAACTGAGTGTGGGTGAACCTCCACTCTCCACCAGGCAAGCTTTGTCGTGACAGCGCGTCCGCTATCACATTGAGGTTTCCAGGGATGTGAGTGGCATGCAGCGACTTGAGTCAGTGCTGGCTCCAAAGGAGGAGACGACGGGCGAGTTGTGACATGTGGTGGGAGCGTACGCCGCCTTGGCGATTTATGTACGTGACCGGAGTGGTGCTGTCCAACCTGACTAGGATATGTTCGTCCCGACTTAACGGGAGAAACTTCCGCAGGGGCAAAAGGACGGTCAACAACTCGAGGCAGTTGATGTGCCAATGCAGCTGGGCCCCTTTCCAATGGCCTGAGGCTGCATGCCCGTTGCAAGTGGCACCCCAACTCGATCTGGAGGCGTCGGTCTTGACCAGGACGCGTCTGGACACCTGCTGTAGGGGTACTCCTGCCCATAAGAAACAGAGGTCTATCCAGGGGTTGAATGCTTGGCGGCAGGTGGGGGTGCGTGCCGTGGCGCCATGCTCTTCTCGGGACTCGGGTCTGAAGCCAGTGTTGGAGCGGTCTCATATGCATCGGCCCCAGCGGCACGACCACTGCGGAGGATGCCAAATGCCCCAGGAGCCTCCGGAAATGTTTTAATGGGACCGCTGTGCCTGGCCTGAAGGCGGCGAGGCAGCTCAATACTGACTGGGCATGCCCGTAGGTGAGGCGTGCCGACATTGAGGCCGAGTCTAACTCCATACCAAGAAAAGCGATGCTCTGGACTGGAGTAAGCTTACTCTTTTCCTGGTTGACCTGAAACCCCAACGGCTGGGGTGCCTGAGCACCTGGTCTCTGTGGGTGCATAGTCACTCATGAGTGGACCAGAACAAGCCAGTCGTTGAGGTAATTGAGTATGCGGATGCCGGCTTCTCAGAGCGGGGCAAGAGCTGCCTCTGCGACTTTCGTGAAGACGCAAGGGGACAGAGACATGCCGAAGGGGAGGACTTTGTACTGACACGCCTGCCAAACCGCAGGATGGAGACGTGGAAGTACGCGTCCTTCAGGTCTACCGCTGCAGACCAATCTAGATGCCGGACGCAGGTTAAGCGTGAGCATTTTGAACGGGAGTTTGTTCAACGCTTGGTTGAAAACTCGCAAGTCCAAGATTGGTCGTAAGCCGCCGCCTTTCTTGGGTACGATGAGGTAAGGGCTGTAGAAACCCTCCATCTCGGTTGGAGGGACAGGCTCTATCGCGTCTTTGGCCAGAAGAGTCGCGATTTCCGCGCGCAGGGACTGGGCATGTTCGCCGTATACTGCGGAAAAGCGGACGCCCATGAGGGGGGCGGGGGCCTGGCAACCTGAATTGCGTAACCGAGTCGGATGGTCTGGGCCAGCCAGCGAGACGGGTTGGGAAGTGAAAGCCACGTGTCCAACCTCTGCGCTAGGGGCACCAAGGGGACGATTAATTTTGATGTACCCGGCGGGGCTTCACAGCGGGGTGGAGCAGGTAGGGCAGCGTCGGGTGGCGACAGGGCGACCCGCAGCTGGGGTGCTGAGAAAGGACTCAAAGCACTTCCCTTGCTCCACACACCCGGCAGGGGGCGGGTTAGCGACTGAGGAGGAAGTCCCGGGTAGGCGTCCTCTAGACTCGTCGGCACCGGCCGGCCGGGGGGCAGTCGTGGGGCTGGAGATGGGTGGTCCGTGTCCAGGAAGCCGGGACTGCTGAGATCTGGTGGCAGAGTGCCGTGAGAACGGCATTTGCGGGCCAGGTGACCCAGAGACAAATGGAAATAGCTCGTTATAGAGAATATGAGAATGTGAAAATTAATTCGACAAAAAATTCTCCTCCCTGCCCTCCACCGGGGACGGAGCGGTCTTACCACCTCCGGAGCTAACATCTTGGTCCCTGAGTAGAGCGCCTACGGACAGCCTGGGAGCCTTCCGGGTCCTCGAGGGGGTCCGTGAGACGGGGGCGTCTGCATCCTGCGGAGAGCTTGACGCTGGGGCTGAGAGCTGGGCCCGGGTTGAGGCGGAGCAGGGTGTTTCATAGCCGCAGAAGGACGCCCTCGGCGAGCAGACGGGGCATGGCCCATGGCGGCAGGCTTGCGGCGGGGCAAGATGTGCGGTGGCCTCCGTCTGCTGCACCGCTGAGGACTGCTGGGCAGAGTCGTCAGTGGTGGCGCCGAATGGACGGAGCTGGGAGACGGGGGTGTGGGAGAAGGTGTGCCTTGTCTACCTCCCGCATTTCGACCAGGTCCAGTCCACAGATGCGTTTCTGGACCACAAGGGGTGGGCATCGCCTGTTCGAGTGCTGGCGCTTCTGACCTCCGTGGCCCGGGGGCGCGGTTGGTCATCCAGCGCAGTTCCTGCAGCACATCAAGAACGGGACTACCCAAGTGCAAGTTTTGAAGAGTCTTGGCCTGGTGTTGGCTGCAGGAAGGGCCGTGGCGTGCAGAGTGGAAGCAGCCTGGGACCGTTCCACCACGAGGGTAGTGAGAGCGGAGGAGCGAAGAAGCCTTGGCTTGCTCAACACATGCACGTCTGAGAAGAAAGGATCCGGGGGGGGGGGGGGGGGGGGGGTGTGTGGCTGTGAGCGGCGCACCCGAAGGTGGCGGCCCAGGCGAGTGATCACCATCCGATGCCGCTGTAACGCTCTCCGATGCAGGGGTGATGTCATCCAATTCTGAAGCAAGCAAGCGTGCCGGGGAGGCGGGCGGTTCGAGGGGGTTTACCCGGCGAGCAGAGCCCGTCATAGTCCCCAAATCGCCTTCATCGCCAGCGGCGCCTGCGCCGATCCCGTAGGAAGAAGGCGGAGCACGGGGGGCGGCTGAAGTGGCTTTCTCTCATTACAAAAGAAAGCCACGCGACCGCAATGTTGCCATGGCTATGTTCTCGCACTGAGAACATGAACCATTCATAAAACGCTGCCTGAGTGTGATCGCAGCCCAGGCATGCAAGACAGCTTTTTATGACCAAGAGAGGTGGGGAGAGATCACCGCATCCAGAAACTACACAGGGGCGGAAATTACATC
This sequence comes from Moxostoma hubbsi, assembly GCA_032164185.1. Taxonomy (NCBI): domain Eukaryota; kingdom Metazoa; phylum Chordata; class Actinopteri; order Cypriniformes; family Catostomidae; genus Moxostoma; species Moxostoma hubbsi. The sequence goes on along the minus strand of JAVLUX010000151.1, from coordinate 323,332 downwards.
TTTATAAAGACGCGTCCTGAAAAGGACGTTCAACGCCGCTGTGTAATGCTCTTTCAGAGAAATAAACTCTTTTACAGAGAAAATCACTCTTTCAACTCTTTTAACTCTGCGCTGTCGAAGCGCCCAGGGGCAAACTGCACGCCGGCAGTGAAGAGAAAAGCCGCTGAAGTGCGCCGTAAATCCAACAGCAAAGCAGAGCGTCAGAGGATCAGAAGCAGGATCAGTTGTGGCATGCATACACACGACCATCGGCTCCGAAGAAAATTACTGAATGAACGAGCGTATTTCCCTCGCCTTTATATCCGTATCCGGAGGCGGGGTATGCAAATACTGTTCGCCAACTCTCAATGGCCTTTTTTCATAGATCAGGGGCATCTTTCGGCGCTCAAGAGAGACCCCTAGTGTTGCTTCTTTGACACGACGTCGAAGTGAGCGACAGACGGGGAACAACTGTAGAGCACAGCTAATTCAGAGCAGGGAAAACATATGATGAATATGTCAGATTACAATTGTGGTGCTTCCTCTTACAAAAATGTTCAGAGTTAGCATTAGTTTGCTGGATAATGATTTTAGCAGTTGGGATCTTTGCTCTAATTATAATTAACATTCATTGATTAACCACAATTATATCACAGTGATTCACAGTAGAGCAAGCTATTTAGTAGTGAATGCGTCACTTAATAATAACGATAATGGCTTTTATTTTCTCTTTTTTCATTTAGACGAACACAAATAATTTTTTTTTAAATTGCCTGCTATTTTATTCAAAAAGCTAATATAATTAAGTAGTGTTGGTGTATATATATGCTTAAACCAAAAGACACAAACACACACATATGATGGACAGCTGCCCGTAAAAGCTCTCTCTATCCCGCACCACCGTCCACAGTCGGCCTTTAGCCCTCTCGCAGGCTTGATTAGGTGTGTAAAATCACGACCCAGACCCGCCCTCGCCCTGTCACACACACACACACACACACACACACACACACACACACACACACACACACACATACATACATACATACATACATACATACATACATATATATATATATATATACATATATATATATATATATATATATATATATATACATATACATATATATATATGTGTGTGTGTGTGTGTGTGTGTGTGACAGGGCGAGTCTGGGTCGTGATCGCGATAGAGACTCTTGAGTAAATTTTTATACACACACAACACACACACACACACATATATATATATATATATACATATGTATATACATATGTATATGTGTGTGTGTGTATAAAAATTTACTCAAGAGTCTCTATGACAATGAGAAAAGGCAACAAATATATATATATATATATATATATATATATATATATATATATATATTTAATGCATTATATTACACTGAAGGTGAAAATTGGAGAGACATTTCTATACCTTTGAATTAAAGTGTAATATCGTGTGTAATTTGCTGTATGCGAATTGCGACGTACAATATATAGTTGGACATATTGCATAAAATATACTGTATAGTTAGTTATAATTGTATTATAATTTATTAGAAAGAAAGAAAGAAAGAAAGAAAGAAAAATATTATGGATAGCTCAATTTATGCATTATGGTTTAGTAATTGGATCTGTTTTTACATTGTAGCAATAATAATAATAATAATAATAATAATAATAATACAATACTTGTAAAGATGCATTTTTGGGCAGCCCAAGAAAATATATAAATAGCGTAAAAAAAAAGTAAATCTGGCCCTGATTATCATGGTATACAGAACTTAACATTGCCTTTAATTACATCAAATCTATAGACAAATTAAAGGGATACTTCACCTCTGGGAAGATTAATGTGTATTTAAAATTGGTCATTTATATAGTATAAATGTGAAATTATTTTTGAATTTGAAGTATTCTAGACAGAGAAAAGGCAGAAAATGTATTTTTTACACATGTGGCTGAAAGACAACAACTCCCAGAATGCACTTGCTTTGCTGCCCTTACGAGGCCACTCCCAAACCACGCCTACCGGTTACAGGCGGCAGTATCTGAAAATATGATACATCGTGACTCTATAAATCGTGAGTTAGTTGATAAATTGACTGACTACGCGGGAAGAACATTATAATTCCGTGTGTCCAAACTCTGTACATGACGTCTTAGTAACAAAAAGAAAAACAAACAAAATACTCACTTTACACTAAGCCGTCCGTTTGTCCCTGCGGGCTTCGGCTGGCGTTTCCAATTTATCTTCGGGATCCTAAAATAAGTTTCCAGGACTCCCCTGTCCATGTGTGATACAAAACTTGGGTGCTCAGTTATACATGCTCATGTTATCGGTGCTGTTTCATCAGCGGATTCAGCGATCTCGTCCAGTATCGCTGAAATTCGCGACAGCAATAGGACACTCTATCGGTTTCCATAGGCGCACAGCGAGAGCACTGACACCACCAGTCCGCCCCAACTCGAGTCTGAATATAATTTAACACTCTCTTCCTCCTGACCACCAAGCAGGTTTTGCTCCCCTGCTACAGCAGCTGCTCCAGCCTCTGTTCATGGCTGTATTGCGGCTCGTACGGGTAGCGCGAGCATCAGATTCTCGCAACAGATCTTCGAAATCCCCTTCTGCCATTTCAACTTCAAAACTACCTTCCGCCATCGTGATTAGTCTACTTGTATACAAACTTTCTACAAAGAGCAAGAGCCTGTTTTCATAGCTTCTACAGAAAGATGGCTGACACTATCTTCACATTCTGTGAGTGAGATCCCGCCCCATATGGGCGTGGTGAAAACATGCGGAATACTGGCTGTAGTTTTAAGCCTCTGGACCAAAAATCCTCAGATGATACAAAATGACGATTTTTGCGTCATCGGAGGATTTTTTCCAGACTAAAAATAAATAAATCTCTTGTCTCAGGGGGATATGAGGGGTGGGAGCTCGGTAATTAGAAAATACGACTGGTTTTCTACTGATACAAAGCTTAATGCTAAATCCTGAAGTAACCCTTTAAATTAACTTTTCCTTTTAGTGGTAGCAATCGCTATATATTTGTGGAGCAATTGAGATTAACAGTGTGTGAAATGTAGGACAGGAGATTCCTTTAAAGAGGAAATACAGGCCGCACATTTCACGGTTTTGTCACAGCTGAAAGTGGAATTTCCTGTGCTCAGTGACCATTGGAATTCTGTCAGATGACCAAAGTAAGTGGATGATCAACTGTCTATAAAAGCAGGTAAATTATGGGTAAGCCTTTACTGTACCCACACACATCGCCTCAGATACCAGTGAAATAATTCAGCTTGTCTCTGGCCACCTTTAAAATGAGATTTTCATGCTGAGCACATACTGGTGCTATGTCTCAGATAGTCTTTTTACCTGAAAGCCCATAAAATATTGAGTTCACAAACAAGCTAGGCATTATTCTTGCATTTTTGTGATACTTATAATGGGCTTGATTTGCAATATTTGGGCCTTTTTATTCAAATTTCCTGTAATTGTTAAAAAAGAACTGTATTAGTTGAGACAATTGTCCAAATAACTATTCTGAGAGATATGATTTAATGTAGGCCTTCGTGTAAGCACGGCAGCCCATATTAAACAATATTCAAGTCTGTTTATGTGTAAAGATTAAGTGTTTTTTTTTAGCTTTGTTTTTTTTTTCTAAATCCTAGCTTTATATGCAGAGACAATATAAAGTAGCCAATTCGTAGGTTGATACCTGAAAACAGCAACATTGGCTCAACCAATGGCATGAGTTTGTCCCACAAATGGAAGATGGTGGAGTGTTCAGGAAACATTTTTGAAAATGGTGCATTTTGCAATTATGTTTGGTGCTTGTGGCACAGAAATTAAACAAGTTTGCTTGTTTAACATGTACTTCTCTTTTCTCTGTATATTTTCTATTTAAGAAATCAAAGCATTGGCTGAAATTGCATAGATATCGATATCGTACTGTGATTTATATTGGTAAACTTCCACTGATTTGAAGAAGAAAACCCAAAATTTCTGTTATATAAACCAATATATATGTACACATACAGTCAGATACATAGGCATCTCCTGAAAAACTCCAAGGCTGGCCTTGTTTTCTCTTTTGCTTAAATGCACACAATCACATGGTCCAGTGTGTCATGTTCACTGCAGCGATGACAAATGGCCCTATTTCAGACGATGATGTTATCTCTTTTACTGATTGGTTTACATGTCAGCGAACAGTGTCCAGATGCTTGGCTTTGCCGAGGTCAGCACCTGAGGACTCAATTTAGTGGTGCCAATTAATTTATTAAACTATTCTGATCCACGTCTGTCGACAAACACTCAAGCCTTCCACATAAACTGGCTTTTACAATTACATCAGGCGACTCCCAACCTAGATCATTTATTAATTTCTGAGATACACGATACTGCACTCCCACTAGTGTGTGTTAGCCGTGGCCAAGTAGTTGGAACATACAAAATAAGCCATGATGCTCATACAAGAGAAACAATTTATAATGTGATTGTGCCACAATATTGTTCCCCACTCTACTGCTTATGGTTTTCTTTAATCTTTAAATTTGCTACTGTTGGGCCTCATGTATCCATATATAAGAAAAAGGCAGGCCTGCACACAGTTTCTAAAGCCTGAATAAGGCCTACACACTCAGTCATAAAACCTTACTGATAACAACCGCACCAAAATCAAAAAAAGGGAGTCCAAAACAGACTACAAATCCCATGATGTGTGAAATTCCAAAGGATCTAACTCAACTCCTATTGGATGAGGCGCACGACAGAACCCCCTCAACCATGATGTCATCGGGAGTAGAAATACCTCTGAGATCCTTCTGGGCATCACTTCCAGCAACATTGCATGCCGTGCATAGACGCAGCTCATTGCTGCTCTCAGGTGTAGCCTCGTTGCACAAGGAAGTAACTTATGACTCGAAACTGTGGCCATACAATCTCCATCTCACTGGATGAGTTGAGATTACTCGGATCTGAAGGAGACTGCCGAGCAATCTGCATCTTCATCCACTGGCTTGCAGAAGTGCAGAAAGAAGATTTCTCTTCCCACTTCAACTGAGTTGACGTCGCTGATTTCTCCACCAGCTCACCAAGAACCGCCCGCCAGAGTGAGTAAATGGCCTCCCCTCATCACCTGAGCCTTGAGAAACGATTCGGGGTTAAAGGACGGATGAACACACAATTTACCTGCATTCTCACGTGATTCAAGTAAGAGGGTTATGTCTGTGCAGAGATAGATTATTATAGTGTTTTATTATTGTGTAGGGAGGTTATTGCTTGTAAAGTTTTCGGACAATCAAGTATGCTCATTGCTGCTAATAATACTAATACTAATAATAAAAGGTATTACAGTAACTTACTGTTACTACAAATGAGATTTTCTGTGTTGTAGTCCAACCGCGTTGGACTGTTGGGTATTTCCGCCATCGTGGGTGAGACCGGCATACTTATCCATTAAAGAACCAAAGACCGCAGGATGGATTATGAGCCATCTCACGATCGCAATACCGGCTTCAGTGCCGCCACTCTGTTCTCTCTCTCTCGTACTAACCGCACACATGCGACCCCTCACAAATATACCCACACACACATTTGGCTAGTAGATAACTTGGTGATAAAGCTCAGCTTTGTCCTTAAGTTATCGTACAAGTGGAGACACGCTTTGAATGGTCAGAAGCCATTAACCGGCTTCTCTCCGCCAACATTCACGGCCATATTTTCTGGCTGGAAACCTCGCGTGACATACTTTCCATGAGAGTCATGTCCACCATTTTGTGCACGTCACTCCTTATACACACACACACCCACACACACCCATTCACAGACACACATACCTTCCTCTCATGTGTTGTACGCTTATTTTGTTACCATATCTAATCATGTCACTCTTTAGTTGTAAGTCGGAAGTTTATTGACTGCATTGTATTGATTATTCATTGAAATTACTGCATCAATAAACTTTGTTATATTTCAAAGAGAAGTGTTTCGGGTTTGTTTTGCATACACCTGTGTCAAGGGCTGGCAGGGGATGTCAGTGCTGAGATTCAAGCCTTTTCTGTACACCGATTTTCCTTAGAGAACAATACTATATTGAGACTGTTATACTGTCTGGTTATTAGTCCCTGATTCCAGGGTGGTGCCCCAGCGATATTAATCCTTATTAAAATTCTACAGATTTTTACAATTAGTAATTATCTTTGATAATTATTAATTATTGCTAATAACCAAACCCACTCCTGAATGTAGTGCACACTACTACCAATAAAATGAAAAAAGCCCACAAAACTAAAATAAAGAAATAAATAATAAATTCCATTATGTCTGAAATATCTCACACAAAACAGGATTATTATCATTTACTAATATAAAAAAAAAATCATTAGAATAAACAAAAAAAAAAATTGGAATGTCATTTTACTGTAAGAAATTTCTTTATAAGTCTATATAAGCAAACTTAACATTGGTATGCTTATTAGCCTTGCTCAGAAAGATCCCCCCCTTCCCTAGTATGAGAGCCACTTCCCAAAAAACATGTCCACTGGGAATCTCGCTACATGTTGGTCTGAATCTGTCTTTGAATAAAATGCTATTGCTGCAGACATATAGCTGCAATTTCCCCTCATTTGGCCACTTGTAGTGGTGTGCCTCTGACACAGTTGCTTGCACCGCCATTAAAGGAATGAGCCAGGGTGTCTCCATTAATCAGCTGTAACAAGCTGTTGTGCTCTGATCGCACTCTGAATATTATACAGTCGTACCCAGACTTCAATTCTGCTTGTGCTTTACCTACACTAATGTGGAATTCATCTAATTTAGTGTAACTATATCTCTCTGATGGATATATGATCATTAATTTTTCTTAAAATGTAGTTGTAAAAATCAACACTATAGACTTTCTATCAGCCATGTAAGTTCCTAATATTTTGCACAAAATGGTAATGCCTTAAAATATCTGCCTCACTGTGCCTTTGACATCACATCCCTTTTAAATCTGACTAGTGAGATACTACATTTGCCATGAAGTAAGTGAAAGATCGCTGTTGTGGTGTCTGCATTGCCAATTAACACATCTTTCTCAGGGGTGCCAAGTTGGGAAGGACTGGTACTGCCCTAAACCTAACAGTACTGAGTCGCTCAAAAGCTGTATGCAGGTGTTGAACTTAATAAAGTCCTTATTCATCACTGTCAATTGACAGGATGTTATGATCCGGTTGGTCTGCCTGTCTTTTCCTGTGTGTCTGCGTGAGGTTGTTTCCCTTGTGTTTTCATTCTGCTGATTGAAGTTTCAATGGGAATACTCATTCATGCCATTCACGAGCTGATTATCGCCACCTGCAGCTCATTAACTCTTGTCTATTTTATCTCTGTTTCTTGTATCTATTGTCAGATTGTTAGTTTGTGTAGTGCCTCAGTTATGCCAGTCAGATGGTCTTGTCCTGTTTTGCTCTTTGTTTGTCTTCTGTCAGTTTGTTGCTATTGGTTGTATTATTTCTTTGAGGACTTTCTGTTGGATATACTCACCTTTGTAATACTTACTCTGGTCATCACTTTCTTCATCCTCATTTCTGCCACATTGTCTCCAGTCACATGCAGCCTAAGCCGGAACTCTTCACTGTTTATATTTTTCTTATGTGTTTTCAATAAACTGTTATTTGTTTCTCTGAATCCCTGAGTCCTCCATGCATTTCGTGACAGAACAATCTGGCAAAGAATGGACCCAGCAGAGGACACCTCTCTCCGTACTGCCATTGACCAGCAGGGGGCGCTCCTTGGTCATCAACATGACCAGCTCAATAACGCTAGTCATACCATTGAAGAGATGGAAGGGAGTATAGCTGAATTAACATCAATGCTTTACATTTACTGATCTCTCCCAGCGCCAGTCCCACCCCCACCATTGCGTCCGCTCCTCCCACTACTATCTCTTCCATCAGATCCTCTTGAGCAAAAGCTGAATCCGCCAGCACCATTCTTTTATAACTTTTGTATGCTGTAATAAAGTGATGTCAAATTGCATCAATGGCTTTGTATGGAAGAACATTTATTGTAAAATGAAGCCTTTGGAGTGGCATCTGAGTGGATGTATATGCAATTCTGTCTTATGTCCTCAGTGCCACACATGTATACTGTCTGTCTTCTTGACCTCTGTTTTTGAGCTGTAGTCTAATTCCATTGTTTTTCTCAAACTTCACTTTCAACGGCAGTGCTTACAATCTTTGAACTACAGCAGTTTTATTGCAAACCAGTGAAGTATGTGTTGCATAGAGATGTCAGCTCAAAAAGACTGCCGCAGCTTTTAATTTTATTTCTTCCACCTAACACAGGGTTTGAGTAAAAAGAAGCAGTCCATTATAGCCTTTATAACCGTTGGTGCAGCAGATACTGGATCAAATAGTAGTACATAAATAGGTATTACAGTCAGGACCACCTCTGTCAAATGTATGAGTGTGTGTATATATATATATATAAAATTATTTTATTTCATTTTTTTATCAATCTGTTCGTGCTGGTGGTTCTATTCTGGGCAAACATCCATTGATTGATTTCTACAGAAGAATTAGCGCTCTTATTCCTTCACTGTTATTTTTGTATGTCAACTAGCATTGGATATTTATGTCCTTTCTTACTTTCACATCTGAAAGAAAAACTAAGCAGCTGTCAAATGTGACTTTTAGATGTGAAAGTGAAGATTTACAGTAAAAAAAAAAGACTTAAATACTGATGTGTTTCTCTCTTTCACGGTTAGATGGTCTGCACTTATATAGCGCATTTTTAACCTTAGCGGTATTCAAAGTGCTTTACACTGCATCTCATTCACCCATTCACACATCAATGATGCCAGAGCTGCCATGCAAGGCACTAGCCTGCCATTGGGAGCAACTTGGGTTTCAGTGTCTTGCCCAAGGACACTTCAGCATGTGGAGTCGTGTGACCTGAGCCACAGCTGCCCTTATAATGTTTTTAAATTGCATTTATGTGCTGTTTGGAAATTCAAATGTTGACCACCATTCAGTTGCATTGTATGGACCTACAGAGCTGAGATATTCTTCTAAAAATCTTCATTTGTGTTCTGCAGAAGAAAGTAAGTTGTACACATCTGGGAAGGCATGAGTAAATGATGAAAGTATTTACATTTTTCAGTGAACAAGCCCTTTAAATGTCTATTTATTCCATTAAATTAAAATAAGAATGACAAATTTCTATGTGCAGGCCTGTTATGTTATGTGTAGGATTTAGGAGAATAAGGCCTTGACATCTTAGCCTGCCTGAGGTACTCCACCATATTTGTTCCAACTTACAAAAAGTCAATAAGAAGGAAATGCAAAAGGTTAAAGAAAGATATCAACACATAATGTTAGCAATCATCAGAATACTGGAAGCATGGTGAATAAATGTAAATGTTTCTGTGCAATGACAGGTCAAAGTTTGTACCAGTTTGTGTTTTTCATACAAGTGTTTGCCTCACTGATGATGGTTTTAAAGTACTAAGAACAACCAGAATTTGATTCTAATATTCTATGGCTCATAATTTATTTATTCATTAAGAGTTACCACATTTTTGTCCATGACTTTTTTTCTACTCTAAACTCATACTTTTTCAGTGTTTTGTGTTGGACAAAGCTGTGCATGATGCTTGTGTAGAGCAGCGTGTTGAAGCCCTGAAGCCTGTGACATGAGTGTTGCATTTTATGGTGTACAGTAATGATATTATAGATAAAAACAGTAACACAACCTTATTTCACTAAATAAATCCTCCAATTTGTCCACGCTGAGATCCGCTAACTCCTGAAGATGATCCAAAAAGAATCAACAGGTGGCCATTGAACTTTCATAATCTACTTGCCATTCGTAAGGCCAATATATCTGGGCAGCATCTGAAAGTGTTCAGTCCTCTGAAGCTGACACAATAATATACATTATTGCCAGAGAAGGGTCAATATTACAGTCTGAAGAAGAATATTATTATTATTATATATAGAAAAAAGACAAACTTGTTTCATTTTCAGCAAAGTCTCAAGGCCCTTGGGCACTGACGCTTTGTAGCTGTGACTTGGAGTGAGCTGTGACCTTGAGGGAATCCCCAAGAGAGATCTGTATCTGATCTCATATGTAGCCTGCTTCCTCTATTACCCAAAAGGCAGATGTTATCAACACCCAGGCACATGACTTGTTGATGTAAATATTTATCTTTGAAGATTACTATGGTTTCGGGAAACAGTCGTGACTAGCTATTTAATTTCTACAACGATGCATCAAACTATGATGGTTCCGCAGTTAGTTGCATCATTGTATGGTTAACGCACCCCTGGATAGTTAAATTCAACAGATGAATTTATGGTTGAATAGACAGTTAGGCTTAGGTTTGGGATTTGGGAGTGTACAGTAAATAATAATATATACATACCTGTTAACTGTATTGCATCAATAACAGTTCCAAATATCTCACTTTTGGTGTCACTATGAGAACATTTCACCAGGAAATTGGATCTCACACATTCCCATATGTTCAACAGCACTTCCAGCTTTGGCCACTGGGGAAGTGATTTGAATTTCGGTTAGCACAGACTGATTTCAGCAGCAAAACCTTCGACCGACTGTTGTCGATTTCACAATCTGTCTAAAACATCACATCCCAACAGATCAAATTACATACATTTCTATACTATTATCAAGTTTTCAAACTTTGAGTTAAAAAATATCAAATTCATTCTGAAGTAGACAATTTCGTGTAACTATTTCCATCTGTTAGATTCCATTCTGTTAATTTTCTTCTCATTATTTTTAATAATCAAGTTACAGTTCATAGTTTAAGTGCTTGAGCTTGAAAAGAGCATATTCCTTTTTATGGAAATACTTCCATAAATGATAACACGGCATAAAAAAATTTAACCGTTCATAAGGCATTGCATAACAAGAATGACCTAGCCATTTTAGATGTTTCTCTAAATGTTGGTATTTCTTTGAAAGTAGTTAGTTTACATCTAAAACATTTAATCCTTTTCTTCATCATTTACTGCAGGTAAAATAACTATTGATTTATTGTGTGTGTTTGTGTAGTGAGGTAGTGTTGACTAAGAGCCGCTTCAGAAGATAATTCAGCCTTCAAATCAAATCAAATCACTTTATTGTCACACTACCATGTACACAAGTGCAACAGTAGGTGAAAGTATTGTGTGCAGTTCCGAGCAACATAGCAGTCATGACAGTGACAAGACATATACCAATTACTGTGAACAACATATTAACACAATTTACATATCAAATGTACACATACTTACACAACACAATAATAATATACAATGTAGAGTAAACAATACACACAATATAGAATACACATACAATAAAAAAAATTAAATAATATATATATATATATATATATATATATATATATATATATATAGTAGTTTTATTGAGGAGAATATATTTGACAGTCCAGTGTGAGATAATAGATTATAGATTAATAAAGTGCAGTGCTAATTATTGATCATGAGAGATCAAGTGTTCAAAAGTGTGATTGCTGGGGGGATGAAGCTGTCAGGTAGTCGGCTGGTGTGGGTTCTGATGCTGCGATACCGCCTGCATGATGGTAGCAGTGAGAGCAGCCCATGACTTGGGTGGCTGGAGTCTCTGATGATCCTCCAAGATCCTCCGAGCTGTTTTCACACACCGCCTGTTATAGATGTCCTGGAGGGAGGGAAGCTCACCTCCGATGATGTGTCTGGCAGTTCGCACCACCCTTTGCAGGGCTTTGCGGTTGTGGGCAGTGCTATTGCCGTACCAGGCGGTGATGCAGCCAGTCAGGATGCTTTCTACAGTACTGGTGTGGAAACATGTGAGGACGTGGTGGTTCATTCCAAACTTCCTGAGCCGTCTCAGGAAGAAGAGGGGCTGGTGAGCCTTCTTCACAACGGACTCAGTGTGGACGGACCATGTGAGTTCCTCAGTAATGTGGACACCGAGGAACTTGAAACTGCTGACTCTCTCCACCGGTGCTCCATTAATGGTGATGGGGCTGTGTTCTCTGTCTTTCTTCCTGAAGTCCACTACAAGCTCCTTGGTTTTATTGACGTTGAGGGAGAGGTTGTGCTCCTGACACCAGCGTGTCAGAGTGCGCATCTCCTCTCTGTAGGCATTGTCTGTGATCAGACCTACCACCGTCGTATTGTCAGCAAACTTAATGATGGCATTGGAGCTATGTGTTGCCGCACAGTCATGTGTGTATAGGGAATACAGGAGTGGGCTGAGAACACAGCCCTGCGGGGCTCCAGTATTGAAGGTCAGTGATGAGGAGATGTTGCTGCCCATTCTAACCACCTGACATCTGCCTGACAGGAAGTCCAGGATCCAGCTGCACAGCGAGCTGCTTAAGCCCAGATTCCGGAGTTTCTATGGTGGCACTATGGTGTTGAATGCTGAGCTGTAGTCTACAAACAGCATTCTCACATATGTGTTCCTTTATTCCAGATGGGAGAGAGCAGTGTGTATTGTAGATGCAATGGCATCATCAGTGGAGTGTTTGTTTTGCGGTAGGCAAATTGCAATGGGTCCAAAGAGGTGAGCAGAACAGAGCAGATGTAATCTCTGATTATAACTGGAAGGTAAGGCTTTTAATTCCAGAATCAACGGGGCTTTCAAAGAACATAAACTCTTTTATATAAATTATACAGTCGTACAGTCGTTGTCTGTCTCTCTGCTGCCAACTCACTGAAATTAGAGACAGGTGTTAGACATAATTTAGCTCAGGTTCAAGCGCCCTTACAGCTTTCCCTCTCCGGAGTGGCGCTTGACCACGCCTCCGCTCTCACATACCCCCACCGCCCGACTCAGGCCGGGGCGTCATCCGCGAGAGTGGGTCAGGAACTGCCTCACCCCCTTTTTGGTCTTGGGTCTTGGGCAGGTCGCAATCACCCCGGTCTTGTCCCAAGTGGAACCCCAGATACCGTACCTCCACACGCCCAGTTGCGCACTTCTTGGGGTTTGCTGTGAGCCCCGCCTGCCGCAACGACCTCAGGACCGCCCTCAGATGTTGTTTGTGCCGCTGCCAGCCATTACTGTAGATGATAATATTGTCCAGATAGGCAGCGGCGTAAGCCGAATGTGGTCAGAAGATGCGGTCCATTAAATGCTGGAATGTAGCTGGGGCCCAAACAAACCGAATGGAAGTGTCACAAATTGGTGCAATCCAAACGGCGTGGTGAAGGCTGTTTTTTCGCGGGAGATTGGTGTCAAGGGGATCTGCCAATAACCCTTTGTTAAATCCAATGTCGAATAAAAACGAGCCGTACCTAACCGATCGAGCAACTCATCAACATGGGGCATCGGGTACGCGTCAAATTTAGACACCGCGTTGACTTTTCTGTAATCCACACAGAAGCGAACCGAGCCGTCACTTTTGGGAACAAGAACAACCGGGCTGGACCAATCTTCTATTACGCCCATATCCAGCATCGCATCCAATTCTTCCCGAACTGCAGGCGATAGGGGCGGCTACGTACCACCACCCCCGGTTCGGTCTTGATGTGGTGTTGTATGAGGTTTGTACGTCCCAGTAGAGGGGAAAACACATCTGCAAACTCTTTTTGCAACTCGGCAACCTCTGCAAGTTGGTGCGGTGAGAGGTGGTCTCCGCAAATGACCGGGGTGTTGTGATCGCAGCTTTTGTTTACCTCCGGTCCGAGCTCCACCCTCTCTGGGACTACCATAGCCAACATTACAGGGGCCACCTCCCTCCACAATTTCAGGAGAATGAGATGGTAAATCTGACGTGCGCCCCTTCTATCGGTTCGTTTTACCTCATAATCGAGATCACCCACTCGCCGTGTGACCTCAAAGGGTCCTTGCCACTTGGCGAGTAAATTAGAACTCGATGTTGAGAGTAACACAAGCACTTTATCTCCCGGTGCAAAAACCCTGAGCTGAGTACCCCTGTCATACAGGGGTATTTTCGTTCTTGAGCTCGGAGCAAATTCTCCTGTGTTAGTTTTCCCAGAGTGTGGAGTTTTGCTCTGAGATCAAGGACGTATTGAATTTCTTTCTTACTGTTTGAAGGCCCCTCCTCCCAGGCTTCACGTATAACATCCAATACACTGCACGGGCACCGCCCATATAACAGCTCAAACGGAGAGAAGCCGGTAGAGGCTTGTGGGACCTCTCAAACTGCAAATAACAGGGGGTCGAGCCATTTATCCCAGTTTCTAGCATCCTCGTGGACGAATTTACGAATCATATTCTTCAGGGTCTTATTAAATCGCTCCACTAGGCCATCTGTCTGCGGATGGTACACGCTTGTGCGAGGTTAATGCCCAGCAATTCGTAAAGTTCGCGAAGTGTTCTTTCAGAATCCCCACCCGGGAGATTATTTTGAAGAGTGCCCCCGCAACACTACGTGCTGAGATGTTGTTCAGAGTCACTGTTTCCGGATATCACGTTGCATAATCCACGAGGACTAATATAAAGCAATGCCCGCGTGCTGTCCACTCTAATGGCCCGACGAGGTCCATTCCAATCCTCTCAAATGGAACCTTGATTAGTGGAAGGGAGCGCAATGGCGCTTTTGGGGTGGCCGGTGGGTTTACCAGCTGACATTCACGGCACGCTGCACACCACCTGCGGACGTCGCCGCCAATGCCCGGCCAATAAAAACGGGCTATTAGACGGAGTAGTGTCTTTCTTTCCCCTAGGTGACCTGCCATGGGATTATAATGAGCCGCCTGGAAAAGCATTTCCCGGCGGCTCCGTGGAATCAAAAGCTGGGTTGCTTCCTCTTTTGTATGAGTGTCCTGCATCACTCTATACAACCGCTCGTTTATAATCGCAAAATAGGGATATTTAAGTGCGACACCCGGGCGGAGTTGTTGACCATCAATTACTCTCACTTGGTCCAAGGTGTACTTGAGGGTATCGTCTCGTGACAGCTCAAGAGGGATATCCCCTTCGGGGAAATCCCTGAGGGGAGGGGCTGTCACCTCCCCCTCACTCGTGTCATCCCGAGATGGAGCAGACGTAGACGGCCCCGGCTCCGCCTCCCCTGCGAGAGAATCGCACATAACACATCCATTTGCCTTCATGCAGGACTCATCCGCACATATTCCCCTTAATATTTTCCTGAATCCAGGCCAATTAGTTCCCAAAATCAGCGGATGGGTGAGGCGGGAACTAACCGCGGCCTCCACTTTATATTTTGAACCGCGAAATTGAATTGTCAGAATCACCACAGGGTATTTGTGAATATCCCCATACACACATTTCACCCTCACCACTGCGTACCCAATGCCCTGTGTTGAACCAAGCGTTGGTGGATAGTGGTTTGATTACAACCGGTGTCCACCAATGCTTGGTAAGTACCCCCCTTGATTCTTACCAGAATCCAGTACGCACCGGCTTGATCAGGGGCAGCATGTGGAGCCTCGGGGATCCGGACCACCGTCGCCACCTCCATCACTGGGCACTGATCCTGAAAGTGCCCTGGATCCCTGCAGCGCCAGCAGGCCGGCCCAGATGCCACGCCCGCACCTGTGTCGCTGGGTGCTTCCACCTGAGGGGGAGAGCGGCGATATGTTATGGGGGGTTATCCACTGCCTGGTGCTGGGAACTGGTCGTGCTAGTGGAGCTCCTCGCCTCTGCAGGGTAGGAATGGGTTCTGGGGAGAGAACAGAGTGAGGGGAAGAGGGGGAACACACAGGGGGAGGGGGAAGAGAGAGAGAGGGAGAAAGAGAGTAGGGCTCTTCCGCCCTCAGGTACGCCGCCAAGTGGTCCTCCGCAAGCTGGACAGCTTCCTCCAGCAACGTCGGGGGATGGCACTGGACCCATTTTGCTGTCCCCTTCGCAGTGCACGTATCAGCTGCTCCAGTACCAATTGATCGATTACTTGCTCGACGTCGGAACTCCCTGCCAGCAGCCATTTCCGACATGCGTCTCGGAGCCGCTGAGAAAAAGCGAACGGGCGATCGTCTTTCCCCAGTTTCAGCGAGCGGAACAGCTGGCGATATTGCTCCAGACTGTGACCCACCCACTGTAGGATCGCTCTCTTTAAGTCCGGGAATGAGAGTAGTGTAGCCGCCGGCAATTGTTGAGCCGCAAGTTGGGCTTCACCCTAAAGCAGAGGAAGAAGCCTCGCCGCCCATTGGTCTCGTGGCCAGCCCCAGATCTCCGCCGTCTTCTCGAATAGATCAATAAATGCCGAAGGCTCATCCTCTGCCCCCATTTTCAGAAGCGGGGGGGGGGGGGGAAGCTGGGAGGTGGTGATGGAGGTCGCAGCCGGGGCTCTTTCCTGGGCAAGGAGGCTCCGACTCGCGTGTCGGTCCTCTGATTGAGCCCACAGGATTTCAAAAAACCGCCGGTCTTGGTCTTGGCGTAGTTCAACCAGGGATTGTTGGTGGTTCTGATGCAGGCTGGCAAGGGACTGGAGGATCTCGGTCAACTGGGAGGGCTCCATGGGGCGTACTTCAGCTGGTTCAAGCCGGGTTTTCTGCACCAGTGTAACAAAGTCTGTTTCCAATGAGGGAACGGAGATGCTGAGCTCTACAGGTAAGGATCTTTAATGGCCACAGTACCGTTTACAACACAAACTTGTAACATGAGCTGAACAAAAACTTTCTTAATCAGTAACAGTGTGTCTTTTCGTCAGCCAACACTGGATTGGCGTGTCAGTCTCTCTCTCTCTCTCTCTCTGGCGGTTCTGTGCCATCTTTTATGCCGCTCTCCCCATGCTCACTAAAATCAGAGACAGGTGTTAGACATAATTTGACTCAGGTGCAAGCGCCCTTACCGCTTTCTCCCCCGGACGGACGCTTGACCATGCCCCCACTGCCACACAGGTGTTAGACATAATTTAGCTCAGGTGCAAGCGCCCTTACTGCTTTCCCTCTCCGGACGGGTGCTTGACCACGCCCCTGCTGTCACATATGTATTAAGCTCATCCGGGAGAGATGCAGGAGAGTTTTTATTCCATTTGTAGGCCGTGATGATGTTAATTCCCTGCCACATACTTCTAGAGTCGGTGGTGTTGAACTGTCCTTCAATTTTGTGCCTGTACTGGCGTCTGATAGAGTTACGGAGGTCATAACTGGCTTGTTTATGCTCCTCCGCAATCCCGGAATTAAAAACGTAGGTCCGCGCATTAAGTGCTGCGCGAACATCGCCGTTAACCCATGGTTTCTGGTTGGGGTAGAGCCATATTGTTTTGGTTGGCACAACGTCCTCTACGCACTTCCTGATGAAGCACGTTACACTATCAGCGTAAACCTCGATGTCATCATCAGAGACGGACCGGAACATCTCCCAGTTCACGTGATCAAAACAGTCTTGTATCGCAGAGTCTGATTGGTCCGACCAGAACTGGATTGTTCTGAGGGTGGGTGCTTCCCGTTTCAGTTTCTGCCTGTAAGCAGGTAGAAGCAGAACAGAAGAGTGGTCTGATTTGTCAAATGGTGAGCAGGGGAGGGATTTGTAGCCATCCCGGAAAGGAGAATAGCAATGATCTCTACGCAGCAGCCATACTCGGCGCCATCTTGAGTCTTGTGTGTAATTGTATGTGGGTTACTGGACAAAGGCTCTGATGTTTGCATATGTTTGTACCCAAATCTATATATAAATAAATGTGGATGAGCATTAAACGGGAACTCATTCAAGCAGCCTGCAAAGCTCCTACAAATTATATATGTGCCCACACTCTCTGCTCAGTCATCTGAGGTGCCCCTCTGGGTGAAATGTAGACTATAGGCTGACCTTTATTAAATTATCAAATGATTAGTGATGTACGCATCTGAAATTATGTGATTGTATTGTTGTGTTTTAGTAAATAAAATCTCGCTGTTTATTTTGTAATGGTGTGCAACAATTTGTTAGATAATCAAGTCTACCAGACCTTCCTTATCACTTGTAATAAGTCAAATATTTCTCTGTTAGCACAAATGTCATTGAACATCTTCAAATAATGCCTAAAAATTTTTCAGTTCTAAATGACCTTCATTTACTTTAAACATGTCATCAAATATGTCTCTACAAGTGATAAAACATATGGCATGGAAACTTGCATATGTGCAAATTTTTTGTTTTCAGCTTGGATCTGAGTGATACAACTGACCCAAAAAAACACTATCTTTTCAATTTGAAAGTTTTTTCGAGTCATTTATGGCAATAATGAAAACATCTGGTTACTTTCGTAACCTCTATTCCCTGATGGAGGGAACGAGACATTTTGTCGATGAAGTGACACTAGGGGTCCCGCTTGGGAGCCCAAGACACATCTAATCTTTGATAAAAGGCCAGTGGGAATTGGTGAGTGGTATTTGCATGCCACTCCCCCAAACATACGGGTATAAAGGAGCTGCCATGTGAAGCGCTCATTCAGGTTTTGTGCTGAGGAGCTGAGAAAAGTGGAAAGTAAGTATTTTGAGTGGATATATGTCTTGCAGAGCCTTGTCAGAAGTATGTCATGTGGAGAAGTCCCATGGTAGGTCCTACCCAACGGGGGAGGAGTTTCTACAAACATGGTGACTGGGGCAGAGGGCCCTCTGCCAAACAAAGACGCAGTTTACAACAGGGAAACGATTTAGCGGAAGATATACGTTGCATGGGGATACCAAGGGAGAACCAGCACATGCAGAGCACCTACCCCAGTACAGGGCTTACTTAGCACTTGCACTGAGCCGGCAGCGAGTTTCTCCGTGAACCCGTCTGCAAAGGGCTAGGAGGAAGTCATCCAGGTAACACATTTTGTGAACACTACTGGGAGTGTTCACAAACAGCGCACGTCTTCTGCTCAGGGGAGGTGAAAGGCACTATATGCAAGTGATTCACCTGGTAAACTGTCCCAGACTTACCTGTTAGTTCCTGCCAAGACACTGGATGAAACCAGCTCCACCCAGAGATTGTAGAATCTCGCCAAGGTGTTGCCCAGCCTGCTGCTCAGCAAATGTCCCTTAGAGAGGTGCCACTGTTCAAGGCCAAGGAGGCCACTACACTCCTGGTAGAATGGGCTCGTAGCCCTGTGGGAGGTGGCACGTGCTGGGCGTGATATGCCATCGCTATGGCATCAATGACCCAGCGGGCGATCCTCTGCTTGGAGACAGCGCTTCCTTTCCGCTGTCCACCAAAGCAGACAAAGATCTGTTCAGAGATTCTAAAGCTCTGCGTCCAATCCAATTAGATGTGTAAAGCGCGTACCGGACACAGCAATGTCAAGGCTGGGTCTGCCTCCTCTTGGGGCAGCACTTGCAGGTTCACCACCTGATCCCTAAATGGGGTTGTGGGAACCTTGGGCACATAGCCCGGTCGGGGTCACAATATCACGTGAGAGTAGCCCGGACTGAGTTATTGTGTCTACCATGGCGGGTGGTAGGCGACTTAGGTCTTACATGTCCCATCCAGGGGCCAGACATGGAGATTCCAGAGGTCTGATCGTGGGTGCCAGATGGTGCCCCATTCCTGAGAAAGGTCCTTCTTCAGGGCAATTCACAGGGGGGGGGGCTGACGTGAGGAGCAAGAGGTCCGAGAACCAAGTCTGGTGGGCCAGTTGGGTGCTACTAGGATGACCAGTTCCTCATTCTCCCTGACCTTGCACCACTACTCTTTTTACCACTATTTATATACCAGCAGGAGGTAATAAAGTTCATGTCCAAACTTGGAAAATTTTGTGGAACGTCAAATTATTAATTAATCGCCGTTTTATGAAACGAAAATGTTTTACTTTCTAGAAGTCATGATTTATTTTTTAATTATTATGTTTTTATAAACACATGTAAATATAAGTATTTTCCATGTTGTCATAGAGTGATTTTTTAAGTCACTGAAAAAGTGCCAGTGAAAGAAGTTGGAGAGGGAAAAAATTTGGGATTTGGTATATTGTTATTATTTTTTTTTTTTGACCATTTCATTATTTTCATTTTATTATTTTTTTTATTTTTTCAATAATTTAATTGTTCAAAATCAAAATCAAATGCTAGAAGTGAAGTGCATGCCGATACAATTACTGTTAATACTAGCCATGATTTGTGTGTCAAAAGATGAAAATGATTTATAATATTTATATTCCCAATAATTAAACATAGCATACATCCAAGTCTTGACTAGAATAAAATTTTCTAAACATATAAAAGGAATGTGTCCATATTTCTATTATTCTAAATTACTGCATACAGTCCATTTACACCACCAACTTCTTATGAATGTGCTGTCATTGTATTTATTTCTGGTGCTTAAGGGAACTATATAATAGGACATGGACACAGCAAAAACCAGCATCACTTAAATATTGATATTTCATCAACACCTACACTCTATTAGAAATAATGAGACTTGCTCTCACACGAGAAGTGAATCAACTGAAATCGGTGTCAATCGGCGAGACCCACAGCCATCCATGTCACAAACAAACTGTGAAAAAGTTTATATGCCACTATAAGTACATATTTCTCAATATTATTGTTTTATCAACTTTTAACATATTAATTTCTCATCACATAAGCACCACCTGAACCGCGTTGCACATTGTGCTGATAGCATGTAAACTCTCGCCACACTCCTGGCCAGAACAGTAATGCACATTCCTATTTCTTAAAGGGCCACCGTAACATTTTATCACTAGATGAGAAGGACATCTGTGCGCACCATATGGACTATACACTTAATTAAAGGCTTTAATAGACAGCTTCACAATTTAAATATTGTCTTGTTTTCACCTGGTTACACTCTCCCCTGCTAATAGTCAACATCCTCGGTGACTACCAACACTAATCATCTAGCCCCCTTTGAAGATTTCCTGTTGTATAAAGGACCATACCAGCTAACACCTGGGAAAACACGTCAGGACTAAAGGACACTTCATTGCAAGCACACCTAGGCAATCTGTTTGGGTTACTGTGCACTCCTCCATTTGATCTCTGAGTATTACATGGCACAGGACAAGGCACTTCTGACTTCACAGCCCCTTTCTCTCTTCTCTAGGAGTAGGAATTGGCCTCACTGCCAGACTTTCAGCAGGTAAGTGGACACTTTATATTTCTGGCTCGACAGTTACTGGTTTCACTATCAGAGCATCATCAAGTACCTTCTGACTCGGTGGCTCTGAAAAAACACTCTTGCCTTCCACTTCCTCTTCCTGAACAATCTCCATATTCAGGCACTGGCTTGTTTGGGCTCCTCAGAGGCTGGGGTTACTGTCTGCTCCTTCCAGGAACATTGAACATCCTCCACCAGAACACATTCTGCATCCAGTGAGGGCATTTCTGACTCAGGAACTGAAATGGGTACCTCGTTCATACAGGGTTTTCGACTCCTTGCCATGGGTACTGGAACTGGATTATAGCAGGATCTGAGGTTAGATCTGTGCACCTTTTTATTGGGCCTCCTTCAACAGGCTCTACAGCGTACATGGACCCCTGAACCTCTACCGATCTGTAAACTATGGATGACCAAGCATAATTATAGACAGCTTCACAATTGAAATATTGTCTTATTTTCACCTGGTTACATCTTGTTTAGTTGCACATCTGTCCTTTCACATCTCTTTCTTCCATGTTTTGGCCATTTCAAGTATTGTGTAGCCTCCATTCCTCAAAACAGTGATTGACTGACAAGTTTCTAGAGAAAGTTTATTTTTTGGCATTTTTTACCTAATATTGACCTTAAGACATCCCAGTCTATTGCATACTGTGGCAAATCAAACACAAAGACATAGTTAAGCTTAATTTAATAAACCAAATAACTTTCAGCAGTGTTTGATATAATGGCAAGTGATTTTCTAGCACAAAATTCGACAAAATGTAGTTTGATAAGAATAAGATTGTAAGTTGTGTATAAAAATAAATAATAAAGTAAATAAGTAAACAATTATTTTTATTTGGAACTCCAATGAGCAAGCCGAAGGCGACTGTGGTAAGGTGACTGCGGCAAGGCTAAACAGCATGAATATAATGCCAATATTATTTTTTGTATGTAGAGCAAGTCATGGTTGAAAATTAGTAAACTAAGTAAGTGTTAAAGGTTCATGTTTAAATGTAGATTTTGTATAAACTGTAAGATTAATGACTAATCATCCTGGATTGACTGCAGAAGTTCGCTGATGTGGGCTTTTTTTGGCAATCATTGATAGTCTATTTATTACGGCTAAACAATTGATGCGTGACCACTGGAAAATCAAACGTTTTGTTGCAAATAGTCAACTGGGTCATAAAAAACGCATGGAGAAGAAAAGGCACACATTAACTGCAAAAGACTTGAAAATAATTAAATGTGAAGCTACCAGGAACCCATATTTACATTTATGCATTTGGAAGACACTTTTATCCAAAGCAATCGCTTTGCACACAGTGCACTTATTACAAGGAAAATCCCCCCAGAGCAACCTGGAGTTAAGTGCCTTGCTCAAGGACACAATGGTGGTGGCTGTGGGGATCGAACCAGCAACCTTCTGATCAGTGTTGGGTAAGTTACTTCAAAAATGTAATTAATTACTAATTACTAATTACACCATCAATATTGTATTTAAAATACTTTTCTAATTACTCTGTCTGAAAAGTAATTTAATTACTCAACAAGTAATTAAACAAATTACTTTTTAAAATCCCTATAAACCTTGACCGGATAGACAATAGAAATGAAACTCTTTTAATAATTAAATATGAGTCAAACATGGAATAGTTAACCCTTTTAAAGCATTTTAGCTTTATTAAAACATGCTATAATACTTAAACATTTTAGTAACAAATGTAACCTTTAGTTAAACAGAATTCCTCTGCTACATATCTGAATAACACAAAAATATAATTATTCTACTACATATCTGAATAACAAAAAAGCTTAACTTACGAGAAGTTAAATGACATGTATCGAGCTGTAAACACGAAACTTGCTTTCAAAGCAACGAGTACCATATTATATTTTAAACATAATGTAGCCTATGTAGTCATGTGTTTTCAACTAAATTAACT
Organism: Moxostoma hubbsi; assembly: GCA_032164185.1. Lineage (NCBI taxonomy): Eukaryota > Metazoa > Chordata > Actinopteri > Cypriniformes > Catostomidae > Moxostoma > Moxostoma hubbsi. The sequence goes on along the minus strand of JAVLUX010000151.1, from coordinate 300,409 downwards.
CATTTCTAATTCATTGTAAACTTTAGTTAATGGTCAGAATTCATCTGAAAGATATATGAATAACAAAAATATATAATTACTCTGCAAACATCAAGCTGTAAATTTTACAGATGTTTTATTTTTGTTAGAATTTTGTTATGTTTTTCAACAAAAACACTAATTTCTACTGCTCAGCTGACTGTGCTGCCTCCTTTTTGAAAAAGTGGTTGTATCTCATTAATGTAAGTCTCTCAAAACGTTTGCTTGACAGTCGGTTCCTCCTGGGGGTGAGCACAAGATTGCCCAGGCTGAAAAGCCTTTCCACTGGTGTGCTTGATGGTGTGGCTGTGTTGTACCTCAGTGAAATGGCCTTAATCCTGGGATACTGTCTAAGAACACCCAGGTCAGACCCTGCAGATTTCAAATATTCCATGACCTCTGTTTCAGCAGAGTAGGCACAATCCTCCTCCTCAAATGAAAAAAAAATCATCAGCTGAGTCAGCTTGTTGTTGTGATGTTGATCATTATGCTGTTGGTCTTCAAGAGGCAACCCATGGCACTCTGTAGTAAGCATTGCCCTAACAGTGTCTTTTTTCTCTTCTTCTCTGATCCAGCGTAACTTAAATTTGGGCAAAGTGACTGCAGCCAGGAGAGCTTTTTTATTGTCCATCATAGAGGAAAAGCGTATCTTGATAGACTATGAGGAAAAAAAAAAAAATACATCAGACCCTTCACATTATACTAGAGTATGACAGATAATATAAAAATCTAAATGTATTTAAGCCATGGGTAAACCAAAAATCTAGCAATCTGTATAAATATCAGATTACCTGAACAATGACATCAGGGAGAGATGCTGTCATCCTAAGCTCGTCCCGCAGTGCCAGCGTCCTGGACATTAGAATCTCCAGAGTTGGAAGAAGGGTTCCAAAGTAGCAGTTATCTTCTCCTTGCAATATGTCTAGCGCTACAGTAAGTGGCTTCAACACAGTACAATATTCTTTTAGGAACAGATACTCCCGATCATTGAAGCATTTTATTCCAAACTGAGAGCAAACGGTATTTAACTCAGCAACTGGAATGTCAGTGATCCTGGACAGGGCATCGTGAAATGAATTGCATCGTGTTGAAGTAGGCACTATGAGTTTTTTCTTGAAAAAATGATATACTAACTCTGAAGCCACAGAAGAACGATTCGCTTTGTCCACAGTGCAGAACACTTTGAAATAGCAATTCTGTAGATGACTTTGGACTCATTTGCTGTTAGCCATTTCTCAACATCATGAAAAATTAAGTTCAGTGTGTGTGATACACACCGTAAGTGTGGAGGGAGAGAAAACTGTCCATCAGAGTCTGTGGAGAGAGTGTGCGCAACATCAGTAAAGGTCACGTCTTCATCTTCCTCTGACTCCTCATCAGAATCTGATTGCTCGAACATTCTAAATGCTTTGACAAAATTGGACCCGTTGTCTGTCACAGTTGCTGTCACTTTAGAGTTAAGTCCATAAGCTGAATGGACTTGTTTGATTTCATTGGCAATTACATCATACGTGTGTCTCCTTTCTCCTTACGTGTGAACTCTTTTTCAAGCTAATGCTGCATGTCCACGTAGAAAAGTAGAAGGATCAATCCAATGTGCCGTCATTCCGAGAAAACTTTTGTTATGGCTCGTCCAAATGTCGGCAGTCGTGGAAATATATTCCAAACTCTCGAATGTCCTTTTAAGCTCAATTTCCATGTCAGTGTAACACTTATCTAAGTAAGATGAACATGTTTTTCGATCGGGCAGGGCTGCTTTTTTGCCACACACAGGTATTTTGTTTAGTATGCACCTAAAAGACGGAGACTCTACAGTACGCAGAGGTAGCATCTCTTCCACAACGTAGCCTGCAATCATTTTTTTAAGCTCACCTTCAGACACTTTCAGCACCGCCGGTGTAAAATCAAGTTTTGGCTGCTTAACAGGGATTGCCGTAACCTTATCTGTCGACGAACATGGATCACTCAAAAGTGTTCGTCGATGCTGTCTTGTTAGGTGCTTCAGTAGATTACTTGTGCTATTGATAGCAGCCGATAGTTTTTTTCTCCCCAGGACATAGCTTACATTGTACCGTAATGTTCTTGTCTACCTGTGTTAAAAAAGTGAAGTAATTGGAATATTTCCATTTGGTAAAACAGCCACTCGTTTCTGCCAACATCTTCCACTTCAGACAACGTAACCAACTGGTGTGAACTCGTCACGCGCAACTGCACTACAGCTAACGATTTTAAAGAGGCAGCGTTCACTTTTACTTTTAGATATTTAGATTTTAAATTCAATATTGATTTATGCAGAACTGTTGAACTAATTTACAGTATGTAACGCAAGTACATTATAAGTAACTGTAATTAAATTACCTAAAAATGAACAGTAATCCCTTACTTTACCTTTTCAGTAGATAAGTATTTTAATTACAGTAACGCGTTACTTTGTAACGTGTTACACACAACACTGCTTCTGATTAACAGTTCTGCGCTTCAGACCTCTACGCCACCACCACTCCTGCACTCCTCCAGTGCCACCATATTCCAGAACTGCAACCTATCTGGAGTGACCAGAAGTAAAAGGTGTCAAGTGCTCAGAGACATGGCCAAGGTAAAGAAGGCTGAAACACGACCACTACTGAATAAGATTCACATGTTTAAGCATCAAGATTGGATGAAGAAATACCTGAAGACAGATTTTTCAAAGGTTTTATGGACAGATGAAATGAGAGTGACTCTTGATGGACCAGATAGACGGACCCGTGGCTGGATCACTATTGGACACAGGGCACCACTTCGATTCAGGCGCCATCAAGGTGGAGGAGGGGTACTGGTGTGGGCTGAAATTAAAGTATTAGGTAGTTGGACCTTTTCGAGTTGAAGATGGACTGAAACTCAACTCCCAAACCTACTGCCAGTTTCTGTAGTGTACTTTCTTCTGATTACTCAAGGATAAGATGTTGGAGTGATGGCTGCTGGAAATGGGGCCTGTCTAGATTTTATCAAAAAGGACTTTTTCAAATAGTTATGGTGCTTTTTTACATCAGTAATGTCCTGACTATGAAATCAGTTGAATGCCACTTTGGTGAATTAAAGTACCAATTTCCTTCTGAAAGAGCTAAATCTGTACATTATTCCAAACTTTTGGCCGCCAGTGTACATTGCCAGGATATTATGCCATATTGGGCTTGGACATGCCTTGATGTTTTTCTATCTAAGAATACAGCCTGCAAACCCATATCGAAGTCTGATATATCAAGTTAAGTCATTTTAATTTGTATTGCACTTTTCACAACACACATTGTTTCATAGCAGCTTTACAGAAAATCATGCTTTAACTGAAAAAGTATGGTTATACCTATAAAGTCTTAAGAGCCATCATTGTGTAGTTTGATAAAAAATGTGATTGTAATTTGTGTATAAAAATAAATAATAAATTAAATAATTATAATAGATAAGTACAATAGGGTTCAGTATAAAAGAAGATGGACTGAAACTCAACTCCCAAACCTATTGCCAGTTTCTGTAGAGTACTTTCTTCAAACATTGGTACAGGAAGAAGTCCTCAGCATTCAAGATGGCCATGATCTTTATGCAGGACAATTCTCCATCACATGCATCCAAGTACTCCACTGATTGGCTAGCCAGTGAGGGCCTCAAAGATGAGCAAATAGTGACTTGGTCCCCTTCCTCAAAATCCTATTTAAATGTGAGACTTACAGTGAGGGAAGACAATACACCTCTTTGAACAGCATTTGGGAGTCTGTGGTTGCTGCTTCAGCGAAAGTTGATCGTGAACAGATAAAAAAAAAAAAAAAAAAAAAAAAAAAAAAAAAAAAAAAAAACTGACAGACTCCATGGATGGAAGGCTCATGGCAGTTATTGAAAAGAAGGGTGGCTATATTGGTCACTGAATATATTTTAAAGGCCAAAATGTTTTAATTAATTGTCATTTTGTATTACTTATTTGTTGCACTTACTCTAAAAATTTTGAATAAACAATTGAGTTGGGCGAAATTCTTTTTGTAATTAGGTTGCCTAATAATTGTGAAAACGTATATATTCCCCCGAGAAAGACAAAACTCACTTTTCATGTGTTAAACATTCAGGTTTGAGGTTCAATAAAATTTTGGATTGACTGAGAGCATTGTGTTTGTTCAACAATAAAATTAAATCCTGATATTCAAAATATACTTTAAATATATGTTCATAATGGTTTTCACATAAAAAGACAAATACCTGTACACACAGTAAATGCAACATATTTCAAAATACTACAAAATTGAAAATAAATATACATTTTCATATATGTCTGTAAAACAGATCATTTTCGAGGGCAAGGAAGAGGCGAGAAACCGGCTTGACATATAACGTAAAGGTTTAATGTAAAACTCAAAAGACAAACACATAAGACGACGGACATGTCCGTGAACGATCTCTCTCCCTTGCATCGCCGTCCGCGAGTGGCCTTTATCCCTCTTGACGGCTTAATTAGCCTAATACGGGACCGGGCGTGCGTAATCACGCCCCGGTCCCGCCCTCCACCGTGCCACAATGTCACACATTTTCATAAATACTAGTGCAATTTGAATATACACATGCTGTATGTGCATCAAATATATGATCTTTAATTCCATGTTCATATTTATGTTCAGATATGGCCATATACAGTATGATACTAATGAGCTGATGGAGACATCCAACATGTGTGATTTACTCCAGGACCAGGATTGGGAAATACTGGTCTACATGACTTCACTGCAGTTTGGTTTCAATTATCACTTTGTATTCCAACAAGATCAATTTTTATTTATTCATTTAGCAGATGATATTATCCAAAGCATCGTACAAAATGAAGAAGGATAAAACAAAAGCAATGCATCATCAAGGAGACAGTAACATGATAAGTGCTGCAGTACAAAGTTTCATTTGTATTGGAAAAGTACTAGACAGAGATTAGAGTGCAAACTATTTTTATTTATTTTTTTAAATGAGTGTACAGTAAAGTGCTCAGGAAAATTTGTTTCTTTAGTCATTATTTTGAAGACAGCTTCTCCACAACACTCACTCAAAACTACAGATCTGATCTGAGGCTGCAAGTTGCAACCCATGACTGCTTCAGTTGCTTTAGCAAAGCCTAGTGAAAAGGTTTCGGTAACTCGACTTTAAGCCATGCCTTCAAGGAAAAATTTAGACCATATGAATCAATACTGTAACTTCTGAGATTATGTCAATTGATTATAGCATGAGGGCTGCAGCTACTTACGAAGCATGGCTGATGCCATTTCCTGGTTTACTTTGTGCTTGCAGGAGCGGAGGGAGCAGTGTTCAGTAACTCCGTGGAGACACCACACGTGAGGGCCGAGCCCTCTAAAGAGCTGCGGTAAGATAATTGACTATTAAACATTAAAGAAAACATTCACATTGTGTATCTAGATTCAATTCCCTGCTTAAAACAGCATCTTAAACCAGCCTACGGTGGTTTAAGCTGGTTTAAGGTCATCTTTAGCTGGTCTCGTGGCCTTGGCAAGCTGGTGCTTGGCTGGTTTAGCTGGTATGCCAGCTGGTTTTGAGCCTGAACTCAGCATGAGCAGAAAAGTGTCCTAAAACCTTTTAAAATCAGCCAACAGTACTGCATGGCAAGCAAACAATCTTGGAGTATGTCAGATGTCATAATTTACATATGGTGTCACAACGAAAATTTGTATTGTAAACAAGATTATTAGCTGGTCTAAGCTGGTTGAAGATGGTCTCTTAGTCTTGCCAAGATGGTTTTCAATTGGTTTAGCTGGTGACTTGACAAGCTGACAAATGCCTAAAACCCTTTTAAAATCAGCAAACCAGACCAACCTGACCAGACTGGAGACAATCTAAAACCAGCAAAATGATAAACATCTAGATTACGTATGTAATCTCCATTCCCTGATGGAGGGAACAAGACGTTGTGTCGAAGAAGCGACACTAGGTGTCTCTCTTGAGCGCCAAATATGCCTCTGATCTATGAATAAAGGCTGATGAGAAGTTGGCAGACAGTATTTGTATACCCCGCCCCCGGACATATGGGTATAAAAGCGGGGAAATACATCGAGTTCATTCAGGATTTTTCTGAGGAGCCGGAAATGGTCCGGCCACAACAGTGGCTCGGCTCAGCGACATGGCCGGGAGGACGTTGTGTTGAAGAAGCGACACAAGGGGTCCAATTTAAATCACGCCATGTGCTGAGCCGTGTACGTGTTCTGCTGACACAGGAGCGGGCAGGTATTTTAAGTGCAAAAGTGACCAGCAGTGTAAGACTGCACGTACCCTTCACCAATGCCCCATAAAAGTCGTTGGAATCATTCTGGTTACCCTAAACAGGGGAACAAGGCGAGGCTTGCCAACCCGGGAACGGGCCGAGCCCAGCCAGGCCTCTTTTCTCTCTATGTTTCTCTGCATAGAGTAAGAAACGGCTGCGGCCCTTACACACATCGAGGGAAGGGGGTCTTCCACAGTTTCCTATTCTTTCAGGGGGAAAAGACCCTGCGGAGATCACACCTGCCCGAAAGAGGGAGGTATGGGTGGCGAATACATCACATGGGTTTTTAGGCAACATGTGGAAAGTGGCGTGGTGGTAGATCCAGCCTCAAAGAGGGAGGAGTTGCTACAACTCGGCGACCTGGAACTGTCTAAAGGAGATGCGGGTCCAATCATAAGGGGATCGTACCACGGAAAATACACAAAGGAGGAAGTCCACGCAGGAGTCCTGACCTGTGGAGCACCTATTACAGTGCAGGGTAGATTTAAGTACCCACAGTGGATTGGGCCGGCGAGTTCCTCAGCTGAACTGTGGACCCACAGGGCTAGGGAGGAGTCATCCAGGGAGCCGAGTTAGTGGGATCTCCTGGGAGAAAAAGTACACGATTTTACATCGGCCAAGGGAAAGGGTGCTAGGCACAAGCAGTCTACCCGGTCAATCCGTCAGCGTGTTACTGAGTTCTACCAGCTCGGACCTGAGAAAACATGTGACGAAACAGATTCTACCCTGAGATTGTAAAATCTCACAAGGGTGTTAGGTGTTGCCCAAACCGCTGCTCTGCATATGTCTGCCAGGGAGATGCCTCTGGCCAGTGCCCATGTGGACGCAGCACTCCTTGTCGAGTGCGCTTGGACATGCAAGGGGAGGGGCACGGCCTGGGTGTGATAAGCAAATGTAATGGTGTCAACTACCCAGTGGGAAGGCCTCTGTTTGGAGACAGCATTCCCTTTCCGCTGTCCACCAAGGCAGACAAAGAGCTGCTCAGAACATCTAGAGCTCTGCGTGCGGTCCAAGTAGGTATGGAAAGCACGTACCAGACACAGCAACGAAGGGCTGGACCTGCCTTCTCCCGGGGTAGCTTCGCTTACAGGTTCACAACCTGGACCCTGAGGGGAGTCGTAGGAACCTTGGGCACATAGCCCGGTCGTGGTCTTATGACCACATGAGTGTCTGCCGGACCGAACTCCAGGCAGGTGTCGCTGACAGAGGACGCTCGCAGGTCCCCGACACTGGTGGTGAGCGCGATCAGGAGGGCCGTCTTCAGGGAGAGGGCTTTTTTTGACTGATTCTAACGGCTCGAAGGGGGGTTTCTGAAGGCCCGAGAGGACCACTGAGAGACCCCAGGAGGGGAATAGGCTTGGCCAGGAAGGATTTAACCTCTGGGCGCCTCTTAGGAACCTGATGATTAAGTCCTGCTTACCCAAAGACTTGCCGTCAACTGCGTCATGGTGGGCCGCGATAGCAGCCACATACACCTTCAAGGTGGAAGGGGACAGCCTCCCCTCCTGCCTCTCCTGCAGAAATGAGAGCACTTACCTAACTGCGCACCTCTGTGGGTCTTCAGCCCGGGAAGAACACCAATCAGCGAACAAGTGCCACTTCAGGATGTAAAGTTGCCTGGTAGAGGGGACTCTGGCTTGGTTGATCATGTCTATGATGGCAGGTGGTATACCAACTAGATCTTCCACGTCCCATCCAGGGGCCAGACGTGGAGGTTCCAGAGGTCTGGGTGCGGATGCCAGAGCGTGCCCCGTCCCTGAGAAAGAAGGTCTTTCCTCAGGGGAATTTGCCAGGGAGGGGCTGTCGCGAGGAGTATGAGGTCCGAGAACCAGGCCCGGGTGGGCCAATAGGGAGCCACTAGGGTGATTGTTCCTCGTCCTCCATGACCTTGCACAGCAACTGTGCAAGAAGGCTCACTGGGGGAAATGCGTAATTGCACAGCCCCGCAGGCCAGCTGTGTGCCAGTGCATCTGCCCCGAGGGGAGCCTCTGTTTGGGCATACCAGAGCGGGCAGTGGGAGGTCTCTCGGGAGGCAAACAGGTCTACCTGGGCCTTGCCGAACCGTTCCCAAATCAGCTGGATCGACTGGGGATGAATCCTCCACTCTGCAAGCGTTGTCGTGATAGTGTGTCTGCTACCACATTGAGGTTGCCGGGGATGTGAGTGGCGCGCAGCTGGCTCCAAAGGAGGAGACGACGGGCGAGTCGTGAAATGTGGTGAGAGCGTACGCCGCCTTGGTGATTTATGTATGCTACCACGGTGGTGCTGTCTGACCTGACTAGTACATGTTTGTCTCGAACTAATGGGAGAAACTTCCGCAGGGCAAAGAAAACAGTCAGCAACTCTAGGCAATTGATGTGCCAGCGCAGCAGGGCCCCCTTTCCAATGGCCCGCGTGCCTGTTACACACAGCGAACCAAACGAATCTGCAGGCGTCGGTCGTGACCAGGAAATGTCGGGACACTTGCTGCAAGAGTACTCCTGCCCGCAGAAAGCAGAGTTCTGTACAGGGTTTGAATGTTTGGCGGCAGGCGCGTGCTGCGGCACCATGCTCGTCTCGGGACTCGAGTTTGAAGCCAGTGCTAAAGCGGTCTCACTGGGAACAGTCATGGGACTGAGAGCGGAGGGCCCGCGTCCAGCATGCTGGAACTGTTGAGCTGTGGCGGCAGAGTGCCGTGAGAATGGCATTTGCGGGCCAGGTGACCCAGAGACAAAGGAAATAGCTCTGTTATTGAGAATGTGGGTACCGCAGCCCCAACTAGGCAAATCAACTCAACTCAATTTTATTTATAGAGCACTTTCAAAAACCACACTGGGTACCAAAATGCTGTACATGGAGTTACAAAAAATAAATAAAATCACATACATCCAGCTTAAGAATGCAACAAACATTTAAAAACAGTAAAACAAGAATAAAATAAAATTGACTTAATACAATTTATAATGCAATTAATTAAAAGCTAGGGAAAATAAATATGTTTTTAAGGCCCCCATGAAAGAGAATAGAGACGGAGATGATTTTATGACCAATGGAAGCTCATTCCAAAGTCTAGGGGCTGCCACCGCAAAAGCTCTATCACCTTGAGTTTTTAGGCGAGATCGAGGAACTGACAGACACAGCTGATCACCAGAGCGGAGAGACCTTGAAGGTTGATGCAATCTTATTAAAGCAGAGATGTACTGAGGTGCAAGACCATGAAGCGCCTTAAATACATATAGCAACACATTGTACTTGATTCTGTTTTGGATCGGTAACCAATGTAGGGAAATCAGTACTGGGGTAATATGCTCTCTTTTCCTTGTTCCAGTTAAAAGCCTAGCACCTGAATTCTGGACCAGCTGCAGGCGAGAGAGAGAGGCCTTACTCACACCCAGATACAAAGCATTACAATAGTCCAATCGATAAGACACAAAAGCATACACAACCTTCTCCAAATCATCAAAAGAAAGGATGGACTTCAACTTTGCAATAGATCTAAGATGGAAAAAAACATTTTTAACAACAGCATTTATTTGTCGATCAAACTTTAGAGTCAAAAATAACACCCAGTTTTTTTACATAGGGAAGTTTATTCCCTGGAAGCAGTGACAAATTTATTTTTAAATTTAACTCACAACCCCTTTGACCAAAACCAATAAAATCTGACTTATCCTCGTTTAATTGAAGAAAGTTGTTTGCCAGCCAACACTTCACATCGGCCATGCATTTATGCAGAGACTCAAAAGAAGGGTGCTTCCCATGTTTAATAGGAAAATAAAGTTGAGAGTCATCAGCATACAGATGGTAGTGTCATCAGCATATAGATGGTATGCCATGCTTATCAAAGAACTTTCCTAATGGAAGCATGTAGAGGGAGAATAAAACGGGTCCCAAAATGGAGACCTTAGGGACCCCACATGTTAAAGGAACAACTGATGAAGAACAGTTCTCTAAACAGACTGAAATTGTTCTATCCTTCAGATATGAAGAGACCCAATCCAAGGCTAACCCCTGAATACCAACTTGGTCTCTTAGGCGATCGATAAGAATGTCATGATTGACCGTATAGAAAGCGGCACTAAGATCCAGCAGCAGAAGACCAACAGGACTACGAGTATCCACACCTAATAAAATATAATTTAAAACTCTCAACAGAGCTGACTCTGTGCTATGACCAGCTCTGAAGCCTGACTGAAATTTATCAAGCAAATTATTGATAGCTAAAAAATGATTTCATTTTGCAAGCAACATCTTCTCTAATATTTTTGACATGAAGGATAATTTTGATATAGCTTGAAAGCTGTTCATATCAGATGAATCAAGGTTTGCTTTCTTAAGAAGAGGCTGAATAACAGCATGCTTGAAGCAGCTGGGAACAATACCAGTGGTCAGGCTACTGTTGACAATTGATAACATGCTTGGACCAATTGATTCCACCACCTCCTTAAACAAAGCGGCTGGAATAACATCACACGTAGAACCAGTAGGCTTCATATGTGCAATTATATGTTTGAGATGAGACAGGGACACATAGATTTTGTGGAACTGTATAGCTAACAGGATCATTGATAGCAGGTAAGATCCGTAAGTGTATACCAGCAATTTTAACAGTAAACATTTTTAAAAACTGCTCACACGTGTCCACCGATGGGGAGATGGGAGTAAGGGCAACTGGATGAAGAAATTATGTAATGGTAGAAAAAAGAACTATAGCTTGATCTGGCTAATGAAACCGCTCGCTGCATACACAACCAGTGAGAGCATGAGCCAACCACAAACGCTGCCTTGGTGTGATCGCAACCCAGACACACGAGACAACGCCTGTGGCCGTCTGAAGCACAGAGCACTCTACCACATCCAGGAACTACACAGGGGCGGAATGGCATCTTTATAAGGATGCGTCCTGAAAAGGACGTTCAACGCTGCTGTGTATTGCTCTTTTAGAGGAAAATACTCTTTTACAGAGAAAATCACTCTTTTAAGAATTTAAAACTCTTTTAAATTTACGCTGTCGAAGCACCCAGTGGCAAACTGCATTGCCGTGCAGAGAAGGCAAAAAGTCGCTGATGTGCGACATAGATCCAACAGCAATCAGAGGAATAGGTGTGTAACTCGCAGCTGACTGCTGACACGACCAAGGCTTCGAAGAAAATTTCTCAGAAAAAACTCATAGTATTTCCTCGCCTTTATGTCCGGGGGTGGGGTATGCAAATACTGTCTGCCAACTTCTCATTGGCCTTTTTTTCATGCATAAGAGGCATATTCTGCACTCAAGACTGACCCCTAGTGTTACTTCTTCGACACGACGTCGAAGTGAGCGACAGATGGGGAACTCCTGGATAGTGACAAGAGTTAAAATTTTCCTCAGAAGAAGAGTGTGACTTAGTTTTACTTACATATTAGTTGAAATGCTATTTTATATAAACATGTGCATATTTTACTAGTGGGACTGTTTCCAGACTTGCCAGCCAGGATTCAGAATATTGAAATTTCAAAAGGACAAATGTTTAGTATGTGTTGTATAGCCTTATTTCAATGACTTAAAAATTTAGTTTTTTCTAAAATCATGCATAACCGTTATTTTCTCAAAAATACAAACTTGCACACACATGTTGTTCACATATTATTGTAGCCCAGTTTGTGCTGAATACAGTGTTATGTCAAAACTTCTCCAGGGCCCAAAACACCCTCAGATCCCAGAGGTTTAAAGGGATAGTTACCCAAAAATGAAGAATCTCTCATAATTTTTCTCAACTTCATGCCATCTCAGATGCGTGAATGACTTTCTTTCTTCTACAGAACACAAAGATTTTTAGAAAAATATTTGAGGTCTGTGGGTCCATACAATGCAAGTGAATGGTGGCCAGATCTTTGAGGCACCATGAGCACATTAAGCCAGCATAAAAGTAATCCATATGACTTCAGTGGTACATCCATTTCTTCAGAAGAAATATTACACGTGTGAGTGAGAAACAGATCAATGCCATTTTTACTATAAAATTTTGAGGACCTACAGAGCTGAAATATTCTTCCAAAAATCTTTGTTTACAGAAGAAATAAAGTCATACATATTTTTTTTTTCAACATGCTGTATCGTCCTGCTCATATACATTTAAGGAGAGAGTTGTCTAATGTCACAATCAAACAGATAGTTGATAGGTTTTAAGAAAAACTGCCATACACATTAACACTGTGTGTGTGTGTGTGTGTGTGTGTGTGTGAGCATGTTTATGTGGTTTACAAGGAACATTTTTTAGGTTAAAAGCTGGTAGTTACAAGGGTATTATGCTATAAATGTGGTTTATGATGACATTTCTGGTGTCCCCATAATTTAAATATCTTAAAATCATATTAAACAATGTTTTATTGAAAATGTAAAAATGCAGAAAGTTTTCTGTGAGGGTTAGGTTTAGGGGTTGTGTAAGGTTTAGGGGATATAATCTATAGTTTGTACAGTATAAAAATCATTATGTCTATGGAAAGTCCTCATAATGATAGGTAGACCAACATGTGTGTGTGGGTTTGTGCGTGCGTACGCGTGCGCACGTGTGTGTGGGCAGTTTTAAGTGGTTTACAAGGACATTTTTTTAGGTTACAATCTAGTAATTATAAGGGTAGTATGCTATAAATGTGGTTTATGAGGACATTTCTAGTGTCCCCATAATTCAAATTGTAAAATGACAGCACCGTACTAAACAAAACAACATTAGTAAGGTTAAGTAATGTTAAACTAATGCAAATTTGTAAGTGCAATGGTACATTATGGTTATTTGAGTTATATGATTATTCATTTTATAAAACCATACTGCCAAACATTAAAGCAAAGGGATACCAATTATGAAGACATTAACCAAAAGGTTCACCTGTGTTCTCAGGATGACTATTCGTCAGGTCAGTGCAGATTGTGTGTTTTAAATGGTTTACGATTTATTAATATATATGTTGGCCAAAAAATAATTTTTTATGTCTTTGTAAATTGCCAATTAGTACATATTTGCTATTTTATCAATCATTTTATGCTTCATAATTATTTTACTGTTTAAAAAATTGTAGGACAACATACCCCGCTAGCTCAACATATGTTTAATCATTTGAATCATTGTAATGACCAAAGAAGCTAAACAGACTTGATTGTAGATTGCAATAAAGCTAGACAAATCTGGCTTCATGTTATATTTTCTTTGACATATAAAGAGAAAAAGGCCTAATAAACTGTTCTCGGCTCTTTATCTAGATCTCTCTATATTACCCTGCAACCTAATTTGCATTGGCCAGAGTGCATTTATAAGATTACAGCTAGCAAGCAAGTACATTCGTTGCAGTTTTATTAATATAATATAAAAAATTACTTACCCAATATTACAGGTTTATTACTCAAGTTTGATGGCGAATTCTTGAAAGCCGATACCGTCATTGTGTATTTTGCTAGACAGACACAGAAGACATATAAAAATGGCTTTTGACACTCAAATGATTTGAATGGGTTGACCATGAATGGTAACCCTTGATCCCCGTCTGTCGCTCACTTCGACGTTGTGTCGAAGAAGCGACACTAGGGGTCTCTCTTGAGCGCCTTTTGCATCTCTGATCTATGAGAAAAGGCCAATGAGAAATTGGCAGACATAATTAGCATGTCCTGCCCCTGAACATATGGGTATAAAGGGATGGAAATGCATCTTTTTCATTCAGAAATTTTCTTCGGAGCCGATGGTTGTGTATGCAGCAAGCTGCGAGTCAGAAACTGTTCCTCCAATCTCTGAGTGCGATTGCTGTTGGATCTACTGCACATATCAGTGGCTTTCTCCCTTCTCTGGACAGCAGTACAGCTTGCCCCGGGCACTTCAACTTCAACAGCGCAATTAAAAGATTTTATTTTCTCTAAAATAGTTATTTTCTCTAAAAGAGCAATACACAGCTGGCGTTGAACATCCTTTTCAGGACGCATCTTTATAAAGATGCCCTTCCACCCCAGTGTAGTTCCTGGATGTGGTAGAGTGCTTTCCGCACAGGTGCTGTCTCGTGTGTCTGGGCTGCGATCCCACCAAGGAAGCATTTGTGGATGGCTCATGTTCTCACAACAGAAGGAACGCGACTCCAGCCGCCTTCCCGCGTCTCTTCTTCTTCCCACGGGATTGAGGACGACCCAGCTGGCGATGGAGACAATCTGGGGATGGCAGCGGGCTCAGTTCCGCTGGGTATGCCCCAGTGAACCACCCACCCCCGACACGCTTGTTGACTTCCGCCTGGGCTCGAAGCAACAGCCCCTTGCGTCACAACCAGCCTGCCTATCCTCTTGAGCCCCCCGAGCTGGATGAGCTCGCCTCTGCATCGGCGAGTGGTCCGGTGTCTGACGCAGATGACTCGACAGGGCTGCTGCCTTCAGGCCAGCACGCCCAGACTGAGGCTGTCGCCCAGATGTCCGATGAACCCTCCGTCCTCCCCACAGCCTTCGCGGCTGGATGATTGGTTCCTCGGGTCTGCACGCCGATCACAGCCACACATTTTAACTTGCATCTGGTATGTTAAAGGACACGTACTTCCACGTCTCAATATTACCTCGACATCTACCCTTCCTACGGCTCGCGTTCGATGGCCAGGCGTATCAGTACAAGGTTCTCCCTTTTGGCATGTCCCTGTCCCCTCGTGTCTTAATGAAGGTTGTAGAGGCAGCCCTTGCCCCACTTTGGGAAGCAGGCATCCACATACTCAACTATCTCAATGACTGACTCATTCTGGCCCACTTCCGAAAGTTACTATGCGCCCGCAGAGACCAGGTACTCAGGCACCTCAGCTGCTTAGGGCTTCAGGTCAACTGGGAAAAGAGCAAGCTTGCCCCAGTTCAGAGCATCTCTTTTCTCGGCATGGAGTTAGACATAGTCACAATGTCAACGCACCTCACCAATGAGCGGTGCTGATGCCTCACTGCCTTCAGGCCGGACATAGCTGTCCCTTTAAAACTTTTCCAGAGGCACCTGGGGCATATGGCGTCCTCCGCGGCAGTCGCGCCGCTGGGGTTGATGCATATGAGGCCGCTTCAGTACTGCTCAGACTCGAGTCCCGAGATGAGCATGGCGCCGCAGCACGCCCCGTGTGATCATAACCCCCGCTTGCCGCCAAACGTTCAAACCCTGGACAGACCTCTGCTTTCTGCGGACAGGAGTCCCCTTGCAGCAGGTGTCCTGACACGTCCTGGTCACTACCGACGCCTCCAATTTGGGTTGGGGTGCCATGTGCAACGGGCACGCAGCTGCAGGCCTTTGGAAAGGGGCCCCACTGCGCTGGCACATCAACTGCCTAGAGTTGTTGGCTGTACTTTTTGCCCTGCGGAGGTTTCTCCCACTAATTCAGGGCAAACACGTCTTGATCCGATAAGAGTGCACCACCATGGTAGCGTACATAAATTGCCAAGGCGGCGTACGCTCTCACAACATGTCACAAATCGCCCGTCGTCGTCTCCTCAAGTCGCTGCTCACATCTCAACGTGGTGGCGGATGCGCTATCACGACAACGCTTGCCCAGCGGAGAGTGCAGGCTTCACCCCCCCAGTCGATCCAGCTGATTTGGGAATGGTTCGGTGTAGGAATAGGCTTGTTTAGGATCAATATAACTCAAAAGGGTGATTGAATTACAGTGAATAAGAACCTAATTTATTTGCAAATTATTCAGAATTAATATTTAACACTTTATCAACTATTCGTCCACCGATAAATTGAGATTAGGGTCTTTTATTAATTCTGGATATAATATTATCCCGTGGCCTACGGAAATAATATCATAAAATTATGATCACTGATTATGAGCAAGGTAACGAAATCTACAGTTTAAGGCAGTAACTTGTAAGCACACAGCACAAGACACTTGTATTTAAAATCAACCAAGACTTTATTAAACTACTCTAATACACACAAACTAATCTAACGAAAACACACAAACATTCATTCAAACAGTGACAGGAAAGGTAATGTTATTAACGGAGTATGAATGGAGTCCCAAATGTCTAGCGTTAGACACTATTTCTTGACTGCAACCTGAGAGAATCAATACTAGTATTTCAACCTTCGTTCGTTTGCTTAATAGGACTTGCACCAGTTCAGCAAGAATTAGGAGATTGTATACTTGCGTTTGGATGCTCCTCCGAGCGCGTGCGTTCCCTTCGGTGACGAAGTCGCTGGAGGGAACCTCTTTGGCGCTGATTGGCGGGCAGTCGGTCGATGATGCGTTCTGAGGGACAGCACTCGATGGTGAATGGTTGGTTGGCTTTGCCGGGTGGTGCTTCGTGTGCCGGTTTCCTGGATTGCGGGTTGCTATGCAACGGAGTTTCCTCTGAGTCTGGAGAAGCTGCTGGAGCGACTCTGAGAGGGGGTTCTTTGACGAAGTTCAACGAAGGCTCTTATGGAAGAGTTGATGAGTTCTGAGTGAGCTCTTGGTGGTGTGAAGAGCATATAAGCATAGGCTACTGGACGATGAAAAGGTCCGCACAACACTCAGAGCAAGAGCAAAGGTCACTGCAAAAGCAAGGCAAAAAGCAACGCAGAGCTGCTTGTCATTGGGTTATAAGCGTGTCCATCCGACCTGTCCTTCCGAGTGTGTCAAGCCAATCAGATATTGTCTTGGGCGGGACCTACGCCCCATTCTCCGGTTCTTGCATGTCACTAGCATAATGTTCACATGATTGTGCGTGCTCAAATATCTAAGAGTTTAGATAAACACTTTAATAAGCCAACTTTCATAGTTTAAATATGGCGCATCCTACGTAATTCTACTTTATATCAAAATTCTAGAAATCGTTTACCTATTAAGTAGGTACCAAATAACATATATTTCCCACAATTGAGGTAGGAGTTAATAAGGATTTAGCTATGATAAATGTTTAAGACACAGAATAAGCGTAGGTGATATAAAGCATACATAAACCAGAGGATATACACATATGAGGCAGCTTCTGTTGATTAGTTCTTATAACTGAGGTAGAAAAACCTAAGAGTAGGCTGTAATAACTGTTAAACATACAAGAAGAACTTCACAGGTTATATAAAACATACATGATACATAAGATATATGTGAGGTAAATACTGGCGATCAATTCAGCTTATTGGAAGCAATTTTGAGACCGTTGTTGGTTAGAAACCATGAGTGGGTTTATTTCAGTCTATTGGTGTTGGAGACAAAAGTCTCTGGAATTTACAGCTGCAGAAAGGAGGTGTCCCTGGTTTAAGGTTTGTGGTGATTCGGGCCATGGGAATGCCTTAGCACCCTTCGTTTCCTGATAAGGGTATGGATTTATGCATTGGGGTCACCACAGTGTTTCTTGGCCATTTGCTCTTAAGTTTGGGGAACAAAGAGAAATCTTTTCGTGATGTCCTGGCATTGCTGGTGTGAGATTAGACAGGCACAGAAAGGGAAAGGGGGGGTGACATCTCCTTTAGCCATCTTGGCACCATGAATGCGTTTTATGACTTACTAATGATGCAATGGGGAATCATTCCGAACTGTGGAATGCGGTGTTGTGTTCATTGAATGGCCTGTTCATGGATAATCCTACATATTCCCCCTTTCGATCGGTGATGTTCCAGGTGAGGACATCGGCGAGCGCTGGAGAAAACAGGCAGAGGGAGAGAGAGACAGGCACACATACAAACACAACACAACACTCCATCACTTAGCTGAGCTCTGGTGCAAGAATTCGATTTTGAGAATATTGGGGGCCTATGGCGCGACAGGTTAGCAATTATGTGATGATTGTGGGTTTTTTCTTGATTAACCTAGTTTTCGGTGGTGCAACGCACGGGCAAGGGCGTAATCTCAATTAAATTGGTCGAGTTCTCAGGTTCGGGATCTGGTTCTGCTCGCTCTTGGTTGCCAGCGTTTTTGCTCATTGAGTCTTGTTCTACATTAACCATTTGGTAGGGGAGGAAAGACAGGGTAAGCATTATGATGTAGCTAACGATAGTAAAGGCGCACAGAGCGGTGTCTGTGGCAGACCAGGACCGAATTATGGGAGAACTGATTGGCGGAAGGCGAGCGTTTGCCTTTAAGGCCGTGTTAACGGGGTCAAATCAATCAGCTGAGTTCCATCCTCCTTGATCCTTTGTCTCGACTCGGGATCAAAGGAGTGCCGTTTGAAATATTTGCAAGATTTTCGAGTTCCGTTCGATATTTGTCGCCTGATAGAATGTCGCGGTGATAGAAAGCTAGATCATCGATATGGAGGATCTACGTAAAACGGAATGGTTACAATTATTTGATCGGTTGCGAGAGTGCCATGACGGGTAGCTCATGGGACTCTGCAATCCACGTTTTGGGTACAGTTGACGTAGTGAGTCAATCCTATTGTCAGACCCTATACCAAGTTGTCTGTAGGTTTAAAATTGTTTAGGTGAGAGGAGTGGAAGAGAAGGAAGGAAATGAAGAAAGTGAGCATTAGTAATGACACCTGGGGGATACTAATTACTTCTTGTTAGTTGGGACCATATCAAAAAGGTGGGGGTATATCGTTTGAGGTGTTTATGCAGACAATTGAATGTTTCGTTAAATGGGGTGTAGTGTGTGGTGAAATTGATCTGTGTCAGTCACTTTTGGTTTCCCCCCTTTTCTTGTCTGTTGGAGCCCAAGTGCTGTTTTATCTGGTTTCGGTGGACCCAACGTAGGACTGGCTCATCGCGCTTTTGGCTCATCTTGATTCGGTATGCGATAGGTGAGAGTTTGTCCACGATTTCATGGGGTCCTGTCCAGCGAGGCAGGAACTTCTTTGACAGGCGATGGGTACTTGATTGTCGTGACTGCACAAAACTGTAGCACCACACTTTGTCTCCAATGTTTAGTTCTTGGTGAGATGCCTTCTGGTCATAATAGGCTTTGCGTCCTTCTGCACTTTTCTGTAGTTGTTGTTGTGCGAAGGCAAAGGTGGTTCTTAGGTGGCGATGCAACTCTTCAAGATACTGGTGGGTGGTATATGCCGTGACAAGGCTCATGTCACCCGGCTGGTAGAGCAGGTGGAGCGGCAGTGTCATTTGCCGTCCTGTCATTAGCTCAAAGGGTGGCACCCCGGTGGATTTGTTTGGAGTTGCTCTGATAGCCATTAGCACTAGTGGGAGCTTGATGTCCCATTCCTTTTGGTTCGCAGACACATACTTCTTTAGCATGCTGACCACGGTTCGGTTGGAACGCTCCACTTGCCCAGAGGAGATAGGGTGGTGGCTTATGTGCAACTTGGCCTGTATGCCCAGGAGTTTCCAGACTTCCTGTATGATTTCGGCAGTGAAATGTGTTCCGCGGTCAGAGTTGACTTTCAGCGGCAGTCCAAATCTTGAAAAGATATGGTTAATTAAGAGGCAGGCCGTGGTTTGAGCTGTATCGTTGGAAGTGGGAAGGCGCTCTACTCATTTGGTGAATTCACAGACGACGGTGAGGAAATATGTGTTACCCCTTATTGACCTTGGTAGGGGTCCGTCCCAGTCAATTTGGAGGTCCGACCATGGGAAGGACATTCCTTTTCACTGTAGTGGTGCTCTGTGGTTCAGTTTTGCCGGTTGGAATTAGCAACACACCAGGCACCCTTTTACATACTCTGCTACATCTTGCTGCATGCCAGGCCAGTATGCCACTTGTCTTAGTGTTTCGTAAGTGGCTTTGGCGCCGTGGTGTCCAGCACATGGTGCATCGTGGGCATGCGTGAGCATCACCCCCCTTTGGCACCGAGGGACCACAAGCTTGAGCGTAGTGAGTTCATCAGGGGCATATACCAGGATGCCATGTTTTATATGTAGCATGTGAAGAAGTGCCTTAAGATGCCAGAGGTCAGAGGAAGCAGCAAGGTCAGAGGTGGTTATGGGGTTTGATTGTGGGTCAGAGAGGTGTTTAACCATAGTTTGGATGTCTCCATCCGAATATTGGAGAGTTATAATGTCGTCATTGGAAATTTGGGGTGAGATGCCGATTTGGGATGAGGCGAGGTTTTGCACGGCTGTGGCTTGTTGGTGGCGGGTGATTACAGAAACACATGGGTTGGGTGGGAGGGGCTCAAAAGTCCAAGGATCGCCATGTAGTGCTCCAGCTTTGGCAAGGGCATCGGTTTGGTCGTTGTAGTCTTTATCTTGCCCTGGTTGCCGTGAGTGACCGCTGACTTTTTTCTAATAGATGAGCATGTCGTGTTTTGTGACGATGTCGTCACATGCTTGGAAGAGATCTTGATGCTTGACAAGTTTGTTGTTGGACGTTTTGAACCCATTCTGTTTCCATATTGGTATGTGGCATGTGAAGCTCAGTCGAGCATAGTTTGAGTCGGTACAGATGAGGAGTTCTTTGATGTCGTGAGACACTGCAATTTGGAGGTTGATGAGGATGGCTGCTATTTCTGCATATTGTGATGTGTGAGGGCCCAGTTGGAGCCGTTGTGGTGGGCAGGGGTTGTCGTCGAGCCAGACCACACCTGCTCCCGCCTTGAGGTTACCCTGGTGGTTATATGAGCAGCCGTCAATGTATGCTGTGGGCATCCCTTGACACACGTTCTCTTCAAAGTATCTGTGATTTGTTTGTGCTGGTTGTGGGGGTTCTTTAGGTTCAAGTAATGCGTTTGGGGTGTCGTCGGAGCAGTTTTGACAGGCTGCCAGTCCATTGCCCAAGGATGATTTGTGGTTTTGGGCATAGTGTGCCTCGACGTCACGTCCTTGGAGTGTCATCAGCCATGTGGCTATGCGAGCGTTGGTGACCACGCCATCTCTGATTCGCTAGCTGTTAAGGAAAGTTACAGGTTGGTGGCATGTCTCTAGGATGACCTTTTGGACATCAATGTAGTTTGAGAAACGTTGAATGGCCCACACCGTGCAGAGCAAGGCCTTTTCGCAGTCTGAGTATTTGGACTCTGGTGGAAGCAGCGTCTTGCTGGCATAGGCGACCACTCGCTTATCTCTATCGTGGAGTTGGTATAGGCCCGCACTGAGACCTTGGCTGGAGAATCCAGCTTCCAGGTAAAATTCTTTCCCTGGGTCAGGGTAGGCCAGACATGGGACAGAGCAGAGGCATTGTTTTAGCTCATTCATGGCCTTGTCTTGAGCTTCTGACCACACAAATGGTTGGTCCTTCTTGACAAGGGAAGTGAGTGGACGTGCAATGTCTGAGTAGTTCTCGATGAATTGTCGTGAGTAATTGCATACTCCTAAAAAGCTGCGAAGTTCTGACACATTAATGGGCGTTTTGATGTTCTGGATTGCTTGGGTGCGGCTCGACTGTGGCTCGATACCTTGAGGTTCGATGCGCAAGCCCACATAGTTTACTTTGGTTCTACACCATTGTCCTTTGTGGAGAGCAATCTTAGCACCTGCATTTGTCAGTTGGCTCAGAACATGATCTATCTCCTTCAGATGATCAGCGACATTGGTACTCTTCATGAGTACATCGTCCACATAGATAAGGTTGCCTCTGGTTCATGCATCAGGGCATGCTTTGTTGAGGAAGATATTGAATTCTGCTGGTGAATTGGCATACCCGAAGGGGCACCGGGTGAAGGTGTATTGTCGGTTCCCAAAGGTGAATGCCAGTTTGTGTTGGTCCTCTTGGTGCACAGGAATTGTCCAGAATCCTGAAGCGACATCCAGAGTTGAAAGAATTGTTGCACCTTTGATTTTTGGAATTTCTTGATCTAGCTGTCATGGGCCATCGTGATAGGGGCACCTGTTGGTTCAACTTGCGATAGTCTGTGGTGGGCCTCCATTTGCCATTGGGTTTCAGGACTGGCCATATGGGGGCTGAATAGGTGCTGTTGCAAGGACGAATGACGCCATTTTTCAACATCGAGTCGATGATTTCCTGCACGGGCTCATATGATGCAATTGGGATTTTGTACTTGCGTTTGGATGCTCCTGCGAGCGCGTGCATTCCCTTTGGTGACGAAGTTGCTGGAGGGAACCTCTTTGGCGCTGATTGGCGGGCAGTCGGTCGATGATGCGTTCTGAGGGACAGCACTCGATGGTGAATGGTTGGTTGGCTTTGCCGGGTGGCACTTCGTGTGCCGGTTTCCTGGATTGCGGGTTGCTATGCAACGGAGTTTCCTCTGAGTCTGGAGAAGCTGCTGGAGCGACTCTGAGAGGGGGTTCTTTGACGAAGTTCAACGAAGGCTCTTATGGAAGAGTTGATGAGTTCTGAGTGAGCTCTTGGTGGTGTGAAGAGCATGTAAGCGTAGGCTACTGGACGATGAAAAGGTCCGCACAACACTCAGAGCAAGAGCAAATGTCACTGCAAAAAGCAAGGCAAAAAGCAACGCAGAGCTGCTTGTCATTGGGTTATAAGCGTGTCCATCCGACCTGTCCTTCCGAGTGTGTCAGCCAATTAGATATTGTCTTGGGCGGGACCTACGCCCCGTTCTCCGGTTCTTGCATGTCATTAGCATAATGTTCACATGATTGTGCTTGCTCAAATATCTAAGAGTTTAGATAAAACTTTAATAAGCCAACTTTCATAGTTTAAATATGGTGCATCCTACATAATTCTACTTTATATCAAAATTCTAGAAATCGTTTACCTATCAAGTAGGTACCAAATAACATATATTTCCCACAGTTGAGGTAGGAGTTAATAAGGATTTAGCTATGATAAATGTTTAAGACACAGAATAAGTGTAGGTGATATAAAGCATACATAAACCAGAGG
The DNA here is from genome assembly GCA_032164185.1 of Moxostoma hubbsi. NCBI lineage: Eukaryota > Metazoa > Chordata > Actinopteri > Cypriniformes > Catostomidae > Moxostoma > Moxostoma hubbsi. Next base: position 277,488 of record JAVLUX010000151.1, on the reverse strand, counting down.
ATATACACATATGAGGCATCTTCTGTTGATTAGTTCTTATAACTGAGGTAGAAAAACCTAAGAGTAGGCTGTAATAACTGTTAAACACACAAGAAGAACTTCACAGGTTATATAAAACATACATGATACATAAGATATATGTGAGGTAAATACTGGCGATCAATTCAGCTTATTGGAAGCAATTTTGAGACCGTTGTTGGTTAGAAACCATGAGTGGGTTTATTTCAGTCTATTGGTTTTGGAGACAAAAGTCTCTGGAATTTACAGCTGCAGAAAGGAGGTGTCCCTGGTTTAAGGTTTGTGGTGATTCGGGCCATGGGAATGCCTTAGCACCCTTCGTTTCCTGATAAGGGTATGGATTTATGCATTGGGGTCACCACAGGGTTTCTTGGCCATTTGCTCTTAAGTTTGGGGTACAAAGAGAAATCTTTTCGTGATGTCCTGGCATTGCTGGTGTGAGATTAGACAGGCACAGAAAGGGAAAGGGGGGGTGACATCTCCTTTAGCCATCTTGGCACCATGAATGCGTTTTATGACTTACTAATGGTGCAATGGGGAATCATTCCGAACTGTGGAATGCGGTGTTGTGTTCATTGAATGGCCTGTTCATGGATAATCCTACATCGGCAAGGCTCAGGTAGACTTGTTCGCCTCCCGAGAGACCTCCCACTGCCCACTCTGGTACGCCCGAATGGAGGCTTCCCTCGGGGCAGATGCGCTGGCACACAGCTGGCCCACGGGGCTGCGCAAGTTCGCATTTCCCCTAGTGAGCCTTCTTGCACAGGTGCTGTGCAAGGTCAGGGAGGATGAGGAACAAGTCACTCTAGTGGCCCCCTATTGGCCCACTCAGACTTGGTTCTCGGATCTCGTATTCCTCACAACAGCCCATCCCTGGCGAATTCCCCTGAGGAAACAGCATGCTTTATTGTAATATTCCTGAGAAATTATTGTCATATTACACTCACAGGTCAGCCAATTAAGCACATAACAAAGTCATTGGAACTTGAAACTTTGCACACTGACTAGGAGACCCCTGAGAAGCCACATATTTCATTTTCGAGTTGTTTGGACCTTTCTGAGCCATGTTCACGGACCCACTGTGAAAATTAATGGAACAATTGGAAAGTGCGATTGCTCTTCCTTAGGTCCAACGGACCCCAAATTTCAAGGGCCCCTTATCGACATACTAAGAAGACTAATGCCTAGGATGCAAAAAAGTATTTTTCATTATTTTCAACAGATCTCTCTGCCTGCCATATGAATCAATGAGACAGGCTAGATTTTAGGCCTGTGTGCAACAGTACATTCATCAGAGGCTTTAATACTTAGCAAGCCCCCAGGGCCTCCAAAATCTGGGACCTGACTCGGGGGCCCCCGACGATCGAATATCTCAAATTTCAAGGTTCTGTGACCTTGGGAACCCCCTTTTCTAGACATCCCACTTGCCCATTGAACCAATGCAATTCTACAGCGGTTTCATGGACTTGGTTTAGTTTGGTGCAAAGACCTGGGGGCTTCGAATGTTTCATCATAGGGCCCTCAGAAACAACCTATTAAAAAGGTGTGTCCTTCAGAGTTAAGGAAGTACTTTAAAAAAAATCAAGAAAAATATTATAGGAAAATAAATGTCACTTTTCACACATTAGTTAGCCAATGAAGCACTTAATGAAGTAGTTGGGTCTTGAAAATTTGCACACTGACTAGGGGGCCCCTGAGAAGCCACAGATTTCAAATTGGAGTTGTTTGGACCTTTCTGAGCCATGTCCACGGACCCGCTGTGAAAATGAATGGTGCAAATGGAAAGTGGGACGTGCTCTAACTTTGCCCCCTGAGGTCCAACGGACCCCAAATTTCACACAGGGACACGTCAAGGGCCCCTTATCGACATACTAAGAGGACTGAGGACTAGGATGCAAAAAAGTATTTTTCATTGTTTTCAACAGATCTCTCTGCCTGTCATAGGAATCAATGAGACAGGCTGCATTTTAGGCCTTGTGTGCAACAGTACATTCATCAGAGGCTTTAATACTTAGCAAGCCCCCAGGGTCTCCAAAATCTAGGACCTGACTCGGGGGCCCCCGACGATCGAATATCTCAAATTTCAAGGTTCTGCGACCTTCGGAACCCACTTTTCTAGACATCCCTCTTGCCCATTGAACCAATGCAATTCTACAGCGGTTTCGTGGACTTGGTTTAGTTTGGTGCTAAGACCTGGGGGCTTCGAATGCTTCATTGTTGGGCCCTCAGAAACAACATATTAAAAAGTGGTGTCCTTCAGAGTTAAGGAAGTACTTTAAAAAAAATCAAGAAAAATATTATAGGAAAATAAATGTCACTTTTCACACATTAGTTAGCCAATGAAGCACTTAATGAAGTAGTTGGGTCTTGAAAATTTGCACACTGACTAGGGGGCCCCTGAGAAGCCACAGATTTCAAATTGGAGTTGTTTGGACCTTTCTGAGCCATGTCCACGGACCCGCTGTGAAAATGAATGGTGCAAATGGAAAGTGGGACGTGCTCTAACTTTGCCCCCTGAGGTCCAACGGACCCCAAATTTCACACAGGGACACGTCAAGGGCCCCTTATCGACATACTAAGAGGACTGAGGACTAGGATGCAAAAAAGTATTTTTCATTGTTTTCAACAGATCTCTCTGCCTGTCATAGGAATCAATGAGACAGGCTGCATTTTAGGCCTTGTGTGCAACAGTACATTCATCAGAGGCTTTAATACTTAGCAAGCCCCCAGGGTCTCCAAAATCTAGGACCTGACTCGGGGGCCCCCGACGATCGAATATCTCAAATTTCAAGGTTCTGCGACCTTCGGAACCCACTTTTCTAGACATCCCTCTTGCCCATTGAACCAATGCAATTCTACAGCGGTTTCGTGGACTTGGTTTAGTTTGGTGCTAAGACCTGGGGGCTTCGAATGCTTCATTGTTGGGCCCTCAGAAACAACATATTAAAAAGTGGTGTCCCTCAGAGTTAAGGAAGTACTTTAAAAAAAAACAAGAAAAATATTAGAGGAAAACAAATGTCACTTTTCACTCATTAGTCAGCCAATGAAGCACTTAACAAAGTCGTTGGGACTTGAAACTTTGCACACTGACTAGGGGGCCCCTGAGAAGCCACAGATTTCAATTTGGAGTCGTTTGGACCTTTCTGAGCCATGTCCACGGACCCGCTGTGAAAATGAATGGTACAAATGGAAAGTGGGACGTGCTCTAACTTTGCTCCCTGAGCTCCAAATGACCTCAAATTTCACACAGTGACACGTCAAGGGCCCCTTTGGAATCAATGAGACAGGCTGCATTTTAGGCCTTGTGTGCAACAGTACATTCATCAGAGGCTTTAATACTTAGCAAGCCCCCAGGGCCTCCAAAATTTAGGACCTGACTCGGGGGCCCCTGAAAAGCTATTGTTGGCAATTTGGAGTCGTTTGGACATATACTCTGTACAAATTGTACGTGGGATGTGCTGTAACTTCGCACCCTGAGCTCCGACAGAGCCGAAATTTGCTCGGTCTGCCATCTGGTGCCCCTCTATCACATACTAGGAGGGCAGACTCCTACTGTGATTATTTTTTTTCACCTTCAAAATGTGCCTTTTTGAGGGTGCGGGCGGGCACCGCGGCCACCAAACATGCGGCCCGTGAAATCCCAGAGGGTAAAAAAAGCTATTTGGGAAAAACAGTTGATTAGGGGGATGATAACGGGTCCCTATCGCGGGTAAAGAACCAGAAGGCTTTGACAATTTTATGGGGCGTTGGGGAAGGGTACGTGCAGCCTGACACAGTCGGTCGCTTTGGCACGTAAAATATCTGCCCTCTCCTGTGTCAGCAGTACACGTACATGGCTCAGCACATGGTGTGATTTAAATTGGACCCCTAGTGTCGCTTCTTCGACACAACGTCGAAGTGAGCGACAGACGGGGAACGTCTAGGTTACGGATGTAACCTCCATTCCCTGATGGAGGGAACGAGACGTTGTGTCCTCCCGGCCACGTCGCTGAACCGAGCCACTGTTGCAGCCGAACCATTGTCGGATCCTCTGAAAAATCCTGAATGAAACAGATGCATTTCCCTCCCTTTATACCCATATGTTTTGGGGGCGGGACATGCAGATTCTGTCTGCCAATTTCTCATTGGCCTTTTCTTATAGATCAGAGATGCAAAAGACGCTCAAGAGAGACCCCTAGTGTCGCTTCTTCGAAACAATGTCTCGTTCCCTCCATCAGGGAATGGAGGTTACATCCGTTCTAACCTAGACGTTCTGCAGAAACTCTCACAAGGCTACATTTGTTGCTGGGTTACAAGTCTATTTTAATTTAACACTATTTATTAATTTCAAAGTAGCGAGGAACAACAATTTTTTTTTAAATGTAGTGAAGTAAAAAGTAAGATATTATGCTTTTGAATGTAGTGAAGTAAAAGTTTCCTGAAATAAAAAAACACAGATTCCAAAATTTACTTAAGTACAGTAACAAAGTAAAAATACTTTGTCACTGTCTAACACTGCCGACAGCAGAGGGGAAGGGCAGGTGCGATTTGGATTGCGTCCTTTCAAATGCTTTACTAAATGTTGTATGTGTAAATGTGTGATTAACAGAACAAGAAAACCAAGTGTGAATTGTACATTTGAAACACAACGTATTCTAATTAAAGAAATACCCAAATGGAAGCTTTTATATTGACAGTTGTCATTATGGCTGGGTGGTATGGTGGTATGCGTTACAAAGGGGCGGTTTCCAGAGTAGTCTGTTTTGTTGATTATAATAGAAGCTATTTAGTTTTGACACGTTACATTTCCATGAAGTTCCAAAAAAAAAAAAAATCATTTATGAAACTTTCTGACCATAGCAACATTTTTGCAAAACAAAATTACATACTTAATTACAATTTTGGCAGCAGTTCCCAAGTGAAATGTCTACCAGGGGGTTGGCAAACGTTAATGAAATGGTGTCGTAATCAGACAAGATTCTTAAGGTGAATAGTATATCTCCCAAACCAAAATCTTTAACTTCAACAACAGATTTCTAAAAGCAAAGAGAGGTAAACAAAACAGATATTCTTACCCTAAACCAACACATAAACCATTACTTTCCCTCATTTAGTCCTTATGTTAATTATCTTCACCTGTTCCTCATGTGTCCTACCTGTATATATTGTGTTCCTTTTCCTCTTGTGTTTGTCTGATCATTTTGTTCTTATATTCAGTCTGTGTTTTGCTGCTGTCTCCTGTATATGGAATGATTTTAGTGTCATTATGATTAATGAATGCACACACAATTATGCATGTACTAGATATATGTTGTTAATGTATTTTATTAACCACAAACAAATGCCATTTGATTTGAATCTGTGGAATTCGGGATTGAATGATTGTGCAGCGATTTGTACAAATACAGACATATTTGTAAATAAACATGTTCTGTTCTACATTAATATATAAAAAATTGCTCATGCAAAAATGAATCCGTGCATTTGTTGCTGCACATTTATGTAATTCTTAATTCTACAGACACCGGTTGAAAAGCATTTGTTTCATTGTATAGTGACACACATTTACGAATCGCGTTCACGTTAATGAATAGCACTGGCTTATTCGTTAGTTGTGTGTGTATGTGTGGGTGGAATGCTGTAAACTGCGAAAAGGAAGTCTCAAAATCCAATGAACCGAACACGATCGATTCGAACAACATGTCTTTGTCATGTCATGTTTATTTGCAAATATGTCTGTATTTGTACAAATCGCTGCACAATCATTCAATCCCGAATTCCACAGATTCAAATCAAATGGCATTTGTTTGTGGTTAGTAAAATACATTAACAACATTTATCTAGTACATGCATAATTGTGTTTGCATTCATTAATCATAATGACACTAAAATCATTCCAAATACTATCACTATTTGAAAAAAGTAATTTTTGATCAAATCTAGACAGGCTCCATTTCCAGCAGCCATCACTCCAACACCTTATCCTTGAGTAATCATACTAAATTGCTAATTTGGTTCTAGAAAATCACTTGCCATATCAGACACTGCTGAAAGCTATTTTGTTCATAAAATTAAACTTAATGTAACCCGGGTTAAAAAAGCATGAGATATAAGTGATGTTTGTAGTAGGTCTATCATCTATAAATAAAGCATACAATAAATTGTGTAATTAAAAAGGTTGAAGTTCATTCAAAAAGTAAAGTTATGATAAAAATGTTAAAAGCAGTTTAAAAGTTATTCTATGTTTATTGGTTTATGTAAAAGGTAATGTATTTCTGAAAACTCTCTAAACCAGCATTTATGGGGTTAAGAACGATTGTCCGGAGAGTCAGCTCTCTGGGTTTTTCTTTTGAGATCAGCACAGAAAAGTGAGGAGAGTGAAGCAAAAGAGTGAGCGTGACACAGAGATTTTCTGAGTTAATTGGTGAATTAGTAGTGCACAAACCAGTGTTTAACATGTGTCTTCTGATTGTTTTCACGACAACCAGTGAAAAGAGTGACAAGCTGGATATTGAGAAACGGGAGGAATTTCTACACGAAGTTCAGAGACTGTTTACTTTTGTGCTACTGTTAATGCTAGCGCTCAGCCATTTTGAAGTATAGGCTGGTGTCCGTTCATTACAAGTGAACGACATTCTCTAGTTAAAGTTGGACTCCCTCCGATGAACATTTCGAGGGGTTTATCTGTTGTTTTCAACCTGAAGACAGGGAAGAGATTCAGACAGAGCGTGGAGCAACCAGAACTTCTCTTGTGAGTTTTACTAGAAATGTGGAGATGAAAAGATAAATCAACGGAATTCGTGTTGAAATGCTGATTGGCTCTGAGCCTGTTCCTGTGATTACACAGGGTTAAGGACTTGACAGACACATTAACTCAAGGTATTCTTTAATTTGTTTGCTCGCTGACGAGTGAAGCGGCCAGTTTTGGGACACAAGCATCGCATCAGGCCTGCTACGGTATTTTAGTTTTATAATAATTTTGGTTGCCGGCTTTAGATTGCATTAAGGTGTGTGTGGGTCCACAAAGTATGTTGGTTTAAGTGACTTTGATGTGGTATATTGAGTTTTCTGAATTAATGTATTTGCAAGTTATTAGGGTTTAAATTGTTGTCTGTGCATTTATATATGATTTAGTATTGACAGTATTTTCTTTAAAAAAGAGGGACATTTTGTGTTGAAGGTTTAAAAAAGAACAATAGTATTCTTATTTCATTGGAGATAATAATTTCTTTATTAAGTAAATAATTGAGACATATTTTTCTAAAACCTTGTGTTGTATTAATTTATTCCTTACCTGGAAAGAGGCTCTCATTTTATTCTGAGAGAGACATATACAGACACTTATGGTTATCCATTTTCATTAAAACTATAACTTAAGAAAGGTAAATTCATAGATAGGTTAGAAAAACATTTAATGTGGGTAATTTAAAAGAGAGATCCAAGATAACATTTAAAACTGAGTTAAAGGGTTACTTCAGGATTTAGCATTAAGCTTTGTATCAGTAGAAAACCAGTAGTATTTTCGAATTACCCCCCCCGAGCCTTCCTCGTCTCCAGAGCTTTCCTCGTCTCCGCCTCCAGAGCTTTCCTCGTCTCCGCCTCCAGAGCTTTCCACAGCTCCGCCTCCAGAGCTTTCCACAGCTCCGCCTCCAGAGCTTTCCACGGCTCCGCCTCTCGAGCCTCCCACGGCTCCTCTCAGAGCTCCACCTTCCAAGCCTCCCACGGCTCCGCCTCTCGAGCCTCCCACGGCTCCTCTCAGAGCTCCGCCTCTCGAGCCTTCTACAGCTCCGCCTCTCGAGCTTTCTACGGCTCCACCTCCCGAGCCTTCCACGGCTCCTCCTCTCAGAGCTCCGCCTCCTGAGCTTCCCAGAGCTCAACTTTCCATGGCTCCGTCTCCCGAGCTTTCCACGGCTCTGCCTCCAGAGCCTTCCACGGCTCCTTCTTCCAGAGCTCCGCCTCCCAGTGCTCTGCCCCTCGAGCCTCCCACGGCTCCGCCCCTCGGGCCTCCCGGGGCTCTGCCTCACGAGCCTCCCACGGCTCCTCCTCCCAGAGCTTCGCCTCACGAGCCTCCCACGGCTTCTCCTCCCAGAGCTCCGCCTCCCGAGCTTCCCAGAGCTCCGCCTCTCCAGCCTACCGGGGCCTCTCCTCTCAGACCCTCCATGGTCCCGCCTTCCATGACTCTGCCCCTAGAAGTCTCCATGACTCCACCTTCTACGGCTCCGCCCCAAAGCTCTCCATGGCTCTGCCCCTAGAAGTATCAATGGCTCCACCTTCTACGGCTCCGCCCCCAAAGCTCTCCATGGCTCTGCCCCTAGAAGTATCAATGGCTCCGCCTTCTCCGTCTCCACCCCCAGAAGTCTCCATGGCTCCGCCTTCTCCGGCTCTGCCCCCAGAGTTCTCCATAGCTCTGCCCCTAGAAGTATCAATGGCGCCGCCTTCTACGGCTCCGCCCCCAAAGCTCTCCATGGCTCTACCCCTAGAAGTATCAATAACTCCGCCTCTCACGGCTCCGCCCCTTGAGTGCTCTATGGATACACCCCTAGAACCTTCTATGGCTCCGCCTTCCACGACCTCGCCCACAGGGTCCTTCTTGGCTCAGCCTTCCATGAAACCTCCCTGGCCACCTGACCCGATCCCTGTCCTGAGGCCGCCTCCCAGGCTTCCTGAGCCAATCTCTGCCCTTAGGCCGTCTCCCTGGCCTCCTGACCCTGTCCTGCGGCCGCCTCCCAGGCCTCCTGAGCCATTCTCTGCCCTTGGGCCGTCTCCCTGGCCTCCTGACCCCGGCCTGCTGCCACCTCCCAGGCCTCCTGAACCTTTCCCTGCCCTTAAGCCCGCCTCTTTCTCTAACCTTTCTCTTGGGGTCTTTCCTTCTCTGTTTTCCTCCCTTTCTTTTCGTTGGGCACCAGGAGTCGCCCATTTTAAAGGGGGGGGGGGGGGTGATGTCACAGATCTCCCTGTCTTTCCTTGCTTTTATGCTCCACGCTCCCTCTCCACTTATCACTAATCACCTGCACCTGTCTCTTGTTTCCTTCCACTCGTTAAATACTCTGTTCTCCCTTCACTCTTGGTCTGGTCTCGTTAAGCGTTTATTGTATATCGTATACAGACTCACTCCTTCGTTCCGGTGATTTTCCTGTCTCCACGCTCCTTTGTCGATCCTCCTATCTCCACGCTCCTTCCTGATGACTTCCTATCTCCACTTCCTTTGCTCCTTCTAACCCAAACTCTTCGTTCCTTTTACTCCAGCGGAGATCTCGGAAGCTCAACGATCTCTGTAGCGCAACGATCTCCCAAGCTCCACGCTCGTCCAAGCTCCGCGCTCATTCACTCCAGTGACGTCACTCCAAGCTCCGCGCACATTCTCCAGCTCCACGCTCATTCACTCCAGTGACGTCACCCCAAGCTCCACGCTCGTCCAAGCTCTGCGCTCATTCTCCAGCTCCACGCTCATTCACTCCAGTGACGTCACCCCAAGCTCCACGCTCGTCCAAGCTCTGCACTCATTCTCCAGCTCCACGCTCATTCACTCCAGTGACGTCACCCCAAGCTCCACGCTCGTCCAAGCTCTGCACTCATTCTCCAGCTCCACGCTCATTCACTCCAGTTATATCAACCCAAGCTCCACGCATTTCTGATACTCATCTCCTTCCCTTAACACTCTTATTAAATAAACACAACCTCCGGGTTTAAGACTACTCCTGTGTCTGAGCGCATATGTTACACTCAGGGGTGCAGGCCTTGAGAATTGCAAATAAAAAGGCCATTTTGAAACAGAAAAACAAAAAGAAAAGTTTAGAGTGGGCAAAGACATTTAAAAAATAATAATTACAACAACAAAAAATACTATAGGCTATATTGTAGTTTCAGAAATTAACTTTTCCATTAAGATCAATATTTGCTCCCTGAAATTGATTTTCAGTGGCATTTTCACCTTACCTTACCTAAAATTACAATAGAAATACAAATAATATTAATGTAATTATATAGTAATATCATAAGAAAAATAATTTGATACATTTATAAACAATTTCTCTGAGAAATGTAATCTTATTTTTCATGTAATAATATGTTTATCTAAGCCTAGAATAGAATGTTAAATCAGATGTTATAAAGCACAGAAGAACTCATGGAGGCATTTTTTTGCCGCACATTCTGAATTTCAGGGGAATTTTTGTCACTTTTTTGTAATTTTTGCACCGAGCCCCCATGAGTTTCTGAACCTCATATCAAAATCAGAATGAGCTTTTTTGCAAAGTATGCTTACAAATACAAGGAATATGTCTTGGTGACAGAATCTTACAGTGCACAAACTTTACAAAAACAAGACAGAGATAATAAAAAGAAATAGAATCAAATAGAAAGTGAATAGAAATAAGACTATATATGTATATACAAATACAAATCTGTTATACAGATGCAAGAGAATGTATGGCATTAGAGGTATGGTATATTAGCTTAATAGAAATAGACTGTGTATTGCACATAATTATTGCTCAATGAGGCAGTTCATGAGGTGGATTGACTGAGGGGAAAAAACAGTTCCTGTGCATGATGTTTCTGGTGCTCAGTGCTCTTAAAAAAGGTAGTGCGAGTGGGGTCTAGAGTGATTTTTCCCTCACTCTTGAAGTGTACAGTTCTTAAAGGGAGGACAGGGGGGCAAACAATAATCCTCTCAGCAGTCCGAATTGTCCTTTGTAGTCTTCTGATGTCTGATTTCATCGCTGAACCAAACCAGACAGTTATTGAAGTGCAGAGGACAGACTCAATGACTGCTGAATAGAATAGAACTGTATCAGCAGTGCCTGTGGCAGATTGAACTGACTCCACTGCTGCCACAGTGCTGTTTAGAATGGTGAGCAGGGACAATGTTGGGGTGTTCCTCCTAAAGTCCACTATCATCGCCACTGTTTTGAGCATGTTCAGCTCCAGGTTGTTTTGATTGCACCAGTGAGCCAGCCGTTCAACCTCCCATCTGTATACAGACTAATCATCATCTAGAATGAGGCCAATGACAGTTGTGTTGTCTGCAAATTTCAGGAGCTTGACAGAGGGGTCCCTTGGTGGTGCAGTCATTGTTATACAGGGAGAATAGTAGGGAGAGCACACATTCCTGGCAGGCACCAGTGCTGATCATACATGTGCTGTCTAAATATTTAAAATACTGTCTCACTAGCTGCTGCCTGTCTGTCAGAAAGCTGGTGGTCCACTGACAGATAGACGTGGGAACACTTGTTATCATGATAATTTTATATCTTTGTTTATACCACCCATCCTCATTATATTTCAATACTATCTAGTACTCATAGTTTTTATAAGTAGGACTCATAAATCAAACATGGTGTCAGTGCTCTGTGCTTTTTAATGGCTGATGAATGCTTTAAATACAGTTTATGTTGTCTGAGAGGCTATTGGGAACTGTACCTCAAGAAAAGAATAATGCTGACACACATTCTCTATTATTGTGGAAATGTGGTAGACAATCAAATACATTGTTCTAATATTATTGGTCTGTATTATGGTGAGAAAAGATAAGAGTTATACATTGGACCAATTTCATTGTGTAATTATCGTCTGGATAAAATTACAACCTGCTCCAAACATCAGAGCACTCATTACTGTATGTGAGCCCTTGAGGGGATAATCATCCTTGCCGTTTGTTCTGAAAGCTTTGACCAATTACACACAATTCAGTTGTTATTTTCTGCCTTTGTCTTGTCCAAATGTCACAACAAAATATGCTCTTGTTCTTGATGTAGCATTTCAGGCTTGTTTGAAGGAAGTGTTGGTGTTGAAATGTGCAGTTTTACCAAAGGTAAAACTACTCATTATAGGGTGAGATCCAAGCGGTAAGCAATGTAATGAACATTACAGTACTCACAGACAAATGACAATCAATGTGCGTGTAGTTGGCACCTCACTCTCTTGGACATGCTCTCTTCCTTTCATTATCGATGCCCAGATGCTTATCAAAATGTAATTAATGTAGAGTCTCATTAACTATAACAAACATTTGAAGTGCAATGCCAATACCCCAAGCAGAAGGTGAACATGAACAGGAGAGTCTTGGCAAATGGGTCATAAATGGCAGTGAATGCACATTTACAAGAAAATAATGAGCAAAAAATGCCCTGTGGGGAAACTGGCTCCTCCAGAACTGTTCACACATCACTAGCCTATTCTTTCATTTCTGCTGATGGAGCAGACAGTGAGGCCACCAGCCAGACATGTTCACAAGTCCCTGTGGTAGAGTCCAAATCATGTCTCAAGACTTTGAGGTGAGGTCCAAGTCAAGTCTCAAGTCTTTCAAGGGCAAGTCCAAGCCAAGTCTTTAGTCACAAGTCCAAGTCAAGTCCTACTTATTTTTTTTTGTCAATAGTTCTTTATCATCAGCGGATTAGTATACTAAACCCTGTAGGTCTATAAGGCCAATTCAATTTTGAAATATTAAAACGGATTACTTCTAGGGATTGTCTTGTTAATTTATTCAAAACTCATAGTTACCTTTGCTCTGGTGAATTCAGTGAACCTGCAGACAATGAACAATGCATTATAGACGTTTAACATTTAAAACAAGACTTTAACCATCATTGGGATATAATCCTGAGGTTTAGACAGGGAAAGAAATGGAATACAATTAGAATAGATGCCATTCACTTTAAAGTAGACTTGATATGAGGTGTCAATGTTTCAAATAATGTGTATAAATTCCAAGTTATAAAATTGAGTTTATGTAAATTTTTTGTACAAAGCACTAAAATAGAACTGTCACTGTAAGAGTTTAACGTGCATCTCACAGACTCGCACAGCTGTTGCGGTTCGTTTATTAATGAGAGAGAAGCCTCTAACTTTTTTTTTTTTTTATCATATCTGTCTGTGCTATGTGTGTTTAAAATTAATATTTCATTTTACTTTTTTATCTGACTGTAAATAGCAGAAATTATATTAAAAGACACGTTATTCAATGAAAGTGGAGTGTGTGGATGTCATCTTTGATGGACACACATTACACAGAAGAAATGGGCCGTTTTACTTTCAAGCACTTTTCTACTGAGCCCCGCACATGAGTACGTTTTATCCATTTGTTCCTGCAATTTGATGAATCCATCATCATTTTACTCTGTATTGAATAGACATCTATGGCTGCTGTTATCAATAGAGGTTGGGTTTCCCGATAACTTTGCAACTTGAGCTTTTACGATCATCTTCACTAATGTTGCTTGTTATTTTACGATGGAGTAATGCTGTCACTATGGGGTAGCAGTCAAGGCAAGGATGAAGGAGAAGTGTATGACCCAAGTGCAGATTTATTAACAAAACGGTGGTGAAACAGGAACAGGAAATGATAACTAGACTAGGAACTAGGACTAGGAACTCAGGACAGGAACAGGAACAGACTATGGCTCAGATAACACTAATTAACTAACATTAAACTACTGGTAGGCAAACATCGGGGTAACAACAGGCAGAGGTCAGGATCACAACAATACTCGACAAGGTACAAGGGAAAACTGAAACTCAAAACAAGATGATAAGGCAATAAACTGAAACCAATGACAAACTAAAACTGATAACAAGGTAATTAAACAATGAACCAATGAAAATCAGACACATAGACATGGAGGGAAAACAGGACATGAGACAAAGACCAGGAAACAGGAACTTAACAATTTCAAAATAAAAGTACATAAAAGACAAAACGTCCACGGAGAGCAGGGGCAAACAGGCAGTTCAAGGGGGCACCAGGGGCACAGAGAAACAAGACAAGGACAGGGAGACCATGACAGAACAGTAGGGCAGCCAGGAGACCAAGGAGGCCAGGCAGATGCCCAGGGGACCAAGGAGATGACTTCAAGGTGGGGACCGGGTCAGGAAGTCTGGGAGGCAGCTGCGGGGTCGAGACTGGGTCAGGGGGCCTGGTAGGTGGCCGTAGGACAGGGACTGGGTCAGGAGGCCAGGGAGGCAGCCATAGGGCAGGGACTGGGTCAGGAGGCCAGGGAGGCGGCCACAGGGCAGGGGCCGGGTCAGGAAGTCTGGGAGGCAGCTGCAGGGTCGGGACTGGGTCGGGGGGCCTGGTTGGTGGCCGTAGGGCAGGGACCGGGTCAGGAGGCTAGGGAGGCGGCCACAAGGCAGGGACCGGGTCAGGAGGCCAGGGAGGCGGCCACAGGGCAGGGACCGGGTCAGGAGGTCTGGGAGAAGGCCACAGGACTGGGACAGGGTCAGGAGGCCAAGGAGAAGGCCACAGGACTGGGACAGGGTCAGAAGGCCTAGGGGATGGCCACAGGACTGGGACAGGGTCAGGAGGCCAAGGAGAAGGCCACTGGACTGGGACAGGGTCAGGAGGCCTGGGAGGAGGCCACAAAACAGGTACAGGGGGCAGAGCCGTGGAAGGCGGAGCTGAGGAGGACTCTGGGGGTGGAGCCGTGGAAGGCGGAGACCAGGAGGACTCTGGGGGCGGAGCCATGGAAGGCAGAGACCAGGTAGGCTCTGGAGGCTTGGCCGTGGAAGGCGGAGCAGGCAGAGCCATGGAAGGCGGAGCAGGCGCAGGCAGATCCATGGAAGGCAGAGCAGGCGCAGGCAGATCCATGGAAGGCGGAGCAGGCGCAGGCAGATCCATGGAAGGCGGAGCAGGCGCAGGCAGATCCATGGAAGGCGGAGCAGGCGCAGGCAGAGCCATGGAAGGCGGAGCAGGCGCAGGCAGAGCCATGGAAGGCGGAGCAGGCGCAGGCAGAGCCGTGGAAGGCAGAACCATGAAGGAACTCTGGGGCAGAGCTGTAGGAGGCGGAGCCATATGAGGCGGTACCATAGGAGGCGGAGCCGTGGTAGGCTCCAGGGGTAGAGCCATAGAAGGCACTAGGGGCGTGGAAAGCTCCGAAGGTGTGGAAGGCTCTAGAGGCGTGGAAGGGCCGAGGGTTGGCGCCGTGGATGGTGTAGCCATGGAAGACTTCAAGGGTGGAGGCTCGAGAGGCGGAGCCCTGGCTGGCTCAGGAGGCGGAGCCCTGGCTGGATTGGGAGGCGGAGCCCTGGGAGGCTCGAGAGGCGGAGCTCTGGGTGGCTTGAGAGGCGGAGCCGTGGGAGGCTTGAGAGGCGGAGATCTGAGTGGCCCGAGAGGCAGAGCCGTGGGAGGCTCGGGAGGCGCTGGCTCTTGGACGGTCGAGGCTACAGGCGCTGGCTCTGGGACGGTCGAGGCTACAGGCGCTGGCTCTGAGACGGTCAAGGCTACAGGTGCTGACTCTGGCTCTGAGACGGTCGAGGCTACAGGCGCTGGCTCTGGCTCTGAGACGGTCGAGGCTACAGGCGCTGGCTCTGAGACGGTCGAGGCTACAGGTGCTGGCTCTGGCTCTGAGACGGTCAAGGCTACGGGCACTGGCTCTGGCTCTGAGGGCAGAGACTGGAGAGCAGAAGCCTTTACTCTTCTCCTCCTCCTCCGGGCGGACGAGGCTGACAACGCTGGCTCTGGGAAGGACGAGGCTGACCACGCTGGCTCTGGGACGGACGAGGCTGGCAACGCTGGCTCTGGGACGGACGAGGCTGGCAACGCGTTGGCCGTGGCAGGCTTGGGCGTTGGCTCATTGGCCGTAGCAGGCGTGGGCGTTGGCTCGTTGGCCGTGGCAGGCGTGGGCGTTGGCCTTGGGCGTTGGCTCGTTGGCCGTGGCAGGAGGAGACTGGAGAGCAGAAGCCTTTCCTCTTCTCCTCCTCCTCCGGGCAGAAGAGGCTGGTGACGCTGGCTCTGAGGCGGACGGAACTTGCAGTTCGTTGGCCGTGGCGGGCGTGGAGGAATGAGTTATGGAAGGCTGAGGGGTGTCCACTGTGGGAGGCGAGGTAAAGCCCTCTTCCACAACACCCACAGTGAATGGAGAGCCGCAGATCCTCAGGGTCTCCTCCAAGAAGTCGTGGAGCGTCCAGCGCGGGGTCGCTGGTGGCAACCGCTCCCTTAGTGAACTGTTAAGATTGCTCCTGAAGAAGACGATCAAGGAAAACTCCGGGAAGTCTGATAAGTTTGCCAGCTCCAGAAACTCACTGACGTGGGCCTCTATTGGGCGGTCCTCTTGTCTGAGGCCGAGAAGCTGGAAATTCGCCTGCTGGGCTGTCAGGGCTGCTGGGTCCATTGTTGGTCGAGTATTCTGTCACGATGGGGTAGCAGTCAAGGCAAGGATGAAGGTGAAATGTAGGACCCAAGTGCAGATTTATTAACAAAATGGTGGTGAAACAGGAACAGGAAATGATAACTAAACTAGGAACCTAGGACTAGGAACTCGGGACAGGAACAGGAACAGGAACACACTATGGCTCAAATAACACTAATTAACTAACATTAAACTACTGGTAGGCAAACATCGGGGTAACAACAGGCAGAGGTCAGGATCACAACAATACTCGACAAGGTACAAGGGAAACATGAGGACTTAAATACTAAAACAAGGGGAAACATAAGCCAATGGAAAACCGAAACTCAAAACAAGATAAGCAATAAACTGAAACCAATGACAAACTAAAACTGATAACGAGGTAATTAAACAATGAACCAATGAAAATCAGACACATAGACATGGAGGGAAAACAGGACATGAGACAAACACCAGGAAACAGGAACTTAACAATAATTTCAAAATAAAAGTACATAAACAAAAGACAATATGGAGTGTAACAGGTGCCAGAAACTTAAAAATAAAAGTACATAAACAAAAGACAATATGGAACGTAACAAATGCCTGTTTCCCAAACCAGCACGTAGATTGCTCGATATAATGTAGAATTGAACTGCTTTGTTATGAGACCTGTCCAGTCCAAATTTTCACTAATCACTTTGGCCAATATGTTTCCAGGAGTTTGTCTTCTCAAAATGAAAATAATGTGGAAATACTAAACAACATGGAAGTTGTCTGTAATGATGGCTTTAGAAAGACAGATATTCAAATGTATTGATGCTCAATCATAGAAATGTATTAGTGACTCAATAAATGCATGTGATACGATGTGAATCATTGGGGGGTGTAACTTAAAGTGTGTTACTTTGGCTGGAAACTGAACAAATGCACCCAGGACAGGATTAAAATGACAGGATTGAGTTGTAAAAAGACCTGCCTTGTAAAACATTATAGGCAAGCCGATTTGAACCAGCCATTGGAAGAATGAAGAATAGGAGGAAGAAGAGCGTGAGGAAATCTTTATACTATATTATGTGTCTTGTATATTTAGACCTCGGGTTACATGCACAGACTGCGGAGACTGCCTATTGATTTCATAGTGATATTTTAACTCTATTTTAATCCTCTGAAATAGTTTACAATGGCTTTCCAATCATAAAAATATATTAATACAATTTATTAAATGTCCCATTGTCTTTGATAAACAGTGAAATATTCCAGAAACGTGCATTCACGCACTTCTTAGATAACAATGCTTTTGGGAAACGTTTTACAAGGGGGGAGCAAGAGTAATAAATGGATGAACAATTGTCACATTAATTTAAAATGAGGTCACAAAATAATAAAATGTGGCAATGATTTACTGTAACTAAAATGAAGGAATGAATTAATAAAACATTGTATCAATTTAACTATAATAAGGTAACAAATTAGTAAAATTCCTATTTTTTCCCCTCAAGTCATAAGTGGGGCTCTGTACTTTTCAGCAAAACATTTGTTTTCACAGCGTGAAAGCCTGGCTCACCTTTTTTTGGGTACGTTTTTCAAATGTCTCATGAAGATGTAGTTGTGCTAGCATCTTTTATGTTCATTCCACATGTTTTACATACAGCGTTCCATTTATTGCTATTATACTGAACGTTTTTGAATCCAAAAGTTACGATAAAGTGCGTTTCGCTGATGACATCGCATCAAAGCTTTTTTAAACAGCTCGCTGTGCAGCTGGATCCTGGACTTCCTGTCAGGCAGACGTCAGGTGATTAGAATGGGCAGCAACATCTCATCACTGACCCTGAACACTGGAGCCCCGCAGGGATGTGTTCTCAGCCCACTCCTGTATTCCCTGTACACACATGACTGTGTGGTAACACATAGCTTCAATGCCATCATTATGTTTGCTGACGATACGACGGTGGTAGGTCTGATCACTGAGAATGTTGAAACAGCCTACAGAGAGGAGGTGCACACTCTGACACACTGGTGTCAGGAGCACAACCTCTCCCTCAACATCAGTAAGACCAAGGAGCTTGTAGTGGACTTCAGGAGGAAAGACTGGAGAACACTGCCCCATCACCATTATTGGAGCACCGGTGGAGAGAGTCAGCAGCTTCAAGTTCCTCGGTGTCCACATCACTGAAGAACTCACATGGTCCGTCCACACTGAGTCCGTTGTGAAGAAGGCTCACAAGCACCTCTTCTTCCTGAGACGACTGAGGAAGTTTGGAATGAACCACCACATCCTCATACAGTTCTACACCAGCACTGTAGAGAGCATCCTGACTGGCTGCATCACTGCCTGGTACAGGAATTTGTCAGACCACCGACATTTAGACAAACAATAACAAAATTGAGGCAATTCACCTATGAAGCCTCATAGTAGTCCACTGATCCATAACATCCCAACAAAAACGGTCTTGTTACATTGGCAAATGTCCAAACGATTAAATCAAGTAAAATATTTTGTCCAAATCACATGATTACATCAATAAATAACCACAGACTCTTGTTGTATCATTTCAAAGTACCCAGCAGCTGTGCCTAATCTTTCACATATTCTCGGTCATAACTTCAGTTCAGATTCAGTAAAAATTTCCTATATCCGGTATCAAAATGGATGCTGCACTCTGAGCTTTCGATTGACACCTCATTTGACCCAATAGGAGACCCAATAGTATAGCCAATGAAATTCTGAAAACAACGATATGTGGCTTTAGTGGGAAGTTTTGAAGATGCATCTAAAAAGTGTGCAAAATTGGCTTGCCATTATCAAGTGTTTTGTGTGTCCGTGCGTAAAAGCTGAAGAGTATAGTTTTGGAACTGTTGACACTTTTGGAGCTTGAAATATGGCGAAACAGATGATGAAAACAAGATATTCACTCCAGGATGTGGTAGAAAAATGCACTCAGCGTGAAAACGACGAGTCTGGAGATGAAGTATCTGAAAAAATACATATGATTCGCCATATATAGACTCCGAGGCAGAGGAAATGTTTATGGAGGGAGGAGACATTACTCTGGACAAGTAAGTGTTTTCTTGTATTTTATAACATATATTACTGTATATTCCACATAAATAAGATGTAGTTTGAATAATGAATACATATTTTGTAATTACCTTTTTTCATGTGTTTCCCAAATGAGTGTCTTGAACTCTTTGCAGGAGTTGTTTGTATTTGTTTGTGCGTGTGTGAAGTTTTAGTTTATTGTTTGATTCAGATCAAGCTCTATTGGCATGGTATAAAGATGTTTTAAACTGCCAAAATATGCAGTATTTACAGTAAATATACATTCACGAATACATATTTACATACTCGAAAAGAAAAACTATATTTACAAGTTGAATATAAGTTGTGTTTGTTTGTGTGTGTGTGTGTGTGTGTGTGTGTGTGTGTTGGTTTTACTCCTGACCTTTGGGGGAGGTGTGTGTGTGTCTGTCTGTCTGTCTGTCTGTCTGTCTGTCTGTCTGTCTGTCTGTTTCATTGTGTGGATTGCTGAGATGTGAGGAAGCAAGCTGTAAAAAAGGTAGAATACAGAAAAGATGGTGTGTATTTTTTATATAAACAAATTTTCCATCATAGCATTTGTTTTGACTCTTATATGTGCACAACGTTGAGTTTCAAGAAGGGAAGTAGCACTCTAATGTGTTTATGCTTCAGCTACTCTGTGTCAACAATACTAATAGTGGATCTGGATGTGGGATATGATAGCACTAAGTGTCATCTTTCATTAGAGCCCAAAATTATGACTGTACGTTGAAGCGTTCAAAAGTAGTTGCCTTTTTATCCTATGTATATGGCCATGGTTAACAAGGGTCCTTTGAAGTATCCAAAAGGCACTTTTGTAAAACGTCTGGATGTACCCTTAGAAAAACATGTGTAAAAAATAAATGTTTTGTGGTATTGTTATAAAATGTGCACTTGGAGGCTTCATGCTGTGGTCCCATTGTCAAGTCAAGTAAATTTTATTTGTATAGCGCCTTTCACAACACACGTTGTTTCAAAGCAGCTTTACAGAAGATCAGGCATTAAAAGATGATACAACTGTAATGTCTATAATGTCGATGAATCATCATTTTGTAATTAGATTAAATATGATTGTTAATCGTGTTTAAAAATAAGTAATTAAATAATAATTGTATTAATAACCCCAGTGAGCAAGCTGTGGCAAGAAACACAAAACTCCATAAGATGTTGATTAATGGAAAAAAAATAACCTTGGGAGAAACCAGACTCACTGTGGGGGCCAGTTCCCCTCTGGCTAACATCATGAATATAATGTAAATATTACTTATGTATAGTTAAAGTCATGGTTTAAAATGATTAAACTGTAAGTGTTAACAGTCAGTGTTTAAACTAAGATTTTGTTTGAACTGTAAGATGAATTACCAATGTCTTTGAAGTCCATTCTGGATTAACTGCAGAAGTTCACATATATGCAATTGTCCTTGTTAATTGGCTGATGAATGCTTTTGTTGGCAATTGTTAGTCTATGCATTCCATTTCAAGATCGTAGTCCATCAATAGACCGAGGTGATGCAGGCAGAGATCAGGGATGTGCAACGCAGTTCAACCTGGCCGGTAATTTCGGTGAGGTTCAGTGTGGTCCATCCTAAATGCAAGGTTCAGACAATGCCATATGAAGTATCCCATGTCTTATGGTTGGAGTTGGCATCAGTTCATCCTCTGAAGTCCATCATAATAGACTGAAGTGATGTTTGGCTTGCACCGGCTGCATTTAGTCATCATCATTCAGCGACACGTAGCAGTAGAGTCTGACACCAAGCAGGAATGGTGCTGGATCCAACCTGTTCTGGTGACCTCAGGATAGGAGTCCCGAGGTTGAGACAGGGAAACAAATAAAATAATATAAGCATAGATACTATTCAATTTATTGCAGAGTTATAAATCATGATCAATGTTTCTGGTTCCGGCAGACTAAACTAAAGCAGCCTAATTGTGGGTTGGTGGATAAATGAGGTGTATGCCTGGCTACATAGATGAGTCTTTAGTCTAGACTTAAACTGAGGGACTGTGTCTGCATCTCGAACAGTGTTAGGGGGACTATTCCATAGTTTAGGAGCCAAATATGAAAAGGATCTACCTTCTTTTGTGGATTTTGATATTATAGGAACTATTAAAAGGTCGCAGAATTTTGCGATCGTAATGAACATGATGGAATATAGCGTGGTAGAAGGTCACTTAAGTACTGTGGAGCTAGACCATTCAAAGCTTTGTAAATAGTTAACAGAATTTTTAAATTAATACAGGATTTAACAGGTAGCCAAAGTAACGAGGATAAAATGGGGCTAATATGATCATATTTCTTGGTTCTCATTATCACTCTGGCTGCTGCATTTTGAACCAATTGAAGTTTATTTATTGAGCTTGCTGGACATCCTCCCAGTAATGCATTAGAATAATCTAGTCTTGAGGTCATGAACGCATGAATTCGTTTTTCGGCATCAGCAACATAAGAGCATGTGCCGTAATTTAGCAATATTTCTTTGGTGGGAGAATGCTGTTCTTCAAACATTGGTAATTTGATTTTCAAAGGATAGATTGGTATCAAATATAACACCTAAGTTCTTCGCTGTTGAAGATGATGTAATGGTACATCCATCGAGAGTCAAATTATACTGTAGTGGCTTATTTTTAGAGTTTTTTGGTCCAATAATTATTACCTCTCTTTTGTCAGAATTGAGTAGAATAAAATTTCTGGCCATCCAATCTTTTATTCCATTGATACTCTGCTAATTTGGAGAATTGTGAAATCTCATCAGATTTTGAAGAAATATAAAGTTGTGTATCGTCGGCATAGCAGTGGAAACTTATTCCACGATTCCTGATAATATGTCCCAGGGGAAGCATATACAAGGAGAAAAGCAGAGGCCCTAAAACTGATCCCTGTGGCACTCCATATTTTACTTTTGTGTGGTTTGACAATTCCTCATTTACATAGACAAAGTGGTAGTGGTCTGCTAAATATGACCTAAACCATGCTAAATCAACTCCACAAATGCCAACATAATTCTCTAGCCTATTCAAGAGAATGTTGTGATCTATCATGTCGAATGCAGCACTAAGATCTAAAAGCACTAAAAGAGAAATGCAGCCACGATCAGATGATAAGAGCAAGTCATTTGTAACTCTGATAAGTGCAGTCTCTGTACTGTGATGAGGCCTAAATCCTGACTGAAATTCTTTGTATATACTATTTCTCTGTAGAAATTAACATATTTGTGAGGATACTACCTTTTCTAGTATTTTTGACATAAACGGGAGATTTGAAATCGGTCTATAATTAGCCAGTTCTCCAGGATCAAGTTGTGGCTTCTTAATAAGCGGTTTGATAACTGCCATTTTAAATTTTCTTGGGACATGTCCTAAACATAGCGAGGAGTTAGTAATATTAAGAAGAGGTTCTGAAATTACAGGAGATACCTCTTTTAAGAGCTTAGTTGGTATAGGATCTAAAAAACATGTTGTGGCTTTTGATGTTTCAATAAGTTTTGTTAGCTCTCCATGACCTATGACAGTGAAGGATTGAAGTTTCACGTGAGGAAAATTATTAGACGCTGTTTTCTGAGGTGCTATGACAGATGATTGCATAATTCCAATTTTAATTCTGATTATTTCAATTTTATCAGTAAAGAAGTCATAACTCTTGTGCTGCGATGTAATATCTGCTTTTGTTGAGGCTTTATTCCTAACCAATTTAGCCACAGTACTGAATAAACACCTAGGATTGTTGTGGTTATTTTCTATGAGTTTACTACAATATGCTGACCTGGCAGCTTTTAGTGCCTGTCTGTAGCTACAGACACTATCCTTCCATGCACCACAAAATACTTCTAATTTTGTATTTTTCCACATGCGCTGGATTTTCTGAGCTGCTCTCTTGAGAGCATGAGTGTGATCATTGTACCATGGTGCAGGGCTTATTTCTTTAATTTTCTTTAATTGAAGTGGGGCGAAAATATCAAGAGTGCTAGAGAAGACTGCATTTATATCTTTTGTTATATCATCAAGTTCTTCTGGGCTTTGGGTTTATTGAGTGTATGAGATAGCTTCACTAATAATCTTCCAGATCTATCTTTAGTGGTCGAAAGAATAGTTCTACCTGAACGATAGCGTGTTGTAGATTGAGTAACATTAGCTGATTGCAGCATACAAGAGACAAGGTAATGATCTGAGATGTCATCGCTCTGCTGCAGAATTTCTAGATTATCAACATCAACTCTATATGACAGAATTAAATCTAGCATATGATTATGACGATGAGTTGGTCCTGTTAATTTTTTTTCTGACTCCAAGACAGTTATCCATAAATGCTAATCCCAATGTGTAATTTTCATTATTAACAAGCAAAGCTCTATCTACAGTAACTACAAGATCTGATAAAAATAGCAAATTCACCAAGGAAATCAGAATAAGGCCCGGGTGATCTATACATTGTAGCAAGGACAAAAGAGATTTTTTATTTAGATCTGACGGTGTCAAAAGACTTACATTTATATCCTGTCCTCTGAGTAACACCAAAAACTTCACTGTAAATTGTAGCAACACCTCATGTTTATAACAATAACCTGGGGGAGTAGATTCATTTAAACTAATATATTCAACCGGTTTAAACCAGCTTTCAGTCAAACAGAGCGCATCCAATCTATGATCTGTAATCATTTCATTAACAATTATTGCTTTGGTAGAAAGAGATCTAATGTTTTGTAGCCCTATTTTTATATGATGTGTATCTTTAATTTGTTTGTTTTGTTCAAGTCTGACCTTAGCAAAATATTTTATAAATTATTCCAATTGTCTATAAATCCTATTATATTCTTCAGACACCACTCAGACATCTGGCCATTCAGTGACACTAATTTACTATAAACCTCTTCACCACGATGAGCAGGGAGGGCACCAGAGCATATTACAGTGTCTGACATCGTTTTTGCAAATTCAAACACCGACTGCTGAAGCCGGACATCGTTAGTGCCGACAAGGATAACAATTTAAGAAAATTTATTATAGTTTAGCATTAGCCAGCACTTGTAAATTTGATTTGATGTCAGATGCTCTGGCACTCGAAATGCAATTAACAATAGTGACTGGAGTCTCTATTTCCACGTTCCTTACATTAGAATCGCAAATAACAAGGGCTCTTTCAACAGGATTCTCAGTGGGTGCATTACTGAGTGGGGAGAATCGATTGGAAACCTTACAGGAACGGGAGAGTGGGGTCTCTTTGCTGAGCAAGTATGTCACCGACAAATGCTGTCACACAAATGCCATGCTGCAGGGGCTCTACAGCTGGAATCAAAGTGTGTATGTTGCTCACTGTACTACTCGCATCCGAAACAGTACCTACCGGCTTCTCTTTCTCACTGACCTCCACTAGTGTTCGGATGCGAGTCTCTCATTAACCTTCTCCGTCAGCCTAACTAATTCCTTACATTAATCACATGTGAATCCCTCACTGCTGATGGAGGAGGCTATTGTAAACATGTGACATGCAATTCAGGAAGAAATAACATGAGCGGATATGACTTACCGCAAATTGTTTGTTGTTATTGGTTGTTCCTGAGCGGTGAGGGTTTGAGATTGATGTGAATCCCTCATGCAATTGTTTGTTGTTGTTGGTTGTTCTTGATAAGTGGTGCTTTGAGATCGATGCAATAATCTGTGTAACGCAGAGGAGAAAAAACGGGTGCATGCTGAAAAATGAACGCAGTTTAATCGCGATAAAAATAGAACACTGATGCAGGTGGACTATGCGCGCGGTTAAATCGCGATAAGAGAATAATACGAGGGAAAACCCGATGCGTGCTTAAAAATGGCAAATGTTAAGGATTAAAGGCTGAAAACAGATATATAAGCGATGCTTAAAAAAAAATAAAAAACGAGCAGGCTACAAACACAGACTCTAGCTAGGGGCCAGCAACAACATCTAAAATACACAAAGATGAAACAGTAGAAAAGTGGAAAAACCTGAAAAGCGGTAAAATGACAAAGGATATAATGATGAACGATGAATATAACGATGAACGTTTGAGAATAAGAATAAGAATGCTAAACAGCCTAAGCAGGCTAAAAACAAACACTTGCGCAGCGTGCCGTCAGCAACAGGAAGTCCAGTGACGTCAGTTAACGACGCAAGAGTAACAAATAATGAAAGCACTTTTTGTTTTTCAAGCTAATAACTACTAGATATAGTAATCTGCAGGTATCTGTATGCGGAAAAACAAACTTCTATTTCATTGTGTTCAAACATCTATTACTCAAAATTAGTAGCATTTACAGTAATTCTGACTGCTGGGTAAAAAACTTCAGAGTGTCATCTTTCAAAAGTGACCAAAACCATGCATTTCTCCAAAATGAAATTTAAATTAAAGCTTTAAATTTACTTTGGGTATGCCTTGATTAGGCGTGTTAGGCTATTTTACAGTGTCGGGAAGAGGATTTAATCTTATTATCTCACACTGTACTGTCATTAATTACATTTTCTTTAGAAAACAACCTACTGTACATTTTTTTATGCACTTTATATACTTTTTTTGTAGTATGTGTATTCTATATTATGTGTATGGGTATTCTATATTGTGTGTATTGTTTACTGTACATTATTTTATTATTGTTTTGTGTAACTATGTGTACATTAGATATGTAAATTGTGTTGTGTAAATATGTTGTGTATTGTAAATTGGTAAGTCTCATCACTGTCATGACTGCTATGTTGCTCGAACCTGCACACAAGACTTTCACCCACTTGTGCATATGGTCATGTAACAATGAAGTGATTTGATTTCAATGAATGAATGAGATATTCTATTGTGTCAGTTCTTTTAAATCAACCATATCTATAAAAGAAATAACCAGTCTGCGGGAATGAGTCAGACAGCTTTTACAGAGAGAGTGACATTTCTATCTGGACATTTTTCCTGTTCAAGGAATATGTAAAAAAGAAAAATGCACTTAAACGTGCTAATGACTTGTTTTTTTACGAGTCTCTGATCTCGAGTCCATGTCAAGACTCAAGTCAATTGAGTCCGAGTAACGAGCAGTATTTTTATTCTTTCAGTCGCTTTCTACTGTATGTAAATCTGATTTAATATGCATTGTGCCTTATTACAAAACTTGCCTTTGTTTGCCTTTCGCAATAAAGTACAACAGTAAAAATTCCATTTGTTTTCTTGATAGACAAATTGATTTTTACAAGTTATAGAGATTTAATTAAAGATTGACATACTGATATCCGAGGTTGTTAAACTTCTGTTGAAGCCACCAGTCCGTGTTATTTCAACTTCATAAAAAACCCTCCCACTTTCATGACACATTGTGAAACCACCTATCTTTGTATATATCTGAAAGTTTTACAATTAAAGTAAATTGTTTCTATACTTATAATCAACAACTTTAAATCAATAATTTTGTTTTCAATTACATCATTTGCAATGCTTCATGGTGTTGTAATTAATTTCCTTATTAACCCTTGTGCGTCAATTAAAAAAAGTTACACATAGGTTCATAAAGGACAAAAATGTCCATGTCAAAAAAGTGTCATAAAAATATTATAGATTAATATTTTTTTCCACTTTCACTGACTTAGATTTTTTTTTACCAGCATCAGTTCTAATCATAATTACCAAACATTCATTTATTTTCAAGAATTTTAACCCTTTAAATGCCAGTTTCTTTACATAATGCCACTGTTGATATTTATAAAAATTATAATAATAATAATAATAATTTTCTATATACTAAATTCTAAGCAGAATTTTTTTTCTTTAAATATTACAGCCTTGGATATGTCAATGATTAACAACAATATTAATTTTGATGCAATCATATTTTTTTATGCAGTATCAGATAAAAAAAACAAAAATACCACTCAGGCCCATAAAGGACAAAAATGTCCATGTCAAAAAAGTGTCATAAAAATATTATAGATTAATATTTTTTCCACTTTCACTGACTTAGATTTTTTACTAGCATCAGTTCTAATAATAATTACCAAACATTCATTTATTTTCAGAATTTTAACCCTTTAAATGCTGTGACTCTGCCAAGGGTATGACTCATTTACATGGGGTGGGACTTATGATTTCAGTACAGTATAATTTCTTTCTTTCACTGTTCACACACACACACACACCTAAAATTTTCAGTACACACATACTAACCACACTCTGACATCCATACCAACACACCCACACAATTATTTATCTAATTGGCTCTATAATATGCATAAGCCGAAAACAGAAGTAAACAACAATAAAGTGATAATTTGCTTTATATGCCAAACCTGAAAAAATGGCACCATCTGATAAAAAATAGTAAAAATGTAAATTTTGAAGCCTTGCCAACATAATGAAAGCCTGTTAAGAAAGATTGCATCATTTTATAGTTGAATGGCACTGGGATTAAAAATCGCAGTTTTAATGGGTTTCAATGGGGACATTTTTGTCCAAAAGCCCCTAAGTGGGAGTATTTTTTGTACCTAGTGCAAAATAATTTTTTTAAAGTAAATGAAGGTGAAATATTAAAATTCCAATAAAAATGCACACCTGTGGAAAATTTTATGCAGTTAGCATTAACACAGGCAAAGTTATCAAAAATACAAAACTGAAAAGAAAAATGTCCATAAGGTCGCATGAGGGTTAAGATCCAAATCTTGTACATTGTTGTGTAATGTTGTGATTCACCTTGGAGTTGGATGTTTTGGTTCATGGCTTAAAACTCTTATGAATAATTTCTGAAATTCCTATGGAAAAAAAAAATAATTATGGAACCAAGACAACTGAAAAACTGGGTTATGCTTTATTCAGCCTGGTCTCATGAAATTTACGTGAACATTGCAATGTTTTTGCAAAACTGAATGTGGCACGGTGGAGGGCGGGACAGGCGCGTGATTACGCACGCCCGGTCCCGTATTAGGCTAATTAAGCCGTCAAGAGGGATAAAGGCCACTCGCAGACGGCGATCGAGAGAGAGCGAGCTCAATTACGGACGTCCGTTATCTTATGTGTTTGTCTTTTGAGTTTTCCATTAAACCTTTAGTTTATTTGTCAAGCCGGTTTCTCGCCTCTTCCTTGCCCGTAACCTTGAACGTCTTTACACTGAATTAACGTGCTTCATTACACATTTGGCTGCAGTTTCCAAGTGAAATGTCCAGATGGGGGTGCCAAAACCAAGCGAAATGAGGTTGAGATCAGACAAGGTTTTTAAGATAAATTTTAGATGGAGGTTTTTAGAAGTCAAACGTACCTCTCTAACCTAAAACTTTAAAACAAAACCTAACCAAAAGTGTCCGTAAAGATAAACGTCTCGGTTACGTATGTAACCTCCGTTCCCTGATGGAGGGAACGAGACGTCGTATCGAAGAAGCGACACTAGGGGTCTCTCTTGAGCACTGAAAGATGCCTCTGATCTATGAAAAAAGGCCAATGAGAGTTGGCGAACAGTATTTGCATACCCCGCCTCCGGATACCGATATAAAGGCGAGGGAAATACGCTCTTTCATTCAGGATTTTTCTGAGGAGCCGGGAGTGTTCCGGGCACCTCAGCGGCTCGGCTCAGCGACGTGGCCGGGAAGACACGACGTCTCATTCCCTCCATCAGGGAACGGAGGTTACATACGTAATCGAGACGTTCCCCGTCTGTCGCTCACTTCGACGTCGTGTCGAAGAAGCGACACTAGGGGTCCACTTCAAAACTCGCCATGCGCTGAGCCGTGTACTGCTGGCACAGAAGCGGGCAGGTATTTCTACGTGCACAAGCGACCAACTGTGCTCAGGCTGCAAGTACTCTTCCCCAATGCCCCGAAAAAGTGTCAGAATCCTTTTGGTTACCCTAGGGGGGAACAAGGTGACGCTCCCAACTAGGGAACGGGCCAAGCCTGGCTGGGCCTCTTTTCTCTCTATGTTTTCTCGGCATAGAGCAAGAGCAGCCGGGGCCCTTACCGCATCGAGGGAAGGGGGTCTTATCCCGAATTCCTATTCTTTTAGGGGGAAAAGACCCTGCGGAGGCCACACCCACCCGAAAGGGGAGGTAGACACAACTGCCAAAATACATCACATGGCCTCTTGGGTCACATGTGGGAAGAATGGCGCGGTGGTAGATCCAACCTTGAGGAGGGGGGAGATGCTACAACACGGCGACCGACGCGGGTCAGCTCGTAAGGTGACCGTACCGCGGAAGTACACACAGGAGGAGTACCGTAGGAGGCCTGATCTGTGGAGCACCTTTTCCAGTAGGGGTAGCCTGGGGTACCCGTAGTGGACTGGACCAGCAAGTTCCTCCGCTGAACTGCTGCGGGTCCGAAGGGCTAGGGAGGAATCAACCAGGGACCTAGGTCCTCTGGGAAAGAAGGTGCACTGTTTTACCTCGACTGAGGGAAACAGTGCTGGAACAAGCGATTCACCCGGTCAGATCATCGACGTGTACCGAGTTCTACGGGCTCGGACCTGAGAAAACACGGGATGGGACTGACTCAACCCTGAGATTGTAAGATCTCCAAGGGTGTTAGGTGTTGCCCAGCCCGCAGCTCTGCAAATGTCTGCTAGGGAGGCGCCCCTAGCCAGTGCCCAAAGGACGCCACACTCCTGGTGGAGTGGGCTCGGACCCGCTTTTTCTTTTAGGGGGGGCACGGCCTGGGTGTGATAGGCCAACTGAATGGCGTCCACTACCCAGTGGGACAGCCTCTGTTTGGAGACAGCGTTCCATTTCTGCTGTCGTCCAAAGCAGGCAAAGAGCTGCTCAGAGCGTCTGAAGTTCTGGGTACGTTCCAGGTAGGCACGCAAAGCACGTACCGGACACAGCAGTGAGGGGGCTGGGTCTGCCTCCTCCCGGGGCAGCGCTTGTAGGTTCACTACCTGATCTTCTGGAGGGCGTGGTAGGAACCTTGGGCACATAGCCCGGTCGAGGTCTTAGGATCACATGTGTGTCTGCCGGACCGAACTCCAGGCAAGTGTCGTTAGTAGAGAACGCTTGCAGGTCCCTGACCCTCTTGATGGAAGCGAGCGCAATCAGCAGGGCCGTCTTTTGAAGAGAGGGCCCTGAGCCAACTGATTCTAACGGCTCAGAGGGGGATCTCTGAAGACCAGTGAGGGCCATCGAGAGATCCCAGGAGGGGAACAGGTTTGGCCGGGAGGGATTTAGCCTCTGGGCACCTTTTAGGAACCTGGCGATTAAGTCGCGCTTACGCAGGGACTTGCCGTCTACTGGGTCGTGGTGAGCTGCACCAGCGGCGACATACACCTTCAAGGTGGACAGGGACAGCCTCCCCTCCAACCCCTCCTGTAGGAACAGGAGCACTGACCTAACTGCGCACCTCTGTGGGTCTTCTGCCCAGGAAGAACACCAATTCACAAACAGACGCCATTTCAGGGCGTAGAGTTGCCTGGTAGAAGGGGCTCTGGCTTGGTTGATCGTGGCTATGACTGTGGTGGTAGACCAGCTAGATCTTCCGCATCCCGTTCAGGGGCCAGACATGGAGGTTCCAAAGGTCTGGGTGCGGATGCCAGAGCGTGCCCCATCCCTGAGAAAGAAGGTCCTTCCTCAGGGGAATTCGCCAGGGAGGAGCTTTGGCGAGGAGTACAAGGTCCAAGAAACAGGCCCGGGTGGGCCAGTAAGGAGCCACGAGAGTGACTTGCTCCTCGTCCTCCCTGATCTTGCACAGCACCTGCGCAAGAAGGCTCACTGGGGGAATGCGTACTTGTGCAGCCCCACCGGCCAGCTGTGTGCCAGTGCATCTGCCCCGCGGGGAGCCTCTGAGCAGGCGTACCAGAGCGGGCAGTGGGAGGTCTCTCGGGAGGCAGAGGAGTCTACCTGGGCCTTGCCGAACCGTTCCCAAATCAGCTGAACCGAGTGGGGGTGAAGCCTCCACTCTCCGCCAGACAAGCATTGTCGTGACAGCGCATCCGCTATCACATTGAGGTTGCCGGGGATGTGAGTGGCACGCAGCGACTTGAGTCGGTGCTGGCTCCAAAGGAGGAGACGACGGGCGAGTTGTGATATGTGATGGGAGCGTACGCCGCCTTGGCAATTTATGTACGCGACCGCAGTGGTGCTGTCCGACCTGACTAGGATATGTTCGTTCCGAACTAACGGGAGAAACTTCCGCAGGGCCAAAAGGACGGTCAACAACTTGAGGCAGTTGATGTGCCAACGCAGCTGGGCCCCTTTCCAACGGCCTGAGACTGCGTGCCCGTTGCAAACGGCGCCCCAACCCAATCTGGAGGCGTCGGTCGTGACCAGGACGCGTCTGGACACCTGCTGTAGGGTCACTCCAGCCCGTAAGAGACAGAGGTCTGTCCAGGAGTTGAATGTCTGACGGCAGGCGGGGGTGATTGTTACCTGGTGCGTGCCGTGGCGCCATGCTCGTCTCGGGACTCGGGTCTGGAGCCAGTGTTGGAGCGGTCTCATATGCATCAACCCCAGCGGCGCGACCACCGTGGAGGACGCCATATGCCCCAGGATCCTCTGGAAAAGTTTTAAGGGGACCGCTGTGCCTGGCCTGAAGGCGGCGAGGCAGTTCAACACTGACTGGGCATGCTCGTTGGTGAGACGTGCCGACATTGAGACCGAGTCTAACTCCATCCCGAGAAAAGAGATGCTCTGAACTGGAGTGAGCTTGCTCTTTTCCCAGTTGACCTGAAGCCCCAGACGGCTGAGGTGCCTGAGCACCTGGTCTCTGTGGGCGCATAGTAACTCTCGCGAGTGGGCCAGAATGAGCCGGTCGTCGAGGTAGTTGAGTATGTGGATGCCGGCTTCTCGGAGCGGGGCAAGAGCTGCCTCGCAACTTTCATGAAGACGCTAGGGGACAGAGACAGGCCGAAGGTGAGGACTTTGTACTGATACGCCTGGCCCCCGAACGCAAACCGCAGGTAGGGGCGGTGTCGGGGCAGGATGGAGACGTGGAAGTACGCGTCCTTGAGGTCTACCGCTTGCGAACCAATCTAGATGCCGGACGCAGGTTAAGCGTGAGCATTTTGAAAGGGAGTTTGTGCAACACTTGGTTGAAAACTCGCAAGTCCAAGATTGGTTGTAAGCCGCCGCCTTTCTTGGGCTGTAGAAACCCTCCTTCATCTCGGTTGGAGGGACAGGCCGTATCGCGTCTTTGGCCAGAAGAGTTGCGATTTCCACGCGCAGGGACTGGGCATGTTCGCCGTATACTGCAGAAAAGCGGACGCCCATGAAGGGGGGGCGGGGGCCTGGCAAACTGAATTGCGTAACCGAGTCGGATGGTCCGGGCCAGCCAGCGAGACAGGTTGGGAAGTGAAAGCCATGCGTCCAACCTCTGTGTTAGGGGCACCAAGGGGACGATTAATTTTGACGTACCCGGCAGGGCTTCGCAGCGGGGCGGAGCAGGTAGGGCAGCGTTGGGCGGCGACAGGGCGACCCGCAGCTGGGGTGCTGAGAAAAGACTCAAAGCACTTACCTTGCTCCGCACACCCGGCAGGGGGCGGGTTAGCGACTGAGGAGGAGGCGTCCTCTAGACTGGTCGGAACCGGCTGGCCGGGGGGGGCAGTCGTGGGGCTGGAGACAGGTGGTCCGTGTCCAGGAAGCCGGGACTGCTGAGATCTGGTGGCAGAGTGCCGTGAGAACGGCATTTGCGGGCCAGGTGACCCAGAGACAAAAGGAAATGGCTCATTACAGAGAATATGAGAATGTGAAAACTAATTCGACAAAAAAAATTCTCCTCCCAGCCCTCCACCAGGGACGGAGTGGTCTTACCACCTCCGGAGCTAACATCTTGGTCCCTGGGTTGAGCGTCTATGGACAGCCTGGGAGCCTTCCGGGTCCTCGAGGGGGTCCGTGAGACGGGGGCGTCTGCTTCTTGCGGAGTGCTCGACGCTGGGGCTGAGAGCTGGGCCCGGGTTGAGGCGGAGCAGGGTGTTTCATAGCCGCAGGAAGATGCCCTCGGCAAGCAGACGGGGCATGGCCCATGACGGCAGGCTTGCGGCAGGGCAGGATGTGCAGTGGCCTCCATCTGCCTCACCGCTGAGGACTGCTGGGCAGAGTCGTCAACGGTGGTGCCGAATGGATGGAGCTGGGAGACGGGGGTGTGGGAGGTGTGCCTTGTCTACCTCCCGCATTTCGACCAGGTCCAGTCCACAGGTGCGTTTCTGGACCACAAGGGGTGGCCATCGCCTGTTCGAGTGCCGGCGCTTCTGACCTCCGTGGCCCGGGGGCGCAGTTGGTCATCCAGCGCAGTTCCTGCAGCACATCAAGAACAGGACTACCCAAGGTGCAAGTTTTGAAGTGCCTTGGCCTGGCGTTGGTTGCAGGAAGGGCCGTGGCGTGCAGAGTGGAAGCGGTCTGGGACCGTTCCACCGCGAGGGTAGTGAGAGCGGAGGAGCGAAGAAGCCTTGGCTTTGCTCAACTCGTTGTGCACGTCCGGGAAGAAAGGAATGGGGGGGGGGGGGGGGGGCGTGGCTGTGAGCGGCGCACCTGCCCGTGGGATCGATCAAGTAGCCTGGGAAAGCATAGCGGATCTCCGTGCGTCAGGCTCAGGCTGGGCGATCAGCATCCGATGCCGCTGTAACGCTCTCTGATGCAGCGGTGATGTCATCCAATTCTGAAGCAAGCAAGCGTGCTGGGGGGGGGTTTACCCGGCGAACAGAGCCCGTCATATTCCCCAAATCGTGTTCATCGCCCGCGGCGCCTGCGTCAATCCCGTAGGAAGGAGGTGAGGCGCGGGGGGCGGCTGAAGCGGCTTTCTCTCATTACAAAAGAAAGCCACACGACCGCAATGTTGCCATGGCTATGTTCTCGCACTGAGAACATGAACCATTCATAAAACGCTGCCTGCGTGTGATCGCAGCCCAGGCATGCAAGACAGCTTTTTATAACCGAGAGAGGTGAGGAGAAATCACCGCATCCAGAAATTACACAGGGGCGGAAATGACATCTTTAAAAAGACGCGTCCTGAAAAGGACGTTCAACGCCGCTGTGTAATGCTCTTACAGAGAAATAAACTCTTTTACAGAGAAAATCACTCTTTCAACTCTGCACTGTCGAAGCGCCCATGTGCAAACTGCACGCCGGCAGTAAAGAGAAAAGCCGCTGTAGTGCGCCATGAATCCAACAGCAAAGCAGAGCGTCAGAGGATCAGAAGCAGGATCAGTTGTGTCATTCGCAGCTGACTGCATACACACAACCATCGGCTCCGAAGAAAATTACTGAATGAACGAGCGTATTTCCCTCGCCTTTATATCCGTATCCGGAGGCGGGGTATGCAAATACTGTTCGCCAACTCTCATTGGCCTTTTTTCATAGATCAGAGGCATCTTTCGGCACTCAAGAGAGACCCCTAGTGTCGCTTCTTCGACACGACGTCGAAGTGAGCGACAGACGGGCAATTAGAGTTTAACAAAGCATCCTTACCTTTAACCAACACCTAAACCTAACCAATAGTGTTTTAAAATGCAAATGCAAAATAAAACAATATACAAATATACATTTACTGAAGCAGCCTCATAATTTTATGTCACTTCTATGCCATTTTCTCTTTCGTGCACCTTTGGCTGTGTTTGGACTGCAGTCTACGGGACCAAAGTGCAACGCTCTATAAAGTGAGCTACCATACAAGCTAATGGTGTAGGTATAAGTGTGTGTATAAGTAGGTGGGTCTGGAATACAGGTGTTTTTGCTATAAATCTACACTTTAACTTGTACGGTTTTCTTCTTTTGTTTTTGGTGATTCACATTCTTCATGCATTTCGCAACCTGCTGGGCAAAACATTTATGGTAATAACGGACTCATGTTGATCTGTTTCTCACCCACATTTATCATATCGCTTCAGAAGATATGGATTTAACCACTGGAGACTTAAGGGTTAATTTTAATTAAATTGTGAGGACCTACAGAGCTGAAACATTCTTCTAAAAATCTTTATTTGTGTTCTGCTGAAGAATGTCAAATGCATGTTGCATAGCGAGTGAATGATGAGAGAATTTTCATTCCCCGTCTGTCGCTCACTTCGACGTTGTGTCGAAGAAGCGACACTAGGGGTCTCTCGAGTGCCTTTCGCATCTCTGATCTATGTGAAAAGGCCAATGAGAAATTGGCAGACAGAAGTTGCATGTCTCGCCCCCGGACATACGGGTATAAAGGAAGGGAAATGCATCTGTTTCATTCAGAAATATTCTTCGGAGCCGATCGGTTGTGTATACAGCGAGCTGCGAGTCACAGTCTGTTTCCTCCCATCTCTGAGCGATTGCTGTTGGGATCTACGGCGCATATCAGCAGCTTTTTCCTTCCATGCACGGCAGTGCAGCTTGCCCCTGGGTGCTTCGACAGCACTGCTAAGAGAGTTATTTTCTCTAATAGAGCACACAGTGGCGTTGAATGTCCTTTTCATGACACTTCTTTCTAAAGATGCCTTTATGCCACTTTGTAGTTCTTCTGGATGCGGTAGAGTGCTCTCCACTCCTGACGGCCACAGGCGCTGCCTCGTGTGTCTGGGCAGCGATCACACCGAGGCAGCATTTGTGGATGGCTCATGTTCTCACTGAATATGACCATGGCAACGTTGCGGTCGCAGCTTTCCTTCCTCAAAAGGAATGCCACTCCAGCCGTCCTCCGCGTCGCTCCTTCTTCCCATGGGATTGAGGACAACCCAGCTGGCGATGGAGGTGATTTGGGGATGGCAGTGGGCTTGGTTTTGCCGGGTACGCCACCGTGAACCCCCATCCCTCCGGCATTTTCGATGACTTCCGTCTGGGCTCGAGGCAACAGCGGTTCGCCTCACAGCCAGCCCACCTATCCTCTTGAGCCCCACGAGCTGGATGAGCTCACCGCTGCATTGGAGAGTGGTCCGGCATCAGACTCGGATGACTCGACTGGGCTGCCAACTTTGGGCCAGATGTCCGAAATGCTTGTCCGGGCCGCCGTCAGCACGGGGATGGATGATTGGTTCCTCGGGTCTGCGTGCCGCTCACAGCCGTGAACCCCCCCCAGGGCTTCAGGTCAACTGGGAAAAAAGCAAGCTTACCCCGGTTCAGAGCATCTCTTTTCTCGGTATGGAGTTAGACTCCGTCTCAATGTCAGCGCGCCTCACCTACGAGCGCGCGCAGTCAGTGCTGAAATTCCTTGCCGCATTCAGGCCGGGCACAGCGGCCCCCTTAAAATATTTCCAGAGGCTCCTGGGGCATATGGCATCCTCTGCGGTGGTTGCACCGCTCAAGTTGATGCATATGAGACCGCTTCAGCACTGGCTCCAGACTCGAGTCCCGAGATAAGCATGGCGCCGTGACATGCAACGTGTGGTCATCACCCCCACCTGCTGCCAAACATTCAAACACTGGACCGACCTCTGCTTTCTACGGACAGGAGTCCCTTTGCAGCATGTGTCCTGACGCGTCCTGGTCACTACCGACGCCTCCAATTTGGGTCGGGGCGGCGTGTGCAACGGGCATGAAGCCACGGGCCACTGGAAAGGGGGCCTGCTGCACTGGCACATCAATTGCCTAGAGTTGTTGGCCGTACTTCTTGCCCTGCGGAGGTTTCTCCCGCTAATTCAGGGCAAGCACGTCTTGATCCGATCAGACAGCACCACCACAGTAGCGTACATAAATTGCCAAGGCGGCGTACGCTCCCGCCACATGTCACAACTCGCCCGTTGTCTCCTCCTTTGGAGCCAGCAGCAACTCGGGTCACTGCGTGCCACTCACATCCCCGGCAACCTCAACGTGGTAGCAGACGCACTATCACGGCACAGCTTGCCCAGCGGAGAGTGGAGGCTCCACCCCCAGTCCGTCCAGCTGATTTGGGAATGGTTCGGCAAGGCACAAGCAGACCTGTTTGCCTCCCAGAGACCTCCCACTGCCCGCTCTTGTATGCCCAAATTGAGGCTCCCCTTGGGGCAGACGCACTGGCACACAGCTGGCCCCACCCTTTATACCTGTATGTCCGGGTTTGGGACATGCAAATTCTGTCTGCCAATTTCTCATTGGCCTTTTCTCATAGATCAGAGATGCGAAAGGCCCTCAAGAGAGACCCCTATTGTCGCTTATTCGACACAATGTCTCGTTTCCTCCATCAGGGAATGGAGGTTGCAACAGTAACCTAGACATTTTTGGGTGAAGTATCCCTTTAAAGAGAAACTGTTCTCCAGCCAAAGTTCAAAGTCAGCTGATTTAATGGAAATGTACTGTAATGTGTTAGCATTATACACTTATGTACCTTTAGGGGAAAGCACTTCAAATTAAAACTATTATGTCATTCTACAATGAAGATGAGGTGCTAAAAGTTATGGGGGTTTTTTTGGAATACTGACAGATATTACTAAAAGAGGTGTCCTGAGAAATCACGCCTGTCTCTGTTACAGCCTAAAGGCGCCATTTACTTCTGGAGAAGCTGAAGAAAGAATTAGTGTGAGGTCATTTCGAACAAAATCTGTCCAAGAAGGTGCTATTAGCTGATGCGTATAATGGCCACATATAGCATGTTATACACCATGTGTGCATGTTAGCACCAGTCCCATGAATGCAGAATGTAAACATGAAAATTAAAAAATGTCAACATTAAATTATTAGGAGTGACTAATTACACTAGCTGTAAATAGTACCTGCCACACAGTGCCACTATTTGCACTTAAATAGTCTGGTTGAAACACAGAAATTGAAGACTGAAAACTGTGCCCCCAAGTACTGCTGCAGTGTAATGTGTAAAGATGGTGTGGATGTGTTTTTTCGTCCAGACAACCTGGAGTAGATTCCACTTTTATTATTTTATGTAATATAACTTATAATAATACATACAAAAAAATAAAAGGTTTATTTCCTTGCAGTGATTGTGTCATGGTGAACAACAGGGGGTTGAACCGGGTAAAATTTATCCATGTTTTTTCAACAGTAATCTTGTAGTAACCATGTTATTTGACAGAAGCCGTAGATTTTATGCAATTAACCATGGTGTTAATTATTATGAAATAATATTAAAAACATTATACATTTTTGTAAGATAAGGATTAGGTTTAGGGGTGGGTGTAGGGTGCCTGTGGGACTAAATCAACACAATTAACACACTGGAGTGATGCTACTGTACTGCATGTTAGTTTTAGGGATGTAAATAGTTTCTGCCACAATTTGCACAGGGATGCAAATCGCATCTAACACTATATGCACTTATTGCAAAGACGATGCTTTTGGTTAATATTTACACTTAGTGTAAATAGCATCTGCCTATTTTAAATAATCATTGATTGGTTAAAACAGATTGTTTTACTTATATCATGTAAATTGTATATAATGTGGCAGGTAGTCATTAATAACACATTTTAATGTCACATTAGTTAAAGATTCACATTTGTTGTCAGGACAGTTTGTCTCATTTTTAATTTCTACTCTATTTGCCGTCCCCAGAGATGTTGGCAGTGTCTAAATGTTCACAAACATTCTTTATAACTCAGAGCGAAGAACAAATAGGAACTTTGACTGTATCGAAGCCTTTAAGCTCTGTAAAAATTTGCAATCCATAAAAAAAATGGGGAGAGAAGTGAAGAAAGAGTTGTACATTTTATAGTCTGCATTTAGTATAACTTCTGCAGTATCTCTTATCTTTTCTGTTCAACAGCCATGTCTGTTCTACTTTCACAAGTTATTTATTAATAGCTAGGCATATGGTTGTGGAAGTACCCTAGAAAAGCACTGCTAATCATGACCTGCTGGTCATCAGTTCAATACAAGTTAAAAAGAGTTCAGAACTGGTGGATGCCCTTGGGTCCTTTCATAATTGCCAAAACAACACACTGCAAATAATCAGCTTAGCCAATGGAGGCCTTTGAAATACAGGCTTCAAGTCATCCTTAGCAGGGGTGGAGCCAAGAGTTTTTCATAGGGGTGGCAGGGTCCACTGTTCAGTCAGAGTGGGGGTGGGGGGTGGTGTTCTTAGCATCGTGGGGGGTGTTATTTGTATTGTTGGTGTGGTTGGGGGTGGTGGTTGTACCCAAGAAAAAAAAATTAGCTCTGCCCCTGGTTCTCAGTGAGTGTGAAACTGACTTGAAATTTGTTGCACTGCTGAAAATTCGTATAGTCACCAGTTTTCATATCTTTCGGATTTGTTATTTAGGGGCAGATTCATTAAGAATTAATTTCAGCTGGTAATAGTGCTGTTTTTTTGCACACGCTCTCTCTTCAGGTTTAGCAACCGATTCAATAAAGAAATTATGCAGATTAGGCAACGGTGCAAATGCACCAACTAAATCATTCTTGAACGCAATTTGCACATGCAATTATGATCTTTCGGTTCGATTCTGAGAGCAATATAATGGAAGATGCCACAGACTACCATATCTGATACACCCTGTAGGACTGAACAACATCACTTTGATCCATATATCTGGATCATCTCTTAAATAGGCAGAACGTGCACTTGACGACACTGGATATATGCCAGGCTGTAACGCTCTTCTCTTTGATTAATTACTGCTGATATGATTAAAATGTTCATAAACATCTCTTTTAAATAAAATTCATTTTACCACCCACTTTCATTGAGAGGTAATAGCACAATCTAAGTTGTGCCAAGCATCTTTTGTGAATGAAGTGCAATCTACAATGAGCCTGATTTGCTTAGAAATGGGGCATGTTTGCAGGGAAAGGAATGACTATGACTTCATTTTAATACTCAAGACGCAGCGCAATTTCAGTGCTGATTGCGCCTGCTAAAATAGATTGTGGGTGGTTAGTGAATAAGACACAGGTTTTTGCGCTGAAATACCACGTGCAAAAGTGGTGCAACTGTTTAGTGAATCAGCCCCTCAGTGTTTTACCATGACATGCACTGCTTCAAATGGTACTGATAGTAGCACATTCTGACTAATATCCATAGCATCAGATATAAACACATACTGCTTTCATTCAGAAGTGGACTTACTCCTATGCTTTGTATCATTGTCTTGCTGCATATTCCGGTTTTTGCTTTACCTTTAGGATTTTCTGGTAGAGAGCAGAATTTATGTTTCCATCAATTATTGTAAGTCACCCTGGCCCTGAAGCAGCAAAGCATCTCCACACTACTACCACCATGCTTAACCATAGGTATGATGTTCTTTTTTGTGGAATTCAGTGTTTGATTTACGCCAGATGTAACGGGACCCCTGTCTTTCAAACAGTTCCACTTTTAAACTCATCAGTTCACAGAACATTCTCCCAAAAGGTTTGAGGTTCATCAAGGTGTTTTTTTAAATTCAGACAAGCCTTAATGTTCTTATGGGTTAGCAGTGTGTTTTGCCTCGACACTCTTCCATGGATGGCATTTTTGGCCAGTGTCTTTCTGTTAGTGGAATCATGAACACTGAGCTGTATTGATGTGAAAGAGGCCTGCAGTTCCTTGGATGTTGTTCTTGGCTTTTTTGTGACTTTCTAGATGAGCCAATGCTGTGTGCTTTTGGAGGAATTTTGGAAGGTCTGCCACTTCTGGAAGGTTCACAAAGTTGTGCCAAGTTTTCTCCATTTATAGATTATGGCTCTCACTGTTTCTTTTTAGACCCAGAACCTTTGAAATAGCTTTGTAACACTTCCCAGACTGATGTTTTTCAATCACCTTTTTTCCTTATCATTTCTGGAATTTATTTCAACCATGGCATAGTGTGCTATTTGGTGAGACCTTTAAGCCAGCTTCATGCAGCTGAAAAAGTTCTATTTAGGTTTTTATTTGATTTAACAGGACTGGCAGTAATCAGACCTGGGTGTGTCTAGTCCAGCTGAACCCCGTTTTGAATGCAGTTTCAAAGATTTGGGGATTTAGTAAATAAGGGCGTAAATACTTTTTCACACATGCCAAGATGGTGTTGGATAACTTTTTTGCCTCAATAAATAACATTATAATTTTTTTTTTTAAAAAAAATGTATTTTGTGTTTACTCAGATTGCCTTTGTTTAATGTTACATTTTGTTTGAATTTTTTTAACAATTTAGTATGAGATATACACAAAAGCAGAACAATCAGGATGGGGCAAATACTTTTTCACAGCACTATATATATATATATATATATATATATATATACACACACACACACACATATACATACACATACATACATATATATATATATATATATATATATATATATATATATATATATATATATATATATATATATATGTGTATATATATATATATATGTATGTGTATATATATATATATATCATACATATATATATATATATATATCATACATATATATATATATATATATATATATGTATGTATATATATATATGTATGATATATATATATGTATGTATATGTATATATGTATGATATATATATATGTATGTATATGTATATATGTATGTATGTATATATATATATATATATATATATATATATATATATATATATATATATATATATATATATGTATGTATGTATGTATACACACATACATACATACATATATATACACACATACATACATATATACACACACACACATACACACACAGTATATATATATATAAAATCAAATGTAATTTAGATTTCCCTATTCTCTTGTACATCTCTCTATTCATAAATACTGACATGTTACATGTACGTCTAACTGTAGTGGTTCCCGCTGCTGGGCAAAACACATTCAGTGTTGCCTCTATACTAATATTTCCTTCAAACCCAAGAGGGGGTAAATTGCATTTTCCCTTTTTTTTTTTTCAAGTGACAGATTAGTCAACTCCTTTTTATCCCTGGTAGGCATGACTGTCATGCAGAAACTCAGTGTCACCTAATATTTTTAAATGTCCCTTTTGACAGCACCTGTGTCAATGCTCTACCTTACATTGAATAACGATATCTTGCTGATGCCAGCTCTGTTTGAAATTCAAAAGCATGAATGCCGGGTTCAGGATAATGAAGGCTTCTTTTGTGTTTTATCAAGCTAATTATCTTAATTTTACTCCTATTTGTTTAGTTTAAACTAGAAAATAGTTCCCAAAACACAAAGAATTTGGCCACTTTTAGCGTGCCCACCCAGGCTGCCACTAAATGTATTTTTTTTGTTCTTGTTCAGATCTTTTCTGAGCTATGTCTCCTTAACTTGCTGTCTATTATTAATGCTAACTTGCATCAGACTGGCCTTGCTTAGATTCACACTTCTTACTCCTTAGTTTCTTCCCTCTTACAAACATGCTAATCAGAGCTCCACCACTTCATAAACTATAGCAGATCATTGTCTTTCACCATATAGGCTTTGCATAAAAAGACATAAATATTTTTCATCCAACAATGATCTCTGTTATTGACAACATTTTCTGTAATTGCTAGCATTTGATAAATGGACATTTTTTGTTGTTAGATGTATGCATTGTCAATGTTTTTCTGTTAAAAGCCATGTATATTTTTTTGAGGATTTCTATGAATTTAAATAACTTAATTTCATGTTATGAGTGTAAAAAATAATAAATGTCTCATTTGTATATTTCTGTGAAATATTCTCTATTTGAAATAGAAACGAAATCACAGACATAAGGGAGATCGTGGCTAGTTGTCATACAGGGGAAGTTGTAACAAGGGCTATTTTGCAGTAACTATAAGGTTTTGAATCAAAGTACTAGTTGGAGATATTTATCAAAATCTGCTGCTCTTTTCCAGTCATTAAAATTAGATGTGCACAAGGAACAACTGTGGTCACATTTACTTTCATTATATGTAAAAGAGCAGCTTGAACATTCTGCTATAACTTATTTTGAGTTCCACACAAGAATGAAACTATCCCTTTTACTAGAGAGTAATTATAATTGGTGACATCTCTTTTTCTTTCTCAGGCTCGAGTCTCCCACACGTTCACTGTACATGGAGGCCCCTAAAGGTGTG
The DNA here is from genome assembly GCA_032164185.1 of Moxostoma hubbsi. Lineage (NCBI taxonomy): Eukaryota > Metazoa > Chordata > Actinopteri > Cypriniformes > Catostomidae > Moxostoma > Moxostoma hubbsi. The sequence goes on along the minus strand of JAVLUX010000151.1, from coordinate 234,535 downwards.
AAAATAGAAGCTGATGCAGGTGATTTCCAAGCATCCTGCAGGAGCGATTTGCGGCTGGAGTCTAAAGATGGAGAGGTAACTGAACTCTATTGTCTGTAAGGAGTTCAAACACTGCTCATGCTAATGGGCGTGATGCTATAGCTGATCTGCTCTGTGTTGTGACACTGCCATCTGCTATTAGTCATCATCAAAACAAGTGTTCCATCTGCTTCCATATGTTCCCTACTCATCTTCAGAGGGAGACAGAAGTTTAGCTAAACATTCATGCTACATTGCGCCGATGACAGTAATCTGACACAAATATCCTTGATCAAGCATATGCAGACTGATTATGCAATGATAAATGATGTGTTGATCTTTTAAGAGGCACAATTGGATTTTGATGGCAGCTGTAATGCATTTTAAATTATCACCATATATCTTTAAATTAATGAAACATATTTGCAGCTGTATGTCTAGCCTATGAATTATAATTCATAGCTATTTGTACATAACATTTAAATATGCATTTTTGTACATTTGGATAGACACTTAAAATGTACAAAATGTGACAGACTCTAACATGTAAACATTTGTACATAATGTAATTACAGATTTAGAAATTTAAAATATTTATACCTGGTTTTGCCAGCCGTGTAGAAATAATTTGACATACTTTATTTCAGAGTGAAGCGCAAGAGATAAAAAGAAAAAGGATTTATTGATTAAATTGTGAAATGAAGTATCTATACGACCGGTGATTGTAAGAGAAAATGTCTCGGTTACATATGTAACCTCCGTTCCCTGATGGAGGGAATGAGACATCGTGTCGAAGAAGCGACACTAGGGGTTTCGCTTGAGCGAAATAGGAAGAAAATAGGACAATGGGAGTTGGCGAACAGTATTTGCATACCCCGCCCCTGGACATACGGTACAAAAGGCGAGGGAAATACGCACGTTCATTCAGGATTTTTCTGAGGAGCCGGGAGTGTCCGGCCACCTCAGCGGCGTGGCCGGGAGGACACGACGTCTCGTTCCAGGAAACAGAGGTTACATACATAACCGAGACGTTCCCCATCTTTCGCTCACTTCGAAGTTGTGTCAAAGAAGCGACACTAGGGGTCCACTTCAAATTACGCCATGTGCTGAGCCGTGTACGTGTACTGCTGACACAGGAGCGGGCAGGTATTTCACGTGCACAAGCGACCAACTGTGTTTCAGACTGCACGTACCCTTCCCCAATGCCCCAAAAAAAGTCGTCGGAATCCTTTTGGTTACCCTAGAGGGGAACAAGGCGATGCTTGCCAACTAGGGAACGGGCCAAGTCTGGCTGGGCCTCTTTTCTCTCTAATAATGAGGACGCAATACTCATTGTTGAGTGCGCTCGGACCCGCAGGGGGGGGGGGGGGGGGGGGCATGGCCTGGGTGCAATAGGCCAGTTAGGTGGCATCCACCACCCAGTGGGGAAGCCTCTGTTTGGAGACAGCGATCCCTTTCTGCTGTCCCTGAGCAGACAAAGAGCTGCTCAGAGCATCTAAAGCTTCTGAGTGCGGTCCAGATAGGCACACAAGGCACATACTGGACACAGCAATGAAGGGGCTGGGTCTGCCTCCTCCCGGGGCAGTGCTTGCAGGTTCACTACCTTGTCTCTGAAGAGAGTGGTAGGGACCTTGGGCATGTAGCCCGGTCGTGGTCTTAGGATCACATGTGTGTCTGCCAGACTGAACTCCAGGCAAGTGTCGCTAACAGAGAACGCTTGCAGGTTCCTGACCCTCTTGATGGAAGCTAGCACGATCAGCAGGGCCGTCTTTTTAGAGAGAGGGCCCTGAGCCAACTGATTCTAGAGGCTCGAAGGGGGATCTCAGAAGACCGGTGAGGACCACTGAGAGATCCCAGGAGGGGAACAGGCCTGGCCGGGAGGGATTTAACCTCCGGGCGCCTCTTAGGAACCTGATAATTAAGTCATGCCTACCCAGAGACTTGCCGTCTACTGGGTCGTGGTGAGCTGCGATAGCGGCAACATACACCTTCAAGGTGGAAGGGGACAGCCTCCCCTCCAACCTCTCCTGTAGGAGCAGAAGCATTGACCTAGCTGCGCACCTCTGTGGGTCTTCAGCCCGGGAAGAACACCAATTCGCGAACACGCCATTTCAGGGCGTAAAGTTGCCTGGCAGAGGGGGCTCTGGCCTGGTTCATCGTGGCTATGACCGTGGGTGGTAGACCAGCTAGATCTTCCACGTCTCGTCCAGGGACCAGACGTGGAGGTTCCAGAGGTCTGGGTGCAGATGCCAAAGCATGCCCCGTCCCTGAGAAATAATGTCCTTCCTCAGTGGAATTTGCCAGGGAGTGGCTATGGTGAGGAATACGAGGTCCGAGGACCAGGCTCGGGTGGGCCAATAAGGAGCCACAAGGGTGACTTGTTCCTCGTCCTGCCTAACCTTGCACAGCACCTGTGCAAGAAGGCTCACTGGGGGAAATGTCGCAGCCCCAAAGGTCAGCTGTGAGCCAGTGCGTCTGCCCCGAGGAGAGCCTCTGTTTGGGCATACCAGAGCGGGCAGTGAGAGGTAAACAGGTATACCTGGGCCTTGCCGAACCATTCCCAAATCAGCTGGACCGGCTGGCGGTGAAGTCTCCACTCTCCGCGGGGCAAGCGTTGTCGTGACAACGCATCCGCTATCACATTGAGGTTGCCGGGGATGTGCGTGGATGTCGACTTGAGTCACTGCTGGCTCCAAAGGAGGAGATGACAGGCAAGTCGTGACATGTGGCAGGAGCGTAAGCCGCCTTGGCGATTTATGTACGCCACCGCAGTGGTGCTGTCTGACCTGATCAGGATATGTTTATCCCGAACTAACGGGAGAAACTTCCACAGGGCAAAGAAAACAGTCAACAACCCCAGGCAGTTGATGTGCCAGAGCAGCGAGGCCTCCTTTCCAATGGCCTGTTACTGCGTGCCCATTGCACATGGCGCCCTAACCCAATCTGGAGGTGTCGGTCATGACGGAGACGCGTCGGGACACCTGCTGCGAGGGTCCTCCTGCCTGTAGAAAACAGAGGTCTGTCCAAAGATTGAGTGTTTGGCGGCAGGCGGGGGTGATCTTCATACAGTGCATGCCGCAGCGCCATGCACCTCAACACTGACTGCGGATGCTCGTTGAGGAGACGTGCTAACATTGAGACCGAGTCAAACTCCATGCTGACAAAAAGAGATGCTCTGAACTGGAGTAAGCTTACTCTTTTCCCAGTTGACCTGAAGCCCCAAACGGCTGAGGTGCCTGAGCACCTGGTCTCTGTGAGTGCATAGTAACTCTCGTGAGTGGGCCAGAATGAGCCAGTCGTCGAGGTAATTGAGTATGCGGATACCGGCTTCTCGGAGCGGGGCAAGAGCTGCCTCTGCGACTTTCGTGAAGATGCGAGGGGACAGAGACATGCTGAAAGGGGAGGACTTGTACTGATACGCCTGGCCATCGAACACGAACCGCAGAAAGGGGCGGTGTCGAGGCAAAATTGAGACGTTTCAAGTGTTTAACATCTCCATTTGTAATCCACAAGAAAAAGAAAGTCATACAGGTTTGGAACAACATGAGGGTAAGTATGTGTTTTTTTGTACACTATCCATGTAAGACATGTTTGTCTGAATATTTGTCTCCCAAAAAGAGGTAATCAAATGTGGCATAATATAGATAAGTGAGTTCTACATTCTCTGATCTACACAGACCCAGCCCAGTCAGGTGACATCAGAACTTAGTTTCAGGTTATGCTTTCTTGACTTTAAACTTCTGTCACATTTTTCACTCCAATACCCCTCAGGACTCTCATTTGTTGTTCTCTTTTTACCTGGAAAAACGGGAACCTCTGCCGACCCAATCACTCAGAGTGCCCCCTTGACAGTTGACACAATTAGTGTGGAGGTTTGTGCATTAGCCGACTCGGAGAAACAAAATTCCCTCCCTCACTCAGATTTGCTCTGTAGCAGATGTCTGGGGAAGTCAACTGAGACCCCTACTTAAAAAGTGTTTCAGGTCATTTGATGGGAATGCTTCCTTGAAGCTTCCAGTAATGACTCTTCCTACCTTTTTATACCCACACCCAGCCTTGGTAATTCATGCTTTCTCAAGAGTCCCAGGAAAAATAGAAAGTGAGAAATGAGACAGGTGCAGCTTGGGGGAAGTGCTAAAAGTGTGTCTAACTGAGACTTACTGGAGTGCTTATGTCACTAACACTGTTATGATTGCTTGGATGAAGGAGTTTAGTGGACTTCACTTAAATGAACACTTTTTGTTGGTATTTTGTTTAATGAAATTAATTTTGTGGTTTGGTGGACCTTACATTTAATGGATAGTTTACACTAAAATGAAGATTATGTCATTGTTCTTACCCCCGTGTTGTTCCAAGCCAGTATTATTTACTGTCTTATGTGGAACATAAAAGGAGATGTTAGGCAGAATGATAGCCTCAGTAACCATTCACTTTCATTTAATATTTTTCTATACAATAAAAGCGAATGGTGACTGAAACTGTCACTCATTCTGCCTAACATCTCCATTAGTGTACAACAAAAGAAAGAAAGAAAGTCATGTGGGTTTGGAACAACATGAGTAAATGATGACATAATTATAATTTATGAGTAAACTGTCCCTTTATAAGAGAAGCTCTGTAGATAGTAATGAAGAAATCTTAATATCTGAATCGGAAATATTATTATTATTGATTATTATTAATAATCATAATAATAATTACAAAAATAATAGTAATTATTATTAGTATTATGAGTTATATAGTTGTAATAGTTAGGGGTCCAAGCACCAAAGGTGCAGGAACCTTATTTTATTTGTTACAATTTGTTGTATTATTTTTCTTATTATTTGTTTTCTGCCCTAAAAGTATCTGGGCATCAGAGACCGTACGTTGTAGAGATTCCAAACTTGGCAGGATGGTTCCAAATCCCCCCACTACTATATCTCCAGTTTCATTTCATCTATAAAATATTTTATCCATTTTAAATTTTCTGGAAAATGTACTTTTCCGAACTCCTCCAAGGCCATTTGTCCGATTTGCATGAAATTTGGTATGCATCATCTATGGAAAGTCCTTACAAAAATTTATCAAAATAATTGTATTTTGTCGAAGCGTTATGAAGATATAAGCCAACAAACTGGTCAGTTGTTGTCCATGTAATCAAAATTTACCTATATCTACCAAACTAAAAGTCCAAACGTCTCAAAACTTGATACACATATACAACAAGACATTCTGAGGCTGCATGCCAAGTCATGTCAAATTCTGTCAATAGGGGGCGCTAAAATTGAAAATGCTCATAACTCAACAGCTGTATGATCAATGATGTTGAAAATTGGTTTGCATCTTCTATGCATCTTCTAACATAATCACTCAAATATCTTTTGTAAAAATTAACAAAAATGGCCACCAGCAGACAATCAAATTTCATCAGGTAATAACGTTAAATCTGAATGGCCAGCCATTACGAAACTTGAGATTTGTGGCTATGTCTCATTTGGAAGGCTGCATGCTTGATAGGACATGTCCTTTGAAGGCTGCATGAGGCCTTTAAATGAGATGGCCTTCGTAGGACAAATGGAAACAGAACATAACATGGTTGCTATGACAGCACGCCACTCTTTAACAAGCTCAAGCACTGAGTGAGAAGGGAACAAAGTCCCTTTAGAAGGGGATGTATGAGGTACATTTTAGGGGAGTTATAATGATGTATAGAGAAAAGAAAATAGATTTTACAGTTGTACTTTTAGTCTAATACTTTATTTTAATTATATAATAATATAATTATACATATTATGTACTCTGCACCCATCTACTGAGGTACTTCAACTTGGGAATTAATATTCTTTGTGTTTGAACATGTTTATGGGCAAATTGGCATCATATTTTTTAAACGTTTCCATTAAAGCAAAGAACTATGGGTAATTGTGGCCCACGAAGGATACTCCTCATGCATCCTCCGAATTCCCATGAAAGAAGGTCACATTCAAAGACTGCATTCGAAGTGTCCTACTTGCATTTCTATGCTGCTGACAAATGCAACCTCCGGAGGACGCATCCTTCCAAACGAGACATAGTCAGTGTCAAAATGAGGCTGTGTACCAATTTTGTGAGAATAGGCCACAAGGTGGTGTTATAACAAAAACATTTACGTTTTCGCTAATTACTCCACATCCGAGCACATTAAAATCAAAATGCTTTTTACCTCTATATCCTTATGCCTAGTACTACAAAAATGTATATCTCAGATTTATTTAATTTTATAAAATTATTCTGCCATACTAATTTACTAAAAACCCTACTTTTTCAAACTCCTAGGATGTAAATCAGATCATCACCAAACTTAGACCAGGTCAGTGCTAGACCATGCAGGCAATAATGAATCAAAATAATTTTGATCCATTAAATAGTCTAGAAGATACAATCCAATATATTTGACTAGTGAGGCCCGTTATGACTAATATTCCTGTATCTTGTGTGAACAAATGCCAAACTTCACTAAACTGTGTACATATGGACAACAGGACATTCAGAGGAATCTTACTAAATATCATGGATTTATGATGAATGGGGGCTAACAGCAAAATTTGAAACTATCAGTCATTTCAATGAAAAGCTGTAATACTAATGAAATTAAAGCTTTAATACTACTTTTTTTGTCCACCAGAGGAAGCCACAAGATACAAAATCCTTTTAAGTCTAAGGCTTTCATAAGTGTATGAATGCATATACATTTATTTGAAGAAACGTGGTACACTAAAAATGTCTTCTGACTTTTAGAATATTAGTTTGCAAATAAATCTGTGATTTCCAAAATGATTATAGATAATCAAATGTAACCTTAATTTTACATATCCTAAAAATATTGAAAATATATTTGTCAAGTTACCAGACATGATTAACTGTCACATTGATTTAGGGATATGTTTACGTATATGTCTGGAATTATATTATGCGTTTATTTTTCCATTATTCCCATTTCTGTCTTGTGTCACTTCTATATGACTGTGTCAGAAAACTGTAAAATGCTTCCTTAAAACCAGCCAAAAATGCCCCATAAGCATACTATGGCAAGCCTCTTGCCCATGAAAAAATTGTATTTTTTTTCCTACTTTGACAAGACAATGAATTTTGTGGGATCATATCTCCCAATCAGAATGTTGTAAAGCCATAGGGACAGGCTCAGTTCACTCGGGCTACCAATCAGTCTTTAAGTATCATATTGGAAATGGCGTACCCTCGCCCTATCAACCATTTACGGCACCCTAGCAACCGCCCCATAGACATCCATTCAAAATGGCTCAGAATGATATCTTCAGAACAGAATGTCATAAACACTTGGGGATTGGATCTTTTGAGTCAGATTAGCAATCAGCCAATGAGAATATCTCTGTTCACAGGCTAGCCATGCCCTAGCAACCATTTAGAGCACCCTAGCAACTAGCCCAATTGACTTCCATTAAAAATCGCTGAGGGGGATATCTTTGGATCAGGATTTACTAGAGACTTGACAGTTGGCTGATATCACTTGGGTGAGTAATCGGTCTTCATGTATCAACTTGAAAAAAATTTAGCCACATCTTAGCAACCATTTAGGGCACTCTAGCAACAAGCCCCATTGACTTCCATTTAATATGGCTGAGTGTGATATATTTGGATCAGAATGTCCTAGAGGCATGATAATTGGATTGTTTTACTTGGGTGACCAATCAGACTTCAGGTATCATCAAGGAAACTACTTAGCCATGCCCTAGCTACCATTTAGAGCACCCTAGTAACCAAAACCAGTTGACTTCCATTAAAAATGCTTAGATGGGGATCTCTGGTTTCATTCATTGGACTCACGTTAGCAAGGAGCCTTCCGAGTATCATTTTGGTAACAACCAGATGGGGTTACCTTAGCAACCAAGTAACAAATCACATATCTCTGCACCAGAACAAAGTAGAGACTTCCAGTTTCATTTATTTGTCTCAGGGTAGCAAGGAGCCTTTTGAGTATCACCTTGGTAACTGCTTAGCAACAAATCATATTTTTCCCCAATTTTGATTCCATCAGTATGTATTATTTGTCATCCATTCTGTCAATTCTGATTGTTGTGGTTATTTCTTCACACGTGCTTGGACCCCGTTGATTGCCGCTTGCGGCTATATTTATTATTAGTATATTAACATTATTATTATTAATATTTTTTTATAATAATAATAGTGTTATCTGTTTCCTTCATTTAGTAGTGTACGTTTACTATGTAATACATAGTATACATACAACTATTTTTAATTTCCATGTTTAATATTTAGTGTAAATTGTTATATTATAGTTTGTTATGTTAACTTTCCATTATCTAAAAAAAAAAAGGTTTTTACTAATACAGCTACAGTATAAAAGTCTAAACTGGGTTATTTGTAATTTCTTACAAAATGTTATACAAAATCCATATGGAACCCTAAAATGAAAATGAAAAGATATTTTACTTACCAAGCACCAAATCTGAGTGCAAATTGGCTTTGAGGAGAGTATAAAACTGAAGTAACCACCATTAACTTTATAAAAAACTACAACATTATAACTGTCCCAGCTGCTTAGAACTGATAAGTTACAAAAAAGTAAAAGTGGGGATCATATTTGCAAAATACCCTGGGAAGGATATAATGTAATTCAAGAAATCAAACATAGAGTAATGGAAAAAAACAGGTCAAAAGATCATAAACTCTTTTCAAACATATATTGATGCATAGACAATAGTTACATAAGCACATGCCAAACAATCACCAGCCAAACAAACTGTCCCAAATAGCAATATGTTAATGATAGCAATATCTTAATGATAGCAATAATCATAGTTAATGATAGGTAAGCGGGACGTCAAAAGTCAATTTCCTCGGGATGAGGCCAGACTTATTTCCAGTTTTAAGTGGTCACATAGATGTCCTTCCTTGGCTAATGGCATTTCTGCCTCCAAAGGGAATCAATGAAATAGGTCCTCTGGTAAGTAATCCAGTAGTAGGCTAACATAATAGCATAAAAATCCTCTACAAGAAAAAGAAATACAACAAATCACCTCCTCATCCATAAACAAACAATCTATTTAAAAGAAACAGGTCTTCAACTAAATCAAAGATATTCAAAAAATCAAAACATGATATAACCTACATTTGGGCAGCAAACAAACAGTTTCCCAAATCAGGATTTTCCAAAGACAGTGGTCAACAGTATGTGGCAAATCACACTGGGTATAATTCTCCTTCTGCTACTTCCCCTTTTAAATATTAACATGGAGTGCTACTAGTGACCCCTAGTGGCTAGGATGAACATAGCCCCCAGAAAAAGATAACCTGCCTTGTAACAGGCTGTGACTGTTACATATCCCCCGCCCCCCCAATTAGAAAGATTATCAACAGTTCCATAGAAAGACTTCAATTTTTTTACATGAAACGCATCAACATGATTGGGATCATCAAAAAATGACACCGAACAATTGACAGGACCAAGACATTTCTCAATCTTAGCAGGACCTTTCCATTTCACAGCAAGTTTAGCCATAAATCCATCACTAGCACGTGACAAAGGATTCAGATTCACTTTATTAGCCATTTGCAGTATAAAACCACATTGGAAAAGAATGTGCAAGAAGCTCAAAGTGCAATGTCAATGCATAAAAGGACATAACGTAAACAGACAAGCAAGTGCCACATAAAAACTCAATAAAACACTATACAATAAAATCCATACATAATTCATTTAAAAGTGCCTAATTCAAAGTGCTTTGTTTAAAGTGATCACAGCTTGGGGAAAGAAACTGTTTAAATGGTGATCAGTAGAACATTTGACAGAACGATACCTTCTCCCTGAAGGAAGCATCTTAAAGAAGGCCCCTGCAGGATGGCCTGAAACATCATTAACATGTTTTAAAGCCCGATTCAAAAGTCTAGCTTTATATGTAACCTCCAGGAGCGGCAAAGTACAGCCAATGGTCCTGCTGGCTAGGCGAACCACTTTGTTCAAAGCCTTCTTCTCTTTCAAGGTGAGATTACCAAGCCATACAGTAATACAACTGGTTAGGACACTCTCAATTACACAATAATAAAAGTTCAAAAGAATCGTAGTATTTTGAGTAAACTCCCGAAGCCTACGTAAAAAGAAGAGGCGCTGTCTCGCTTTCTTAGCAATGTTAGTCGTATTAGAGCTCCAGTTCAAATCATGAGAAAGAGTCACAACCAAAAATTTACATTTCTCAATAATCTGCACATCGGAATCATGGATAGTGATAGGCACCTGGTTCCTATTGTGACAAAAATCAATAACAAGTTCACATGTTTTTGAAGTGTTCAAAAGCAAGTTGTTTTCCATACTCCATTGAACAACATTCTTCACCTCCTCACGATAATGAGATTCATCGTTTGAACTAATCAGCCCAATGATAGTTGTATCATCGGCATATTTGACTATCACATTATTAGCATTTGATGCTTCAAGGTCATGAGTATACAATGTGAACAATAGGGGGCTTAAGATACACCCCTGCGGTGAACCAGTGCTAACATACAGCTCATCTGAAATACAACCATTGATTTTGACCCTTTGTGGTCGACAAGTGAGGAAATTAAAAATCCATTTACAAATGGCATCATTGAGTCCAAGACATTTCAATTTGTGAGAGAGCTTTGTTGGGACCATTGAATTAAAAGCCGAACTGTAGTCTATAAATAGCATTCTAGCGTGTGATTTATGTACATCTAGATGCTTGTAGACAGAGTTCAAAGCAAGGGAAATGGCGTCCTCGACACTTCTGTTTTTCCTATATGCAAATTGTAGTGGGTCCACAGACACAGGGATTTGATCTTTGATAAAATCCAACACCAACCGCTCAAAAGTTTTCATTAGAACAGATGTGACGGCCACTGGCCGATAGTCATTCAGACTCGTCACAGGTGTCTTGGGCACTGGAATTATAATTGATCTTTTAAAGCTAACTGGAACAGTGCACCTCACAAGTGACATGTTAAAAAGATCAGTCAGAACAGGACTAAGTTGCTCAGAGCACAGTTTAAGGACACGAGGAGGAATACAGTCCGGTCCAGGTGCCTTCCTAACCTTCGTCCTGGACAAGATCCTCTGAACGTCCTCCTGAATGATGGTAAAACTCTGCTCATTACAAGCAGGAAAAACAACAGGTTCAACATTTCCAGTTTCAAAACGACAATAAAACTCATTTAGTTCGTTTGGCAAGGATGGATCAACATTAGTAATGTATCCTCCTTTAGGTTTCCAAGCGGTGATAGAATTTAACCCTTGCCACATACGTCGTGGGTCCGCCTCCATGAAATGTCCCTCTATCTTAGCTCCATAGGCTCGTTTAGCAGCTTTAATTGACCGCTCCAAAGAATATCTGGACAGTTTATAAGCAGCAGCATTACCAGATTTAAAAGCCACGGCCCGCTGTTGTATTTTCCTATTCACATCACCATTGTACCACGGATTCTGACTAGCATACCGTTTTGTTACCATTTTTGGAACACGGCAATCAATGCAAAAGTCAATGTACGCAGTCACTGCATCACAATACTCATCCAAATTATCTGAATGGAACACAGACCAATCAGTAGCATCGAAACATCCATGTAGTTTCACTTCACTCTCCTTCGTCCAGCACTGAACAATACATGACGAAGGTTTTAATTGTTTACTCCTCTGTATGTATGTAGGAAGAAGTAACACAGAGGAGTGATCTGATTTTCCAAAGGCTGGTCTGAGACTAGATTGATAAGCAGATTTTACATTACTGTAGCAGTGATCCAGGATATGTGCTCTCCTAGTTGGATGTTTAACATGCTGATAGTAGTTGGGAAAAGCAGTTTTAAAATTACTCTTATTAAAATCACCAGCTACTATAACCACAGCATTAACATGGGAGTTCTCAAATTTGTGTACAATGTCACTTAATTCCCTCAAGGTAACAGAAATGTCCGCCCGCGGATGTATGTAAACACCACACAGGAACATTACCGAAAACTCCGGTAATGAGTTTTCGGTAATGAAAAAACTCATTACCGATGAGTAATGAGAGAGATAAAAGGGGCGGCATTTCAAAATAAGACATTCCAAGTTAGCATTGCAAGTTTTGTTCACGATGACACAATCCGTGCACCAAAGTTCGTTAATTAAAAAACACACACCTCCACCCTTCGACTTCCCGGTGCGCTCCTTCACCCTGTCCGAGCGGTGGACAGAGAAACCCGGCGGCTGGAAAGAAGAATCCAGCACGCCGCTGTGTAGCCACGTCTCTGTCAGACAAAACACGGAGCAGTCCCGGGCCTCGCGCTGGGTCTTAATGCGGCTCAGCAGGTCGTCCGTCTTGTTCGGCAATGACTGGACATTCGCTAGGTAGATGGATGGCAGCGGGGTCCTTGACTGGCAGCTGCGCAACTTCACAAGCAACCCCCCGCTCGCTTCCCTCGGTGTCTGCGCTTCCGCCGCTGGTAGCCTGTAGCGTCCTCGCTCAGGGGCTCAGATGTACAGCATGTGTGACGATACCTCCGCCCCCGTCCCTTCGCTCTGCTCTCGACCTCTGCGACCCGACTCCTGGCCTCGCGTGGGGCACACATCGAAATCAGCACACCTCAGACCAGTATTGACAGATGATAATCCACAAACTTCCTCACGAATCCTCAGAAGTGTCTCGCAGCCATAGCTTAAAGTGGCAAGTGCATCAAAGACAAAAACAAACATAAAACAGACAACACCTAGAAGAGCTCTTGCTACGGCGCCCTGCCTCGGCACCATTTAACTGATGAGTGTGAACCCAAACCAAATCCCCAACCTGGTAATGCACAGGTCTTCTCCGGCGGTCGTAATACCTTCTCTGTTTTGCCTGAGCTCGCTCCACGTTCTTTGCACAGTTTTTATCAGGTCTTTCTGTCTTTCTAACACTGGGTACGCAGGACTGTCTGGATCTGGAGGTCTTTGAATGGCTCTTTCTAGAGGTCCTTTCAATTTCCTGCCTAGTGCGACTTCAGCTGGAGTGAATCCTGTGCTTTCCTGCCAAGCTGTGTTTATGGCAAAACGGAACTCCGCCAACCATCTGTCCCAATGCCGGTGGTGATCTTGAACATAGGATGAGATCATGGTCTTGAGAGTACGGTTGATCCTTTCAATGAGATTAGTTTGAGGATGTGCTGTGGTAGTCAATTTTTGGACAACACTCCATTGCTTGCAAACTAGCCTGAGGAGTTGGGAAGTGAACTGGGTTCCTCGATCGGATACCAAATACATTGGAGTCCCCCACCTAGTGAAGATTTCTTCTACCGAGATACGAGCGACTTGAGGTGTTTTGGCCACACGCAGAGGGAACAACTCTACCCATTTCGAACAGTAGTCTACTACAACAAGGAGATGCTCATTCAGTTTAGAACTCCTAGGAAACGGTCCCATGAGGTCGATCCCTAACATATGTCCAGGTTCCACCACAGGAGTCGACTGCATATGACCGGCTAATTTGGAAATGGAGGGTTTGTATTGTTGACAAACCTGACATTCTTTACAATACTTCCAGACGTCTGAGCGTAGTGTAGGCCAATAACAGATATCTACTAACCTCAGCAGAGTCTTAAGTCTACCAAGATGGCCACTTAATGGGTTGTCGTGCGCATATTTGAGGAAGTCTTTTCGTAGGCAAACAAGAATGACTAGCTGTAACTTGGGCCCTTTCTGTCCATCTGGCATACTGCGGAAAAGAAAGCCATTCTTTACCAGGTAATGTATACGTAATGGATTGGGATCTGGTGGCGTAGTGGCTAGAGCACAGGGATGCTAATCAGAAGGTTGCTGGTTGGAACCCCACGGCCACCACCATTGTGCCCTTGAGCAAGGCACTTAACTCCAGGTTGCTCCGGGGGGGATTGTCCCTGTAATAAGGGCTCTGTAAGTTGCTTTGGATAAAAGCGTCTGCCAAATGCATAAATGTAAAAGTAATGTAAATGTAACAAGGTGCTGGGATCTGTGAGTGACCTGGCTTTGTTAATGAGTTCTTGCATTTCTGGATCATCATTTTGGGATTTGGCAATGTCAGACCATTCTATCGGAAAACTGGAAAAAGTGGTAGATGAGTCCTGTGATTTGACATGGGCTACTAGAGGAAGTGAAGAGATTACATCCAAGTGACTACGTGAGAGAGTATCGGGCACGATGTTGCACTGACCTTCTCGATATTTGACACTGAAGTCAAATTCTTGTAGTCGGATGGCCCATTGGGCCAATCTGGAAGATGGCTTTGGGTGGTTAAACACCCACGTGAGAGCCGCATGATCAGTGATTATTTAAAAAAGTCTACCATCAAGATAGGGCCTCCATTTCTCAACGGCCCATATGACGGCACAACACTCCTTCTCTGAAACTGAATAGGACTTCTCAGCTCCTTATAGCAGGCGTGAAGCGTAGGCTATTACATGTTCTGCTCCTTCTAACTCTTGTGTGAGGACGGCTCCTAAACCCACGTCGCTAGCATCAGTCTGAACTTTGAAAGGCTTTGTCAAATCAGGGGCCATTAAGACAGGTGCATTGGTCAGATCTTGTTTGATCAATTCAAAAGATTTCTGACATTCCTCAGTCCAAGCCCATGTTGCTCATTTTCTCTTTAAAGCATGCAGTGGTGCAGCCTTCTCAGAAAACCCATTAATAAATCTTTGGTACCATCCTGCAAGACCTAGGAACCATTGTACCTCCTTCAAGCATTGAGGGACGGGAAATTTAGTAACAGCTTCCACCTTTGCAGGGTCTGTTTGTATTCCGTCACTAGATACCACATGTCCTAAAAACATCAAAGACTTTTGCATGAGGTTGCACTTCTGGAGATTGATAGTAAGCCCCGCTTATGTAGAGACAATGAAATATTGCTTGCAGGTGTGTCAAATGCTCTTCTTCCGTCTTCGAGTACACCACAATGTCATCAATGTACACAAAACAACTCTTCCCCCTAAAATCCTTAAGCACTAACTCCATCAATCGTTGAAATGAAGCAAAAGTATTTTTGAGCCCAAAAGGTAAACGGAGAAATTCAAATAAGCCTGACGAGGTAACGAAAGCAGTCTTGGAGATGCTTTCAGGTTCCATTTCTACCTGCCAACACCCACTTTTAAGATCTAGGGTACTGAAGATTCCCGCTCCATGGAGAGACTCAAGAATATCCTGTATTTGTGGCATAGGATACGCATCTAGGAAGGTCTTTGAGTTCAGCCCTCTAAAGTCAACACAGAATCTTTGTCCTCCTCCTTTCTTGGGTTCAAGGACAATTTGAGCAGCCCAGGGAGACTTTGAGTGCTGAATAATTTTCTTATCAAGCATCCCCTTTATTTCTTGATCGATGAAAAGCTGTTTTTCAGGAGATACTCTATAGGCTTTCCAGCGGATAGGTACTTCATTAGTGGTTATGATTCGATGTTTCACTATATTGGTGTGCCCTATTTCATTAGTGCACACTGTGGGCCAGTCTTTCATGAGCTGCTCAAGTCATGACTTCAATCCTGAAGATGTGTCTGCATTGTCCACTAGTTGATGGATAAGAGAGCGGGTTTCAGATGACTCTTCTGGTATGGGTAAGGCTAGATAGAAGGACAACAAAGCATTGGGAGAATGGACAGGGGTGAATGAAAATACTTCTTTTTGGCATCCATTTATGGCAGGCAGTGTATATTGGGCTTTATGAAAATCCAGACAAATTCCAGATAACATAAGAAAATCCATTCCTAAGATTATAGGCACAGTGAGATCAACATCTCTCATTATATACAAGGACAGCGCAAACTTTCTCTGCTGTAACTCACCATCACATCTCCACAAACCCAATGCATTTAAAACTTGTCCATTGGCCTGCTGGAAAGTCTGTCTACAACTAGAATCCATTTGTTCTCTGTGCTTCAACTGATTCCAACAAGATTCTTGCATTAGAGTCAGTGAACTCCCTGTGTCGATCATGGCCTGGAAATATCTTCCATGGATCACCATCGGTAGGGTCACCATCTTCAAGTTAATCTGTGCAGGGGTGTGAACAGGTTGAATAGCACGTGTGTTTGAGGGACTTGACTTTGTGTGAATGTCTCTTTCAGTTTGGGTTTTCTGTTTCTTTATATCTGCGTTGGCCTGACTCCAATATTTCTTGGCTTCTTCCAGATCTCTTTCAATTTGGGTTCCAATCCTCACCAACTCACCTACTTCCTTGACAGTTCCTCTCAGGAGACTGGCAAAGGTTGCAATTTCTTAAAATGGACTGGACAATCTCTTTCTCTGTCATCTCCTTTTTCCATCGTAAACACAGGGCTCTGTAATGATAGGCAAAATCACGTATAGACTCTTTGGGACCTTGCTTCCTCTCCAACAACCGTTTAGCAGCTTCTGTTTCATAGTCATCGTTTAAGAAAGCTTGAAGAAAAGTTTGCTTGAACTGGTTCCACGTGAAGATGAATCGTCGTTCTGCTAGCCACCAAACCTTAGCTGTTCCCTTTAAAACTGAGGTGAGAGAAGCTAAAATATCATAATCAGTAAGAGGTCTAAGAGTCTAAGATAATCTTCACAATGTTCAATAAATGAAATGGGGTCATTTTCTTCATCAGAGCTGAACTGTGGGAATTCAACTCTAACAGGAGGACGATATTGAGTAAACATTGGAGGCACAATAGGAGTAGATCTAAAGAGAGCTTGGGATTTTAATTTGGCATCAATTTGCATCTCTCTCCTCTTCAAACAATCCACTACTGACTTGCCCAAATTCTGAATACTCAACTCAAGAATGTTTTTGACTCTCTCACACTCTCGTTCTATATTATAGAATAATCTCTCCTCCAAAAAACGGCACTGATCATTAAAATCTGTATTTAGGCTGCATAAACTCACTTTTTGTACACAGTCATGAAGGTCTTCTTCCAGAGTTGTAATACGATGGGTTATCTCATCCTTTAACTGAGCCGAGAACTGAGGATCAAGTACATCAGGAGGTGGTGGTGGAGGAAGTGGAACGTCCAGCGGGGCCTCAGAGTCATTATCCTCTTCGGAGTTGATGTACAGTTCACTAAAAGTAGCAATGAGCTCTTGTGTAGGATGTGGATCTCTTCATGTAACAAAAGGTCCAGCGGTGAAATCTGGATTGGGCTCATACTCATCCTCAATAACATCTGAAGAGACTGACATTTTACAGTATAATTTCCAAAACAAAATGTACAAAATATTCTTGAAATTCTTAACTCGCAAAGAGTCCCTGTTTGGGCGTCACTCTATAACTGTCCCAGCTGCTTAGAACTGATAAGTTACAAAAAAGTAAAAGGGGGGATCATATTTGCAAAATACCCTGGGAAGGATATAATGTAATTCAAGAAATCAAACAAAGAGTAATGGAAAAAAAGTCAAAAGATCATAAACTCTTTTCAAACATATATTGATGCATAGACAATAGTTACGTAAGCACATGCCAAACAATTACCAGCCAAACAAACTGTCCCAAATAGCAACCATAGGTGATCATAAGTGGATACTGGAGAATGAGTTAATGATAGGTAAGCAGGACGTGAAAATTCAATTTCCTCGGGATGAGGCCAGACTTATTTCCAGTTTTAAGTGGTCACATAGATGTCCTTCCTTGGCTAATGGCATTTCTGCCTCCAAAGGGAATCAATGAAATAGGTCCTCTGGTCAGTAATCCAGTAGTAGGCTAACATAATAGCATAAAATTCCTCTACAAGAAAAAGAAATACAACAAATCACCTCCTCATCCATAAACAAACAATCTATTTAAAAGAAACAGGTCTTCAACTAAATCAAAGATATTAAAAAAAAATCAAAACATGATATAACCTCACTTACATTTGGGCAGCAAACAAACAGTTTCCCAAATCAGGATTTTCCAAAGACAGCGGTCAACAGCATGTGGCAAATCACACTGGGTATAATTCTCCTTCTGCTACTTCGCCTTTTAAATATAAACATGGAGTGCTACTAGTGACCCCTAGTGGCTAGGATGAACATAGCCCCCAGAAAAAGATAACCTGCCTTGTAACAGACTGTGACTGTTACAACATAATGTTGTGCAATCGAAAATAAAGAATGATAGTCTGACCTTTGCTCAAATTAAATCAAATCTACCTGAAAACTGTTGCTTCAAACACGCTGTTAGGTGTCAACATAAATCAAAGATGACTGTCAATCAGCCAGAGCAACATACACAGAGCATAAGTGCACAGTTATTTTTGGACCCTGAACCTGTGTACAATGTTTAGGTAGGATGGCTATATTGTGAAGTGATGAAATGCATTTCTGATTTTCCTTCCCTCTCTCTATAGATCAGCTTGGATGCCAAGAAAATCAAGCTCCTACATCTACCAGAGGGAAAAGCCTCCCCCTCTGGAAGCAGACAGACTGTCTACGAGGTGTGTGTTTGTCCCAATGGAAAACTCTTCTTATCACAAGCAGGAACTGGCTCTACTTGCCAGATTAGCAACAATATATGCATCTAAATACTTGCAAACTCACCTACTCACACACACAGTACACTTGCACATACAAAGGACCTGCTACTCTTGAAAAATTAAACCTTTTCAAGAACTTGACAAGGATTTTCTCAAGAATCGTGAAAACTGTTTGGAGTGACATACGCTCTGAGAGCAAAACAATATCTGAATCAGAAACTTTCTAGGTGATCACCAGAACTTGATGACAGTTGCCATTCAGATACATACCTTGCATTTTCTCTCCCAGAATTATTATTATTATTATTACTGTCATAAAGCCATTTCACTGAATAGAGTCCTGTTGATGATAATCTTTATAGCACCATTTTTCATGCCAAAATAAAAATGGTGTCATTATTAACTCACCAGCATTATGTTTTCTTTTAAAACAATAACATTTGTATAATTATTCTACACTGTTGATTGAACATCTACAGCCATCTTTCGCAACACACAACAAACTGATGTTTCAATGGGACGCCTCCATTTGATGGTGATCACCTGTACCCAAACTGCGCTTGCACTGGGCTTGAACCCATGCATCCACACTGTTCAAAAAGGAGAACAGCGCCTGTGCCTTAATTCAATGCACTTGTGACATGAAGCACATCCCACTGACTTTTATTTACAAAAGCAGACTTACATTCATTTAGGTTACTTGCCTTGTGCTCCCCCGAATTCTACTTTTTTAATTGCGTGAAAAATGGAGAGATAATTGTTGACACCCAATGACCCCAGCTGAAAATAACTCACTTGTTATGTTGCTGATAATGTATTTAATTTGGACTGGAGAAGAAATTGTCTGTGATTTGATTTATTTTTGATTTTTGATTTGGGTTGGCACAGAATGAAGATAAGTTGAGTTTGGGAGAAACATTTTCATTTTTGACTGTGTATGTGTGATTTTAAGTTGATTATAAATGTATTTCTTCTTTCTGTATGATTAAACACTTAAATGGGATACACAAACCAGAGACATACAAACCAAATTGCAAAACTTTCATTCTGTCATACATTCTTACATTTACAACAAATAAAAAATATAAGTTCACATTTTCCAAGATTAAATGAGAAATTTGTTTGCCTTGTGTGACAAATGCAACATGACTTTATTATACTAGTAAATTATAAATTACACCCGTTTTTGATCATAACTTCTTAACATATCTACACTGATGTGTTTTTAAGGAATAGTTCACCCAAAAATGAAAATGATGTCATCATTTACTCACCAACATGCAGTTCAAATCCAGATCCAAATCCAGAATAAATGTGGAATAGCAATATTATACTAGTGTCATAAAAGCTGTAATGCAATATATGTATATATTAACAAGTATATTTCAACATATTCTCATTATTATTCATAGGTATTCATACATAAAGTGTAGTTCTATCACACATAAAATGTGTGTTTGCTTGGACATGGATATTTGCATTATCATCATATTGACAACATCTAGAAACGTCTAGGTTACGTATGTAACCTCCGTTCCCTGATGGAGGGAACGAGACGTTGTGTCAAAGAAGCAACACTAGGCATCTCTCTTGTGCGCCGAATATGCCTCTGATCTATGAAAAAAAGGCCAATAAGAAGTTGGCTGACAGTATTTGCATACCCCGCAACCGGACATACGGGTATAATGGCGGGGAAATGCGTCTAATTCATTCAGGATTTTTCTGAGGAGCCGGAAATGGTCCAGCCAGAACAGTGGCTCGGCTCAGCAAAGTGGCCGGGACGACACAACATCTCGTTCCCTCCATCAGGGAACGGAGGTTACATACGTAACCTAGACGTTCCCCGTTTGTCGCTCACTCCGACATTGTGTCGAAGAAGCGACACTAGGGGTCCAATTTAAATCACTCCATGCACTGAGCCGTGAACGTGTACTGCTGACACAGGAGTGGGCAGGTATTTTACGTGCAAAGGCGACCAGCTGTGTCAGACTGCACGTACCCTTCCCCAATGCCCTATAAAAGTCATCGGAATCCTTCTGGTTACCCTAAACAGGGGAACAAGGCAACGCTTGCCAACCTGTGAGCGGGCCGAGCCTAGCTGGGCCTCTTTTCTCTCTATGTTTCTCTGTATAGAGCCAAACGGGAAGGGGGTCTTACCCAGATTCCTATTCTTTCAGGGGCAAAAGACCCTGCGGAGACCACACCTGCCCAGGAAGGGGGAGGTAAAAGTTGCAAAATACATCACATGGGACTCTTAGGTCACATGTTGAAAAATGGCACGGTGGTAGATCCAGCCTCAAGGAGGGGGGGAGTTGCTACAACACAGCAACCGAAGGGTAGCTGGAACTGCCTAAGGGAGATGCGGGTCCATTCGTAAGGGGACCATACCATGGAAAATACACACAGGAGTAAGTCCATGCAGGAGTCCTGACCTGTGGAGCAACTATTCCAGTGCAGGGTAGATTTGAGTACCTGCAGTGGATTGGGTCTGCAAATTCCTCCACTGAATTGCGGACCCACAGGGCTAGGGAGGAGTCATCCTGGGAGCTGAGTTAGTGGGATCTCCTTGGGGAACAGGCTTGGCTGGGAAGGATTTAACCACCGGGTGCCTCTTAGGAACCTGATGATTAAGTTGTGCTTACCCAAAGACTTGCGGTCTACTGCATCGTGGTGGGCCGCGATAGCAGCCACATGCACCTTCAAGGTGGAAGGGGACAGCATCCCCTCCTGCCTCTCCTTCAGAAATAAGAGCAATGACCTAACTGCGCACCTCTGTGGGTCTTCAGCCCGGGAAGAACAAAAATCTGTGAACAAGCGCCAATTCAGGGTGTAAAGTTTCCTGGGAGAGGGAGCTCTCGTGTCTACGACAGCAGGTGGTAGACCAGCTAGATCTTCCGCATCCTGTCCAGGGGCCAGACGTGGAGGTTCCAGAGGTCTGGGTGCAGATGCCAGAGTGTGCCCCGTCCCTGAGAAAGAAGGGATGGGCTGTCATGAGGAGTACAAGGTCCAAAAACCAGGCCCGAGTGGTCCAGTAGGGAGCCACTAGGGTGACTTGTTCCTCGTCCTCCATGACCTTGCACAGCACCTGTGCAAGAAGGCTCACTGGGGGAAATGCGTACTTGCACAGCCCCAAGGACAAGCTGTGTGCCAGTGAGTCTACCCCGAGGGGAACCTCTGTTCGGGCATACCAGAGCGGGCAGTGGGAGGTCTCTCGGGAGGCAAACAGGTCTACCTGGGCCTTGCTGAATCATTCCCAAATCAGCTGGACCGACTGGGGGTGAAGCCTCCACTCTCCACCGGGCAAGCATTGTCCGCTACCACATTGAGGTTACCGGGGATGTGAGTGACGTGCAGCAACATGTGGCGGGAGCATACGCCGCTTTGGCGATTTATGTACGCTACCACGGTGGTGCTGTCTGACCTGATTAGGACATGTTTATCCCGAACTAACGGGAGAAACTTCTGCAGGGCAAAGAAAACATTCAGCAACTCTATCGTGACCAAGACGCATCAGAACACCTGCTGCAAGGGGACTCATGTCCGCAGAAAGCAGAGGTCTGTCCAGGGTTTTGACATTTGGCGGCAGGTGGGGGTGATGATCACATGGTGCGTGCCGCAGCACCATGCTCGTCTCGTGACTCGAGTCCGGGGCCAGTGCTGAGGCAGTCTCATATGCATCAATCCCAGCGGCGGGGCTGCTGTGGAGGATGTCATATGCCCCAGGAGCTTCTGGAAAGGTTTTAAAGGGACTGCCTTGCCCAGCCTGAAGGCAGCAAGGCATTTTAGCACTGACTGTGCACGCTCGTTGATGAGGCATGCTGAAATTGAGACTGAGTCAGTCTCCATGCCGAGAAGAGAGATGCTCTGAACCGGGGCGAGCTAGCTCTTTTCTCGGTAGACCTGAAGCCCTAAATGGCTGAGGTGCCTGAGCGCCTAGTCTCTGTGAGTGAATAGTAACTCTCGGGAGTGGGCCAGAATGGGCCAATCATTGAGGTAATTGAGTATGCAAATGCCGGCTTCTCGGAGTGGGGCAAGGGCAGCCTCTGCGACTTTCGTGAAGCCGCAAGGGGACAGAGACCTGCCGAGGGGGGGACTTGTACTGATATGCCTGGCTGTCGAACGCGAGCCGTAGAGAGGGTCGACGTCGAGGCAAGATTGAGAAGTGGAAGTACGCGTCCTTCAGGTCTACCACTACGAACCAATCTAGATGCCAGACGCAAGTTAGGATGTGTCTTGCGTGAGCATTTCGAACAGGAGTTTGTGCAAGGCTTGGTTGAAAACTTGCCAGTCCAAGATCGGTCGTAAGCCGCCGCCTTTCTTGGGTATGATGAAGTAAGGGCTGTAGGGACCCTTCTTCATCTCGGTTGGAGGGACAGGCTCTATTGTGTCTTTGAGTAAGAGATAATAATAATAATAATAATACATTTTATTTGTAATGCACTTTACATTTAAGACAAACCTCAAAGTGCAACAGGTAAGACCATAAAAACAAGGTAAAAAAAAAAAACATCAGTGTAAAATATAGATAAAAAAGTGCAAACGATATTATCATTATTGTGTTAAAGTTAAAGTCGAGTGTAAGTTAAAACTCGTAAGTTCTGCTAAAAAGGAATGTTTTTAGTCCTTTTTTAAAAGTCTCAATAGTCTGTGGTGCCCTCAGATGGTCAGGAAGTGCATTCCAAGTCCTAGGAGCGGCAGAGCAGAATGCACGATCACCCATGGTGCTGAGCTTAGTTCTGGGGAGTAGGAGGCAGTTTGAGTTTTTTGAACGGAGGGATTGTGTTGTAATGAGAGGAGTGAGTAGTTCTTTCAGGTGGGGGGGGGGGCATTTCCATAGATGCACTGGTGGGTGAGAATTGAAACCTTATATTCAATCCTAGCAGAAACGGGGAGCCAGTGTAGTGAGTGGAGAATGGGTGTGATGTGGTCGTACTTTCGCACTCTCATCAGAATCCTTGCAGCACTATTCTGAACATACTGTAGTTTCTGCAGACTCTTGTTAGGGATCCCGATGAGAAGTGCGTTACAATAATCCAGCCTGGAGGAGACAAAGGCGTGGACCAGTTTTTCAGCATCAGCTAAGGTGAGTGTAGAATGGAGTTTTGCAATATTTCTGAGATGATAGAAGGAGATCTTGCAGAGGTTTTTGATATGGGCTTCAAAGGTGAGTTGCGGATCAAATCTTACACCGAGATTGGTGACTGTTGTGGAGAGAGGAATGTCTTGACCATAGATAGTTATACCAGTTATGGAGGATGACTGGACTTGATGTGAGGTGCCAACAAGAATTGCCTCAGTTTTGGAGCTGTTCAGCTGGAGAAAATTGTGTTTCATCCACACCTTTATCTCCTCCAGACAAGCGATGAGTGTTGAAGACGATGATGTTGTTGATGAAGCTGCAGCAGTGTGTGAATCAGATTTCATGTATAATTGTGTGTCATCAGCATAGCAATGAAATGAGACTCCATGGCGGCTGATGACTTGACCGAGGGGGAGGATGTAAATGATGAAGAGGATGGGGCCAAGGACTGACCCCTGGGGGACTCCGCAGGTGACTTTGTGTTGCCGGGACCTTGCGTTTCCAAGTGCAATGTACTCTGTTCTGTCAAAGAGGTATGATTTAAACCAGTTCAGAGCAGTGTCATTGAGTCCAGTGGTTTGGTATAGCCGGTTGAGAAGAATGCCATGGTCCACAGTGTCAAAAGCAGAAGACAGATCGAGAAGTATGAGGAGTGAAGGTGAGCCAGCATCAGCTGCCATTCATAAATCGTTTGTGACTCTGACCAGTGCTGTTTCTGTGCTGTGAGCAGAGCGGAAACCAGACTGGAATTTTTCAAAAAGGTTGTTATGTTTTAGGTGGTCCTGGAGATGGGCAGCAACAACTTTTTCCAGTACTTTGGAGAGGAATGGGAGATTGGAAATGGGCCTGTAATTTGTAAGTATATCTGGATCAAGGGTGGGTTTTTTCAGAAGTGGTCTGCTTATGGCAGTTTTAAGGGCAGATGGAACATTGCCAGCCTGGAGGGAGTGGTTTATTACAGTGGTAATCAGAGGGCTTAGGGCAGGGGTGTTTGCTTTGACTAGAGCAGTAGGAAAGGGGTCGAGGGCACAGGTGGTGGGTTTCATCTTTTTGATTATCTTCTCAACCTCTTGCTGGGAGATTTCTGGAAAGAAGTATAAGGGCTGAGAGATCGCAAGCTGTGAGTGTACAGGCGGGGCAGGTAGTGTTGAGGATCCAGGAAAGGAAGAGTGGATTGAGTCTATTTTTGTTTTGAAAAAGGCCAGGAACTTATTACAGTGCTCTTCTGTAGTCTCTGTGAGTGAAGGGGTCTGTGGTTTGAGAAGATGATTTATGGTTGAGAAAAGCTGCTTTGAGTTTCCGGGACTGTTTTTGATGACGTTTGAGTAGAACTGAGACCGTGCCTTTGTGAGTGACTGAGTAGACCTTTTGGTGTTCTCGAAAAACTTGTTTATGCACAGTGAGACCTGTGGCTTTGTATCTCCACTCGATGGCACGCCCAGATGCCTTCATTTTCCGTAGCTCACTGGTGTACCAGGGAGCTGATCGAGAGAAAGTGACTGTTCTGGTTTTGACTGGGGCGTGGAGATCCAATGATGATTTCCACATGCAGGAATTTGGCGTATTTGCCGTTCACTGTGGTAAAGCGGACGCCCACGAAGGGGGGCGGAGGCCTGGCAAACTGAATTGCGTATCCAAGTCGGATGGTCCTGGCCAGCTAGCGTGACGGATTGGGAAGTGAAAGAAATGCATCCAAGCTCCGTGCTAGGGGCACAATGGGGACGAGTATTTTTTACGTACCCGGCGGGGCTTCGCAGCGGGGCGGAGAAGGTAATGCGGCGTTGGGAGGCAAAGGAGCGTACCGAGGCTCTGGTGCTGAGAAAAGACTCGAAGCACTTACCTAGCTCTGCACACCCGGCAGGGGGCGGGTTACTGAATCGTTGGGGCTGAGAGCTGGGCCCACTCTTTGTTGAGGCGGAGCAAATTTTGGATTTTTTTTTTTAGAAGCCACAGGAGGACGCCCTCGGCGAGCAGATGGGGCATGGCCCATGGTGGCAGGTTTGCGGCGGGGCAGGATGTGTGAAATGGCCTCCGTCTGCTTCTTCACCTCTGAGGACTGCTGGTGCCGCCGAATGGACGGAGCTAGGAGACGGGGGCGTTCGAGAAAGTGTGGTTTATCTACCTCCCGCATTCTGACCAGGTCCAGTCCATAGATTACTTTTCTGGACCACAAGGGTAGCCATCATCCGTTCGAGTGCCGGCGCTTCTGACCTTCGTGGACCGGGTGCGCGATCGGTCATTGAGCGCAGTTCCTGCAGCACATCAAGAACAGGACTACCCAAGTGTGAGCAGTGCACATGCCCGCGGCACTAATCAAGTAGCCGTGAGGGGGGGGTCGGAGTTTTTTGGTCCAGCCTCACTTTCGCGGTAGCCCAGGAAAGCATAGCGGACCTCTATGCGTCAGGCTCAGACTGGGCAAGAAGACCCGATGGTGGCGGCCCAGGCGAGTCATCAGCATCAACGCTGATAGCCGTAACTCTCTCCGATGCAGCGGTGATGTTGTCATCCCGAGCTCGGACAGAAGCAAGCAAGCGTGCCGGGTGGAGCCCGTCATTATCCCCATATCGCCTTCATCGCCCGCGGTGCCTGCCCCAATCCTGTAGGAAGGAGGCGAGGTGGCTGAAGTGGCTTTCTCTCATGACAAAAGAAAGCCGTGACCACAATGCTGCCATGGCTATGTTCTCGCACTGAGAACATGAACCATTCATAAAACGCTGCCTGTGTGTGATCGCAGCCCAGTTACGCGAGGCAGCTTTATGACCGTCAGAAGTGGGGAGAAATCAACTGCATCCAGAAACTACACAGAGGCGTTCTTTAAAAGGATGTTCATCGCCAGCTGTGTATTTGCTCTTTAGAGAAACTAACTCTTTTAGAGAAAATAACTCTTTAGAGATGTACCAATGATTACTAACATTTGTTACAACATACACACATTTCACATGTATCCAGACATGCAAACGTATGCATGTGAACATTCCATATAAATATCTACAAATAGTCAAGATCACCCTGCTATACAGTATTGTACATCATACGGTAGCTGTGTGATGAACAGACACAAATTTAAGGCATTATTCACAAAAAATCTTACCGTCTGTCAAACCTGAATAAAAGTCATTTTTATTTGTATAGCGCTTTTCACAACACACATAGTTTCAAAGCATCTTTACAGAAAATCACGTGACAAACTTTTTTTTTAAATGGGTGAACTATTCCTTTAAGTCATCAAGCAGGTTTTTTTTTTTTTTAACAGAAATATTATTTTAATATTCTTGCTTCACCTCTGCAAATATCTATAGATTTGTTTCTCATGTCTTTGCCAAAATTGAAAAATAAAAATGGATACATTGTTTTTGATTTAGATCTCAACTGATCATAATATCCCAGTGAATTCTCCTGCTAAATTACAGTGGTTTCAAACCCCAGCTGTTAAAATCCCTGTGACAGCAAAAAGAAATAAAAAATGTATGTAGTTGTCACTGTACCTCATTAGCACTGTACCCACTAAATTTGAAGTGATGAGGAGTGACAGTTGTGATCATTGCATTTAAAAGCTGAAGCCCTTAGCAATTGTTGACACCCTATTAACATGCTAAATGCTATGGGTAGTGAAAGCAGACAGAAACACTGGGAAATCTGTAGGGAACGACACAGCATCGCAGAATGACTTAATCATAATCATTCTCTTTTGAATTTTCAAGAGAATTTGCGTGCTGTGTGTGAAGTGATTGATTGCTATTGTTTGGAACTCTTGCATGAGACAGAAAAGATGGAAGCCATTGACAGATGAAAAAACCCAGTGTTTTATTTTATTTTTTTCTTGTATGAGCAAAAAATATCATATGAACTAGTTTCACCTTTCATCCTACTGTCACATTTTTATTTCTTATTTTAAACAAATCTGTAATTTGTATACAGTACCTCCCTGTTTCAAACGACTCAATTAAAAGCAAGACTTTAGAATGAAACTTCTGTTGTTTGATGTGTGCAATATCTTGTTTGATGAATTAAATATTTGTGCTAAATAAAAGTTTTCTCTATAATCATTTTGATTGTTCAGGAAAAGATCAAGCATTTAGTTTCCTTTCTTTTCCAAAAAATTAATTTTGCTTTACGCAGATGTTAATACTCAATTATGCGTACAGTATGTAAATATTTGTAGGAGCACAAAATATTATTTTTATATATATATATATATATATATATATATATATATATATACAGTATATATATATAAAATATACATTTTTTATTTTTTGCAATAAAAATACACAAACTCTAGCATAACCTAGCTTTCAGTGTGTGACAGCTATACACCAGGAGTCTCCCAAATGTATACATTTGTGTTAATAAAATTGGGAATTTAATTATATAGCTAACGATTGGATATTTAAATTTTGTATATTTTTTGGGGCTTTGCCAACTTTTCTGATAACCTTAAATCTTTTATTTTCCTTTTTTTTGGGAAAGGGGGGGGGGGGGGGGGGGGCATTAATGATGAAATCTTCACACATTCTATGCAAAACATACATTGTTGTAGAGAGAAACTGATTGATGCAAGTAAATATGTCGGCGTGTATATACAGTATATAGAGTATATCTATAAAATTTATTATACTTAAAGTATACTGTTTGTATTTATGAACTGAGTTGCAACCTAAACTAAAACAATAAACTTGATAAAAAAAAAAAAAAAAAGTCAATAAGGTCCAGTTTCTCAAAGTGATACAAATCCAAAAGCTAAACACATATTAACATTTTCAGATACAGAATAAGGTTGTATTTTTCTTTATTGTTTAATTTATTTATTTTTAATTCATGAACTCATTAGTTAACATGAACTGAAACAACTTTCACAGCACTTATTAATCTTGGTTAATGTAAATTACAACATACTGTACACTAATACATTTTCAAATGAAACGTTTTACATGTCAACATGTAACATGCATTATGAACTAACATGAATTAACAATGAACAGTTGTATTTGTACTGTATAAAGTAACAAATTAATAAAAAATAAACTAATTAATAAAATCTGTAAAAATGTTCAGTGTTAGTTCATGTACCTAATGCATTAATAAATATGTAGCCAAGTGGATACATTTCATGTAAGTTAAATCTTATCATAAATTGAACATAACCACTTTAAGAACAGAGCTTTGTAACACTGCTGAATGAGAGAGAGAGAGAGAGAGAGAGAGAGAGAGAGAGAGAGAGAGCACCTGAGTTCTGCTGATTCCATGGGTGTACTGCTTGATGAGACACCTTTAAAGTGAATTTCTACAAGCAAGAAAATAAGTCATTATACAGACATTCTGTAACATATAATTTGGTTTCAACGTTATAGACTGATTAAGAAACTTTTTCTCCACAAGTGAGTTAAACTGAGATAATTTGAACATTTCAAAATGTCACAATCAGAAGATGATGGTTCGGTATTACAAAACACTAGTGGTGAACATGGTGCAGATAGTAGTATGGATGATGTTCAGGGACAGATTCAAGACCTCAACAGAATGCATGACAAGACCATGGCAGCTGTTGCCAAGTTGAGGCATGCCACTCACATCCCCAGCAACCTCAATGAGGTAGCGGACAACGCTTGCCCGGTGGAGAATGAAGGCTTCACCCCCAGTCGGCCCAGCTGATTTTGGAATGATTCAGCAAGGCCCAGGTAGACCTGTTTGTCTCCCGAGAGACCTCCCACTGCCTGCTCTGGTATGCCCGAACAGAGGCTCACTTCGGGGCAGACTCACTGGCACACAGCTTGTCCTTGGGTGCCTACCATTTCTTATGTATATGTTCCAAGAGAACATCATGTTCAACCATTCAGTGGTGATTTCAGCAAAGATGGGAAATAAGTTGATGAGTTTACTGAGGAACTGTCAGTAATACTGTCCCTCCTAAAGGGTGCAGCCTTAGAAGAGGTCAGATTATGGATGGGGAATTAATCAAATCGACCAAGCGAGGTCACTCTTTGTGTACCTGATAAAAGCTTTTTGAGAAAGTGCAGTGTGTCTCAGTTATTGCATACTTTCTATAGACGTAAACAAATAGAAGGCAAGAATTTTCATTCTTACTCTCATACTTTGTTCCAAATACTGAGTTCTATCTTGAAGCAGTCATTAAATGCAATATCACACATTAAAAGGGAGCTACGTAAACCTGTGAGAGACAAGTCACACTCAACACAAATTGAAGTGCGAGATGAAGCCCTTATGTGGTCTCTAGAAGATCCTAAATCTCATGTCATTAAATTATTCAGCAACAGAAGTGTTGTGTCTTAGACAGCAGAAGCTCAGTGGACTGCTATTGGTATACCTGCGAAAAACCCTGCTACTCTAAAAATTGTAGAACAAGGAAAAAGCTATAGGAGAGCTAATACAAGCTGTCTAGAAACTTACTTTGCAGTGCACCAAGTCAAAATTTGTGGCTCATTGTAAACCCAAGATACAGCAAAGGTTTGAAGATGATGGTCATAAGATTGCATTTATGACTCCATTTTAGATCTTTGAGTATTCTCGGATGCCCTTTGGGGTTTGCAATGGACCTTCGACATTACAACATCTTATGCAGGCTTCCATGGGTTATCACATTTTTCAGATCATACTAGTGTACTCGCCCACATTCCCTTAGCACTTGCAAACCTGAAAGTGGTTCAAAGTCCCCTTGAAGTAGTGTCAGTAGATTTTACTGTGCTTTAACCTGCCACTGATGGCTGTGAGAATGTGTTAATTGGGACTGATGTTTTCATAAAATTCACATAGGTATTTCCACCCAAGGATTAGAGGGATAATACCACTGCCAAGATCCTTCTGAATGAGTGGTTCATGAAATATGGTGTGCCTGAATGATTGCATTCTGATCAGGGCAGAAATTATGAAAACGATGTGATTGCTGAGCTCTGTAAAATGTATGGGGTTAAGAAACCCTATCGGACTCAGGCTAACACTCAGTGTGAACACTTTCATAGAATGGTCCAGAATCAGAATCAGCTTTATTGCCGAGTATGCTTACACATACAAGGAATTTGTCTTGGTGACAGAGGCTTCTAGTGCACAACAATATAAAAAACAATACAAAAACAGCTGCAAGACTGTATAATAATTATACAACTATAAATAATTATACACATAAGTACATACACACACAGACACACACATACAGGTCACCGACCCTCTTAATGGAGGTGAGCACGATCAGCAGGGCTGTCTTTAGAGAGAGGGCCCTGAGTCCGACTGATTCTAGCAGCTCAAAGGGAGGTCTCTGGAGGCCCGCGAGGACCAATGAGAGATCCCAGGAGGGGAACAGGCTTGGCCGGGAGGGATTCAACCTCCGGGCACCTCTTAGGAACCAGATAATTAAGTTGTGCTTACCCAAAGACTTGCCGTCTACTGCGTCATGGTGGGCCGCGATGGCAGTGACATACACGTTTAGGGTTGAAGGGGACAGCCTCCCTTCCAGCCTCTCTTGCAGAAATAAGAGCATTGACCTAACTGCGCACCTCTGTGGGTCTTCAGCCCAGGAAGAACACCAATTTGCGAACAGGTGCCACTTCAGGGCGTAAAGATGCCTGGTAGAAGGGGCTCTGGCATGGCTGATTGTGTCTGCGACGGCAGGTGGTAGACCAGCTAGATCTTCAACGTCCCATCCAGGGGACAGACGTGGAGGTTCCAAAGGTCTGGGTGCAGGTGCCAGAGCATGCCCCGTCCCTGATAAAGAAGGTCCTTCCTCAGGGGAATTCACCAGGGAGGGGCTGTCGCGAGGAGTACGAGGTTCGAGAACCAGGCCCAAGTAGGCCAATAAGGAGCCACCTTGTTCCTCGTCCTCCCTGACCTTGCACAGCACCTGTACAAGAAGGCTCACTGGGGGAAATGCGTACTAGCGCAGCCCCGCCGGCCAGCTGTGTGCCGGTGCGTCTGCCCCGAGGGTAGCCTCTGTTTGGGCATACCAGAGCGGGCAGTGGGAGGTCTCTCGGGAGGCAAACAGGTCTACCTGGGCCTTGCCAAACCATTCCCAGATCAGCTGGACCGACTGGGGGTGAAGTCTCCACTCTCCACTGGGCAAGCGTTGTCGTGACTTCGCGTCCGCTATCACATTGAGGTTGCCGGGGATGTGAGAGGTGACTGAGTTGCTGCTGGCTCCAATGGAGGAAATGACGGGCATGTCATGATATGTGGCGGGAGCGTACGCCACCTTGGCGATTTATATACGCTACCACGGTGGTGCTGTCTGACCTGACTAGGACATGTTTGTCCCAAGCTAACGGGAGGAACTTCCACAGGGTAAGAAAAACAGCCAACAACTCTAGGCAATTGATATGCCAGCGAGGCAGGGCCCCTCTCCAACGGCCCGCAGCTGCGTGCCTGTTGCACACGGCACCCCAACCTAATCTGGAGGCGTCGGTCGTGACCAAGATGCATCGGGACACCTGCTGCAAGGGTACTCCTGCCCGTAGAAAGCAGAGGTCTGTCCAGGGTTTGAATGTTTGGCAGCAGGCAGGGGTGATCGTCACACGGTTCGTGCTGTGGCACTATGCTCATCTTGGGACTCGAGTTTGAAGCCAGTGCTGAAGCAGTCTCATATGAATCAACCCCAGCAGTGCGACCGCCGCGGAGGATGCCATATGCCCCAGGAGCCTCTGGAAGAGTTTTAAAGGGACCGTTGTGCCTGGCCTGTAAGAGACGAGGCATCTCAGCATCGACTGCGCACGCTCATTGGTGAGATGTGCTGACATTGAGACTGAGTCTAACTCCATTCCGAGAAAAGAGATGCTCTGAACCGAGGCGAGCTTGCTCTTTTCCAGTTGACCTGAAGCCCCAGGTGGCTGAGGTGCCTGAGCACCTGGTCTCTGCGAGCGCATAGTAACTCTCATGAGTGGGCCAGAATAAGCCAGTCGTCGAGGTAATTGAGTATGCGAATGCCGGCTTCTCGGAGCAGGGCAAGAGCTGCCTCTGTGACTTTCGTGAAGACGCGAGGGGACAAAGACATGCCGAAGGGGAGGACGTTGTACGCGAACCGTAGAAAGACGGTGTCGAGGCAGAATTGAGACATGGAAGTACGTGTCCTTCAGGACGAACCAATCTAGATGCCGGACACAAGTTAAGATTTGTTTTTGCGTGAGCATTTTGAATAGGAGTTT
The DNA here is from genome assembly GCA_032164185.1 of Moxostoma hubbsi. Taxonomy (NCBI): domain Eukaryota; kingdom Metazoa; phylum Chordata; class Actinopteri; order Cypriniformes; family Catostomidae; genus Moxostoma; species Moxostoma hubbsi. Next base: position 201,865 of record JAVLUX010000151.1, on the reverse strand, counting down.
GAGCAGAGCCCGGTTGAAAACTCGCAGGTCCAAGTTCGGTCGTAAGTCGCCACCTTTCTTGGGTACAACGTAGTAAGGGCTGTAGAAACCCTTCTTCATTTCAGCTGGAGGGACAGGCTCTATCGCGTCTTTGAGTAAAAGAGTAGTGATTTCCGCGCACAGGGATTTGACATGTTCGCCGTATACTGTGGTAAAGCAGACACCCGCGAAGGGGGGCGGGGGCCTGGCAAACTGAATTGCGTAACCGAGTCGAATGGTCCGGGCCAGCCAGCGTGACGGGTTGGGAAGTGAGAGCCACGCATCCAAGCTCCGTACTAGGGCACCAAGGGGACGCCTTGAGACGGGGGGTGTCTGCTTCCTACGGGGTGCTCGACGCTGGGGCTGAGAGCTGGGCCTGGGTTGAGGCGGAGCAGGGTGCTTTTTAGCAGCAGGAGGACGCACTTGGCAGGCAGACGGGGCATGGCCCATGGCTGCAGGCTTGCGGGAAGTGAGATATGGCCTCCATCTGCTTCTTCGCCACGGAGAACTGCTGGGCAAAGTCCTCGACGGTGATGCTGAAGAGGCCAAACTGGGAGACAGGGGCTTTGAGAAAGCGAGCCTTGTCGGTCTCACGCATCTCGACCAAGTTCAGCCACAGTGGCCATCGCCTGCCCGAGTGACTGCGCTGTGACCTCCGTGGCTCTAAGGGCGAGGTCGGTTGCTGAGTGCAGTTCCTGCAGCACATCGGGATCAGGGCTACCCCCGTGCAGATCTTTGAGCGCCTTGGCCTGGTGGACTTGCAGGAGGGCCATGGCGTGCAAGGCAGAAGCGGCATGTCCGGCAGCGTTGTAGGCTTTTGCGGTCAGCGCGGATGTTGTTCTACAGGCCTTGAGGGTCACCCTAGGGGTCACCAGTGCTGATTGTACAGGTGCTGGAAGTTCTTTAGGTGGGCCAACACCAGTCTCTGAAATGATTTCATGACCACAGACATCAGGGTGACAAGTCTGTAGTCATTAATTCCTGTGATTTTAGTTTTATTGGGACAGGGATAATGATTGAGCGTTTGAAGTAGCCTGGGAGTTCACACTGCTCCAGTGATCTATTGAAGATCTGTGTGAAGATGGGGGTCAGTTGGTTAGCACAGGATCGAAGACATGCCCCATCTGGGCCTGAAGCCTTCCTCATCTTTTGTTTCCAAAAAATCCAGCACACATCATCTTCACAGATCTTAAGTGCAGGTTGAGTAACAGGAGGGGTGAGGAGGGGGGTTGCAGGAGGTGTTGGTGTTTGTGTGACGTGAAGGTCAGCTTGGGGTTGGGGGTGGGGTTTGAGATTGGGCCTTTCAAATCTACAGTAGAACACATTTAGGTCATCAGCCAGTTGTTAGTCTACCACAGGGTTGGGGGTAGGAGTCCTGTAATTTGTGAGTTGTTTCATGACACTCCACAATGATGCAGGGTCGTTAGCTGAAAATGACGTTAACAGGGTTTTCCAGCTTCTAAGAGTAAATTCTTACAGCCACTCTGATTTCCCTATTCAGTGTGTTTCTGGCCTGACAGAAAAATACTTTATTCCCACCCTTGTAAGCATCCTCATTGGCGTGATGAAGCTGTCTGAGTTTTCCTGTAAACCTTGGTTTATCGTTATTGAATGATAAATAAGTCCTAGTAAGAATGCATATATCCTCATGCACAAACTGATATATGATGTAACAGCATCTGTGAGCTTGTCCAGGTCTGTGGCTGCAGCTACCAAAACACTCCAATCTGTGCAATCGAAGCAGGCTTGTTGTTCCTGCTCTGCTTCATTGGTCCATCTTTGTACAGTCATAACTACTAGCTTGGTTGATTTTTATTTCTGCCAGTAGGTTGGAAGAAGATGAACCAGACAGTGAATAGAGAGTCCCAAATCTGCTCTAGGGACAGAGCGATATGCATCCTTTATTGTTGTGTAGCAATGATTCCTGTCTCTGTTTGGGGCATGTAATCTGCTGTTTGTATTTGGGCAGTTCATGTGTGGATTGGCTTTGTTAAAAAAAAAAACTGAAATAATAATAACTGAGTCCAGGTAATGTTGTTCTGCGTCTGTGCTTTGATCAGCCAGCTGTTGCAGTGCTGTGTTCACACACGCGTTTGGTGCGATATACACACTCACCAGAATAAACGAGGAATACACCCACGGTGAGTAGAATGGCTTACCGTTAATAAAGAGTGTTAGGACAGCACATCCTCTTTAACGTTGTTACATCTGTACACCAACATTCATTGATGTATATTCATGTTCCACTCGTTTTCACCGTTAACTCTGCGATGTGATCCGCTCTGAACAGCTGAAAGCCCGGCAGATGTAACGCGCTGTCCGGAATGGCTTCACTCAGCCAGGTTTTTGTGAAGCACAAGGCAGCAGAGTTTGAAAAGTCCTTGTTTGTATGTGTGAGGAGATGTAGTTCGTCCGTTTTGTTAGGAAGAGAGCGGAGATTCGCTTGATGAATGCTCGGCAGCGCTGTTCGATAGCCGCGCTGACAGAGCTTCACCAGCGCACCGGCTCAATATATATTGCCAACGTCTCGTAGCGGGCAATGGCAACACCCACTACAATTCGAGACTTTATGGTCTCTGGGTAGAGCTGGTATCCTCCCGAGCATTTTTAGGTTTGAACAAGTAAGGTTACAGGACAGCTGGCTGGGTATACCGCTTGCGTACAGTGCCTTTCCCCTCCATGAAGTGAAGATGTGTGCTTTCTTTCCCATGTGAGTTCATGAAACCGTGAACCCTGGATGTCTTCCTCCCTAGCCTTGTGGCTCGCGAATTTGGCGGAGGATGTATGTGATGTGTTTTCCACGGTACGGCCTCCATGTCAGCAGACCTGCATCTCCCTTGGGCAGAGATCTCTCTGCCCCTGGTTACTATTTTGTAGAGCTGCTCCTCTTTGAAGCAGGACCTACCACCGTGCCTCTTCCATGTGCGGCTGTTGAGCCCATGTGACATTTGCCACACGTTACCTCCCCTTCGGGCAGGATGTGGTCACCACAGGGTCTTTTCCCCCTGAAAGAATAGGAAAGGAAAAGAGCACCTTCCCCGGCACATATAATAGCTTTAGATGGCCCCAGCCAAATCTAATACTCTGTGGAGAGAAAAAAACAGAGAGAGAAAAGGCTGCGACTGGCGGAGACTGATGCACCTGGTATTACGCACGCAGCAGCTTGTTAGCACCTGCATCGGCAGTTCACGTAACACAGTTCAGCTGTTGTGGCGTTTTTGTTAAGGGACCCCTAGTGTCACTACATCGGCACAATGTCGAGTGAGTGACAGAAAGAGAACATCTCATTTACTGTTGTAACCTCCGTTCCCTAATGGTCCCTCTTGCCACAACTACCCACTGGAATGTCCGGGACCCTGTCTCAGCTCCTAAGCACAAAACCTGAGTGGTTGCAGCCAGCTCCTTTTATACCCGTATGTCCGAGGGAGTGGCAGGAAAATTCCACTAGCTAATTCTCATTGGCCTTTTCTCAAAGATCAGAGGTGTTTGGTGCTTCCAAGAGCGTCCCCTAGTGTCACCTCATCGACACAATGTCTCGTTCCCTCCATCAGGGAATGGAGCTTACAACAGTTACTGCAATGTTTTGCAACACCTGCTTTCCGGCACTATCTCGTGTTAGAGATGTGAGAACATACGTTGTGTAAGAGAGCTCCCTGTTTTGTTCATCATTTGAGATTTCTTTGGGTAAATATTACATTTTACACAAAATGCTTATAAATTGCATTAAATATGTGTTCAGAAGAACAGATAAATATGTGTTAAAATTTTGTGTTTGTTTTGGGTTATTTTGAAGGATGCATATGGGTTGCATATGTGGAGTTTGACCATGTTTTTGCACATGCAAGGACTGACTATATACATTTCGTATTAATAATACTTCACTTAAATGATTCATAGCCCAGATTTTTCCCAGTTTAGTGAATAATACGTGTTATATGTAAAAATATGAGTGGTATTGTTGAAACTGCAATACATGTCCTTAAACCCTGGTTAAAAATGCATAAAATTATTTGAGAGATTTAAGCATGTGTTAAATGCATAAAATGCTTTGAGTGATTTAAGCATGCGTTAAATGCATAAAATGCTTTGAGTGATTAAAGTAAGTACTTAAATGCATAAAATGCTGTGAATGATATAAGCATTTATTACGATGATGTATGTTGACGGATATGGGTAGGCTAATGCCCTATTTGTATTTACATTTGGATATTAGCCTCTACCGCATTTCATTTTCAAATTTCATTTTAGTATTTCAGTTTTTTTTATTTTTATATTCTTATATATATTGTAACAATTCTGGACACAGGTAGTGACAGGAAGACTAAGATGACGTGATGAAGTGTAGAACCCAAGTGCAGTTTATTTTTCCAAATGTTATAACAAGTGACCCTAATATAAAATGTGAACTAAGCAAAACATTAAGATAAACTTGACTAAACTTGGCTATGACTTGAAAGAAACAACAGTGTTACATTAACAATACCTGACATAACACAATGGCAAATATAAAGGCTTAAATACAAGGACATGGTTAACAAGTAAACAAGTAAACAAGACAACCAATCACAAGACTAAACTATAAACAAGATAACAAGACTAAATTAACTTAAACCAATGAAAAGACAATACTATTAACAAAGTAATCAACCAATGAACAAATGAAAACAAGACACATGGACATGGGAAACACATGACAAGATCAAATGAGGGAAACAGGAATCACATGACATAAAACAGGAACTAGATTTCAAAAATAAAAGACATGAAAACATGAACCAACAGAATAAACATGATATTTCCCCCCTCCCACTAGTTAGTTGTTTATTTTACAACAAGTAACAAGTAACCCTAATATAAAACATGAACTAAACAAAACATTAACATGTACAATGAACATAAATTTGACTTGGCTAAACTTGGCTAGTCTTAACTAGACTTGACCATGACTTGATCATGACTTGAACAAAACAACAGTGTTACATTAACAATAACTGAGAAAACACAATGGCAAACATGAGGGCTTAAATACAAGGACATGGTTAACAAGTAAACAAGACAACCAATCACAAGTCTAAACTATAAATAAGATAAGACTAAATTAACAAAGTTTTATAAAATTTATAAAAAGAAAATACTAATAACAAAGTAATCAACCAATGAAAACAAGACACATGAACAGGGGAAACACATGATAAGGAAACAGGAATCACATGACATAAAACAGGAACTAGATTTTAGAATAAAAGACATGAAAACATGAACCAACAGAATAAACATGACATATATATACAGCCCCATTGACCTCTGTTTTTTTTTTTAATGATTTTAGACAGCCATCAGATTAAACCCACAAAAAAACAGTTCTGTATCCTGTGTCGTTTAATCATGTATAACCCACCAGCTACAAATAGAATCTGTGTGTTTCAAGAGATTAAGTCAATGAAAAAAGTCTCCCTTGTCACAGAACACCATGCACTTTTTGTATTTTATACACCTGACACCTATCTGTCCCAGCTTACCCAAGGCAATAATAACTGATGCATTTTCTTTTTTTTTTTTCATAATCAGTGGATTATACTGGAAAGTGTTCATAAGACAAAATATGTCATTCTGGTCAAATCACAGGTATTTATAGCACAATATTATAGTACCATTTAAGCACTATCACAAATATCACAAGAGCAAGATTAGTGTGATAATGCTTTTATTCAGCGGTTCCAAAAAAATCATATTGAGTAACTTTCGATTTAGAAAAAATATGACCAGTTATTTTGTGTATTTTTGTATCATTGTATAACAATGGAAACTCGGTTAAGTGGAGTTAAAAAAAAATAGTGATATGTCCCAGTGCTATTATACTAAATATTCACAATCTTGGAACGCTGTTTGTTCAATCGGGTTAGACTAACTTTTATACGCTATTCTATATAACACTCTCTTGTCCAAAGTATAATGGAAAAAGGGACAAACAACAGGTGAATGAAATGAAAAAAAGAATGATAATCCAATTTGTATTTTTACATTCGTTAATTTTTAATAAGCATTTTTATGGGAAAAGATACCAGACTAACTTTAGTAATATTGGGTGTGTTAAAATGGCAACTATTAACATGCTTCATATTCAGGGCTGGCAGCCACTGAAACCCCATTGTGGAAATGATTTCATGAGTGGCACTAATGACTGGAATGGATAAACTTCTTGCTCTGTGTACACTGGTATATTAATGGCAACTTGAAAAAGCAAAAGCTTCAATCACTATTCTTGGCTTATAGGAATCCTGCTAAATTACACCTAGCAATATGCTTAATGATGCAGACAACATTATAATGGCATTGGGTGCCACCCACTTTTAGAAAGTAGTAATTTAGCAGACATCTTTATCCAATAGTAGACTAATAGTACATTTGTTACAGAAAAACTTGTAAAATGTACCAGTTATGCCTCACCACCCACACCATACACCATTAAATATACCGTACTTAATATACTCAAATGTATAATGTATAAATGTTAATCATGATAGAAGGTTCTAATTGTGACTTAGACCACACATGAATCCAATTTAACTGTAACATGCATTTCTAGAGTGCATTGTTATTGTTATTGTAATTTTAACATGCATTCCTGGAATTCATTAATATCATTATTGTAACATGTAATACTCTCTGATCGGCTGTTTGGAGTGGTCTCTCTCTCTACTAACTCTCATATCACATGGATAAGTTCTTTACAGTACTTTGGCCAAATGTGTTGCTAATTAAGTTATCCACATAAGTGACAAACGTAATTACTTGGTTCGATTTTTCTTGAATTGTTTAGTACTGCAGCAAATTAATTGCACACAATTACACTGAACAGCAGATAGTTGTCTTTAAAAGGAATGTGTGACTATGACAAAAGCCACTTTTGCCAGCTAAAATGGAGGGCATTATTACTGCAGGATGCAAATTTTCTGTATACAAAGAATACACAGATAAACTATTGTATTTGCCCTTGGAGCAATTTCATCTGCTTGTATATTCTCAACAAAGTTGCTCTAGATAAAATTGTCTAAATTAATAAATGTAAAATGTGAATGTTCTGCATTTGTAAAAATATGCAGTTTTCAACAAAGCATTCTGCTCGCCAAGGGCATCCCCCTGCGGCCAAGAAATCTGCTCCGCCTCAACCCGGGCCCAGCTCTAAGCCCCAGCGTCGAGCACACCGCAGGAAGCAGACGCCCCCCTTCTCTCGGACCCCCTCGAGGACCCGTAAGGCTCCCAGGTGCTCCTGAGACGGACGACCCAGAGACAGAGATGTTAGCTCCGGAGGTGGTAAGACCGCTCCATCCCCCGGTGGTGGGCCGGGAGGAGAATCTTTAGTTTTTAAACAATTTTAATTTGCCGCCCCACTTAGATGGGGTTGCGGTACCCACATTCTCAATAAAAGAGCTATTTCCTATGTCTGTGGGTCACCTGGCCCGCAAATGCCGTTCTCATGGCACTTTTCCTCCAGATCTCAACAGTCCCGGCTTCCTGGACACGGACCACCCATCTACAGCCCCACGACTGTTCCCCGGCTAGCCGGTTCCGATGAGTCTAGAGGACACCTACCCTGGACCTCCTCCTCAGTCGCCAACCCGCCCCCTGCCGGTTGTGCGGAGCAAGGGAAGTGCTTTGAGTCTTTTTTCAGCACTCCAGCCTCGGGTCGCCCTGTCGCCGCCCGACGCTGCCCTACCTGCTCCGCACCGCTGCGAAGCTCCACTGGGTACGTAAAAATTAATCGTCCCTTTGGTGCCCCTAGCACAGAGGTTGGACGCGTGGCTTTCACTTCCCAACATGTCTTGCTGGCTGGCCCGGACTATTCGACTCGGTTACGCAATTCAGTTTGCCAGGCCCCCGCCCCCCTTCATGGGTATCCGCTTTTCCGCAGTACACGCCGAACATGCCCAGTCCCTGCGCATGGAAATCGCTACTCTTTTGTTAAGAGACGCGATAGAGCCTGTCCCTCCAACTGAGATGAAGAAGGGTTTCTACAGCCCTTACTTCATCGTGCCCAAGAAAGGCGGCGGCTTGCGACCAATCTTGGACCTGTGAGTTCTCAACCAGGCATTGCACAAACTCCCGTTCAAAATGTTCACGCAGAGACACATCTTAACCTGCATCCGGCATCTAGATTGGTTCACAGCGGTAGACCTGAAGGACGCGTTCTTCCACATCTCCATTCTGCCTCGACACCGCCACTTCCTGCAGTTTGCGTTCGATGGCCATGCGTATCAGTACAAAGTACTCTCCTTCGGCCTGTCTCTGTCCCCTCGCGTCTTCACGAAAGTCGCAGAGGCAGCTCTTGCCCCACTCCGAGAAGTCACATACTCAATTACATTGACGACTGGTTTATTCTGGCCCACTCGTGAGAGTTACTATGCACTCACAGAGACCAGGTGCTCAGGCATCTCAGCCATTTGGGGCTTCAGGTCAACTGGGAAAAGAGCAAGCTTACTCCAGTCCAGAGCATCTCTTTTCTTGGTATGGAGTTAGACTCTGTCTCAATGTCAGCACATCTCAACAATGAGAGTGCCCAGTCAGTGTTGAGGTGCCTCGCCGCCTTCAGGCCAGGCACAAATGGTCCCTTTAAAACTTTTCCAGAGGCTCCTGGGGCATATGGCGTCCTCCGCTGTGCAAGGTCAGGGAGGACGAGGAACAAGTCACTCTTGTGACTCTTTACTGGCCCACCCGGGGCTTATTTTAAATTTTTACCAAATAAACTATTGCAAAAGTGTAAATTACTTTTACATAATGTGCATATATTTTCCAGACAAAATCCTATATATATTGTTCCGTCTTCCCTTTTCTTGCATTCACATTTTTGGCATAACTTCCTCACTCACAGAGTTTTCAAAAAGCAAGGGTCAAGGCAGCTCTTCCTGCTTCTTGTAACCAATCAAATGTGGTTTTCGTTGACCAGTTTACTCTGACCTGATTGGTTTAATAATGTGACAGACAGCTTCTTCTCCATATGACTCAGATCATAGATCATAGATTGGATGTGCTCTGTTTGACTGAAACCTGGCTTAAACCGGATGAATATATTAGTTTATATGAATCTACTCCTCCAGGTTATTGTTATAAACATGAGCCTCGTCTGAAGGGTTGAGTTTTTAGTGTTACTCAGAGGATAGGATATAAATGTAAGTCTTTTGAACTAATAATGCTTAATGTGACACGGTAAAATATTAATAAAAAATCTCTGTCGTCTTTTGTACTTACTACAATGTATAGATCACCCGGGCATTATTCTGATTTCCTTGGTGAATTTGCAATTTTTTTTATCAGATCTTGTAGTTACTGTAGATAGAGCTTTAATTGTTGGTGACTTCAACATTCACATAGATAATGAAAATGATACATTGGGATTAGCATTTATTGATATTCTCAACTCTCTTGGAGTCAGAAAAAATGTAACAGGACCAACTCATTATCATAATCATATGCTAGATTTAATTCTGTCATATGGAGTTGATGTTGATAATATAGAAATTCTGCAGCAGAGCGATGACATCTCGGATCACTACCTCGTCTCTTTAGGTAGAACTTTTCTTTCGACCACTAAAGATAGCTTCACTAATAATCTTCCAGATCTTTCTCATACACTCAATAAAACCCAAAGCCCAGAAGAACTTGATGATATAACACAAAATATAAATGCAGTCTTCTCTAGCTCTCTTGATATTGTCGCCACACTTCGATTAAAGAAAATTAAATAAATAAGCCCTGCACCACGGTACACACTCATGCTCTCAAGAGAGCAGCTTGGAAAATGGAGCGCATGTGGAAAAATACAAAATTAGAAGTATTTCGTGGTGTATGGAAGGATAGTGTCTTTAGATACAGACAGGCACTAAAAGCTGCCAGGTCAGCATATTTTAGTAAACTCATAGAAAATAACCACAACAATCCTAGATGTTTATTCAGTACTGTGGCTAAATTAGTAAGGAGTAAAGACTCAACAGAACCAGATATTACTTCGCAGCACAAGAGTAATGACTTCTTTACTGATAAAATGTAAATATTATGCAATCATCTGTCATAGCACCTCAGAAAACAGTGTCTAATAATTTCCCTCACATGCAACTTCAATCCTTCTCTGTCATAGGTCATGAAGAGCTAACAAAACTTATCGAAACATCAAAAGCCACAACATGTTTGTTAGATCCTATACCAACTCTCCCATTTATGTCAAAAATACTAGAAAAGGTAGCATCCTCAAAAATATGTTAATTTCTACAGAGGAATAGTATATGTGAAGAAAACTGCACTTATCAGAGTTACAAATGACTTGCTCTTATCATCTGATCACGGCTGCATTTCTCTTCTGGTGCTTTTAGATCTTAGTGCTGAATTCGACATGATAGATCATGACAATCTCTTGAATAGGCTAGAGAATTATGTTGGCATTTGTGGAGTTGCATTAGCATGATTTAGGTCATATTTAGCAGAATTGCCAAACCAAACAAAAGTCAAATATGGAGTGCCACAGGGATCAGTTTTAGGGCCTCTGCTTTTCTCCATGTATATGCTTCCCCTTGGAGATATTATCAGGAATCGTGTTTCCTGATAATAGTTTCCACTGCTATGCCGAAGACACACAACTTTATATTTCTTCAAAACCTGATAAGATTTCAAAATTCTTGAAATTAGCAGAGTGTATCAATGAAATAAAAGATTGGATGGCCAGAAATTTCCTTCTACTCAATTCTGACAAAACAGAGGTACTAATTATTGGACCAAAAACTCTAAAAATAAGCCAATACAATATAATTTGACTCTCAATGGATGTACTGTACAATCATCTTCAACAGCAAAGAACTTAGGTGTTATATTTGATACCAATCTGTCCTTTGAAAATCAAATTACCAATGTTTGAAGAACAGCATTCTTCCACCAAAGAGATATTGCTAAATTACGGCACATGCTCTATGTTGCTGATGCCGAAAAACGTATTCATGCGTTCATGACCTCAAGACTAGATTATTCTAATGCATTACTGGGAGGATGTCCAGCAAGCTCAATAAATAAACTTCAATTTGTTCAAAATGCAGCAGCCAGAGTGCTAATGAGAACCAAGAAATATGATCATATTAGCCCCATTTAATCATCGTTACCTGTTAAATCCTGTATTAATTTTAAAATTCTGTTAACTATGTTCAAAGCTTTGAATGGTCTAGCTCCACAGTACTTAATTGACCTTCTACTACGCTATATTCCATCACGTTCATTATGATCACAAAATTCTAGCCTGTTAAGAACTTTATTGTCATTGTGAAGAGTACAGGTACAGAGCCAAAGAAATGCAGTTTTTCGCATATCCCAACTAAGCTGGGGTCAGATTGCAGGGTCAGCCATGAAACAGCACCCCTGGAGCAGATAGGGTCAAGGGCCTTGCTCAAGGGCCCAACAGTGGTATCTTGATGGTGCTGGGGCTTGAACCCCCGAACTTTCGGTCAGTAACCCAGAGCTTTAACCTCTGAGCTACCAAGAAAGTCAAAATCCACAAAAGGAGGTAGATCCTTTTCATGTTTGGGTCCTAAACTATGGAATAGTCTCCCTAACACTGTTCGAGATGTAGACACACTCCCTCAGTTTAAGTTTAGAATAAAAACTCATCTATTTAGCCAGGCATACACCTCATATATCCTCCAACCCACAATTAGGCTGCTTTAGTTTAGTCTGCTGGAACCAGAAACATCGATCATGATTTATAACTCTGCAATAAATTGAATGGCATCTATGCTAATATAATTTTATTTGTTTCCCTGTCTCAACCTTGGGACTCCTATCCTGAGGTCACCAGAACCGGCTGGATCCAGCACCATTCCTGCTTCGTGTTGGACTCCACTGCTACGTGTCGCTGAATGATGATGACTAAATGCAGCCAGTGCCAACCAAACATCCCTTCAGTCTATTATGATGGACTTCAGAGGATGAACTGATGCCAACACCAACCGTAAGACATATGCCATTGTCTGAACCTTGGATTTAGGATGTACCACACCGAACCTCACCGAAATTACCGGCCAGGTTGAACTGAGTTTCACATCCCTGATCTCTGCCTGCATCACCTCGGTCTATTGATGGACTACGATCTTGAAATGGAATGCATAGACTAACAATTGCCTTCATCAGCCAATTAAAAAGGACAACTGCATCTATGTGAACTTCTGCAGTTAATCCAGGATGGACTTCAAAGACATTGGTCATTAATCTTACAGTTCAAACAAAATCAATGTTTAAACACTGACCCTTAACACTTACTTAGTTTAATAATTTTAAACCATGACTTTAACTATACATAAGTAATATTTACTTTATATTCATGATGTTAGACAGAGGGGAACTGGCCCCAAAGTGAGTCTGGTTTCTGTCACCTTTTTTCTCCATTAATCAACATCTTATGGAGTTTTGTGTTCCTTGCCGCAGTCGCTTTCAGATTGCTCACTGGTTATTAATACAATTAGTATTTAATTACTTATATTTAAACACGACTAACAATTGTATTTTAACTAATTACACAATTATGATTCATCGGCATTATAGACATTATGGTTTTATCGTCCATTAATGCCTGCTCTTATGTAAAGCTGCTTTTAAAACAATGTGTGTTTTGAAAGGCGCTATAGAAATAAAATTGACTTGACTTGACTCAGCATCACTCATCTGGCAGAACAGCATACTCCTCTCTTATATATAACGTTTAAATATTAATACACATTATTTTATTGTCTGTAAAGTTAAGTTGACATGATCAATTGAAGAGTAAAAAAATAATACTTTTTTTCAAACAGTGGACATTTCACCACAGAACTGCTGTGAAATGTGTAAGGAACCACATAACATATTTTACATGAGGTCAGACTATTTTTACTGTAGTAGTTGTTTATTATGTACAGTATCTAATCTGTAGTAAGCAGGCATTCCTTTTCCAATTTAGCCCTGAAATCATATATTGTGCGAGGTGGGTATGGCTGGGCCGTAAGGATGGATGCCTGGCACTGAATTACCCCATTCAGAGGGGAGAGGGATAAAGAGGAGCTGGAGATGCCACAGAGAGAAAGAGATGCATGCAGCCGACGAACGGGAAGGTGAACAGTGTGAGTGACACATGGAGCTGTGAGTTTGTGAGAGGCTTAAAAGAAGTTCCCCTTCTGTCACTCACTCGACGTTGAGTTGAATGAAGTGACACAAGGGGTCTTCCTAGGACATACCTCTGAACCAGAGAAAAGGCCAATGTCAAGTTGGCAGACAGAATTTGCATGCCCCGCCCCAGACATATGGGTATAAAGGGAAGCGGTGCAGCGAGTGCCAGTCAGAATTTTTCTTCAAGCCGAACGGTTGTGCAACAGCAAGCTGAAGTTCACCACTGTTTCACTCACTTCTGTCAGCGAGAAGCATTGCTGTTGGATCTACGGCGTATTTCCAGCTGGCATTCTCTCTCTCTGCATGCTGTGCATTCTACGCCCCTGGGCGCTTCAACAGCGCTTTTCACTGTTATAAGAGTGTTCTCCTCCTAAAAGAATTTTGATTTCTCTAAGTGTATGAGTTTTCAACTCACAAAAGAGCAATACACAGCGGCATTGAACGTCCTTTTCAGGACGCGTCTTTTTCAAGATGCTCTTCTGCCCCTGTGTTGTTCCTGGATGCGGTCGATTTCTCTCCAAGACCGACGGTCACAAACGCTGCCTCGTGTGCCTGGGTAGCGATCACACTGAGGCGGTATTCATGGATGGCTTATGTACTCATGCGAGAAAATGACCGTGGCAGCGTTGCGGTCACGGCTCTCCTTCCTCAAGGTGAATGCCACATATGCCGCCCCTTGCATCGCTCCGTCTTCCCACGGCGTTGAGAACAACACGGCTGATGATGAAGGCGATATGGGGATAACGACAGGCTCGTTTTCACCGGGTAAATCCCCACGAACCACCCGCCCCCGACACGCACGCTCGCTCGCTTCCATCTGAACTCGGAATCAGTGCAGGTCACCTCACAGCCAGTCTGCATTCTTCCTTGAGCCCCTGGACTTGGAAGATGACATTGCCGCTGTATTTGAGAGCGTCCAGGCATCTGACACTGAAGACTCGACTGGGCTGCACCTTTGGGCCGGCCAGCCCGCCCAGTCTGAGGTGGACGCGCAGATGGCCGACATGCTTGCCCGGGCTTCCGTGAGCATGGGCTTGGACTGGAACCCTCCATCCTCCCCACAGCCTTCGCGGCTTGACGACTGGTACCTCGGCTCCGGGCGCCGCTCACAGCCACGCCCACCCCCAGGTTCCGTTCTTCCCGGAAGAGCACGCGGTCGTGGAGGGCACCTTTTACTGCCCGTAACCGGCCCCTCCACTCATCCGCTCTCACTACCCTAGATGGCGGGGTGGTTCACGGGTACACGGAGGTCCCCCAGGTGGATAGGGCGGTTGCGATCCACCTGTGTCCTGAGAATGCCGCCACCTGGTGGGACCGCGCGGTACTCCCCTCCAGAGCCTGTAGGGTGATGTCATCATTGACCTCCAAAGCCTACAGCGCCACCAGACAGGCTGCCTCCACCCTGCATGCCATGGCTCTCCTGCAGGTTCATCAAGCCAAGGCAATTAAAGATCTGCACCTGGGTAGTCTCAACCCCGACGTGCTGCAGGAAATGCGCTCTGCTACCGACCTCGCTCTCAGACTCGGGTAGGCGATGGCCACCCTCGTGGTCCAGGAACATCACCTCTGGCTGAACATGGTCGAGATGCATGATATTGACAAGTCACGCTTTCTCAACGCCTCCGTCTCCCAACCAGCCCGCCCCTCCTGCTCGCCGAGGGCGTACCCCTGCGACCAAACAACAGGCAGCTCCGCCTCAATGTGGGCCCAGCTCTCAGCCCCAGCATCAAGCACCTCGCAGGCAGCGTATGCCCCCCCGTATTCCAGGACCAGGAAAGCTCCAAAGCGATCCTGAGTCGGGTGACCCAAGCAGTGAGATGTTTGCTCCAAAGCTGGTAACAAGATCACTCTGTACCCCGGAGGCCAGGACCATCCGACTCAGGCTACGTGATTCAGTTCGCTATGTGCCCAAGGTTCCTACGACCCCCTTCAGGGACCAGGTCGTGAACCTGCAAGCGCTGCCCCGGGAGGAGCCAGACCCAGCACTTTAGTTGCTGTGTCCGGTACATGCTTTGCGTGTCTATTTGGACCGCACGCAGAGCTTTAGATGTTCTGAGCAGCTCTTTGTCTGCTGCGGCGGACGGCAGAAAGGGAAAGCCATCTCCAAACAGAGGTTAGCTTACTGGGTCGTTGATGCTATTTCTTTAGCTTATCACACCCAGGCCATGCCCGCCCCCTTGCGGGTTTGATCACCCTCTACGAGAAGTGTGGCATCCTCGTGGGCACTGGCCCATGGCACCTCCTCGGGCTGGGAAACACACCAATACCTTTGCCAGATTTTACAATCTCAGGGTTGAGTCGGCTCGTCCCGTGTTTTGTCAGGTCTGAGCCGGTAGAACTTGGTAATGTGGCAAAACGGACAGGATGTTCTGCTTGCACACAGCATCTTTCACCAAGTTGATCCATCTATCCCAGGTTAGCCACTAAGCATTGCTCCCTGGATGTTCTCCTCCCTAGCCTTCTGGCCTGCGAATTCAGCAGAGCAATTTGCGTCCAGACCCACTACGAGTCACAGGTGCTCTGTACTGGGGATGGGCTCCACGGGCTTAGTTCCCTAGTTTCCCTGTTGGCGGACACACGTTTCCCTTGGGCAGCCCCGCTGCCCCGGTCGCCGTGCTTGTAGAGTCCCCCCTCATTAGGCTGGACTTACCACCACGCCATTTCACACATACGGCTTCACAACCCTTGTGGTGTATTTGCCACATGTTGCCTCCAACTAGACTGGGCAGAATGTGGACTCCACGTCATGGTTACTGTTGTATTCTCTGTTCCCCGAGGGAAGGAACGAGACGTTGTGTCCCTCCTGCCACAGCACTAGACCTACCACTGTAAACGGCCAAACCTTATTTTTGGATCCTCAGTGCAAAACCTGACTGGCACCTCCTCGCTGCCCGTAGAGCGGGGCATGCAAATTCTGTCTGCCAACTTGACATTGGCCTTTTCTCAGGTTCAGAGGTACGTTTCGCATCCCAAAAGAAAGACTTAATTCGACACAACGGTTCATTCCTTCCCTCGGGGAACGGAGGTTACAACAGTAACCATGACGTTTTATGTTGTGTCCAAGTGATCTGTGTCTAATTAAAGTCTTCCTTGAACTCCATAGGGAAGGCAGAGATCTGCCACAAATGTAAAAAAAAAAACCTATTCAGATATCTGTATTTTATTCCAATTAATTGTATGCTTAAGCAAATGTTTGCTGTTATTGGAAAACCCATTGCAATGACACAAGATTTAAGCAGAAAAGATTGGAGCTCAGTACCCTGATCATCATGTTCCTGATCATCATGTTTTTTGTTCCTCAAGCAGTCATGAAACTTTTCTGTTACTTGTATGGTAATGTACTGTATATGGTCAATATAAACAACACATGGCAGGCGTTGCTGCTCGGGCTTTCTTTCCATGTAATATTTCACTATGAACACTGTCTTTAATGCTCGGGGAAAACGGGGACATTTCTGGGGACAGCTCCAGTCTGAGACAGGCCACCAAAACCGGGACTGCCCCCAGAAACAGGGATGTCTGGTCTGGACTCTTGATGAAAATATATTCTGAAAACATCAAACACAAAATGTTCTGTAAATAAATATAAATGTTTAAGTATTAAGATGCATTGGTCATGGGAGAACAAGATTACTTTACTAAAGTCAGATTGTCAGATTCATCAGCCAATCAGATTGATTTATTTGTTCTTGGTGGGTGTGATCTTTAGAATATGTCCCGGTCGAGGCCTTATAGCTGGCCTTGAGTGATGCAATCACGCTTTAAGTGATGTAATTTTAATGCGAGCGTGAGATCTTGCTGATGAGTCGGCTGTCATTACTCCCGCTATCGCCATTGAGAAAGAGATCCTTATGGATTTAAAAATAAAAAATGTTATGCATGACCTTGTGAATGCTTAATTTATTAAGGATAGGAGGACTGATTTTCACTTCAAGAAAATTGCTTTTTGCATTGTTATAGCAACATAGGGAGTTTTCTAAGTGTAAATAAGGTTGCTTGAGCATTCAGTGTCAGATCAAGTTTTGAAATGTGGTCCTGCATTTTATTCATCTCGGAAAGTCCGATTTTACAACTTCCTACTAGAAAAAGTGCAATGGAATGCATCTTGAAGTCAGAATTACAACTTGTATGCTTGTGCAGAAATCCTCAACTCCAATTTCACCGAGATGCAGGGGCATGATGTCACACAAACATGTCGACACTCAGGGAGATTACTTCACTTTGTTAAGTAATATTGATAAATGAGTTTGTTTCCACATTACATGATATTAAAGCTTGTTTAACAAATGCCTGCAGAAACGGGTGTATTAAACATTATAATTCCTTTTGATAATCGTACACCTGAAGCACAAATGCTAGTGCTGCAGCAGTTGGATTGCTAGGAGACATCTCTTCTGAGAGTCAAACCCCTGCTAAACTAACAGGAGCATTGCAGTAAGTCTTAGCAATATCATGCTACTTATTAAAAAAGGGGAAAAATTGGATTTTATGTATTTTGACCATGGAGAATGTGGTAATGTGCTAAAATGCCTTTTGGATTTTCCAAAGGACCCTACTAGATCCCAAAAGGCTACTACTTTGGTCATAATTTTGGGCTCAAATGAAAGGTGTGACACTTAGAGCTATCATATCCCTGATCCACTATTAGTATTGCTGATACAGAGTAACTGAAGCATAAACATATTACAGTGCTTTTTCCATTTTTGAAACTAAACTTTGTGCATATGAAAGAGTCAAAATTAGTGCCCTGGTGGAAAAGCAGTTTATATAAGAAACACACACCAAACTATTTACATACTTTTTTATACAACATATTTACATACAATTATACCTTTTACATGTTTTTGGCAACATGCCAGTCATTGTAGCAGTCGTGTGTGGGGATGTCTTTGCATGGCACCTCCTGCACTTCAGTTGACCAGCGGTGCTGAGTCCACCGATATGCACTAATATGCACTGTGATGTGCTCTGCCTGGAGCAGGAGATATGGGTCTGGCTGTGGAGTGAGACTCCAGCTCCTCAGCAAGGGTCTCTCTGAATGCCTTCTGGTGCATAGGTACCTCTCCTTGACCTTTTGAAATGTCTTTGTGGAGGAGGAAGGCGTTCACAATTGCCATGTCCATGAAATGATAAAAGAACATCTTGTACCACTTCTGGGTCTTGTGGATGACTTTATAGTACCCTATCAGAAATATAGCATGAAAATATAACCTATATATATATACACACATATACACTCACCTAAAGGATTATTAGGAACACCTTTTAAATTTCTCATTAATGGAATTATCTAATCAACCAATCACATGGCAGTTGCTTCAATGCATTTAGGGGTGTGGTCCTGGTCAAGACAATCTCCTGAACTCCAAACTGAATGTCAGAATGGGAAAGAATGGTGATTTAAGCAATTTTGAGCGTGGCATGGTTGTTGGTGCCAGACGGGCCGGTCTGAGTATTTCACAATCTGCTCAGTTACTGGGATTTTCACGAACAACCATTTCTAGGGTTTACAAAGAATGGTGTGAAAAGGGAAAAACATCCAGTATGCGGCAGTCCTTTGGGCGAAAATGCCTTGTTGATGCTAGAGGTCAGAGGAGAATGGGCCGACTGATTCAAGCTGATAGAAGAGCAACTTTGACTGAAATAACCACTCGTTACAACCGAGGTATGCAGCAAAGCATTTGTGAAGCCACAACACGCACAACCTTGAGGCGGATGGTCTACAACAGCAGAAGACCTCACCGGGTACCACTCATCTCCACTACAAATAGGAAAAAGAGACTACAATTTGCAAGAGCTCACCAAAATTGGACAGTTGAAGACTGGAAAAATGTTGCCTGGTCTGTTGAGTCTCGATTTCTGTTGAGACATTCAGATGGTAGAGTCAGAATTTGGCGTAAACAGAATGAGAAGATGGATCCATCATGCCTTGTTACCACTGTGCAGGCTGGTGGTGGTGGTGTAATGGTGTGGGGGATGTTTTCTTGGCACACTTTAGGCCCCTTAGTGCCAATTGGGCATCATTTAAATGCCACGGCCTACCTGAGCATTGTTTCTGACCATGTCCATCCCTTTATGGCCACCATGTACCCATCCTCTGATGGCTACTGCCAGCAGGATAATGCACCATGTCACAAAGCTCGAATCATTTCAAATTGGTTTCTTGAACATAACAATGAGTTCACTGTACTAAAATGGCCCCCACAGTCTCAACCCAATAGAGCATCTTTGGGATGTGGTGGAACGGGAGCTTCGTGCCCTGGATGTGCATCCCACAAATCTCCATCAACTGCAAGATGCTATCCTATCAATATGGGCCAACATTTCTAAAGAATGCTTTCAGCACCTTGTTGAATCAATGCCACGTAGAATTAAGGCAGTTCTGAAGGCGAAAGGGGGTCAAACACAGTATTAGTATGGTGTTCCTAAAAATCCTTTAGGTGAGTGTATATATATATATATATATATATATATATATATATATATATATATATATATATATACATATATATATATATATATATATATATATATATATATATATATATATATAGTTAATATTTTTATGTAAATATGCATGCATTTATGTATGTATATTTAACATAAATACTGTGTGCATTGGCAATGTAAAAAATCTTTATACCATGCCAATAGAGCTATATGAATCTGAATGTAAGGAACAAGACGTTTAGTCAAGTGAAGTGACACTAGGGGACTTTCTTGAAGGCCTCGGTTACCTCTGAACTTGAGAAAAGGTCAATGTGAATTTGGCAGACAGAATTTGCATGTCCCTCCCTTGGGCATACGGGTATAAAGGGAGGGCATCATGCCTCTGTTCATTCAGGTTTTGCACTGAGGAGCTGTGAATAAGGTTCGGCCATTGCAGTGGCTCGGTTCAGCGCCGTGGCTAGGGGGACACAACGTCTTGTTCCCTCCATCAGGGAATGGAGGTTACAACAGTAACGTCTCAGTTACGTATGTAACCTCTGTTCCCTGATGGAGGGAACGAGACGTTGTGTCGAAGAAGCGACACTAGGGGTCTCTCTTGAGCGCCGAATATGCCTCTGATCTATGAAAAAAGGTCAATGAGAGTTGGCAAACAGTATTGCAAAGCACGTACTGGACACAGCAGCGAGGGGGCTAGGTCTGCCTCCTCCCGGGGCTGCGCTTGCAGGTTCACTATCTGACTGAAGGGTGTGGTAGGAACCTTGGGCACATAGCCCGGTCGATCTCTTAGGATCACATATGTGTCTGCCGGACCAAACTCCAGGCAAGTGTCGTTAGTAGAGAAAGCCTGCAGGTCCCTCACCCTCTTGATGGAAGCGAGCGCGATCAGCAGGGCCGTCATTTTAAAGAGAGGGCCCTGAGCCAACTGATTCTAGCGGCTCGGAGGGGGATCTCTGAAGGCCGGTGAGGGCCACCAAGAGATCCCAGGAGGGGAACAGGTTTGGCCAGGAGGGATTTAGCCTCCGGGCACCTCTTAGGAACCTGACGATTAAGTCGTGCTTACCCAGGGACTTGCCGTCTACTGGGTAGTGGTGAGCTGCGCTAGCAGCAACATACACCTTCATGGTGGAAGGGGACAGCCTCCCCTCCAACCTCTCCTGTAGGAACAGGAGCACTGACCTAACTGCACACCTCTGTGGGTCTTCTGCCCAGGAAGAACACCAATTCACGAACAGACGCCATTTCAGGGCATTGAGTTGCTTGGTAGAAGGGGCTCTGGCTTGGTTGATCATGGCTATGACTGTGGGTAGTAGACCAGCTAGATCTTCCGCGTCCCATCCAGGGACCAGACGTGGAGGTTCCAAAGGTCTGGATGCGGATGCCAGAGCGTGCCCCGTCCCTGAGAAAGAAGGTCTTTCATCAGGGGAATTCGCCAGGGAGGGGCTGTAGCGAGGAGTACAAGGTCCGAGAACCGGGCCCGGGTGGGCCAGTAGGGAGCCACAAGAGTGACTTGATCATCGTCCTCCCTGACCTTGCACAGCACCTGTGCAAGAAGGCTCACTGGGGGAAATGCGTACTTGCGCAGCCCCACTGGCCAGCTGTGTGCCAGTGCATCTGCCCTGAGGGGAGCCTCTGAGTGGGAGTACCAGAGCGTGCAGTGGGAGTTCTCTCGGGAGACAAACAGGTCTACCTGGGCCTTGCCGAACTATCCCCAGATCAGCTGAACCGAGTGGGGGTGAAGCCTTGGCGATTTATGTACACAGGATATGTTCGTCTCGAACTAACAGGAGAAACTTCCGCAGGACCAAAAGGACTGTCAACAGCCCGAGGCAGTTCATCTGCCAACGCAGCTGGGCCGCTTTCCAATGGCCTGCTGCTGCCTGTCCGTTGCATACGACGCCCAACCCGATATGGAGGCATCGGTCGTGACCAGGGTGTGTCGGGACACCTGCTGTAAGGGTACTCCAGCCCGTAAGAAACAGAGGTCTGTCCAGGGTTTGAATGTTTGGCGGCAGGCAGGTTTGATTGTCACACGGTGCGTGCCGTGGCGCCATGCTCGTCTCTGGACTCGGGTCTGAAGCCAGTGTTGAAGTGGTCTCATATGCATCAACCCCAGCGGCGCAACCACCGCGGAGAACGCCATATGCCCCAGGAGCCTCTGGAAAAGTTTTGAAGGGACTGTTGTGCCTGGCCTGAAGGCGGCGAGGCACCTCAACACTGACTGGGCATGCTCGTTGGTGAGACGTGCTGACATTGAGACCGAGTCTAACTCCATACCGTGAAAAAAGATGCTCTGGACTGGAGTAAGCTTGCTCTTTTCCCAGTTGACCTGAAGCCCCAAACGGCTGAGGTGCCTGAGCACCTGGTCTCTGTTAGCGCATAGTAACTCTCGCGAGTGGGCCAGCATAAGCCAGTCGTCGAGGTAAATGAGTATGCGGATGCCGGCTTCTCGGAGTGGGGCAAGAGCTGCCTCTGCGACTTTCGAGAAGATGCGAGGGGACAGAGACATTCCGAAGGGGAGGACTTGTACTGATATTCCTGGCCGTCGAATGCAAACCGCAGAAAGGGGCGGTGTTGAGGCAAAATTGAGACGTGAAAGTACGTGTCCTTCAGGTCTGCCGCTGCGGACCAATCTAGGTGTAGAACACTGATTAATGTGTTTCGGCGTGAGCATTTTGAACGGGAGTTTGTGCAATGCTTGGTTGAGAACTCGTAAGTCCAAGATCGGTCGTAAGCCGCCGCCTTTCTTGGGTATGTTGAAGTAAGGGTTGTAGAGACCATTCTTCATCTCGGTTGGAGGGACAGGCTCTATCGCGTCTTTGAATAAGAGAGTAGCGATTTCCATACGCAGGGACTTGGCATGCACCGTATACTGCGGGGGTGGGTGGGGCGGAAGCCTGGAAAACTGAATTGTGTAACCGAGTCAGATGGTCTGGGCCAGCCAGTGAGACAGGATGGGAGTGAGAGCCATGCGTCCAACTCCGCGCTAGGGGCACCAAGGGGACGATTATTTTTGACATACCCGGCAGGGCTTCGCAGCGGGGCGGAGCAGTTAAAGCGCCATTGGGAGACGGTGATGCGTCCCGAGGCTCTGGTGCTGAGAAAAGACTCAAGCACTTACCTTGCTCCGCACACCCGGCAGGGGGTGGGTTAGCGATTGAGCAGGAGGAGGTCCAGGGTAGGCGTCCTCTAGACTCGACGGAACCAGCCAGCCGGGGAACAGTCGTGGGGGCTGTAGGCAGGTGGTCCGCGTCCAGGATACCGGGACTGTTGAGATCTGCTGGCAGAGTGTCGTGAGAACGGCATTTGCGGGCCAGGTGACCCAGAGACAAAAGGAAATAGCTCTGTTACTGAGAAAATGAGAATGTGAAAACTAATTCAACAAAGAATTCTCCTCCTGGCCCTCCACCGGGGACGGAGCGGTCTTAACATCTCCGGAGCTAACGTCTTGGTCCCTGGGTCGAGCATCTACGGAGCACGTGGGACGTGAGACGTGGGCGTCTGCTTCCTGCGGAGTGCTCGACGCTGGGGCTGAGAGCTGGGCCTGGGTTGAGGCGGAGCAGGATGTTTCATAGCCGCAGGAGGACACCCTCAGTGAGCAGACGGGGCATGGCCCATGGCAGCAGGCTTGCGGCAGGGCAGGATGTGAGATGGCCTCTGTCTGCTTCACTGCTGAGGTGGCACCGAATGGACGGAGCTGAGAGACGGGGGTGTGGGAGAAGGTGTGCCTTGTCTACCTCCCGCATTTCGACCAGGTCCAGTCCAAAGATGCGTTTCTGGACCAAAAAGGGTGGCCATCGCCTGTTCGAGTGTCAGTGCTTCTGACCTCCTTGGCCCGAGGGCGCGGCTGGTTATCAAGCGCAGTTCCTGCAGCACATCAAGAACAGGACTACCCAAAGTGCAAGTTTTGAAGTGCCTCGGCCTGGCGTTGGTTGCAGGAAGGGCCGTGGCATGCAGGGCGGAAGCGGTCTGGGACCGTTCCACCGCGAGGGTAGTGAGAGCGGAGGAGCGAAGAAGCCTTGGCTTTGCTCAACTCGTCATGCACGTCCGAGAAGAAAGGAACTGGGGGGGGGGGGGTATGTGCGGCTGTGAGCAGCGCACATGCCTGCAGGACCGATCAGGTAGCCCGGGAAAGCATAGCGGATCTCCGTGCGTCATATTCAGGCTGGGCGAGCGATCAGCATCCGACACCGCTGTAACGCTCTCCGATGCAGCGGTGATGTCATCCAATTCTGAAGCAAACAAGCTTGCCGGGGAGGCGGGTGGTTCGAGGGGGTTTACCTGGCGAACAGAGCCCATCATAGTCCCCAAATCGCCTTCATCGCCCGCGGCGCCTGCGTCAATCCCGTAGGAAGGAGGCGAGGCGCGGGGGGCGGATGAAGTGGCTTTCTCTCATTACAAAAGAAAGCCGGGCACGCAAGGCAGTTTTTATGACCGTGAGAGGTGGGGAGAAATCACCGCATCCAGAAACTACACAGGGGCGGAAATTACATCTTTATAAAGACGCGTCCTGAAAAGGACGCTCAACGCCGCTTTGTAATGCTCTTTCAGAGAAATTAACTCTTTTACAGAGAAAATCACTCTTTCAATGTTACTCTTTCAAACTCTGCGCTGTCGAAGCGCCCAGGGGCAAAGCTGCATGCCGTGCAGTGAAGAGAAAAGTCGCTGAAGTGTGCCGTAGATCCAACAGCAAAGCAGATCGTCAGAGGATAGAAGCAGGATAACAGTTGTGTCACAAGCAGCTGGCTGCATACACGACCATCGGCTCCAAAGAAAATTAATGAATGAACGAGCGTATTTCCCTCGCCTTTATATCCGTATCCGGGGGTGGGGTATGCAAATACTGTTCGCCAACTTTCATTGGCCTTTTTTCATAGATCAGAGGCATATTCGGCGCTCAAGAGAGACCCCTAGTGTCACTTCTTTGACATGACGTCGAAGTGAGCGACAGATGGGGAACCTAGACATTCCCCGTCTATCGCTGACTTCAACTTTGTTTATGAAGCGACTCTAGGGGTCCCTATTCAATCAAGCCGTGTATGTGCGCTGCTGATGCAGTAGCGGGCAGGCTGTTGCGTGCCAAAGCGACAAGCTGCGTCAGACTGCACGTACCCTTTCCCAACGCCCCATAAAATCTTCATAAACATTTTAGGTTCCCGGAACCCCAA
The DNA here is from genome assembly GCA_032164185.1 of Moxostoma hubbsi. Classification (NCBI taxonomy): domain Eukaryota; kingdom Metazoa; phylum Chordata; class Actinopteri; order Cypriniformes; family Catostomidae; genus Moxostoma; species Moxostoma hubbsi. Next base: position 177,059 of record JAVLUX010000151.1, on the reverse strand, counting down.
AGGGGTGAAAAAAGTGATGTGCCAAGCATGGGAGCAGGCCGCGCCATCTTAAAGCTATCATGCGACTCGGGGAAGGCAACCTTTGCCAACTCCTATTCTTTCAGGGGGAAAAGACCCCACGGAGACCACCACCTGCCCAGGCTGGGGGGAGGTAAAGAATGGTGAAATGGGTTTTCAGGCCAAGTGGGAATGGCGCGGTGGTAGATCCTACCTGCTGATAGGGAGGAGTTGCAATAAACACTGTAACCGGGGGACATTGTGGACTGCCCAAGGGAGACGCGGGTCAACCCGTAGTGTGACCGTACTGTGGAAAATACACATAGGTTTGGAACTACATGAGGGTAATTAATAATGACATAATAATGTCAGAATTTTCAGAATGAACTGAAACAGAGTTCAAAAATTCATATAGTTAAAATTGTTATTTAAAACAAAGAAATGTGACATAATTACATATATTTCATGTGTATTTTGTGACTGATTAACATGTTGAGCTGTTTAATGCATTAAATAGAATTTAGTTGATGCATTTTGTCCACTTGGAATGCTAAAATGTAAAATGTTGGTCAGCATTGAGAATCAATACTTATAAGCATTAAAAGCAGATATTGAACACATTTAAAAGTCATATTTAACTGTGATTCACTTAAATTTATGATGTTTTTGTCATGTTGAAACAATTCTAAAGTATCTTGAATGTTTTTAACTTGAGTATGTCTAAACTTAAATGGGTTAAAGACCCATTGAAATGCTTATTGAAATGCATGGTATGAATAAGTGTGTAATACACATACAATATTGTAATACATTGCATTTTCATGTTTATTGATATAGATGTATGCTTGAATACTGTATTTTGGTAAAATGTAGAATTTTTAGTTGAAACCTGTAAAGGAAAATGTTAATTGTATTTGCATATATGCTATAGTTAATGTTAACTGAAAAAAAAATACAAAATAAAAAATAAAAGCAATTTAAGAATGCACCAAAACACTGCAGATCTTAATCTTTGTTGCTTCTCATTATATTTCTGTAGTCACTTTCTCATCCTCACATGTTTAAGACCAGTAGCAATCTGTAATAAGAGAACCCTGATTAAAATTCCACCTTTAGAACTAGTACAAGTCTAAAGACATATTGCAAGAGAGACATGCCCAAAAGATCAACATAAAACATTACAAAATAAAACACATTACACATAAACAATGGACATTTATAAAACAAATAAATGTGTTATTTTGACAAGGAAATTAGCCAACTAAACTGACAACTAAATGTTTTATACATTTTACACATACACTGACAATTGCCAAACTTTCCGTTTAAACTTGTTTTTAACAACTGAAAACAGAGAGGAACCTTTCATTTGTTTAGGAGTCTGTTCTGTATTTAAATGAGAATACAATTATAAACAATTAATTCATTAGTAATACATTATTTCCAATGCTGAGTGTTATAAAGGCAATACAGTACATACAAAGCAACTGTAACGATCCACACCGTCTTTGGTTTGTGTACCTTTTATTTTAAGTTTTGGCACCTTTTATGTTCCACATTGTTCTTTCTTCATGCACTCTTATTTTAAGTTTTGGCACCTTTTATGTTCCGTATTGCCTTTTGTTTTATGCACTCTTATTTTGAAGTCTTGTCATGTCCTGTTTTCCCTCCTTGTCTATGTGTCTGGTTTTCATTGGTTTATTGTTTGATTATCTTGTTATCAGTTCTAATTTATCATTGGTTTTAGTTTATTGTCTTGTTATCTTGTTTTGAGTTTTGGTTTTCCATTGGTCTATGTTTCCCCTTGTTTTGTATTTAAGCCCTGATGTTCACCTTGTCCTTTGTTGGTCGTTGTTAATGTTTGATGCTCTGTTCTTGTAGTTCCCGAATCCTGCCTTGGTCCGTGTTCCTGCCTGTGCCCTCCTTGCAAGACCCCCCGTGTTATTTTCTTGTGTTCTTCTCTTTATTTTCCCCTCGTGGATGTTTCATTTGTTCCTGCGTTTATACTTCCCTTTACTTTGTGAAATTCAAATAAAGCTGCACTTGGATCCTTACTCCCTCGTCTGCCCTCTTCATGACAGCAACACATTACTTATTAAAATCTTCACTGGTGTGACATACAGACTTCATTAATTATTTGTTACAAAGCATCACATTCTTTGTAATGTAAAATTATTTTAATTGTTAACGATCAGATACTAAATCAGCTAAATAACCAAGGATGAATATGAGGATAATATACACAATAAGATACAATTCCAGGAACAACAAATCCAATAGACACATTTTGAACACTATAATAAATCAGTAAAATATCTTGCCAAACTACTCAAAGAATAAAAGTAAAAACCACTTACAACCACAATACAGAACTCAGCAGGCAAGACACTTCATACCCCACAAGACATATATTATGCCTTTCAAGTATTCTAAAAATATTATATACTAATGAGAAAAAGAGAAATATATATATATATATATTTGTTTGTTTTTTTTAATTTATTTATTATTTTTAAATAACACAATCCTACCTAAATTAAGCTTAACCCAAGCAGAAATGCTAGAAGCTACACTTACCAAAGATGAATATAGGAAGGCACTTGACTCATTACCAAACAATAAAGCTCCAGGTCTAGATGGCTATCCTTTAGAATTTCATAAACCTTTTTGGCCAACTGTCTCACCTCTATTCTTATGGATGACCACACAAATGAAACATAATTCCTCTATTCCACTTCACCACAATGCAGCCTTAATCTTGCTCAAACCAAATAAAGTTCTGATGTTATGCACAATATCTCTCATCAATACTGATATGAAAATAATTAGTAAAGCATTAGCCATACGTTTAGAATTTACTATGTCCTGTCTTTTAACCATGTCAAAAATAATCGTCCCCTTGGTGCCCCTAGCGCGGAGTTGGACGCATGGCTCTCACTCCCACCCAGACCAAAGAGGCTTCATCAACAAACATCATTCATCAAGCAACACACACCACTTATTTAATATCATAAACCTCTGCAAAAAGAAAAATACCAACACAATCATTGTCTCACTTGATGCAGAAAAGGCATTTGATAAAGTGAGTTGATAAAGAATTTCATACTTTCCAGTCTTTGCGCTCTTCGTTCTGTCTTGTGTCAATTCCGGAGCATGGTGTCTAGATCCTGACTTCCTGTCTGGTTTGTTTTAGGCCTGTGTTGCTATCTGGACACTATGGGCCATGTTCTATCTGTCTTTGTTTGACCGCATGGGTTGGTTTTGTTTTTCATGTGGCATTGTTTTGTTTCTGTATCACCGCATGTCTCTCTGTCTTGCGTCACAGCCCCTCCTTCTTGTTTGCCCATTATTAGTTTATTAGTCACACCTGCCCTGTCTTGTTAACCTGTTGATTTCTCTCCCTATTTTAGTCTCCTTGTGTGTGCTCTCCAGTGCCAGCTATTGTTGTGTGTTTCCATTTGGTCTTGTTGATCGGATTACGTTGGTCCTGTTTTTGATTCCCCCTGTTCGGTCTGGTCAGTCCTTGTTCCCCTCAGAAGTATTTGAGGCCTTACAACCTGGATTTACTTTTCCCCTATGAGGTAGTTTATGTTTATTGTTTTTCCCCCTTGTGGGAGTTAGTGTTAGTTTTTGTATTAATAAAATCCTTTATTTTAATCCTTTATCTATGCGTTTGGGTCCTGAGACTCATCACTGTCCTGACAACTTTAATGTTTGGATGCGCTGTGACTCATATCAAATACATTCAAAGAATTACATTAAGTGAAAGAAAACTGATTTGGTCATTTTAGCAGACGACTTTAAAGGGTGCCATCCAATGGATAAGCTATGTATTATTTTTATTTATTCTCATAATATTGGCACATCATGACAAATATTTCTCAATTGATTCATGGGCACAATTAAAATGAGTTACAAAGTTAACATGAATTAAAACATGGGAATAATTTATCCCACACCCATTTAGATTATTTAAACAAAGATTATTTGGCAGCATAATTTTTTTTTTTACTATAAAAATGTATTTTGCTATAAATTATTTATAGTGTCAGCCTAATATATTATCCACAATAATTGCAATGAGGATGTATATACATTACTTAATTTGTACAGATGCACTTCATTCCATAGAATGAATTGATATTGCATCAAAGAAGATTAGGGGATGGCAGCCCTGTTATTAAATAATTTTAGCATGCACAACGTGCATGATCTGATCTGCATGAACTATGAAATCACTCAACTAAGCACAGTCATCGTAGATTAATTTCATTATCATATATTTCACATCGGACCAAATGTCTGGGTAAAAAGGTGTCATGCTTTGGATCATCAGTCAAAAACTGATGCATGTGCATCCACATGAATGCACAACTCGATCTCTGGGGATAGCTGGGGGGAAAAAACAATTTCAGAAGTATTTGAGATAAGCATTTTAGGTGCATCAAATAAACATGTTAATTGATGGTGGTGTAATTCATATTTTCACAGATAAACAAGCCGTCATAATATTTTAATTATTACAAATCAGCATGCAGGGCCATCGCCAGAACATATATGATCTGAGAAACAGACATTGAACAAAACAATAGCAACCTGTATTTACTATAATTGAAATAGACCAAGTTATATATTAAAACAGAACACCAAAACACAAGATAGTCCAGCCTACAACAACTGAGATTAAATTAATGAACCACATCAAAACCCATTTGCATTATGCCTATACACTTTGTAAACATGATGTAATGACTCAGGCCATCATAATGGGAAGAAGGACGCAGGTGATGTAGAGTCCAACTCAGGTATTATTTATTTTTGTTTCCCCTTTGTCACTCACTCAAGATGCCTTTTCAATTGTGTGTTATTCCTGGTTGTTATCTCTGTGCTTCTGATGGCCACGATCGCTGTCTGGGTGCTTCCCACGTGGAGACTGCGTTCGTGGATGGTTCATGTCCTCATAGCGAGAATATGACCATGGCAACTTTGCAGTCATGACTTTCCTTCGTAAGAGGGAATGCCACCCCAGTGCCTCCCCGGCTCGGTCCTTCTACCTATGAGTATGAGGTGGAATCAGTTAGCACTGGGGGTGATCTGGGGACTTCAATGAGAGTTTCTACGTCGGGAAACCCACAACGGACCTCCCAATCACCAATACGCTTGTACGCCCACCCGTGTTCTGGGATGAAACCATGGGCTCGTCTCATGGTGGGTTTGTGGCTCCATTTGGAGCTTATGCAGAGAATGAGCTATCGATTGCTGCATCGGAGGCCAGGCTCGCCATGTCTGACATGGAGGACTCGGTTGGATTCCCACCCTTGGGTGCAGTAGCTCAATTCCAGGCTGACGCAGAGCTGGCGGCCATGAATGCCCGGGCAGCTGCGAGCATCAGGCTGGAACGCTCTGCTCCCCACTGAACCCTCGCGGCATGACGATTGGTTTCTGGGGCCAGAGCGCCACTTAATGATGTTCATAGACTGTTCATAGACTTCAGCTCAGCATTCAGCACAATCATTCCCCAGTACCTGATTGGGAAGCTGAACATGCTGGGCCTGGACACCTCCCTCTGAAACTGGATTCTGGACTTCCTGTCTGTGAGAAGTCAGTCAGTCCGGATCGGGAACAGCATCTCCACCACCACCACACTGAGCACTGGGGCCCCCCAGGGCTGCATGCTCAGTCCACTGCTGTTCACTCTGCTGACTCACGACTGTGCAGCAATGCACAGCTCAAATCACATCATCAAGTTCGCCGATGACACGACCGTGGTGGGTCTCATCAGCAAGAATGATGAGTCAGTATACAGAGAGGAGGTGCAGTGGCTAACAGACTGGTGTAGAGCCAACAACCAGTCTCTGAATGTTGCCAAAACAAAAGAGATGGTTGTTGACTGTTGTTTCAGACTGCAAAGCCCTGCAGAGTATAGTGAGGACAGCTGAGAAGATCATCGGGGTCTCTCTTCCCTCCATCAAAGACATTTACAAAAAACACTGCATCCGCAAAACCACCAGCATTGTGGACAACCCCACACACCCCTCACACAAACTCTTCACCCTCCTGCCATCTGGCAAGAGGTACCGGAGAGTTTGGGCCCTCACGGCCAGACTGTGTAACAGCTTCTTCCCCCAAGCCATCAGACTTCTCAATACTCAGAGACTGGTTTGACACACACACACACGTGTCCTGAGTTGGACTTTAATTATTGTCACTTTATAACTGGCTGCTACCTCAATAACTGATATGTCCATAGAACATCTCATAGTATGTTATGTTTACATTTGGCATTTTAGAAACATCTTTTGCACTACTGTGTACTGGTCGGCGCTGTGGTTGTACTTTTTGCACACGTTTGCGCATGCACTTTATATAGGTATTTTATTTAGTCTGTGTATTCTCATGTGGTTCTGGGTTTGTCCTATGGTGTTTTATGTATTACCATGGTCCTGGAGGAATGTTGTCTCGTTTCGCTGTGTACTGTACTAACTGTATATGGTTGAAACGACAATAAAAAAACACTTTGACTTTGACTTGACTTGATGGATTCTTAGAACATGAAATGGATTAAAATCTCGTATTTGGTGCCTTTGCTATTTCTGTGCACTAGAAACAATAAACAAATTGTGATGATGTGCTTTTAACTAAAACACCCTGATAATACATTTTAGCATCAAATGTATTAAGAATCAAAGAATCAAATTGGATATTTATTTGTTAATATAACCAGTTTTTTTATACGATGTACCTAATACAAGTATGTTTATGTTAGTGAAGTATAATTGTCTAACTGCTTTTGACAAAGTATCTCATGGGAAAATATTTAGTAAAAGTTTTAAAGGAAGTGATTTAATTGTACTTAAAAGGAATAAATTGTGTCACAGCTGGTTGTACCTATGGCAAAGTAGTTGAGTGGCAGTGTGGTTTTGGAATCTATGTAGAGATTAACTCAAGACCTGCAATGGCTGATTTAGTGAGTGATTGAATGTACCACTACTCATAATGCAGCCTCAATGATGCCATAATGGGGCTTATATGATGTCATAATGGTGCCCCAATAATGAAATAATGAGGTCTTTATTATGCCATAATGGGGACTCGATGTCATTATGAGGCCTATATGATGCCATAATGGGTCTTCTATGATGTCATAATTGTGCCACCATGATGCCTCCATGATGTCACAATGGGGTCTTTATGATGTCTTAATGGGGCCCTTATGATGTTATAATGGGGCCTTTATAATTCCATAATGGGGCCTCTATGCTCAGTGCAATAGTATTCAAAGACTACAAATCAAAGGATGTTGAGTTTCCTCCATGTTATGTTTTTTGGCATTATAGTAAACTTATATATGAGTCATAACTCAAATGTGGCTGAGAGTGACTTTGAAGGATCTTTGGGAACACGGTATACTACCAAATCTCTGCATCGCTGTCAGCATTAGGTAGATGAATACACAGTACAATATAAAACAAGTCCTCAATGTTTTATGGAATTATAACTCATTTTGTCATAACAGCGACAACAACTGATTATAATTTTTGAATTGCTGTTCCAGGTCACCAACGGCTCCATGTAATTCATTCAATCTTTGGATGTATCTTTACTATGTGTCACTATTGTTGAGCCCTTTATGGTACACTGAACATACTGTAAGTGAATCTGGTAAAATTATGCAAACACTACAAGGACATGCAGATTAGGGTTAAGTAAAATATCTCTCTTCATTACAAAGCCTCAGATCAGTTAAATCTGTCCAGTTTCCTGGTACAAATTATTTTCCTAACCTGATTTCTGTCTAAATCCTGACCTCAGTTTTATATAGGGAAAAGCACTAAAATGAAACTTATGCCATAATTTCACCTTAGTTACCATTCACTTTCATTTTATGGAAAAAAAAGATGCAATAAAAGTGAATGGTGACTGAGGCTAACATTCTGCCATTCTGCCTTTTTTTAGAATGTTTCTGAAAAAAGTTAGTGTTCATGTAACGGTTGAGCGGTCTCCCGTCCACCAGAGGTAGCCCTCACCTGAATTCTGAACAATGTCACTTCCGGTTTTCCTGCCATGTCACTTCCTGTTTGACATATATATAAACACTGCTTTCACACACCCAGTTTGCGAAGTATTGCCAGTAAACCTGCCTTACCTTTTTTTTTTTTCAGGGGCCAGTTGCATCAGCTATATGCAAGTTACAATTTAGCCTAGTAGTGGCGTAAATGGCCACTTAGTCACAATTTATGCACTACTAAATATTTGAGTGGCGCACCATGAAACTTAGGTAGAACTTAACCCTACGTATGAACTAAATATTTACAGAAGACTCCGACCAGGAGTAATGGTTGGAATAAAAAAGCAGACTGAATATGACATCAATGAGCTAATGTTTTGCATGACAGGCATCAATCATTTCGACATACAGTATGATGTTGACATTTACGAGAGAGAGAGAGTAGAAAAAAAACTTTAATTTAAGTGTCTCTTCAGCATGAAACGGTGCAGTTTTCAGGGTGCGTCGACCGGTGTCAAGTTTCAACACATTAAAAATATATAAGATATTAAATGAATGAATGTCTGTTTTTCCAGCATGTTCTATTAGTAATTATTTATCACCCCTTATTTATTTTAGATACAGTTTCTATATATCGTTATTTACACAGGGAAAATATATTATTTATTAAATCTACTTTTATTATGTTTCATATATTAATGGGGATAAAATTTATTACAGCTGACAGTTACATGAACAAACAAGGTTTGAACATCAACCTTAACAAGATCAAATTTAAATTTTTTAACACTTCTGTGTACAAATATGAAGGCTGCTTATTGGATAATACTGGTCCCAACTTACGTAAGACCTTACACACAGCTATTTACTCAACCTCATGTCCTTCCAAACCTGTATGACGTTTTCTATGGAACACAAAAGATGATATTTTAAAGAATGTTTTTGTCCATATAATGAAAGTCGATTACTTTCCTTATATGTGTCATGTTGATTCTGTTGGTTCCTGTTTTTTTTTTTTTTGTGTCTTTTATTTTGAAAAATGTCTCCTGTTCTTGTCTTCAGGTCCTATATTTTGAAACTTGATGTTCACTTCCTTGTCTTGTCATGTGGTTATCCTGTTCCCTCCATGTTTCATGTGTTTTGTCCTCATTTGTTCCTTTGTTTATTAGTCTTGTCTTGTTATTGGTTTGTGTTTCATTGTGTCTTGTTATATTGTTATCAGTCTTGTATTTTCATTGGTGGTCTTGTTAACTTGTTACACATGTCAGAGTATTTATAGCCCTTATGTTTGCCTTTGTCTTTGGTGAGTATTGTTGGTGTAATGTTGTGTCATGGTTCGGTCAAGTCAAGTCAAGTCAAGTCAAGTCGTTTGTTTTGTTTTTGATTTTACGTTGGATTTATGGTTGTTAGATTTCACTTATGTAAATAAACTGCACCTGAGTTCGTCATCACATCATTGTCTACTCCTGTGTCATTTCCTTCCAGAAACCTTACAATATGGAATACAAAATACCTTTTTTTGGGGGTTCTGTAAAAAAAAAGTTACATGGATTTGTAAGGACATGAGGTTGAGTATATGATGACAGAATTTACATTTTTAGGTCAACTTTTCTATTAACATTAAAAGTTATAACTATCTGAAATACAGTAATTTTATAAGACTATTGTTATACTCAGGGGTTAAAGTGGGCTGGAACAGTCCAGAACTGTGTTCCGGCACCTCAGATAAATTAATAAATATAATATCAATGATAGCACGATGGTAGGCTATTGTTAAAACTGTCAAATTGCAGCCAGCCTGGCACTCCTTCTGAAGGAGTCCTTCCTGCCGTTCTCAGTCACGGTTCCCCGTCTGTCACTCACTTCGACATTATGTCGAAGAAGTGACACTAGGGGTCTCTCTTGAGTGCCGAATATGCCTCTGATCTATGAAAAAAAGGCCAATGAGAGTTGGCGAACAGTATTTGCATACCCCGCCCCCGGATACGGATATAAAGGCGAGGGAAATAAATTCATTCATTCAGTAATTTTCTTCGGAGCCGATGATCGTGTATGCAGCCAGCTGTGAGTGACACACCAGTTTCCTGCTTCTATCCTCTGATGCTCTGCTTTGCTGTTGGATCTACAGCGCACTTTGCTTTTCTCTTCTCTGCATGGCGTGCAGTTTGCCCCTGGGTGCTTCGACAGCGCAGAGTTAAAAGAGTTTTCCTATAAAAAGTAATTTTCTCTGTAAAAGTTTATTTCTCTGAAAGAGCAATACACAGCGGCGTTGAATATAAAGTCATTATAAAGATGCCATTCAACCCCTGTGTAGTTCCTGAATGCGGTAGACTGTTCTCCGCTTCAGACGGCCACAGGCACAGTCTCGTGTGTCTGGGCGCCGATCCCACAGAGGCAGCGTTTGTGGATGGTTCATGCTCTCACTGCGAGAGCATGACCATGGCAACGTTGCAGTCGCAGCGAGCTTTCAATAGAAAGCACGCCACTCCAGCCTCCCACCGTGTCGCTCCTTCTTCCCACAGGATTGAGGACGATGCGGCTGGCGATGGAAGCGATTTGGGGAGGGCAGCGGGGGCAGCTCCGCCAGGTATGCCCCCTCGGACCACCCGCCCCCCGACATGCTCGTTGACCTCCGTCCGTGCTCGTGGCAATGGCGACTCACCTCCAGGCCGCTCTGCCTATCCTCTGGAGCTCGAGGTGGATGAGCTCACTGCTCCATCAGAGAGTGCAGCGTCTGACGCTGACGCCTCCCCTGGGCTGCCGCCTTGTCCGACATGCTTGCCCGGGCTGCCGTCAGTGTGGGGTTGGATTGAAACCCTCCATTCTCCCCACACCCATCACTGCTGGATGACTGGTTCCTGGGGTCCGGGCTCCACTCACAGCCTTGCCCCCCCGGTCCCGTTTTTCCCAGAGGTGCATGATGAGCTGAAGTCATCGTGGAGAGCACCCCTCTGCCACCGCTCATCTGCTCTCCCTACCCTATGCCGCTTCCGCCCTGCATGCCATGGCCCTCCTGCAAGTCCACCAGTCCATGTGCTGCAGGAACTGATGTTCTGAGCAGCTCTTTGTCTGCTTTGGCAGACAGCGGAAAGGGAACGCTGTCTCCAAACAGAGGCTTTCCCACTGGGTAGTGGATGCCATTTAATTGGCCTATCACACCCAGGCTGTGCCACTGTGTTGCGTCCTGGTGGGCACTGGCCAGGGGCACCTCCCTGACAGACATATGTAAAGCAGCGGGTTGGGCAACACCTAAAACCTTTGTGAGATTTTACAATCTCCGGGTTGAGTCAGTATCGTCCCGTGTTTTCTCAGGTACAAGCCAGTAGAACTCGGTAACATGCCGACGGTCTTGCAGGGTGGATCGCTTGCGCCTAGCGCCCTTTCCCTCGGCGGAGGTAAAACTGTGCGCTTTCTCTCCCAGGAGATCATTCCCCAGTTGGTAAGCGTCACCTTATTCCCCTGCCTAGGGTAACCAGAAGGATTCCTATGACTTTTTTGGGGCATTGGGGAAGGGTACGTGCAGTCTGGTCACCTTTGCACTTAGAATACCTGCCCGCTCCTGTGTCAGCAGATCACGTATACGGCTCAGCGCATGGCGTGATTTAAATTGGACCCCTAGTGCTTCCGGCCACGTTGCTGAGCCGAGCCACTGTAATGGCCGGACCATTTCCGGCTCCTTAGAAAAATAATGAATGAACTCGACGTATTTCCCCACTTTTATACCCGTATGTCCGGGGGCGGGGTATGCAAATACTGTCTGCCAACTTCTCATTGGCCTATTTTCATAGATCAGAGGCATATTCGGCGCTCAAGTGAGACCCCTTGTGTCGCTTCTTTGACACATCGTCTCGTTCCCTCCATCAGGGAACGGAGGTTACATCCGTAACCTAGACGTTATTTCTATGCAGAAAAAATATGACACTAGCTTGTTTGTTTGAACTTGTTCCCTCTTGTTTATTTTCAGATTTGACAGGTTTCAATTTGAGCAGGTTGCTTGTTCAGCAGGCAGCTGTCATGGCAGAAAACCTAATGGAAAACATTCAAGCAGCTTGTTCAAACTTTCATCCTTTGTATAGTATATTCAGAGGAGTGGACTTAAATTATGTAATGTACACTTCATAATTTACTAAAACACTTAGTAAAGCAAAAGGTTATTCATTTCCGAGGACGTTCGAAAGTTAGTGTATGTCTTACAAAAAATTACAAGACAAGAGAGCTGCACTTTTTAAACTCCATAGATCATAGTATCGTGTAATTTCCTTCCTTAACCCCAGGGACTGATCATATTTTTTTAAATGGGAGAGAGCTATTTGGGGCAAGAGAATATGTCATCTGTGGTATTTTACTTGGAGAGGATGTTAAAATTGCTAAGCCAAGCGAAGTCCAGTTGGCCCGATGATGTAATTTTAACATGCATGGTTTGTAGATTCTATGCCAAATATTTAATTTTACACATAATTTGCCAAAATTACATTAAAGGGATAATCCACCCACAAATTAAAAATATGTCATAATTTACTCCTGCTGATGTCAGTACAAACCCATATAACTATCTATCTATCTTCTGTAGAACACAACAAAATACATTTTGCAGAATGTCCAAGCTGTTCCATACAATGAAAGTGAATTGGGAGCAGGGGCTAGCTGGCTCCAAAAAATACAAAGCACCATTAAAGTTGTCCATATTACTTGTCTCTTTGTGTGAGGAACACACCTAAATTGAAGTTGTTATCCACTGAAATTATTGACCCGATAAGCTTGCTTGACAGCTGAACTACTTCTATAAACATCAAGACATCTACAGTAGAAATGTCTGTATGACATATATTTTACCGGCATACACATTTTTGCCTGAGTTCATGTTTCTGAAATAATAAAATAGTTTTCACCTATAAATAGCTTTGAAATCAATAGTCAATTATCAATTATCAATAGCTTTGAGTCTTCTGCTAAATTTGAAATGATTGTTTAAGAATACAAATTTGGCACTGAAAATAAGTTGATGGTTGACAAAGCCATCTGCAATCTATTTCTGAATTAGAGAAATGTGTTGAGTCAAAAAAAAAAAAAAAAAAAAAAAAGACGGTGCTGGAAACAATAAAAATGTACACACTTATTAGAAAGCTGGCAGAGCTGCAGTGTCATTAGCACACGGTCCATTTCCTTAAATAGAAAACCTTATCACAGTCTTATAAAGATTAACAGTAAAACATTTAAAAAGGTCTAATACCTTTATGCACAGGCAATGCGTGTGACTGTTCAATGAATTTGTGTTGCTAGACCAGGGCTGAAGGAGCTCTAGAACCAAAATGTTGGCCAGCCTTAAAGGTTATTCAGGCACATAAAAAGGAATGGAAAAAGAAAGTAAATCAACTTTGACTATATTGAATCTAATAGAGAAGCTACAATACAACAGTATGAAAAAATATTGATATTATTATATTGTAGCACTAAACGATAATCCTTCTCAACATTCATAAATTATATATATAAAAAAATAAAACTGTATCTCTGGTTTAAATTATTAACACTTGTATCTAGGTAACTGCATTATGATACTAATGGGCTAAGCCCTGGATGTTATGTCCAGTAACACCCATTGCTCACTATGCAGATCATATGTAATATATATGAGACAATCTTCATTTTCTACTAGCAACTCATTATTGTGAACATACAACCTATATGCAGCCGGAATCTCAGAAGTATGCATTAATGCCTGTCGTGGCTCAATTCTGAGAGGTAGATGGGATATAGTGGCAGGTAGAGATAAAGAAGGTCATCCAGACAACTGCACTAGCAACAACCCTACTAATTATTTTCATGGAAGACAGCATATACGGGTATATATATCACGCTCAGTCTGCAGACTGATAAAGTTAATTGGGATCACCTTATTGGCACCAGAGGCTTTCATACTGCTGTTGTTTAAATGCTTTCCCTTGCCACCTCATTTAAAGAGGTTATATGGTTGCTTTATTGTTTTCTTTCCTTTTCCCTGTCTACATTTCTACCCCAAAACTGCATGATTTATTTAGCCTAATGTCGCTATAAACCCATACAACTTTCTCTTCTTTTTTTTCTCTGTGGAACATAAAATATTAATTTATAAAAAGTCTTCATAGTGTTTATTTGCCATAAGTAAATAGCAACTTCAGTTTGTCAAGCTAAATAGACAAAAACACCATAAAGTAATAGTAGTAAAAGTAATCAATATTAATCAAAACTGATGTGCTGAACTCCAAGACTTCTGAAGTGATATACAAAGATAACATATGCAGTCACTTTGTGTGATGAACAGAATGACATTTTGATTTAAGTCACACAATGTATTTATGTCTACCAGTGTTTATATCATCACCAAAATTACTGAATAAAACATTCATTGCTGAAGGTATTTTTTGCTGTTTTTTGCCAATGATAACAAAGACGAGACAAAAAAGACGCATCATGAAGATAATCAAACAGTTTTGATAAAAAACATACTGTTAACAATAATACAAAGAGAAAAAATATTATTGCAAGACATTAACAACACACTAACATAGTTTATTATTTTTTTTTAAAATCTATCAATTATTATTATTATTAAAATTTTTTCAAATAATCTGCTTCAATTTTTATTAAGCTGAACACCTGTTAAATTATCTTTATTAAGGGGTAAAACACATTACTCAAACACATCCTATATGTCTGAGATTAATCAGCTATATCCATAAAGTTAATGTAATATTACACTTTACGGGCAGTGCTATGCTTTAAGTCCTAAGCAAAATATAAATGGGCATGGCCATGAAGTCTTGGTATTGTCATGCAAGCATGCACCAAGTCTAGGCGCAAGTGGGTTTGGTGAAATTTCTAGCTCAAGGCGCAAATGGGCTGGGTCATGTGCAATTTAATTCTTTAATAAGGGTCTTCTCCGGTTATTGCACCATCTGCATCCTATTATACATGTATAGTCCACTCCCTGTCAAACACCAGCAATAAAAGACAGCACATTCACAAGATGTTGGTAGTGTAATGGAGTGTATTCAATGAGTTAGTAGAACAGAATATATACGCATGATAATCTGGTTCAGGATTTGGATGTAGACTCCATTAAAATATTGAGAATTTAAGTATGATTAGACATTTAGTATAAGTACAGTATTATATATCATGTTCATCTTCTGAAACACAAATCTTGGCTTGTATTAATGGTGATTGTATAGACATGCATTTCACTTCTACTGGTCGGTTTTGATTATAAAAAATTTATTCATTTATGACACAAGAAAAAATAAGCCAAAAATATTTCTAAATTCAAATTACACTTCAGATGAAACAAAAATATAATCAAAATAAGTGGTCAAAAAATCATTTTACAATACTACAAATTAGATCATGAAAACTATTGTAAATATAAAATAAACCATGATGAATAGATAGTTTAACACAAACCTAATACATTTTAACAATCAATGGCGATTGTCAGGGACATAATTTATGTTCCACTATATTTTAAGAGTTTTGACATTAACTTTATTACCACCTGCTGGTGGAATCTCCAAACTGAAAATGTAGAGAATTAATTTAGACTATGTGCTGTAAAGACCTGCTTCTCAAATATCTTAGTGTAGATGCCTATTTCTCAAGAAAATAGCAAATTGTGCTTTAGGCCATTTCATTAACATACAATACATCCACAGTTTGCACAAACACTCCCACCTAATCCCACTTGCACTTTGCACTGGCATGAAATTCTAAAATTAGAATTAGCACTCTCACGAAAATTAGATAAGACACACAGGTTTTAAGGACGTGGAAGGGTTTATTTTGCGATAACAACCGGCTGACTGTACATTATCCTGCTTATTACACAGCTACTAACCAAATAAATAAATAAATAGACATTAAATATTGGTTTGGATTGAAAGAATGTAGTTATGTTATAAGTAATAAATCGTCTCGGTTACTGTTGTAACCTCCGTTCCCCGAGGGAGGGAACGAGACGTAGTGTCGAAGGAAGTGACACAAGGGGTCTTCTCGGACGCCGAATCGTACCTCTGAACCTGAGAAAAGGCCAATGTCAAGTTGGCAGACAGAATTTGCATGCCCCGCCCCGGACATACGGGTATAAGGGGAAGCGGGGCAGCGAATGCCAGTCAGGATTTTGCACTGAGGAGCCGAAGGATGAAGCACGGCCATTTACAGTGCAAGGTCTAGTGCCGTGGCAGGAGGGACACTACGTCTCGTTCTCTCCCTCGGGGAACGGAGGTTACAACAGTAACCGAGACGTTCCCCTTCTGTCACTCTCTCAACGTAGTGTCGAAGGAAGTGACACAAGGGGTCCATAAAAACACGCCACTTCTGACGGTCATAAAAGCTTCCTCGCGTGCCTGGGCTGCGATCACACGCAGGCAGCGTTTTATGAATGGTTCATGTTCTCAGTGCATAACCATGGCAACATTGCGGTCGCGCTTTCTTTTGTCATGAGAGAAAGCCACTTCAGCCGCCCCCTGCGTCGTTCCTTCTTCCCACGGGATTGAGGTCGACCCGGCTGGCGATGAAGGCGATTTGGGGATGACCACGGGCTCGGTTTCGCCAGGTAAATCCCCACGAACCACCCACCCCCCAGCACGCTTGTTTGCTTCCGTCCGAGCTCGGGAAGAGTGCGGCTCGCTTCCCGGCCAGCCGGCATTTTCCCTTGAGCTTGCGGAATTGGATGACGACATCGCCGCTGCATCGGAGAGCATCACAGCGGCGTCTGATGCTGATGGCTCGCCTGGGCTGCCACCTCCGGGTCTGCTCGCCCAGTCTGAGGCTGATTTGCAGATGTCCGCTATGCT
This sequence comes from Moxostoma hubbsi, assembly GCA_032164185.1. NCBI lineage: Eukaryota > Metazoa > Chordata > Actinopteri > Cypriniformes > Catostomidae > Moxostoma > Moxostoma hubbsi. The sequence continues at coordinate 160,226 of JAVLUX010000151.1, read as the reverse complement.
TTCCCGGGCCGCCGCGAGCGCGAGGCTGGACTGGAGATCTCCGTCCCCCCCTCTCGGCTACTCGATCGGTTCCGGTTCTGAGCGAATCAGAACGTGCTTGCCTCAGATTAGTGGAATAAACCTCCGTAGAGCAAGAATAACAGTCATCAAATCTAGGCAATTGATGTGCCAACGCTGCCGGGGACCTTTCCAGGTGCCAGCGGCAGCGTGCCCGTTGCACATGGCGCCCCAACTCAGTCGAGAGGCGTCTGTGGTTACCACGACACGTCTGGACACCTGCTGCAAGGGAACTCCTGCCCGTAGGAAGCAGAGGTCTGTCCATGGGCTGAAAGTTTGATGGCAGGCAAGGGTGATTGTCACACGATGCGTGCTATGGCACCATGCCCATCTCGGGACTCGGGTCTGTAGCCAGTGCTGTAGCGGACTCATATGCATCAACCCGAGCGGCGCAACCGCGGCTGAGGATGCCATATGCCCCAGGAGAATCTGGAATTGTTTTAGAGGACCGCTGTGCCAGGCTTGAAGCGAGCGAGGCACCTGAGCACTGACTGGGCGCACTCGTTGGTGAGATGCGCTGTCATTGAGACCGAGTCTAACTCCATACTGAGAAAAGAGATGCTCTGAACCGGGGTGAGCTTGCTCTTTTCCCAGTTGACCTGAAGCCCTAGACGGCTGAGGTGCCTGAGCACCTGGTCCCTGTGAGCACACAGTAACTCAAGAGTGGGCCAGAATGAGCCAGTCGTCGAGATAGTGGAGTATGCGGATGCCCACTTCCCTTAGGGGGGCAAGAGCGGCCTCTGCGACCTTGGTGAAGATGCGAGGGGACAGGGACAGGCCGAAGGGGAAGACCTTGTACTGATACGTCTGGCCGTCGAATGCGAACCGTAAGAAGGGTTGGTGTCACGGCAAAATAGAGACGTGGAAGTACGCGTCCTTCAGGTCTACCGCCGCGAACCAATCTAGCTGTCGAACGCAGGTGAGAATCTGCTTCTGCGTGAGCATTTTGAATGGGAGTCTGAGCAGGGCCCGGTTGAGAACTCGCAAGTCCATGATTGGTCGCAATCCGCCACTTTTTCTGGGTACGATGAAGTAAGGGCTGTAGAGACCCTTCTTCATCTCGGCTGGAGGGATGGGCTCTATCGAGTCCTTGAGGAGCAGTGTAAAAATCTCTGCTCGTAAGGCACTGGCTTGTTGGCTGCGCACTAGAGTGGAGCGAATACCGCTGAAACGAGGTGGGAGCCGGGCGAACTGAATCGCAGAGCCGAGTCGGATGGTCCTGACCAACCAGCGCGACAGGTTGGGAAGCGATAACCACGCGTCCAAACTCAGTGCGAGGGGGACTAAGGGGACGATTACATTTGACGTACCGGGCGGGGCTTCGCGGCGGGGGGGAGCAGGTAATAATGCGTCGGGAGGCAAAAGAGCGTCCCGAGGCTGAGGTGCTGAGAAAAAACTCAAAGCACTTACCTTACTCTGCACATCCGGCAGGGGGCGGATTAGAGACTGAGGAAGAGGTCCCGAGAGGGCGTCTTCGAAACTCGTCAGCGCTGGCCTGCCGGGGTTGGACAGTCGCGGGGCCGGAGGCGAGAGAGCTGCGTCCGGGAAACCGGGACTGGAGAGATGTAGGGCCGGGGTGCCTTGAGAATGGCACACACCGGCTGAATGACCCAGGGAGTGAGGGAATCGCTCTGTAGGTACCGCAGCCCGAAGGCGGTGCGGCAGGTGAAAACAAGGATTCTCTTCCAGGCCCTCCACTGGGGGACGGAGTGGTCTTGAAACCATCTCCAGAGCGAACATCCGACTGCCTGGGGTGTCCGTCTCAGGAGCGCTTCAGAGCATTTCTGGTCCGAGAGGGGGTCCTGGAGACGGGGGGCGTACACCGCCTGCGAGGTGCACGACGCTGGGGCTGAGAGCTGGGCCCAGGTTGTGGAGCTACCTGTTGTTGCTTTCTCGTCACAGGGGGGGATGCCCTCGGCGAGCAGGCGGGGCGCGGACGCGCTGACTGGGAGGCGGGGGCGTTGAGAAATCATGACTTGTCAACGCCATGCATCTCAACCGTGTTCAGCCAGAGGTGGCGCTCCTGGACCACGAGTGTGGCCATCATCCACCCGAGTGCCTGCGCCGTGACATTCGTAGCACTGAGAGCGAGGTTGGAGCAGAGCGCAGTTACTGTAGCACATCGGGGTTGGAACTACCCAGGTGCAAATCTTGAGTGCCTTGGCTTAGTGAATTTGCAGGAGAGCCATGGCATGCAGGGCGGAGGTGGCCTGTCCAGTGGTGCTGTAGACTTTTGAGGTCAGTGATGACGTCATTCTATGGCTCTGGAGAGTAGTACCTGTGGCACGGTGGAGGGCGGGACCGGCGCGTGATTGCGCACGCCCGGTCCCGTATCGGGCTGATTGAGCCGGCAAGAGGGTTAAAAGCCACTCGCAGACGGCGATCGGGAGAGAGAGCAACGCCAGTCCAGTGTTGGCATCTTAGAGAGCATTTTGATCTGTGTGTTAAAAAGTTTATGTTCACCCCCCACGTTGTTATTTGGAATTAAAAGTCTTACCTTGAGTTCATCCCCGTATTCGTGTCCTCCTTCCTCCGGAGAAGCGAACCCTCTTTACATTGGTTCCGAAACCCGGGAAGGAAGAGGGATACGCCGTAGCGGAGTTCTCGCCACTTCTCAATGGAGCAGCCGCGGCCATCTGCCGGGGGACGGAGGAGCCCAGCCGCCTGGACGCGGAGGAACGGCCGCCGACCGCGAGGGGAGGAGGGGCTCCTGGCCGACCGCCTGGAGCGGTTAGGGCCGCTGCCAGGGGCGGGGGAGTTCCCTACTGGCCGCTGGAACGCGGCTGGGTTGGAGACTGCCGACCGCGTGCGGGGAGGGGCTCGCCGCCGACTGCCTGGAGCGGGAGAACCACTGCCAGGGGCGGGGGGAGGCCCCTTTGAAACCCCGGGAACGCGGCGGGGCGTTCCGTCCGCCAGGGGCTGAGGACTGCCTCCGATCTGCCCGGAGAGGCGCGGCTGCTGTCCTGAAGAGGGTGGAGAAGTGGCTGAGAAACGAGCTACGGCGTATCAGAGAACCGGCGAGTACGTTTTTTTTTTTCTTTCGTTTCTTTAATCTCTCTCTCCTCTCTCTCTCGATGCCGCTCTGCGGTGGCCTTTTCCCTCTTTTTTTTAAATTATGGTGTTTATGGGAGGGGAGGTACTGCCCAGTGCAGGAACCCTCCCCCCCCCCCTTATTTTTAATGTTTGTTTCCCTCCCCTTGCCCCTCCCTCGTCCAGGTTGATGGGGATGACCCGCCGGCAGACCGCGCGGGAGGCGCCGCCCCCCCCCCCAGGGGATGTACGTCAGGCCGGGGGTCCCCAGCCTGAGAGAACGGGGGAGGAGTGTGGCACGGTGGAGGGCGGGACCGGCGCGTGATTGCGCACGCCCGGTCCCGTATCGGGCTGATTGAGCCGGCAAGAGGGTTAAAAGCCACTCGCAGACGGCGATCGGGAGAGAGAGCAACGCCAGTCCAGTGTTGGCATCTTAGAGAGCATTTTGATCTGTGTGTTAAAAAGTTTATGTTCACCCCCCACGTTGTTATTTGGAATTAAAAGTCTTACCTTGAGTTCATCCCCGTATTCGTGTCCTCCTTCCTCCGGAGAAGCGAACCCTCTTTACATTGGTTCCGAAACCCGGGAAGGAAGAGGGATACGCCGTAGCGGAGTTCTCGCCACTTCTCAATGGAGCAGCCGCGGCCATCTGCCGGGGGACGGAGGAGCCCAGCCGCCTGGACGCGGAGGAACGGCCGCCGACCGCGAGGGGAGGAGGGGCTCCTGGCCGACCGCCTGGAGCGGTTAGGGCCGCTGCCAGGGGCGGGGGAGTTCCCTACTGGCCGCTGGAACGCGGCTGGGTTGGAGACTGCCGACCGCGTGCGGGGAGGGGCTCGCCGCCGACTGCCTGGAGCGGGAGAACCACTGCCAGGGGCGGGGGGAGGCCCCTTTGAAACCCCGGGAACGCGGCGGGGCGTTCCGTCCGCCAGGGGCTGAGGACTGCCTCCGATCTGCCCGGAGAGGCGCGGCTGCTGTCCTGAAGAGGGTGGAGAAGTGGCTGAGAAACGAGCTACGGCGTATCAGAGAACCGGCGAGTACGTTTTTTTTTTTCTTTCGTTTCTTTAATCTCTCTCTCCTCTCTCTCTCGATGCCGCTCTGCGGTGGCCTTTTCCCTCTTTTTTTTAAATTATGGTGTTTATGGGAGGGGAGGTACTGCCCAGTGCAGGAACCCTCCCCCCCCCCCTTATTTTTAATGTTTGTTTCCCTCCCCTTGCCCCTCCCTCGTCCAGGTTGATGGGGATGACCCGCCGGCAGACCGCGCGGGAGGCGCCGCCCCCCCCCCAGGGGATGTACGTCAGGCCGGGGGTCCCCAGCCTGAGAGAACGGGGGAGGAGTGTGGCACGGTGGAGGGCGGGACCGGCGCGTGATTGCGCACGCCCGGTCCCGTATCGGGCTGATTGAGCCGGCAAGAGGGTTAAAAGGCCACTCGCAGACGGCGATCGGGAGAGAGAGCTTAATCAGCAGACGTCTGCTGTCCTAAATGTTTGTTTTAAGTTCTTCATTAAATTATTATTTATGTTGAAAGCCGGTTTCTCGCCTCTTCCTTGCCCATGAAGTGATCTTCTTTACAGTACCGTTCAGTCCCGCCAGGTGGCAGTGTTCCACCATCCAGGGTAGTGAGAGCGGACAAGCGGAGGGCGGTCCCGACCGCGTTGGCTCATCATGCACTTCCGGGAACGACGGAACCAAGGGGGGCGTGGCTATAAGCGGCGCCGTGACCCGAGGAACCGATCGAGTAGCCGAGAGGGGGGGACGGAGATCTCCAGTCCAGCCTCGCGCTCGCGACGGCCCGGGAAAGCATAGCGGACATCTGCAAATCAGCCTCAGACTGGGCGAGCAGACCCGGAGGTGGCAGCCCAGGCGAGCCATCAGCATCAGACGCCGCTGTGATGCTCTCCGATGCAGCGGCGATGTCGTCATCCAATTCCGCGAGCTCAAGGGAAAATGCCGGCTGGCCGGGAAGCGAGCCGCACACTTCCCGAGCTCGGACGGAAGCAAACAAGCGTGCTGGGGGGTTGGTGGTTCGTGGGGATTTACCCGGCGAAACCGAGCCCGTGGTCATCCCCAAATCACCTTCATCGCCAGCCGGGTCGACCTCAATCCCGTGGGAAGAAGGAACGACGCGGGGGGGCGGCTGAAGTGGCTTTCTCTCATGACAAAAGAAAGCGCGACCGCAATGTTGCCATGGTTATGCACTGAGAACATGAACCATTCATAAAACGCTGCCTGCGTGTGATCGCAGCCCAGGCACGCGAGGAAGCTTTTATGACCGTCAGAAGTGGAGAGATATCAACCGCATCCAGGAACTACACAGAAGCGGAAAGACATCTTTAAAAAGACGCGTCCTGAAAAGGACGTTCAACGCCTGCTGTGTATTGCTCTTTTATGAGTGGGAACTCAAACTCTTTTAGAGAAAATATACTCTTTAGGAGGAGAACACTCTTTCAAACAGAAAGAAGTGCTGTCGAAGCGCCCAGGGGCGTGGACTGCACAGCGTGCAGAGAGAGATACGCCAGCTGGAAATGCGCCGTGTGGATCCAACAGCAATGCTTCTCGCTGGTAGAGGTGAGTGAAACAGGTGTGTGTTTCAGCTGCTTGCGGTACAACCATTCGGCTCCGAAGAAAAATTCTGACAGGCATTCGCTGCCCCGCTTCCCCTTATACCCGTATGTCCGGGGCGGGGCATGCAAATTCTGTCTGCCAACTTGACATTGGCCTTTTCTCAGGTTCAGAGGTACGATTCGGCGTCCAAGAAGACCCCTTGTGTCACTTCCTTCGACACTATGTCGAGAGAGTGACAGAAGGGGAACCCTGAACAGCAGCCAGTGTCAAGACTGCACACCTGAACTTTCTCTTTTTATCAGGATGACAAATTTAGAGTGAAGGTTCCATTTTCATCCCATTCCTCCATTGTCTTCTCAGGAATATGTGCATAGATTTTTAAGTGCCTTCATGACTAAGCTTTTAGTATGCCATTTCATGGTGTTCACTAAGCGAGACAAGAAAGGCCACCAAAATGTCGCCAGAGCTATGTTCAGGCTTACCACAGCAAATCACTACAGTGAAAAATCAAAGCAAGACTGCACTGTCATCCAAAAGATGACAGCCTGACCCTCAAGATCCTCATGGGATGTCGTCACACCACACACCGCCTTTGCTTGTTAACCGAGCTTCAAGGCGTGAGCACGAAGGAGTAAAATGTGAAACGGTTTGAGTTGACAACCCGTGGGCTACGCTGACAAAGCAGCTTTTCTCACTTTGAAAAGTTGCTGGGCCGGGCCAGCCCCTTTGTGTTGTGTTGAGATGTGTGAATTATTTAGGGGCTTTGCAGCATTTCTGCCCAGTCAATCCCACTTAATACATGTCTTCGCTGACCTCTAACAGTAGCTTAGAGTTGAAAAGTAAAAGAGGTACAAAATGCAGCTTACTACATCAAAGCAATTTAAGGGTGAATTCGTTTTTAGATATAAAGTAAAACAATCAAATTATACAATTTAATTCTGATTGCAGAATGAATTAATCATTGATAGTTAAATATTTAATTAGGGTGAAATTCTCTTATGAAAATTAACAATCAATTAACCATAGTATTTGTACAGTGGTTAATTGTTCATTCATGTTAGTTCATAGTGCATTAACTAATGTTAACAAATACAACTTTTGATCTCAAATATTTACTAGTTTATGATAACTAATTAACTTAATTAACATTAAGATTAATAAATGATGTAAAGTATTGTTCATTGTTAGTTCATGTTAAATAATGTTGTTAACTAATGTTAACAATTAGAACATTATTTTAGAGTGTTACCACTGAATCAAAATAAAGTGATAAACAGCAGCAAAACACTAAAAAAAGAAACAAAGTGCCTTTAAAGCTGCTCAGGTGTCTAGTGAATGGTAAATCATTTATGTGTATTTATTTAAATTAACTAGTTAATTTACATGAACTGCCAAAAGAACTGAGTCACTTAAATGAACCAGTGTTCCCACCGCTAAATGTAAGGGAATTGTTTATTTTAATTTATTACACGGCTCTCTAGAATCATCTATGCAGATTTTTCAATGGTTTTTCAATTTATTTATTCTCACATAATTATATAATTTCAATGCAATCCGGAGGAGAATTTTAGCTGTTCAGATATTTCTTTTCACATTATTACATACTTTCAAAGCAAATTAATATAAAATGTCCATGTATTTATTTATTTGGTTTGTAGCAGTGTAATAAGAAGGATATTGTAAAGTCAGCCGGTTGTTATCGCAAAATAAACCCCTTCAGCTTTAGAGGTTTATTTTGCGATAACAACCAGCTGACTTTACATTTTCCCTTACCTCTTCATTTACAACTGTGCAAAAGCACCAATTCAATTAAATGATTTGTTTTCCCCAGCACTACATGAAAGATCACATGGTTTAGGTGAGCATGTTTAATTACTCCCGCAGCACCATTGTTGAGTTTGCATTACATTGAGAAAAAATGACCCTAACCCTTTGCTGTTAAAGCAGCATAGAGAGAACCAACACTGGATTAATGCTCTTTTTTATTATTCTTTTTATTATTAGTAGTAGTATTTTTAGGGCCCAAGCACATAAAGTGTGGAGACCATATTGTTCTTCTAAGAATAATTATTATTATTAGGGCCCAAGCATTGAAATTGCAGAAGCAAATTCATTAAATGTTGCACACACATCAGATTTGTTGGCCATTAGGGCTGGGCAAAAGTTCACGCACGGGCATTTTAGGGGGGCACTGTTGCGCCCCCTTTAAAATGGGCATGTAAGATGGCCTCTGTAGCAACCCCATTTTCATCTTCAGTCACCAAAATTGGTACATATGTAGTTCTCATCAAGCCGAACAACTTTCATACTCAAAGTCAATAACTCCTCCAACAGTAAGTGGGCCATTTTAGATTTTTTGATTATTGCAATCTCTGAACTTTTAAATACTCTTCCTAAGGGATTCATGTGACTAGCACCAAATTGTTTGCAACATCATGCTAAGATATTGTATATGCTAAATTGTAAACAGATTTTTTTATATTTTGAACAGTGTTGCCATGGCAAAGCAATAAGGGAAGTATGGCACTTTTAACAGACTTTGAAATAGCCCTCTTGTGTTTACATGAATTGCTTCAAAATTCTTTAGAATAACATCAAGACACTGCTGATGTAAAATTGAAAAGGAATATTTGACATCTTATATAGTGTTACCATGGCAAAATATTAATTGTTATTGTTCCATTCTTCCTATATTTGGGTGTTTTTGAGGAAGTGGCATGCTTAAAATCCCTGGTCTCTTTTTAAAAAAGACAATTTTCAGTTTATTGTGCAAGTGAAATAATTTTTGAATGTGAAATAAAAAAGTTATAGAAGTTTGTTTATTGTAATGAAAATTTACTGCACAAACGTTTTAATTTTAGATAAATAAAATACACTAAAAATAATAGCTGAAATGTAAAAATAATAGAAAATCAAAGCCATATGTCTAACCCAGTTCTGCTCCAAATTTTAGGTCGACATATAAAAAAAAATACCTTTTGGTGGCAATTTGTTCAGACACAGCACCAGAAATGTCCAAAAGAGGACAGCCAAGCTCCATTTGTGAATGACCATGTTCTGATACTAAGTTGAAAAAAATAATACAAAAAGATCAGTTCTATGAAAGCTTTTCTAAGGACATGACTAGGCGTTTTGTTTTTTAGTTCCCCGTCTGTCGCTCACTTCGACGTCGTGTCGAAGAAGCGACACTAGGGGTCTCTCTTGAGCGCCGAAAGATACCTCTGATCTATGAAAAAAGGCCAATGAGAGTTGGCGAACAGTATTTGCATACTCCGCCTCCGGATACGGATATAAAGGCGAGAGAAATACGCTCGTTCATTCAGTAATTTTCTTCGGAGCCGATGGTCGTGTGTATGCAGTCAGCTGCGAGTAACACAACTGATCCTGCTTCTGATCCTCTGACGCTCTGCTTTGCTGTTGGATTTACGGCGCACTACAGCGGCTTTTCTCTTCACTGCCGGCGTGCAGTTTGCCCCTGGGCGCTTCGACAGCGCAGAGTTAAAAGAGTTGAAAGAGTGATTCTCTCCATAAAAGAGTTTATTTCTCTGAAAGAGCATTACACAGCGGCGTTGAACGTCCTTTTCAGGACGCGTCTTTATAAAGATGTAATTTCCGCCCCTGTGTAGTTTCTGGATGCGGTGTTTTCTCCCCACCTCTCTCGGTCATAAAACACTATCTTGCATGCCTGGGCTGCGATCACATGCAAGCAGTGTTTTATGAATGGTTTATGTTCTCAGTGCGAGAACATAGCCATGGCAACATTGCGGTCGTGTGGCTTTCTTTTGTAGTGAGAGAAAGCCGTTTCAGCCGCCCCCCGCGCCTCGCCTCCTTCCTACGGGATTGACGCAGGCGCCGCGGGCGATGAACACGATTTGGGGACAATGACGGGCTCTGTTCGCCGGGTAAATCCCCTCAAACTTCCCGCCTCCCCGGCACGCTTGTTTGCTAGCATTGCGGTCGTGTGGCTTTCTTTTGTAATGAGAGAAAGCCGTTTCAGCCGCCCCCCGCGCCTCGCCTCCTTCCTACGGGATTGACGCAGGCGCCGCGGGCGATGAACACGATTTGGGGACAATGACGGGCTCTGTTCGCCGGGTAAATCCCCTCGAACCGCCCGCCTCCCCGGCACGCTTGCTTGCTTGCTTCCGTCTGAGCTCGGGATGAGTATTCTCTCCAATGGTTCATCTTCTCAGTGTGAGAACATGGCCGTTATAGCATTGCGGTCGCACAGCTTTCTTTTGTAATGAGAGAAAGCCACTTCAACCGCCCCCCGCGCTCCGCCTTCTTCCTACGGGATCGGCGCAGGCGCTGCGGGCGATGAAGGCGATTTGGGGAATATGACGGGCTCTGTTCGCCGGGTAAACCCCCTCGAACCGCCCGCCTCCCCGGCACGCTTGCTTGCCTCAGAATTGGATGACATCACCGCTGCATCGGAGAGCGTTACAGCGGCATCGGATGCTGATCGTTCGCCTGGGCCGCCACCTTCGGGTCTGCCGCCCAGCCTGAGCCTGACGCACGGAGATCCGCTATGCTTTCCCGGGCTACTTGATCGGTTCCGCGGGCAGGTGCGCCGCTCACAGCCACGCCCCCCCCCCCCGTTCCCTTCTTCCCGGACGTGCACGACGAGTTGAGCTAAGCCAAGGCTTTTTCGCTCCTCCGCTCTCACTACCCTCGTGGTGGAACGGTCCCAGACCGCTTCCACTCTGCACGCCACGGCCCTTCCTGCAACCAATGCCAGGCCAAGGCACTTCAAAACCTGCACCTTGGGTAGTCCTGTTCTTGATGTGCTGCAGGAACTGCGCTGGATGACCAACCGCGCCCCCGGGCCACGGAGGTCAGAAGCGCTGGCACTCGAACAGGCGATGGCCACCCCTTGTGGTCCAGAAACACACCTGTGGACTGGACCTGGTCGAAATGCGGGAGGCAGACAAGGCACACCTTCTCTCACACCCCCGTCTCCCAGCTCCGTCCATTCGGCGCCACCGTTGACGACTCTGCCCAGCAGTCCTCAGCGGTGAGGCAGACGGAGGCCACTGCACATCCTGCCCCGCCGCAAGCTTGCCGCCATGGGCCATGCCCCGTCTGCTCGCCGAGGGCGTCCTCCTGCGGCTATGAAACACCCTGCTCCGCCTCAACCCGGGCCCAGCTCTCAGCCCCAGCGTCGAGCACGCTGCAGGGAACGGACGCCCCCGTCTCACGGACCCCCTCGAGGACCCGGAAGGCTCCCAGGCTGTCCGTAGACGTTCAACCCAGGGACCAAGATGTTAGCTCCGGAGGCTGGTAAGACCGCTCCGTCCCCGGTGGAGGGCCGGGAGGAGAATCTTTTCTTGTTGAATTAATTTTCACATTCTCATATTCTCTGTAATGAGCTATTTCCTTTTGTCTCTGGGTCACCTGGCCCGCAAATACCGTTCTCACGGCACTTTGCCCCCAGATATCAACAGTCCTGGCTTCCTGGACACGGACCACCCGTCTTCAGCCCCACGACTGTCCCCCGGCCGGCCGGTTCCGACGAGTCTAGAGGACGCCTACCCAGGACCTCCTCCTCAGTCGCTGACCCGCCCCCTGCCGGGTGTGCGGAGCAAGGTAAGTGCTTTGAGTCTTTTCTCAGCACCTCAGCTGCGGGTCGCCCCGTCGCCGCCCAACGCTGCCCTACCTGCTCCGCCCCGCTGCGAAGCCCCGCCGGGTACGTCAAATTAATCGTCCCTTTGGTGCCCCTAGCGCAGAGGTTGGACGCGTGGCTTTCACTTCCCAACCCGTCTCGCTGGCTGGCCCGGACCATCCGACTCGGTTACGCAATTCAGTTTGCCAGGCCCCCGTCCCCCTTCATGGGCGTCCGCTTTTCCGCAGTACACGGCGAACACGCCCACTCCCTGCGCGCGGAAATCGCGACTCTTCTGGCCAAAGACGCGATAGAGCCTGTCCCTCCAACCGAGATGAAGATGGGTTTCTACAGCCCTTACTTCATCGTACCCAAGAAAAGCGGCGGCTTATGACCAATCTTGGACCTGCGAGTTCTCAACCGAGCGTTGCACAAACTCCCGTTCAAAATGCTCACGCTTAACCTGCGTCCGGCATCTAGATTGGTTCGCAGCGGTAGACCTGAAGGACACGTACTTCATGTCTCCACCCTGCCCCGACACCGCCCCTACCTGCGGTTTGCGTTCGGGGGCCAGGTGTATCAGTACAAGTCCTCCCCTTTGGCCTGTCTCTGTCCTCTCACGAGAGTTACTATGCAAAATCCACAGAGATCAGGTGCTCAGGCACCTCAGCCGTCTGGGGCTTCAGGTCAACTGGGAAAAGAGCCAGCTCACTCCAGTTCAGAGCATCTCTTTTCTCAGGATGGAGTTAGACTCGGTCTCAATGTCGGCATGTCTCACCAACGAGCGTGCCCAGTCAGTGTTGAACTGCCTCGCCGCCTTCAGGCCAGGCACAGCGGTCCCCTTAAAACTTTTCCAGATGCTCCTGGGGCATATGGCGTCCTCCGCGGCGGTCGCGCCGCTGGGGTTGATGCATATGAGACCGCTCCAACACTGGCTCCAGACCCGAGTCCCGAGACGAGCATGGCGCCACGGCGCCGTATGCAACGGGCACGCAGCCTCAGGCCGTTGGAAAGGGGCCCAGCTGCGTTGGCACATCAACTGCCTCGAGTTGTTGACCGTCCTTTTTGCCCTGCGGAAGTTTCTCCCGTTAATTCGGGACGAACATATCCTAGTCAGGTCGGACAGCACCACTGCGGTCGCGTACATAAATCGCCAAGGCGGCGTATGCTCCCGTCACATGTCACAACTCGCCCGTCGTCTCCTCCTTTGGAGCCAGCACCGACTCAAGTCGCTGCGTGCCACTCACATCCCCGGCAACCCCAATGTGATAGCGGACGCGCTGTCATGACAATGCTTGTCTGGCGGAGAGTGGAGGCTTCACCCCCACTCGGTGCAGCTGATTTGGGAACGGTTCGGCAAGGCCCAGGTAGACCCCTCTGCCTCCCGAGAGACCTCCCACTGCCCGCTCTGGTACGCCCGTTAAGAGGCTCCCCTCGGGGCAGATGCACTGGCACACAGCTGGCCGGTGGGGCTGCGCAAGTACGCATTCCCCCCAGTGAGCCTTCTTGCACAGGTGCTGTGCAAGGTCAGGGAGGACGAGGAGCAAGTCACTCTCGTGGCTCCTTACTGGCCCACCCGGGCCTGGTTCTCGGACCTCATACTCCTTGCGACAGCCCCTCCCTGGCGAATTCCCCTGAGGAAGGACCTTCTTTCTCAGGGACGGGGCACGCTCTGGCATCCGCACCCAGACCTCTGGAACCTCCACATCTGGTCCCTGATGCGGAAGATCTAGCTGGTCTACCACCCACGGTCGTAGCCACGTTCAACCAAGCCAGAGCCCCTTCTACCAGGCAACTCTACGCCCTGAAATGGCGTCTGTTCGTGAATTGGTGTTCTTCCCGGGCAGAAGACCCACAGAGGTGCGCAGTTAGGTCTGTGCTCCTGTCCCTACAGGAGAGGTTGGGGGGGAGGCTGTCCCCATCCACCTCGTAGGTGTATGTTGCCACTATTGCAGCTTACCACAACCCAGTAGACAGCAACTCTCTGGGTAAGCACGACTTAATCGTCAGGTTCCCAAGAAGTGCCCGGAGGTTAAAAACCCCTCCTGGCCAAACCTGTTCCCCTCCTGGGGATCTCTCGGTGGTCCTTGCCGGTCTTCAGAGATCCCCCCCGAGTCGCTAGAATCAGTTGGCTCAGGGCCCTCTCCTGAAAAGACGGCCCTGCTGATTGCGCTCACTTCCATCAAGAGGGTCGGGGACCTGCAAGCGTCCCCTACTAACGACACTTGCCTGGAGCTCGGTCCGGCAGATACTCATGTGATCCTAAGACCTCGACTGGGCTATGTGCCCATGGTTCCTACCATGCCCTCTGGAGATCAGGTAGTGAACCTACAAGCGCTGCCCCGGGAGGAGGCAGACCCAGCCCCTCTCACTGTCGTGTCCGGTACGTGCCTTGTGTGCCTACCTGGACCGCCCCCAGAGCTTCAGGCGCTCTCAGCAGCTCTTTGTCTGCTTTGGAGGACCAGCAGAAAGGGAACGCTGTCTCCAAACAGAGGTGTCTCACTGGGTGATGGATACCATTCAGTTGGCCTATCACACCCAGGCCATGCCCCCCACTTACGGGTTCGAACCCACTCCACTAGGAGCGTGACATCCTCATGGGCACTGGCGAGGGGCACCTCCCTAGCAGACATTCGCAGAGCTGCGGGCTGGGCAGCACCTAACACCCTTATGATCTCAGGGTTGAGTCAGTCTCGTCCCGTGTTCTCTCAGGTCCGAGCCCGTAGAACTCGGTACACGTCGACGATCTGACCGCGTGATCCGCTTGTACCAGCGCCGTTTCCCTCTGCCGAGGCAAAACAGTGCGCTTTTGTCCCAGAGGACCCAGGTCCCTGGTTGATTCCTCCCTAGCACTTCGGACCCGCAGCAGTTCATCGGAGGAACGTGCTGGTCCAGTCCACTACGGGTACCTCCGGCTACCCCTACTGGAATAAGTGCTCCACAGATCAGGCCTCCTATGGGACTCCTCCTGTGTGTATTTCCGCGGTACGGTCACCTTACGAGCTGACCCGCGTCTCCCTTAGGCAGCCCTTTGCTGCCCTCCGGTCGCCGTGTTGTAGCAACTCCCCCCTCCTTGAGGTTGGATCTACCACCGCGCCATTTCCTCCCACATGCCCCAAGTGGCCATGTGATGTATTTTTGCCACCTTTACCTCCCCTGTTGGGCGGGTGTGGCCTCCGCAGGGTCTTTTCCCCCTAAGAATAGGAATTCGGAATAAGACCCCCTTCCCTCGATGCGGTAAGGGCCCCGGCTGCTCTTGCTCTATGCCGAGAAAACATAGAGAGAAAAGAGGCCCAGCCAGGCTTGGCCCGTTCCCTAGTTGGGAGCGTCACCTTGTTCCCCCCTAGGGTAACCAAAAGGATGCTGACGCTTTTTCGGGGCATTGGGGAAGAGTACGTGCAGCCTGAACACAGTTGGTCGCTTGCGCACGTGCAAAATACCTGCCCGCTTCTGTGTCAGCAGTACACGTACACGGCTCAGCGCATGGCGAGTTTTGAAGTGGACCCCTAGTGTCGCTTCTTCGACACGACGTTGAAGTGAGCGACAGACGGGGAACGTCTCGGTTACGTATGTAACCTCCGTTCCCTGATGGAGGGAACGAGACGTCGTGTCTTCCCGGCCACGTCGCTGAGCCGAGCCGCTGAGATGCCCGGAACACTCCCGGCTCCTCAGAAAAATCCTGAATGAACGAGCGTATTTCTCTCGCCTTTATATCCGTATCCGGAGGCGGAGTATGCAAATACTGTTCGCCAACTCTCATTGGCCTTTTTTCATAGATCAGAGGTATCTTTCGGCGCTCAAGAGAGACCCCTAGTGTCGCTTCTTCGACACGACGTCTCGTTCCCTCCATCAGGGAACGGAGGTTACATACGTAACCGAGACGTTTTTTCATAAAAAGGTAGGACAGTAAGATATAAAGTAGGGGTGGGTGATACACCGGTAGACATGATAAAACTGTAGAAATTTTCCAACCAGTAAACATTTTGGATTATTGTCTCTATCGCAGATACACAAAATTGTCACACGAGAAATGTGTACAGCACATAAAACGTACGCACTCTGTAGGAGAAATGGAGTGGGGTGATGTGATTGCTCATTCCTCAAATTCATTTGAATGAGAAGTTGAGAGGAGATTATGAAGGAAAAAGTGTGTCTTCATAGTGTGAAATTGATTTGGATTTGGAAAATGCAATACCAAGCAAAACAATCTGTGATTTGCAAGGTTTGTACATTGTGTATGTTGATATACAGTATGTAAAAATCCATGTGCACATGTCTATCAGTGGTCAGGGCTTCATGTGAGACTGAAAGAAATTATGAAACATGCTTTTTCACTGAGAGCTTATTATATGAAAAGCATCTCTAGAATGCAAGAAAATGTCACCGAATCCGCTTCTGAGGCCAGATATTTCATTTGAGTGACCACCAAGGCAAATTCAATGAGATTGATCCCGCGCTTCAGACAAGCCTCCCATCCAAATACGTGCAGCTGTGATTTGTGCGAGTGCTGCACGGACACACAATCTGAAACTCACAAGTGCGCACGAGTGTTGAAGGCATCCCATTCCTGTCATTTGTGCTCCAGTGACAGAAAAAGCACAGCTCACATCCGCTGCTCATTCTGGTCTCTCAGCGTCAAGTTGGTTTTTAAAATACACATCAAAACCATTTCTAAAATTCAGTTTGAATAATATTTGATATCAGGAAAAAAACATCCATGCCATATTTTTCCTGCATATATTTTATATTTTCTTTAAATAGATTACAAAAAACACTAAGAGCCTAAGTAAGTGTTTATTTATGGATATATTTTTATTTATCTGTTATTTTCTTTGTTGCATTGCTTTGAGAAGGTGTTAAGTTTCTTGAGGAAATTTAATAATAATTATAATAATAATATTAAATAATAATTAAATAAAAAGAAGATTAGTGCACATCATCAGATGTCTACATCATCACATTATTTGCAATGTTTGTCAACTTGCAAATAAAGAGAAAATTATTTAATAGTTTTCATTTATAAAGTATTTAATTCACTGACTGGAATACTTAAAATGATGTATTTCGACAAAATATCTAATTATGGCTTTAACATTTTATTTGATTTTCAGGAATTTTGTTTATAACTATATTGTGATAAACACCGGCAGACAAAAGTTTTAAATAATGTACAGATTTTGCTATTATGGTAAGAAATTGGTACTTTTATTCACCATAGTGGCATTCAAATGATCACAATGTATAGTCAGGACATTAATAACGTGAATTATTATGACGTGAAAATTACTATTACAATTTGAACACAATTTTCAGAACTTCTTAAACTACTTCAAAGCATTCTCATCAAAAAAATCCTCTGTGTGCAGCAATGACAGCTTTGCAGATCTTTGGCATTCTAGCTGTCAGTTTGTCCAGATACTCAGGGGACATTTCACCCCATGCTTCCTATAGCACTTGCCATAGATGTGGCTGTCTTGTCAGGCACTTCTCATGCACCTTACAGTCTAGCTGATTCCACAAAAAAGATCCATAACACTCTTTTCCAATTATTTGTTGTCCAATGTCTGTAATTCTTTGCCCACTCTAACCTTTTCTTTTTGTTTTTCCTTTTTCAAAAGGAGCTTTTTTTTTTTGCAATTCTTCCCATAAGGTGTGTACCCCTGAGTCTTTTTTTTTTTTACCGTTGTACATGAAACTGGTGTTGAGTGGGTAGAATTCAATGAAGCTGTCACCTGAGGACATGTGAGGCGTTTATTTCTCAAACTAGAGACGCTGATGTACTTATCCTCTTGTTTAGTTGTACATCTGGCCTTCCACATCTCTTTCTGTCCTTGTTAGAGGCAGTTGTCCTTTGTCTTTGAAGACTGTAATGTACACCTTTGTATGAAATCTTCAGTATTTTTTGGCAATTTCAAGCACCGTATAGCGTTCATTCCCCCCCAAAATTATTGACTGATGAGTTTCTAGAGACAGCGTTTCTTTTTTGCCATTTATGTCCTAATATTGACCTTAAGACATGCCAGTCTATTGCATACTATGGCAACTCTAAAACAAACACAAAGACAAAGTTAAGCTTCATTTAATGAACCAATTAGCTTTCAACAGTGTTAGATATAATGGCAAGTGGTTTCTAGTACCAAAATAGCAATTTAGCAAGATTTTTCAAGGATAAGGTGTTAGAGTGATGACTGCTGGATATGGAGCCTGTCTAGATTTGATCAAAAAATACTTTTTTCAGATAGTGTTTTGGTGCTGTTTTTTTTTTTTTTACATCAGTAATGTCCTGACTATAATTTGTGATCAGTTGAATGCCACTTTAGTGAATACAGCAAAATTATTCTAAACTTTTGGCCGCCAGTGTATATCATTGTCATGATAAAACAAATTACTCATATTGTGATATAAGATTGTGGTCATATCACCCACCCCTAATATAAAGTTTGGGATCTAAACAATACATCACCTCTCAAACCACATGTGAAGAGACAACATTTTATTGCACAACATAACATAAGAAGTTTACAAGATTAGAAATATTATAATAACTTCTAAAATAACTGGGTACAATGTAAGTGCTGTTAGCAGTTGGAGCCAGCAACTGTTTTCATTTTCGACAACCATATATTCTTTCTGCCATAAATTATACAAGATTTGGTTTATGTCACTAGATGATGCGGTAAAGTAACAAAAAGGCTCAGGTGTGCTTATGCATAAACATTAGATGAGCACCGGAGTCTAATAGTCATTAGCCCATTAGCTGCTCTGAGCGCCCAGGCAGATCATGCACTCCCCGCCCGTACACCAAGTATTCCTCAACAAAACAGTATGGATCTTCTACCAAATACATTATTTTATCCAAAGCATTGAGTGTTTGCATAAATTCATCCAAAAAAGTAGTGAGAACATTTTATCCAATCGGTCATGCACACAGCAGCATTGGGAGACATTATGCCTCAAGGCAGTGCAGACTGGATGTCAGAGCCCCTCCTCTTGATTGCTCCAAATGATCACACGGTTGATGCCACTTTCTTAACTGAGAAAGGCCAGCCCATTTAACCATGTAAATCTCATATAGCCTACATCAGCATTTTTCAAACTTCCAAATATTCACGGACCCCCGGGGTCCTTTTCAAATAGCAAGGGTGTCTGTGGGAAATCCCTGAATTGTGAACATTGTGTTGCAATGTTGTAAGCAAACTACTTGATATAAAGCTATTGACTAATATAAAAATACGACATAAAAGTTTTGAACAATATAATCAAACAGCCTATAGGCTATAAGTTGTTCTGAACCACAAATTTAAGTGTGGGGAAATCCACCTATTTCCATGGTGACAGCAACTTCTCTTATTGGTGAATGCTTTACACGCATTATTTACAGAAGTTTCTGTGGACAACACTGGACAATATCCATCTGACATTGAGACATGGAGCTGTTCCTCCATCCAGTGAAAGGAAGAAGGGGTTTAACAACATGTATTTTAAGTTATCGACCACAATGAGGGTGAATTTTCACAAGCCACAGGCCAGCACTGGCTTAGCAAGGTCCCCATTTCTGACTGTATATACTTATTATTTTGGTTAATCTTGCTAGATAAAGTATGCTACTGTCATATTATTAGTTAGAATAGTTATATGACAACTGACGATCCAGTTTCACGTCAGATGCGATCATATATTTTCTCACATATTGTCCCTTATTTTAATATAAATTGTAACCCATCTGCTGCCGAAAGGAAGAGAGCTGTAGGAATAGGCCTACTTATGACAACTTTGTATTCTCCCTTCCTTCCTTTTATTTGCAGAAAACCAAAAAGTGAAAGTTACAATGACATAATTTGAAACATTAAATAATGATTAAATTGTGTTATTGTATCATTACTGTTGATAATTATCAACAATAACATGATATTATAGTAATAAATAAAAACGAATTAATCAGTCCTCAACTGTTTATTTTTCTTCATAAGAATATGATGCTTTACTCATATTTAAACTCATGCTTTGACTATAGGGGGAAATTATAATAACTTATGAAGAATCAGTAGGCTACTGTTTGAAATTTGTGGTGTTCTCTGTGATGTTTAATCCAACGGATGGCGCTAAAACCTCAGCTGAGCAACAGATTGTCTCCCTAACTTCATTTTATGGTGTTTGTTTGTGCTGTCTTTGATTTGAATCATTTGTATTGTTGTATTTATCACTTGTAAATTTATTTACAATTGCTGGATGTAAATGTAATCGAAACACTTTGCAAACAGAAGTCTGACACAAAAGGACAGCAGTGCCTGGCTGTTCTTGTTGAAACTCACTGATATAATGTTTGTACTTGTAGTAAATAATATAATATTTGTTGTGATGGTGGTGGTGGGACGGGTGTCCGCAAAGAATTTGTGGTTGTGAAAGTAGTCCTTGCTTAAAAAAATTTTGAGAAACCCTGGCCTACATGACCTGCCAGTCAAACCATTACAATATATCTATTGGACGGATTGATCCAGTGCATTTGATAATACCATGGTGTGTGTGTGTGTGTCTGATCTGTGTTGAATGAGCTCTGGCAGAGAATCACAGATCAAAGTGCGGGTGGGCTCAAAAACACAGAAGAGTCCACGGAATAGAGGACACATCGATTTTGAAAGCATAAAAATGAATTAGTATCAATATTTTATTGAAATTAGACATTTTTGATTACATGATAACATAAAAATAGATCAGTCATGTTTTTTCCCATTTTACCCCTTATTTTCGATGTTGCAGATAAAATGTCAATTTTCATCAGTGGACCCTCACAATGAAATGCATGATGTTTATCTTAAATCATTGGATCGGTTAATAAGCAGAGAACATGAAACATAAGTACTGCCGCATGCCGCATGTTTTAAAGATGCTCTCTTTTAACATTTTAAAATGTTTTTTTTTCCTTTCCACTTTTCCTCCCCAATTTGGAATGCCCAATTCCCAATGTGCTCTAGGTCCTCATGTTGGCATAGTGATTCACCTCAATCTGGGCGGCAGAGGAAAAATCTCAGTTGCCGCATCTTATCACGTGGCTTGTTGAGCGCGTTACCGCGGAGAGCGTGTGTGGAGGTTTCATGCTATTCTCTGCATCACGCACATCTCACCACGTGTCCCCTCGAGAGCGAACCACATTATAGTGACCACGAAGAGGTTACCCCATGCGACTCTGCCCTCCCTAGCAACAGGGACAATTTGGTTGCTTTGGAGACCTGGCTGGAGTCACTCAGCACACCCTGGATTCAAACTCACGACTCCAGGGGTGTTAGTCAGCATACTTACTTGCTGAGCTACCCAGACCTCTTAAAATATATTTTTAATCGTAATGTTCTAATTGCAAAATAGACCGCAGAATACGAAATATTATATTTTAAGCTTTACTTGGATAACAAATTTGTGAACATTGATTAAGTTTTTTAGATAAAACAAAACATTTGTTTTATGCTTTATAGTCACACTCAAACGGTCCACTTGTTGGCCAGTTTAGAGGTTTGAAATGCCTCTTTGACTGCCTCTTTTTTTTATATTGCAGTCTCTGACCTTTTAAATACTCCACCTAGGGGATTCATGAGACTGTCACCAGATTATGCCAAGACAGTGAAGATGCTATAGTGTGAACAGATTTTTTATATTTTAAGTGTTGCCATTTTGAGGCATTCAATTAGTGGTGAAAAATGGGAAAAAGGAAGTGTCTCGTATTTTCTGTGTGCAATGTGTGATTTACATACAAATTGAGAAGTATAGTTTAGTCTTGGGGCTTATCAAATGGATGTGACTATTTTGGGTCATGGTCAAAGCGTGACCACCTGGCAGCAGGAAGTGTGGCTCTTCCAACAGACAGGGGAGCTAACAGGATGAGGATCTTTACAAGCAGGGAGAGAAATTAATGGCAGTCGGTTGGGGCAAACAGCCACCAGTCAGAGCCCTGCTGAGATCCTCGCCAAGGCCAAACGATCAGCATTTCACTATAGCTATAACAGCAGAGGCATCATAAATCAGGACTGCGGGTCAGAGCAAACAAAAAAGTTGAGGATGAAAGTATAAATCCACAGCAGAAGACAGAGGAGTTTATGGCTCGGTTTGATGCCTCGCAGAGCTCAAGTTGTTGTCTGGCTGGCACCTGCAGAAGTTGGATTACCGGGAGCTTGTGAAAAGATCTTGTGATCCACCTTTTTTCTGTTCTTGATTTGAGGAAACAAACTAGTTCCTATATAAACTATATAAATCTTCATGATATGGCCACCATAACCAAGGGTGCCACCAAATATTCCATATTGGGGGGAGCAAAGGTAAAAGTTTAAAATCTGTCATTGAAAACCCCATGTTGATCAACCACTAATCTGAATATTAAGGATAAATGTCTCCTGTAGATATGGCCCATACCATAACCAGCATCTTTCTTTAGAAAAATATGAGAAAAATTGTTTTACTGAATAAACAGTATGACAATGACTGCCTAATTTTTCTATCAGATTTTTATCAAGTATAACTGATCTTACTTTTAGTCAGTACATATTTCATTTAGAGTAGGATGTCACTGTTTCAACCAACATTAAATCATAATTTACCTTAATTACTTTCTTAATACATATTCATGGTCTAACTATGCACAATTCAAAAGTGCAATTTTTTTAACCAAATCAAAAAATGTGTCTTTATTATCTTTTATCAAAATGTAATAATATGTTCCACCTCTTAAACCAACTTACATCTTTCATTTTCAGCTGACATCACCTTGGCCTATACTGTAGGTGGGCTATTGGTTATGATGGATCTCCTAACAGGGTGGCCGAATTGATGCCCTTTGTGATTGACGATAGTCGGAGGGTGGGTGGGTGGGGGTTGTATGCGGTGGGTTGATGGCAAAGTGCAAGAGCATTGCAAGGAGTGGTGCAAAAGTGCGAGCACGAGGTGATCATCTGTGTTCCGCGAAAGGGCACCCAGTGGAGTTTCTGGTGCACCCCTAGGGTAAGATGGTGCCCCCCTAGGGAGTTGGTGCCCTACACAATATGTATATAGGGAGCGGCGGAACTGGCTCCTAAATACCTGGAGAGATCTATCTATGAGCATTCCCATTAATTTCAATGGCATTTGCTCAGCAAGCACATGGTTCCCTGCAAGAACGCAATCTGAATGCTGCCATCTTTGCTCATGGGAGCACAGTTCTGTGATTGGGTGTTTTAACTGTTAGATAAAGGCATCACCTGTCAATCAACTCGAGAACGCTCAATATAATGTAAAGAAGCACATTTTATTATACCATTTTAAATATGCCTTCAGTCTTTCACCATTCAAATAAATAGGAGCTGTAATTGTATAGAATGCCGTTTGCCCAGCCTGCCCGGATGGTTTCCAAAGGTGGCCAATTTGACTGACTTGAAAGGGACTTTGGTGTGTATTTTTATCAGTACAGTTGCACATTGCCAATACAGCTGGAGTTTTGCTTACTGCCCCCTGCTGAAAATAGGTGGCACTTCAAGCTTGAATTGCTCAGATGGTAGGAATGTTCCGTATTACAGTCAGTGGAAATGATTAGTTGTTTTTATTATTATTATTATTATTATAATTATATAATTAATCACACTGATTTAACATGTTTAAATAAACAAAACAGCCCTACTAATTGGGCATTATTTTAGGCTACTGTTATAGTTATTTCAACCTTTCTGAAATTTTGCCAATAGTTTATGAAGTAATTAATTCAATCAGGTTTAACAACCTGCTTTACTCCAAAGTATGTCACACTGCAGGTAAAATGTCAAATGGATTGTGAATACCATGGCATTTAGACTTTAGAGGAGTCTTATAATTGAGAACTGGTCAATGCAAAAGGATTAACAAATTATAACACATAGGTCACTTACATATAAGTATACAGTAGAAGTCTTAAAAGTACAGAAACAAAAACAGTGTGATCAATTTAATTGTATTCATTTAAAGTGTATTCAATGCAGAATTGTTATATAAATTATGTAAAACTAAATTATTGCTATTTTCCATGTTAGACACCTTGACTAACATAAGTTGACCAGTTAGAAAAAAAAAAAAAAATTGAATTATTTATGTTTTCATAATACATAATTTACTGTTCATTATCTGATTAGTCTCTTATGGCTAGTACTGTATTTTGGCCTGTAAAAAGGAATGTCAGTCTCATTTTAGTTAAATACAAAACAACGTTATGGTATTAGTAAATGCAAGATTTATGTGTGGTGCAGGAGAATTTATCTGTTCTTATCTGTATCTGTATGCTCATGTCTGAATGGGAGCAAATCCCCACAGTCATGTTCCAAAATCTGGTAGAAAGTCTTCCATGAAGAGTGGAAGCTGTTATAGCAGCAGAGAAAGGAACAGCTCCCTATTAATGATCATGATTTTGAAATTAAATGTTAAATAAGCATATATGGTTGTATTACTTCCACATACATTAAACGTAAGAGAGAAGCTAATACTGTAAATGTGAGATGAGAGGTGACAGAGATGACACAGTAAAAAAACAAAAAACAAAACAAAAAAACAATTAAACAGAAAGGAGAGAGAAAAAAAGAGAAAACAGAAGAGGATAAAGAAGCACTCACATTCTCTCCCAGTTTGCTGAGACACAAGTTTGACTCGTTTGGAGAGCAAGCTCTCTTTGCAGCTGGCTCCCTTATTAAAATCACTGGACTTTCAGTGTACCCATGCTATTGCAAGTGTGCACTCAGTCAAATGAGAAAATGCAAGGAAGTAAACAAAGTCAAAGGAAAAGAAACAACCAAAGAGTTGACGCACACTATAACTAACTCTAAACCTTAAGCTGTCCAAGTATCGATCAAATCTATCTGAGCAAGTCTGAACCGCAAGGTTGCATCCTCAAGAATTGCTCAATTCATTCCAATCTCAGTGCACTGTTGAGTCAGACAATGGCAGAGGATAGCATTTGCTGAAAAAGGTATGTATATACCCTTTGTCCGAAACCATGCACTGTCAGAGTATGTAGGCCTAGTGTATTTGATGAAGGAAGCACTTCTTGGCTGGTAAAACAGCATGTTCTTTAGGTATGCATGTGAGTAGTCTGAATCAATTCCAGACATACTGTACTTCAACCGGGTACGTGGGTATTGACCCTTGACCCAAATACTGTATAAGACATAATAACAACAACTGCAAAAATAATGCACTCTGGTTTTGTTAAACAAGCATAATTTAAGCACAAGGACAATTGGTATATATTTCACTTACAGTTGAAAAAAAAAAACCTTACAATTTGTGTTCACTACCGTTCTTTTAAATACAGCGTTTTGAATGTGAAGTCTACTCAGATTCTGAGGGATTAAGGGATAGTGAAGATACTATTTACACTCCTAATTAAATAGCAGTGAGTTTAATTGTTTATTGTGTTTATTTAGAGCGAATGTCACTAACAACAACAACATAATTCCTTCAACAAAAAAAAAGAAATCACGAAAGGAGGATAAAGACGGATATCTGAAAAATATTTCTTGTAAGCAGGTAAGTAGCTGTTGTTTTGACTAATTGAAAATGATTATTTCAAAATAAATAAATAACGTTACAAAAGTTAGGCAATGCTGACAATAGACAATGACTGCTAGTCATATCAGATAAAGTCAAATGGAGGAAACTTTTATAACTTAGCTAGCAGGCAAATAGACCAATGTAGTAACTAGTTTAGAGATTGGCATTGTTCTTTGAAAATTAAATCAAGCATTGCAGTACCATAATTCATAAGAAAATGCCCACTTAGAGTGACTAACGCTATCTAACAAACTACCGCGCTAAGAGAGCTACCTGGCTAACTATCGGTCCAATAAAATCTCTTACCTGTTGAGCAAGAAAAAGCCATCTCTGGGTCAGTTTTAAATCCTTTAAGATCTCAGAGTTGTCACACCTCCTTTTTTGCTTGCAGACTTGGTTTGCGGTTTCTTTATTTTTAAAACGGGTGATTCTCCAGATTGGTTGCCTTTTTGAATGATCCATGGTCAATGTTGCTCATTTGTTGTGGCTACAAGTTTTCAGGTTCAAACTGAAAACACCACACCTATCACCGCACATAAAGCTCAAGATGGCGCCGAATATGGCTGCTGCATCGCGGGCTCCGTCAAAACACTGCAGTTTATTGTTTGTTTTGTTTATTGTTTTGTGTTTTTTTGTCTTGGATGTTGTCTGCCTTATTGTGTATGACAGACAAACGCTTTTGGACATTGGTTCGGCAATCACACACTGAAAACCGGACTTCAAATTCTTCAATGCTGACCCGCGGTTTACAAACACGCCAGCAGAGCCCTTTGTCTGGGCTGCCCGGACGCGGAAACGCAGAAGAAAAATGGGAAAAAGAGCCGGCGTTCTCATCAGAGTAAGAGGTTGCGCAAATCGACCCCCCACTACCCAGTATGCTACTGTCAAAAGTTCAGTCTCTGGGCAACAAGCTCTGCGAGCTGAGAGCGCAGATCTTTTTCCAACGAGAGACGAGAGATTGCTGCGTTATCTGTCTTACGGAAACCTGGATGTCTGCGGAGATTCCAGACGTGGCCATCGAACCCGCGGGGTTCACCGTGCGGTAGCGGACAGAGCGAAAGACCTCTCAGGTAAAAGCAGAGGTGGTGGTGTATGTTTTATGATCAACAAATCAGAGGAACGTACATTTTATCAGGTCTTTCTGCTCTCCTGATCTGGAATATCTCATGCTTCTGTGTCGACCATTCTGGCTCCCGAGGGAATTCACAGCAGTCATTATCACAGCTGTGTACATCCCCCCACAAGCCGACACAGACTGGGCACTCAGGGAACTGTATGGGAGCATAAGTGAGCAGGAAACCACGCACCCTGAGGCCGCGTTCATTGTTGCCGGGGACTTCAACAAAGCCAATTTTAAAACAATAGCACCAAAATACCACCAACATATCAGCTTCAACACACGAGGGGACCGGGTTTTGGATCATTGCTATTCTCCTTTCCGGGATGGCTACAAATCCCTCCCCCGCCCACCATTTGGCAAATCCGACCACTCTTCCGTTCTGCTTCTGCCCGCTTACAGGTAGAAACTGAAACGGGAAGCACCCACCCTCAGAACGATCCAGTGCTGGTCGGACCAATCAGACTCTATGCTACAGGACTGTTTTGATCACGCGGACTGGGAGATGTTCCGGTCCGCCTCCGATGACGACATCGAGGTTTACGCTGATAGCGTAACGTGTTTCATCAGGAAGTGCGTAGAGGACATTGTTCCGACAAAAACAATACAGATCTACCCCAACCAGAAACCATGGGTTAACGGCGATGTTCGCGTGGCACTTACTGTGCGGACCTCCGCTTTTAATTCCAGGAATGCGGAGGAACGTAAACAAGCCAATTATGCCCTCCATAACTCTATCAGTGCAGCCAAACGCCAGTACAGGCACAAAATTGAAGGACAGTTCAACACCACTGACTCTAGAAGTATGTGGCAGGGAATTAACACCATCACAGACTACAGATTGAATAAAAACTCCACCATGAACACCGCTGCCTCTCTCCCGGACAAGCTTAATACATTTTATGCTCGTTTCGAGGAAGAACACTTGCGGCCGATACTAACCAATAGGTTGGTTCACTCTCCGTCTCTGTTGCGGATGTAACCTGATCCTTTCGACAGATGAACAACCGTAAAGCCGCGGGTCCAGACGGCATTCTGGGCCGCGTCATCAGAGCATGCGCGAACCAACTGGCTGGTGTTTTTACGGACATTTTCAACCTGTCCCTCTCCCTGTCTGTAGTCCCCACATGCTTCAAAACATCAACCATTGTGCCTGTACCGAAGCAAGCCAAAATCACTTGCTTAAATGACTGGCGTCCTGTTGCTCTGACCCCCATCATCAGCAAAGGCTTTGAGAGGCTAATCAGAGATTACATCTGCTCTGTTCTGCCCACCTCTTTGGACCCATTACAGTTAGCCTACCGCAACAACCGCTCCACTGATGATGCCATTGCATTACAATACACACTGCTCTCTCCCACCTGGAAAAAAGGAACACATATGTGAGAATGCTGTTTGTAGACTACAGCTCAGCATCACCATAGTGCCCTCCAAGCTTGATGAGAAACTCCGGGCTCTGGGTCTAAACATCTCGCTGTGCAGCTGGATCCTGGATTTCCTGTCAGGCAGACGTCAGGTGGTTAGAATAGGCAGCAACATCTCCTCATCCAACCCGTTATCACGCCAAGGCGTGAAATAGACACGCTGGTCCACTAGCGGATGCGTGTCGGTGTCACGCTTTGCCTCCTCTAGGCGTGTACATGACACGCGCGCGTCTAGGTAGAATACCGGCAGGGGGCAATCATTTCCTCAACGCCAACAACTCTCCGTAAGCGATATATCGCGTTCTCCAGTTCCGGTTAGCAGGATATATATTTTTTTATATAAACATATTTTTTAAATATATATATATATATATATATATATATATATATATATATATATATATATATATATATATATTTACATCAGCATAAGATACTCGACAGCCCACACACACACATATAACAACGTTAGGCTATAGCAACGTTAGGATTTGTTCATGAAAGCAGCACTATAATGAACAAACATGTCCTGAACTAGTATGTGTAGTAACCCTTTATTGTCACATAGTCACAAGTGAAAGTAAGCAGCGAAATTGGCCATCATCCTGCCCGTGCGAACGTACAATACGACAACGGTATCGCTTACTCTTTGGTGCGCGGAGAGTTGTTGGCGTTGAGGAAATGATTGCCCCCTGCCGGTATTGCAACAACATGCGTGCGTGTCATGCACACGCCTAGAGGAGGCAAAGCGTGACACCGACACGCATCCGCTAGTGGACCAGCGTGTCTATTTCACGCCTTGGCGTGATATCGGGTTGCCTCATCACTGACCCTCAACACTGGAGCCCCGCAGGGCTGTGTTCTCAGCCCACTCCTGTATTCCCTGTACACACATGACTGTATGGCGACACATAGCTCCAATGCCATCATTAAGTTTGCTGACGATACGACGGTGGTAGGTCTGATCACTGACGATGATGAAACAGCCTACAGAGAGGAGGTGCACAATCTGACACGCTGGTGTCAGGACCACAACCTCTCCCTCAACGTCAGTAAAACCAAGGAGCTTGTAGTGGACTTCAGGAAGAAAGACAGAGAACACAGCCCCATCACCATCAATGGAGCAACAGTGGAGAGAGTCAGCAGCTTCAAGTTCCCAGTGTCCACATTACTGAGGAACTCACATGGTCTGTCCACACTGAGGCAGTTGTGAAGATGGCTCACCAGCGCCTCTTCTTCTTGAGACGGCTGAGGAAGTTCGGAATGAACCACCACATCCTCACACGGTTCTACACACTAGAGAGCATCCTGACTGGCTGCATCACCGCCTAGTACTGAAATAGCACCGCCCACAACCGCAAAGAACTGCAAAGGGTGGTGCGAACTGCCAGATACATCATCGGAGGTGAGCTTCCCTCCCTCCAGGACATCTATACCAGGCGGTGTGTGAAAAAAGCTCGGAGGATCATCAGAGACTCCAGCCACCCGAGTCATGGGCTGCTCTCACTGCTTCCATCAGGCAGGCGGTATCGCAGCATCAGGACCCACACCAGCCGACTACATGACAGCTTCTTCCCACAAGCAATAAGACTTCTGAACACTTGATCTCTCACGATCAACAATCAGCACTGCACTTTATTAATCTATTATCTCACACTGGACTGTCATAATTATATTCTCCCCAATTCAACTAGTGTATATATATTTTTATATACCTTTATCTAGTGTATGTGTATTCTATATTGTGTGTATTGTTTACTGTACATTGTATATTAATACTATGTTGTGTAATTATGTGTACATTTGATATGTAAATTGTGTTGTGTAAATATGTTGTTTATTTTAAATTGGTATATGTCTCGTCACTGTCATGACTGCAATGTTGCTTGGAACTGCACGCAAGACTTTCACCTACTGTTGCACTCGTGTACACAGTAGTGTGACAATAAAGTGATTTGATTTGATTTGACATATACATGCTCTAGTAGTGCCGTACCTTCTTTGTTTACGGACATGATGTAAACATGCATGGATGACTGATGGAAGTATGCAATTTCCTGCCAAATACATCTCAACAGCTCTAAAATATAAATCATTATTATAGGCTTACCATAGGGAATCAGGGTAAGGCAAATACATTGTTTGGAAGACGTGTTGGTGTACTTGCTAATTATGGAATTTTTGTTAATTTCTAACAAGAAAACAAAATATTGCATTGTGTAGATTTAAGATTGAATGCAATACACTATGGAAGGAAATAAATATATGCTACATGAAGAAGAAAATTATAAAATTGATGGGCCTATTTATTTTGTAATCTCCAAAACATGATGATAAGCAATATCTGTAGAACTCGCAGAGCTGCGTGCATCATGCATTATTGATCTATTGATACTGACTGCAAATATATCAACTGTAGCTTTGCTAATTATTTAAAAAAATTCAACTTGATTATTACATGGCTCTCTGGAATGTGTGATTCTGACTGGTCAATAACACCATCCAACGGTCTGATATTTCTCTGTAACAACTGCACATCCACGTATTAGACTGCACATCCAGGAATTTGCAAGATATCTTTCCTGCTTCTTGGATCACTGTGCATTCTATACAAGTACGCTATTCAAATAATTTCAACTCAAATCATTATTTGGCAAGTTGTCTTGTTATAAGATACACAATGAGCAGTCACATTTTCCTTAATTAAAAACTAAAACCAACAGAACTGGAGGTGGAGCAACCCAGAGGTGGATTTCAGCTTTTCAGTAATTAATTTAAAGTGATTAATGCCCCTTTGTGTCAGGTTCCTGATCACCCTGTCCATTTGCATGAGAAAATAATGAGTGGGAAATTTGAGGCAAGTTAGCAGCAAGTGATAAGGGATGTTACTCACTGGTATTGTATTTTATAATAAATTGTGTGAAAAGAAACCACGTAAGATCTTGATAGATGTTTTTTAACACTACTGTGAAGATGGGTGTATAGTATGTTTTTACATACATTATAACATTATATTGTTTAACTTTAAGATAAAAAAGTATGTGGACACTTTTTGGATTGTCAAACATTAAAGTGGCACATGTTCATTGTAGAGCTGTAAGTAGATGCAAAATTTTATCGCGTTTGATCTCATGATTTTTAATTGATTATTAGGATTAATCTCAGATTTTGAAAGGGCTGAAATGTGACTCTTTATAGACTTATTTCCAGCCAAAATGCATTTACAGTATTTCCTTCTTTAGAAAGAACAACACAAAAGATCAAAACAATATGCAACAATAATGCTTTATTAACATTTTCCAAACTCCACAGTACAAAGACCAGTTGAAGTAACATTAAACATTTACCAAAGTCTAAGTGGGATGCTGACTGATTGATAGAACTACTATTCATTGCAATGCACATTCAATCTCTTAAACCCTCATCCTGCTCAATGTTCATCGTCATCAGGCTTTCTTTTCACTTTGGATCTGGGATGAACATGATTTGTTTCAGGGCAGAAAGAGCCACGTTGAGCTCCATATGAAAAGTATGTCTTGTTCTGCTTTTAGCACTGGCACTGCAGATGGAAATATAATTCAACCAAATTATCTGGTAATCATTAGTTGATGCCTGAGATGCTCGGCGGCAATGGGTACAATGTTGAAATTATGTTACATTTGAGTGGAGCGTCAACAGACCCTCCACAGAAGAACAAGCTGCGTAGCAGGCTTGTAAGAATTTGAAAGCCTATGTGGTAAAATGCTGACTTATAAAAGATGTGAAGAACTTAACTTCTGTCACATGTCCCATCAGCATTTGTTTTATGAGAGGTCCTTTCTACAGCACGGCCTCACTGTTCTGTGCTTGTTTGCATGTATATGAGTGTAATGTACGAGCTGGACACATTGCAAGGGTTCTGCGCTCTAACCAGTGGTCAGAACTCACAAGGAGCTAATTAAAAGGTCAGAATCTAAGGTCAAATCAGTGCATGCCTTTATCACGATTAAGAAAAAAATGAATAAAATGTTATACATTTTAAATTAATCGTATCCATTAATTAATGCTGACAGCTGACATAGTATGATTTTACTTATACTATTTACTGTGAAAACTGATGCCGTGTTCCATTTAATGTCGGATGTGGGAAATTCCGATGTGATATCTCCGACCGCCAACAATAAAGGCATTCCATTGCCTGATGCTCAGAAGCAGTAGCGGTTTTAACCACCACACAAACCGCAATTGCGTGGGGCCCCTGATATCGGGGGAACGGTAGGAAAGCTCTGCAAAAAAAATGCTTGAGGGGTGTAATGATATTCTTGGTATATGCGCAAATACACTGTTGTCAGCGCTCTTAGAGCGGTTCATGTTAGAAGCCGCTGGGGTCGGGACAGTTTTTTTTTTTTTTTTTTTAAATAGGGTTCCGGTTTGTAATTGATAAAAAAAAATATATAGGCCATCCGAACTTGCATGCACTTTCACTCACACATATGTGCGAATGGAAGAGTTAGGCACTGTTCATACCGAAAGTGTTTTTGCCTGCGTCTGCTCTGTTCCCCGTCTGTCACTCACTTTGATGTTGTATCGTAGAAGCGACACTAGGGGTCTCTCTTGAGCGCCGAATTTGCCTCTGACCTATGAAAAAAGGCCAATGAGAAGTTGGCAGACAGTATTTACATACCCCGCCCCCGGACATACGGGTATAAATGCGGGGCAATACGTTGTGTTCATTCAGAAATTTTCTTCGGAGCCGATGGTTGTGTATGCAGTGAGCTGTGAGTCACACACCTGTTCCTAATCCTCTGAGCTGATTCTGCTGTTGGATCTACGGCGCACTTCAGCGGAGTTAAAAGAGTTATTTTCTCTAAAAGAGTTAGTCAGCTGGCGATGAACGTCCTTTTCAAAATGCATCTTTTAAAGACGTCTTTTCCGCCTCTGTGTAGTTTATGGATGTGGTTGATTTCTCCCCACCTCTGATGGTCATAAAAGCCTTGCGTGTCTGGGCTGCGATTTATGAATGGTTCATGTTCTCAGTGCGAGAACATATCCATTGCAGCATTGCGGTCGCAGCTTTCTTTTGTCATGAGAGAAAGCCACTTCAGCCACCCCCCGTGCCTCGACTCCTTCCTACGGGATTGGGGCAGGCGCCGCGGGCGATTTGTGGATAATGACGGGTTCCGTTTCGACGGTAAACCCCCTCAAACCACCCGCCTCCTCGGCACGCTTGCTTGCTTCCGTCCGAGTTCGGGATGAGTGATTTCTCTCCAATGGTTCCTGTTCTCAGTGCGAGAACATGGCCGTGGCAGCACTGCGGTCGCAGATTTCTTTTGTCATTAAAGTGAAAGCAACTTCAGCCTCCCCCCGTGCCTCGCCTCCTTCCTACGGGAGTGGGGCAGGTGCTGTGGGCGATGAAGGTGATTTGGGGATAATGACGGGTTCCGTTTTGCTGGGTAAATCCCCTCGAACCACCTGCCTCCCCGGCACGCTTGCTTGCTCCCCCCGAGCTCAGGATGAGTGCAGCCTGCTTCACGGCCAGCCGGCCGGTCCCTTGAGCTCCCAGAAATGGATGACGACATCGCTGCTGCATCGGAGAGCGTTACAGCGGCGTCTGATGCTGATGACTTGCCAGCTTCCTCGCTCCTCCGCTCTCACTACCCTCGACGGTGGAGCGGTCCCAGACCCCTCCTGCAACCAAAGCCAGGCCAAGGCACTTCAAAACTTGCACTTGGGTAGTCCTGTTCTTGATATGCTGCAGGAACTGCGCTCAATGACCGATCACGCCGCCCGGGCCACGAAGGTCAGAAGCGCCGGCACTCGAGCGGGCGATGGCCACCCTTGTGCTCCAGAAATGTAATCTAGGACTGGACCTAGTCAAAATGCGGGAGGTAGACAAGGCACGCCTTCTCGAATGCCCCCGTCTCCCAGCTCTGTCCATTCAGCGGCACTGTTGACAACTCCGCCCAGCAGTCCTCAGCCATGGTCCATGCCCCGTCTGCTTGCCAAGGGCGTCCACCTGCGGCTTCCAAAAAAATAATTAAAATGTGCTGCTCTGCCTCAACCAAGAGTGGGCCCAGCTCTCAGCCCCAGCGTCGAGCACCCCAAAGGAAGCGTACGCCCCCTGTCTCACGGACCCCTTCGAGGACCCATAAGGCTCCCAAGCGCTCCTGAGACGGATGACCCAGAGATCGAGATGTTCGCTCCGGAGTTCGTAAACAGACCACTCCATCCCCCGGTGGAGGGCTGGGAAGAGAACCTTCAGTTAAAGGTATTTTTTGCACGTTTTTCAATAATAGAGCAATTTCCTCTTTCTGGGTCACCTGGCCCACAAATGCTGTTCTCACGGCACTCTGCCACCACAACTCAACAGTCCCGGCACGCTGCACGCGGACCCTCTGCCCTCAGCCCCATGACTGTTCTCCGGCTGGAAGGTTCTGACGAGTTCAGAGGATGCCTCTACCGAACCTCTTCCTCAGTCACTAAGTAAGTTTCTCCCGTTAGTTCGAGACAAATATGTCCTAGTCAGGTCAGACAGCCTCACCATGGTAGCATACATAAATTGCCAAAGCGGCGTACGCTCCTGCCACATGTCACTACTCGCCCGTCGTCTCCTCCTTTGGAGCCAGCAGTGACTCAAGTCGCTGTGTGCCACTCACAACCCCGGCAACCTCAATGTTGTAGCGGTCGCGCTGTCACGACAACGCTTGCCCATTGGAGAGTGGAGGCTTCACCCCAAGTCGATCCAGCTGATTTGGGATTGTTCGGCAAGGCCCAGGTAGACCTGTTTGCCTCCCGAGAGACCTCCCACTGTCCGCTCTGGTATGCCCGAACAGAGGCTCCCCTCGGGGCAGACGCACTGGCACGACTTAATCATCAGGTTCCTAAGAGGTGCCCGGAGGTTAAATCCTTCCTGGCCAAGCCTGTTCCCCTCCTGGGGTCTCTCAGTGGTCCTCGCGGGCCTTCAGAGACCCCTCTTCGAGCCGCTAGAATCAGTCGAACAAAGCCCTCTCCCTGAAGACGGCCCCCCTGATCGCGCTCATCTCCATGAAGAGGGTAGGGGACCTGCAAGTGTCCTCTGTCAGCAACACCTGCCTGGAGTTTGGTCCGGCAGACACTCATGTGATCCTAAGACCGCGAGCTATGTGCCCAAGGTTCCTACGACTCCCCTCATGATCTAGGTTGTGAACCTGCAAGCGAAGCTGCCCCGGGAGGAGGCCCTTCGATGCTGTGTCCGGTACCTTTTCGTGCTTTTCGTACCTACTTGGAGCAGCTCTTTGTCTGCCTTGGTGGACAGCGGAAAGAGAACACTGTCTCCAAACAGAGGCTTTCCCACTGAGTAGTTGACACCAGTACATTGGCTTATCACACCCAGGCCGTGCCCCTCCCCTTGCGGGTCTGAGCACACTCGACAAGGAGTGTTGCGTCCTCACGGGCACTGACCAGAGACATCTCTCTGGCAGACATATGCAGAGCAGCTGGTTGGGCAACACCTAACACCCTTGCGAGATTTTACAATCTCAAGGTAGAAACAGTTTCGTCCCGTGTTTTCTCAGGTCCGAGCCGGTAGAACTCGATAACACGCTGACGGATTGACTGGGTGGACCGCTTGCACCGCTCCCTTGGCCGAGGTAAAATTGTGCGGCTCCCTGGATGAATCCTCCCTAGCCCTGTGGGTTCGCAGTTCAGCGGAGGAACTCGTTGACCCAATCCACTGTGGGTACTCAAATCTACCCTGCACTGGAAGTCCTGCGTGGACTTCCTCCTGTGTGTATTTTGCACGGTATGGTCCCCTTACGAATGGACCCACGTCTCCCTTAGCCAGTTCCAGCTGCCATACGGTCGAGTGTTGTAGCAACTCCCCCCTCCTTGAGGCTGGATCTACCACCGCGCCACTTTTCACATGTTGCCTAAAAACCCATGTGATGTACTCGCCACCCTTACCTCCCCCTTTTGGGCAGGTGTGGCCTCCGCAAGGTCTTTTCCCCCTAAAAGAATAGGAAACTGGGTAAGACCCCCTTCCCTCGATGCGTGTAATGGCCCCAGCCGTATCTTATTCTATGTGAGAAACATAGAGAGAAAAGAGGCCTGGCTAGGCTCGTCCCGTTCCAGAGTTGGCATTACGAATGGACCCACGTCACTTTGTTCCCCTGTTTAGGTTAACCAGAAGGATTCTGACAACTTTTATGGAGCACTGGGGAAGGGTACGTGCATTATGACACAGCTGTTTGTCTTTGCACGTAAAACACCTGCCCGCTCCTGTTTCCACACAGCTCAGCGCATGGCGTAATTTAAATTGGACCCCTAGTGTCGCTTCTTCGATACAACGTCGAAGTGAACGACAGACGGGGAACGTCTAGGTTACGTATGTAACGAGATGTTTTGTCCTCCCGGCCACGTCGCTGAGTCGAGCCACTGTTGTGGCCGGACCATTTCTGACTCCTCAGAAAAATCCTGAATGAACTCGACATATTTCCCCACTTTTATACCTGTATGTCCGGGGGTGAGGTATGCAAATACTGTCTGCCAACTTCTCATTGGCCTTTTTTCATAGATCAGATGCATATTCGGCGCTCAAGAGAGACGCCTAGTGTCGCTTCTTCGACACAACGTCTCGTTCCCTCCATCAGGGAACGGAGGTTACGTAACCTAGACGTTTTTCCATTGTTTTCCTGTGTAAATGCACTGGAGGAATGTTCATACAAGCTGCACCGCGTCTTGCTGTTTCTTCAGTGTCTCACAGAGGACTGGCACATTTTTAGACACTGGGTCGAGTTAATAAGAGCTTTAGGTTTAAAAAATGCATGCCGAGACACATGCGTTCTGTTTCAGTCGTTGCTGTGTCTAGATTGTTTGTTTTTTTGTGCGGGTGTCATAAAGGTTTAACGTTCTGAACAAGTTCAGGTTGCAAAGAGGGGACTGTTAAGATGTTTAACATTATTCCAGATTGTTCTGCAACAAGCAAAGCTTCAGCGCTTGATAAACGACAATAGGTTTTTTCATTCTGCTCTGATGTGCTGACGGTCCA
This sequence comes from Moxostoma hubbsi, assembly GCA_032164185.1. Classification (NCBI taxonomy): domain Eukaryota; kingdom Metazoa; phylum Chordata; class Actinopteri; order Cypriniformes; family Catostomidae; genus Moxostoma; species Moxostoma hubbsi. The sequence continues at coordinate 123,903 of JAVLUX010000151.1, read as the reverse complement.
CCGTGCCTTGTATGTTTATTTATACAATACAAACGTTTTCTACAATGTTTAGCCTACATAAAATATAGCCTTAGCAACAGAATATAAATTCCAGGTGAAAGTAAATAAGACAGGAATATATTCATATTGTATATAACAAATCCTCAAAGTAATAATAATACTGTATCATATTATAATGACAAACTGGACAACAATAAATCATTGTTGGGTTATATATATATTAATATTATTAATATTAATAAAAAACAACTGAATTGCAAAATGTTACTGGGTGAAGTAGCAGGTTTTGCACAGAAAAAACAAACAAACAAATATATATATATTTTTTTTTTAAATATATGTAGATAAATATTGTTTTTTTAATCACTGTATTGTGGAAAAACTGGAAAACATGCTTTCATTATCTTTAACAAGATTTTATTGAATAAAACATTTTGAATGTACTTGGCTGCAGTGGTTGTTAGGATGAATTAAAAAATATTATTTAAAATAAGTTTTATGTAATTTTTTAAGCAAACATTTTCTAAATGTGGCCCCGGCTTGGTCAGATATTTGGGGCCTCCCCGCCCCTGCTCAGAATATGACGTAAAAGCAAACAAACAGTACTTTGTACATTTCCCTGGGTGCAGATGCACCAGCATGATGCAATGCACCTGAATCTCTGCAAAAAAGTTTTCCGCATGAGTTTCCAAGTTGGAAGTCCGAAGGGGCATTCCATTTAACTTTTCCTAATAGGGAGTTGGACATTCCATCTTCCCAGCTTTCCAAGCTGAACTGAACGCAGCATTAAAGGGGGAACTGACTTTATACATTCATTAAAAATCACCTTGACACCAGTTTAAAGGTAATTAATAAAAGAATTGTTCTGAAAAGTTAGGTTAGTTCTGAGAAAAGGTCTAGCAATTTTTGTTTGCAGATGCCACATGGTTTGATATTTTGTACCCAACAAAATTACATTGCTAAAGTGTCCAAATACTTTTTAAGGCCACTGTATAACAATGTCTAGGAAAAATTAAATTATTCATGAGGTATTTAATAGTCTCTAAATGTATAGTGTATGTTTGAAAATGTAGAGGCCAGTACAGACTTTGATCCATTAATAACTAATAGACTTTACTAAAAACAGAAAAATGTCCATCTGTGGCTTAAGATACATTTTCCAAGAGAATCTAAGGTAGTTTTCACAATGGCAGTTTAGTTGAAAAACGTCTCAGTTACATATGTAACCTTGGTGAATGAGACGCTGCGTATGATCACTATGGTACACCGTCCGAGTGTCATGCGGTCTGAAGCCCCAATACAGTCATGCCAATTTATTGGCTGATGGCACTTAAGCGTTGCCATCCAGGGAGCTAAATCACAGGCTCAATAAAGGTGCTCACTTTCTCGACATTTCTACAAAATGCATGAGCCTATGCAGCTGCTAGAGAGTATGGCCAGCTATGCAGCGTCTCTTCCCCTCAGGGAGCCAAAGTTACGTACGTAACCGAGATGTTCACTTTTGGAGAACTCAAGCTGCTAACTAAATTTAGTTGACTCGATACATGTGTTAATGGACTATGATAATGACCTATTCGGACAACACATTGTTTTCTAGAGCTGGCAGAATATACTCAAAACAGACATAAGCTGCGTATCTATCAATCAATCAATCAATCAATCAATCAATCAATTTATTATTTATAGAGCACTATTAAAAACACAGTTTTTTGTGCTGTACAATAAAACATAAAATACTATCAGCACAAGGACACACATAATACAACAACAGAGCAAATACAGAGAAGCATCATGTCATAAATTGTAGGCCAAATCAAATAAAAATGTTTTTAGTTTAGATTTAAAAATAGACAGTGTGGGGGCAGTTCTAATTTGACTTGGTAGGCTGTTCCAAAGTTTGGGAGCTGCTACTGCAAATGCCCGATCACCCCTAGACTTTAACTTTGATTTTGGAACCACCAAAAGGCTTTGATTGGCGGACCAGAGAGCTCTCATTGGGTGGTGATCTATCAACAGGTCAGAGAGATATGAGGGTGTTAAACCGTTTCTAGACTTAAAAACCAATATGAGCATTTTAAAATCAACTCTATAGTGAACAGTGGTCTATCAACCACAAATAATATAATATTGAACAGCAGCAGTTGCATTGTAGTGACGTCACCTCCCCTCTTTGAATGACTGGCTAGAGGAGGAGCTGTAGATCAAGAACTTGTGGATCATTAGGTACGCAAAATGCCCCCTGATTTTCATGAAACTCTACTTACAAGTTTTGGAAAACCAAGTGCAGAACCTGGAAACAAAAGCAAAGAAAAATACAGCATAAACGTACAAAGAAATTATAATATGTGCAATATACAAAAAACAGCAATATAACCAAGGAAAACATGATTTTTTTTGCAATTCTGATGACTTTAATGACTTACATTTTTCTGTTGTTTTTTTTTTATGCATGCAAATCACAGACTCTCTTAAACGATGCCAATGTCACTAACAGTGTCGTCTTGAGAGTCAAAAAAGTATATGTAACTGTTTACAAGGTCTTGAACGGAGCACCCGAGAGTGCCTCTAAATCAACAGATAAATCTTATAAAGGAATGCGAAAAGGTCTATGTCTGCGTACCCTGCACATAAAGCGAGAGACAAGAGAATGTCTAATGACAGAGACTACATTGATAGGTGCATATTCAGCCGCTATAGCGGCAACATAGACCCTGACCCTGAAACTCTCCTGAAAAATTCCATCACTGTACAAACAGGGCAGTGATCTGGATTTTCACTTCACGCTGTAAACCAAGAAGCAAAAATATGCCACATAAACGTACAGTATATTGTCTCCTCATTGATGGAGCTTTAGAATTTAGAATTGTATCAACCACAGTGGGGAATAATCCATCATTCAAAAGAGTGCCCTGTTAGGGGACATAGCCATAACTTCCACAAGTCCAGCTGGGGGTGCTAAATGTTGCCCCGTGTTCACTCTGAATCTCCCAAGGCGCCATGCTCACAGCCACTGATGCGCCAGCGTATCGATGCCCAGTGGTGCCAGGTGCAAGAGAGAAAACCAGAGGGTACAGAAAGACGTCTTGTTAGGAGCAAACACTTACACTCTGCCAAACCTCCTCCAGATCTGTTCCATAATCTCTGGATTTAATGTCCACTCTCTGGGTGTCAGGCCCTTTCTGGACAGGAGATCTGCCCCTAAGTTCATCTAACCCGTGGAGGAGGGTCTGTGATTATCACCTTGAAGTGACACACCTGTCCCAATGGAACGGCCGACATCAGAAGGCAGGTCCATTTCCATGGCAGCAGAGTTTGGTAGCATCCACGCATCACTCTGAAGGGACGAAGTGCATGCCCAAGCGGTTGAAGTCCATTTGTAGAGTTCATCCAGCACTGAAAAGGTATCACGTGTAACATGCCCAGGGGAATGACAGCGGATTCTGCGATCATGATCCCCAAAATGCCTGTGAAATGTTCTCACAGGGAGAACATGCACCACACAGAACATCGCTAGACTCTAGCGTAATGACTGAAAACGAGCTGGAGACAGGTGTGCCTGCATCGCCTGTGAGTGCAGCTCCACTCCTAAAAAAAGAGTCTGTTGCCTTGGCAACAGTACGCTCTTGTCTAGGTTAACATGCAGCCCTAGATTGCTCAAATGGCTGAGACCGAAATCTCGATATTGAGCAACCAAAGTCTCTGAGTGATTTAACACCAATGGCAGAAGCTTAAAAGGCAACAGAGCAGCATCCATGCACTTTGTGAGAGTCACAAAAAAAAATTCAGAATGGAAGGACACAAAATTGGTATGCTTAGCCCCCGAAAGCGAATCTGAGAAAATGCCTGATCTGAATATAGAAATAAGTGTCCTTTAAACCAGTCCCCGGCTGTACTTGTGACATTTTTTGTTTCTACGTCAGCATTCTGAATTGACCTTTCATTAGGGTGAAATTCAAACTTCTCAAATCCAGAATGGGACACAAGCCACCATCTTTTTTTGGGATCGGAAAATAACAGCTGTAAAAATCGCATTCTCTCTGAGAAGGGGGAATCTCCTCTATTGTCCCTTTTTCTGAGAGTGAGATTTTCCCAAATCAAAAACAGGGCTTCCCGAACAGAAACGAAAAGAAACATCTGTTGGAACAACCCCATTAAATATTTGCAGAGACCGCCTGAAATGAATGAAATAACCATGCTCTACCGTTCGAAGTACCCAGTTCAAAACACCCTGCAACTGCTGCCAAGCTGTTGATGCATGGCTCTAGCCTGTAGCACAACATGTAACCACAATATGGAATGCTTGGCTTACTTATGACCACTGACCCATAACCAGAAGCACAGAGGAGGGGAACACACTACTACTTTGGCTGGTTGAATGGGATTTAATAATGTTTCTGCCTTTACTGTACTCAGGTATATATGATGAGTGCCTTGAACTGAATTCACAGCAGGGACGCTGACATAATATACATTTTCCCTGGTATTTTGAACAGTGAAGATTGTGTGAACATTGGAGGGAATGTTTATTTGAGAAAACTGGTTTGCCACAACAGACCCAGCATTCTTTATGGAGGTCTTGTGGCGGTGCTTATTTTCACTGTGTGTTTTGTGTACACATGTGCATGATGAACATCAAATTCTGTAATTAATGTTTCCAGACCCTTGGTCATAGAGAAAGAGGATAAATTCAGGCAGCATTTTTTTAATGTTCACCTCCCAGTGAAAGCTATGGGGGAAACGGAACCATATTCTGGTTGTAGGGCATTTGAGCCATGTACAACAGCAAACATCCCGATAGTGACCGAAGGGCAAACGGGAGAAACGGATACGTTTGTACAGTCCAATTTCGTTCACTGAATGGGGAACTCATCAGGCTCATGTGTAGACCTTTTTTTATTGTACATTGATTTATATTATGCATGCCCCAAGACCCTTGGTAAAAGAGGCAAAACTCAAGCTGAAAATATTCAATGCTCATTCGCTAGCACAAATTACACGGGAAACTGAGCTAAATTATTCTACTGAAAAACGGGTTAGACACTATGATATCGATATCATGTCCTGATGATACTTGAACAGTTTGGAGACAGCGTCACCGGTTGTTAAAAAAATAATGGGAGAAAAACGTGTAGTACTTGAGACAAAATGCTTTTACACACTGGATAGAAAACTTAGATAAGCATGCTCAGTATTATAATTATTTATTTTTTACGTTATTCACGCGATACATGTGGGGGGGAATGTTTTCTAACCTTTTTTTGTAGAAGGAGGCACAAAGTCGGTTGTCTGTCACCCTCACAAATATAAGCCAATAAATTGGTGTGATTGTATTAGAGCTTAAGACCATGTGACCCTCAGACAGTGTCCCGCAGCTATCATAAGCAGCTTGAGCTCTCCGAAAGGGAACAGAGCAAGAAACAGTCATAACAATGAAAGGCCTGTACAGACACTGATCCATTAATCAAATAATAACCCACTGAGTTTACTAAAAACAGAAAACTGTCCAAATGTGGCTTAAGGTGAATTTTTAAAGAGAAATGTTAGCGTAAGCGTAGATTTGCGGGAAGATCTCGGATTCAGCCTCCACTTTATAAGCCTGCCAGTTCCCTCTCATTGTTCGCACACTTCCAGGGCTTGAGTTGAGGGGGTATTGCAAGAAATACCAAAAAAAATTTTTAAAATGTGCTTTTTTTTGCTTTGTAAAAACAACATCCCCCCTTACCATCCCCTTTATATCAATGCTGTCATGTATGACTTAGCACTAATCATACAAGTAAAATATTTACAATTAAATTATAATATGTTTAATAAATAACAGGCTTTAAATAAGGGCATTTAGCCGGTCAGATTTTGATGTGTGAGGTTGCCAGATTTCTATATGTGAAATCCCCCAATCAGATCTGGACACTTGTACAGTTTGAATATATGCTGTCAGGGTGAAACTTAATAGCGCAATCTGGCAATCTTGAGTGCACGAGCTCCCTCTCCCCTGTGAAAAAAGGCGCCGGTGTTGTATCGAATTGTGTTCCCCATCGGAATCTGTTTCCCCCTAGCCCCTATAGGGTATGAGGTTATGGTTATGGTAGGTAGGATAGTGTAGGGTAGGGTAGGTAGGGTATGGTTTGGTAGGTTAGATTAGGGTTAGGCTTTGGTTTGTGCATGGGGGAATGTGTTCTGACAGAGGAGAATGTTACCGTCAGAAACTGTCCTCCCCTTACAGATCTGCTGGAGAGAAACGTCTCGGGTTACTTAACTATAACCCCTGTTCCCTGTTAAAAGTGGAACGAGATGCTGCGCTGATTTTAGTGCTTTGGGAACAGCTTTAGGTGTGACCAGCTGTGAATATGTGTGCAACACGTCAATTAAATTGACTAGAATTAATAGTCTCTGCTGGTGACATCAATTGGATGCACCTGTAGCAGGGCTATAAATAGATGCGTCACAGGTCATCGTCAGGTATTTTGTCTGAAGGGTGTCCTGGGGCATCCCAGTGCGGCAATGAAGCACAGCATCTTATTCCGCTTTTATCAGGGAACAGGGGTTACAGTTAAGTAACCCGAGACGTTCCCTGTCAAAAAGCTACACTTTGTTGCTGCGCTGATTTTAGCTGTGGATGTCCGGACCCCTTACAGTTGTGTAGTTGTGCTCACAAGAGCGCGAGAGGTCTCAGACATGAGCTTGTGATGTTGACTCAAGGGCATAAGAGCCAGAGTGGCATGAACATCCAAACTATAAAATCTTATGAATGTGTGTGGAGAGGACCAGCCTGCTGCATCACAAACATGCTGCAGAGGGACACCTCTAGCCAAGGCCTTAGAAGAGGTGACCCCTCTGGTAGAGTGAGCCCTGATACCTTCTGGCGAAGCTTGACCGCACGCCTCGTAGGCCAGCGCAATAGCGTCCCTCACCCAATGCGACAGTCAGATTGGTGGCAGCCATCCCTCTGTTGTGGATCGATGGCAAACGAATAGTTGCCCTGACTTATGCCACTGGCTAGTGTGGTGGACATAAGTCTGAAGGGCACAGACTGGACAAAGTCTGTGAAGTTTTTCCTGCTCCGGCGTTGTAAACGGCGGGGAACAGAAGGCTTTGAGAGTGACCGGAAGTACAGTCGAGAAAGGAACCTTAGGCAGGTAGTCAGGATGAGGGTACAAAATTGCTTTAGCCATTCCTGAGGCAAAATCTAAGCAGGCTGGCAAGACAGACAGAGCCTGTAGATCCCCAATTATTTTTAGAGAAGTAATTGCCATAAGAAAAACCAACTTGAGAGTCAGAAGTTTATCGGACGCGGACTCTAGAGGTTCGAAGGGGGTCTCAACCAGACCCTCAAGGACTATTGCTAAGTCCCATGAAGGGATCCTAGTCCTAGCAGGAGGTCTCATTCGCAGTCACCATCTGTTCTTGAGCCTCCCGTCTAGAAGGACCGGGGCTGGGCTGGGTGGCCGACGGCCCCACTCCCTGAGTGCGGCGAGGAAGGAATTGCCCGAAGGCTTCCTCATGGCTTTTTACCTCCTGGAACCTGGTGATAACTACATTCATAGTGTCACCAAATAAGCAAGAAGGTGAAACCAGGGCATCGAGAAGGAAAACTTTTTCCTTATCTCTGATGCCTGAAAGGTTGAGCCATAAGTATCTCTCCGTGCTGACTAAAGCAGACATAGACCGGCCAATGGCGTGAGCGGTCTGCTTGGTCGCAAAGAGAGAAAGATCCGTGGCTCGACGAAGCTCAGAGAAAGCCTCTTCATCGACTGTGTTGCCGGCACTCAGGTCTATCAACCGATCAGCCTGGTACGCCTGTAACACTGCCATAGTGTGCAGGGCAGTACCAGCCTGACCTGCTGCCTGATAAGCCTTCCCCACAAGTGTGGATGTGGTCCTGTATGGCTTTGTGGGAGAGTGGGTCTATTTAGCGATGATGCCAAGCCAGGCAGCATCACCGAATACCCCCGTGTCTCAGCACCTACGATAGTCGAATATGTCAACGTCGAGGGCACGAAGACACAGAAAGTATAAAGACTCCTCCATGAACGAGAAAGCTCGTCATGGATTTCATCAAAGAAAGGAAGGGACTGATATAGCGTTCCCCTTTTTTCTTTTTCTTTTTGGCCACCAGACAGAAATCTGTCTTCTAGTTTGGAGCGTTTGGGGGTCTCTTATTCACGTGGCCAGTCTAAGTGTTGCCTGGTCACAGCCGAGTAACCATCCATCCATCCATCTTCAACCGCTTATCCGAAGTCGGGTCGCGGGGGCAGCAGCTCCAGCAGGGGGCCCCAAACTTCCCTATCCCGAGCCACATTAACCAGCTCTGACTGGGGGACCCCGAGAAGTTCCCAGGCCAGTGTGGAGATGTAATCTCTCCACCTAGTCCTGGGTCTTCCCCGAGGCCTCCTCCCAGCTGGATGTGCCTGAAACACCTCCCTAGGGAGGCGCCCAGGGGGCATCCTTACCAGATGCCTAAACCACCTCAACTGACTCCTTTCCACGCAAAGGAGCAGCGGCTCTACTCCGAGCTCCTCGCGGATGACTGAGCTCCGCACCCTATCTCTAAGGGAGAAGCCTGCCACCCTTCTGAGGAAGCCCATTTTGGCCGCTTGTACTCGCGACATAGTTCTTTCGGTCATGACCCAACCTTTGTGACCATAGGTGAGGGTAGGAACAAAAATTGACCGGTAGATCGAGAGCTTTACCTTCCGGCTCAGCTCTCTTTTCATGACAACGGTGCGATAGAGCGAGTGCAATACCGCCCCCGCTGCCCCGATTCTCCGGCCAACCTCCCGCTCCATTGTCCCCTCACTCGTGAACAAGACCCCGAGGTACTTGAACACCTTCACTTGGGGGAATACATCCTTCCCTACCCGGAGTACGCACTCCATCGGTTTCCTGCTGAGAACCATGGCCTCAGATTTAGAGGTGCTAATCCTCATCCCAGCCGCTTCACACTCGACTGCCAAGCGGTCCAGTGAGAGCTGAAGATCACGGACCGATGATGACATGAAGACCACATCATCTGCAAAAAGCAGAGATGAGATCCCCAGCTCACCGAACCGCACACCTTCCCCACCCCAACTACGTCTCGATATCCTGTCCATGAATATCACAAACAGGATTGGTGACAAAATTGGTTTCTCCAATGGGTGGTGGGCCCAAGGGATGTAGAGGGGGGTGTCACGTTGCTTCTTCGGGCTGTGCCCGACCGGGCTCCGTGACAAGCCCGGCCACCAGGCGCTCACCGACGAGCCCTCCATCTGGGCCTGGCTCCAGACGGGGGCCCCGGGCTTCCTCCGGGCAGGGTAACTCCTCTTGCCGTTTTTTTCATGGAATCTTTGTGAACCATTCTTAGTCTGGCCCCTCACCTGAGACCACTTTGCCTTGGGAGACCCTACCAGGAGCACCTGGCTCCAGACAACACAGCCCTCAGGATCATAAGGGCACACAAACCTCTCCACCACGATAAGGTGCTGGTTCCCGGAGAGGCCGAGTAACCACCTTGAGTAATTCCTCAGCCGCTTTATTATTGTGCATGGAATGTTCAGAGGTGGGTGTTCAAAGTCCACAGATTCAAGAGATTCAGCATCCCCCTCGTGAACTGAAGAGGTGCCGAAGCACGCTTCAGGCTCACGAGAAGGATCAGCTGGATCTGGGGAGAGAGCGAGCTATAGGGAAGGACCCGTCTCTCGCTCCTCAGCCAGAACAATGGGAGAGCCCCACGATGAAAGAGTGGGTGCTGGCTCTTGGAAGTAAGCAAGACGAGGGCGAAGCATTTTGACTGTAAACAGATCGCAATGCTCACACCCGCCCCAACACAAGAGCAGCATGCTCTTCCCTCAAACACACAAAACAAAACTTTACTTCACACTCATTCTCAGAAAAGAGAAAAGGTTTTCTGCGCACTGCCTAACAAATTCCTACTCCTAACAGAGGAAAGAAAGTTCTGACAGCTTGAGAGGCACAATACACACAGAGTGATCTGAAGACAAAAGATCTGATGATGCACCTGTGACGCATCTATTTAAAGCCCTGCTACAGGTACATCCAATTGAAGTCACCAGCAGAGGCTATAAATTCTAGTCAATTTCACTGATGTGTTGCACACATATTCACAGCTGGTCACACCTAAAGCTGTTCCCAAAGCACTAAAATCAGCGCAGCATCAAAGTGTAGCTTTTTGACTGGGAACAGATCCCGACAGGGAAACAGAGTTCGGCACAACACCTGTTTTATGAAAACACTGCAAAACAGGTATGTCAGAGTTTGTGATGGGTTGAATTGTCCTTCTTAGTGTTCACATGAAACATATACCACAACTTTTCAAATGTTTCACACACCATCAAACATGGTCAAGTAGTAGATTGGAGAAGAAAAAAATGCATATCTGCAGTGGGTGAGTGATCTAGAATAAAATTAAAAATTCAATGATCACAACGTGGATTCTTTTCACAAAATAATGAAATACAATTACAGAGGGTAACAAGTGCATATTATGGCCTTATGTCCTAAGGATCAATGAAGTGACACTCGTTTTTGTCCTGCTCTATTATATTAAAAATACATAAAAATGCAATTCATACAAACCAGGTCATGGAAATCCTGGAAAATTCATGGAATTTAAAATTGTTTTCCAGGCCTGGAAACGTGGATAAGCGCTACTCAGAGCCTGCATGGAGCAGCAGTATGCAAAATGCATTGCTGTATAAATTTGGCACCTCATTAACGCTAGAAAAGTTAGCTCACGATTGCTCAAGTTCATATGGAAAGTGTACAATGAATTAGTAAATTTCATATTCACATTTTTGTTTGAATATATTAAGGCTTTAAATGTTTGTATGTAATAACTTGCCATGTTAATTAAGCTTATAGTGATGTTTGCTTGTGAGCAGTGTTATTATTCACTTCTTGATGAGCAATCATTAAAAGCCTCAGTATCACATATTCTGCTGTTTTTAATGGAAAACATGAGAGAAGACCTGTGCTGGTTGTCACTGATGTCACTTGATCTTTCTGTCAAGAGTTGCATCAAAAGGGGGGGCTTTCACGCTGGCAGTTTATTCTGAAACAGAGCACGATTTGCATGGAAATTTGGTAATCTGGTCTTGAGTACGGTTGCACTGGAACTGTGGTGTGGTTTGCATGAGTGAGAAAGCAAACTGTACTCGGGTCCGCACTTGCAGGAAGTAAAATAACTTGCGCATGCGGTTTTGCTGATTTAAGCATGATGACATCATCAGTTGCACACAAACAAACACACCCGTGCATCATGAGTGGCAGAGAAATGTTGCGGGACAAAGAAATGTTATGGGATGAAATTAAACTCAAAAAGATTAACAAATGTGTGCCTACTTATCCATCAATTTGATAAATGTTGCAAATATATCTTACAATCCACAGACAAATGCCTTTCAACTTGTGTACTTGAAATTAAAAATGAAATGAATGTGTTGGGAGTTTTACAAATAGAGACATACACTCACCTAAAGGATTATTAGGAACACCATACTAATACTGTGTTTGACCCCCTTTCGCCTTCAGAACTGCCTTAATTCTACGTGGCATTGTTTCAACAAGGTGCTGAAAGCATTCTTTAGAAATGTTGGCCCATATTGATAGGATAGCATCTTGCAGTTGATGGAGATTTGTGGGATGCACATCCAGGGCACGAAGCTCCCGTTCCACCACATCCCAAAGATGCTCTATTGGGTTGAGATCTGGTGACTGTGGGGGCCATTTTAGTACAGTGAACTCATTGTCATGTTCAATAAACCTATTTGAAATGATTCGAGCTTTGTGACATGGTGCATTATCCTGCTGGAAGTAGCCATCAGAGGATGGGTACATGGTGGCCATAAAGGGATGGACATGGTCAGAAACAATGCTCAGGTAGGCCGTGGCATTTAAACGATGCCCAATTGGCACTAAAGGGCCTAAAGTGTGCCAAGGAAACATCCCCCACACCATTACACCACCACCACCACCAGCCTGCACAGTGGTAACAAGGCATGATGGATCCATGTTCTCATTCTGTTTACGCCAAATTCTGACTCTACCATCTGAATGTCTCAACAGAAATCGAGACTTATCAGACCAGGCAACATTTTTCCAGTCTTCAACTGTCCAATTTTGGTGAGCTCTTGCAAATTGTAGCCTCTTTTTCCTATTTGTAGTGGAGATGAGTGGTACCCGGTTGGGTCTTCTGCCGTTGTAGCCCATCCGCCTCAAGGTTGTGCATGTTGTGGCTTCACAAATGCTTTGCTGCATACCTCGGTTGTAACGAGTGGTTATTTCAGTCAAAGTTGCTCTTCTATCAGCTTGAATCAGTCAGCCCATTCTCCTCTGACCTCTAGCATCAACAAGGCATTTTCGCCCACAGGACTGCCGCATACTGGATGTTTTTCCATTTTCACACCATTCTTTGTAAACCCTAGAAATGGATGTGCGTGAAAATCCCAATAACTGAGCAGATTGTGAAATACTCAGACCGGCCCGTCTGGCACCAACAACCATGCCACGCTCAAAATTGCTGAAATCACCTTTCTTTCCCATTCTGACATTCAGTTTGGAGTTCAGGAGATTGTCTTGACCAGGACCACACCCCTAAATGCATTGAAGCAACTGCCATGTGATTGGTTGATTAGATAATTGCATTAATGAGAAATTGAATAGGTGTTCCTAATAATCCTTTAGGTGAGTGTATATATATATATATATATATATATATATATATATATATTTGTATAGTGTAGCACTATTATATATTACAAAAAAGATTGTATTATGTAGGCCTATCTGCGTTCGCTTGGCGCTCCGTGCTCCATTTAATCCATATTATTCTATTTTATTCAAATTGAGGATTTTATTCGAGGATTTTTAAATTTTTTAGGGTGATGACATCATAAAATATGATGACAGACATTAGAAGCTTCATTCTTAAACCTCAATAGAAGTTTCGAATGTAAATATGACATGAAAAATAATAAATTTGGTACAGTCTAGTATGAACGGTCAGAATGAACGCTATGGCCATTCTAGTAGTTATAGAATTCCGGGAGTTCTAGTGTTAATTGACATCTATTTGTGTTGATTTCCTTTGATTAATTAGAATTTTGAGACTTCCTTTCTGCAGGTTTTTCCTGCACATAACTTTATATCAGCAAAGCAGCTACTTTTTTTATTTCACTACAAGTCGTACTGTGTATGGTTATGTATGTGACCAATAAAACATGAAACTTGACAATTTGACAAAGATTACATTTCTGAGAATATGACATGTGTTTAAAACTAGATTTTAAAAGGTTTCTTAATTTAATTTGGTGTGCCATTTGTCAATGACCCATAAGTAATAGAATGCAAATGTCTTTTGTCCTCCTGCAGGGGTATTGCGCAAATGATGTCGCCCTTATCGTAGGGCTCAAATGGAACATCACTTGTCCTTCTGTTGGGGTATTGCATGGATGGCATCGCCTTTATCATAGGGCTCAAGCGCAAAGCACCTTTTTGCAAGGTCCAATCCAAGAAATGGCTCATTCACAAGCATTGTTTACACTTCTACAAAGATATTGCAGAAACAAGGCTCACCCATTCAGAGGGGCTCTACAGTTCTCATAAGATAGCCTCCTGCAGGGTTTAGCACAATAGTATCATGTCATACTGCCTATGCAAACTTAGGTTAACATCATTCATTTATTTTTCTTCTTTCTTCAGATTTGTCCCACATCCTCTGAAGACTTGGTTCTTTTTTTCTTTTTTTTTTCTTTTTATCCCCTTTTCTCCCAAATTGGATTGCCCAGTTTCCACAACTTAGAAGGTCCTCATGGTGGCATGGCTACTCAGCTCAGTCTGCGTGGCAGAGGACAAGTCTTAGTTGCATTCATGTCTGAGACCACCAATCCATGAATCTTATCACGTGGTTCATTGTGCATGATACCTCGGAAACTCTGCATGTGGAGGCTCATGCTACCCTTCGCGATCCACATAAAAATGAACATGTACCCCATTGAGAGCGAGAACCACTTATCGCAACCGCAAGGAGGTTACCCCATGTGACTCTACCCTCTTTAGCAACTGGGCCAATTTGGTTGCTTAGGAGACCTGACTGGATTCACTCAGCCCAGCCTGGATTCTAATTCGCAACTCCAGGGGTGGTAGTCAGCGTCAATACTCGCTGAGCTACCCAGGCCCCCCGAAGACATGGTTCTTGTCCTGAGTCCAATTATTTGGTTTAGCATTTTCTTTTGGGGGCTTAGGTTAAATAAGATCCTAATTCCTTTTTGGGGTATGTTCCACTCTACTGCCATCATCGCCTCTGGCAGGATCTGATGGTTCAAGCAGCATTGTAGAGCTGAACCGTAGGATGGGATTATGCCAAATTATATAAGTATCTTTTCATTAGTGTTATTCCAATAATCTTGAGTTTTTCTGATAAAATGTAAGTGTAAGTGTAGTTCTAGCAGGATTTTGGAATTCATCAACATCCCATTTAATCACAATACTGCCTCTGCTCAGCAGCATTCAAGTTCTGAACTATAGGACTGTAGGACAGGGCTTATGCCAATTTATATAAGTATATTTTTGCTAGTATTATTCCAATAATCTCAAGTCTTTCTGATAGAATTTAAGGTAGCTTTTTCACTGGCAGTTTAGATGAAAACGAATTAAACAAAGCTGTTTTGTAGACCGGAGAGTAGACCGTGGTGGTAACAAATGCAAGACTAGCTGTATGAGGTGGTCTGATTTTGTTAGAATGGAACTGTGGCACAGTTCACATGAGTGAGAAAATAACCTGTACTCGGGTCCAAATTTGCTAAGGAAGTAAAATATCTTGCACATCCATTTTTGAAAGGAACAATCAGACTCGGATTCAGCACGCAGCAAGTTGTCCAGAATGAAAACACCTAATGCATGCTGTGTGTTTTATAAGGTGAAATGAAACCTCAGCACATCTATTCAGTCTAGCAACAGCTATAATAACCTGTTGACCAAATGCCAAACTATTAAATGTAGCATGAAAGTTTAATACAGTAGATGTGTCGTGGTTGCACTGATTGAAAAAGTCCAATGTAATGAAGTAGAACAAATGTCCTCCCTTGAATACAGCATATATTTGAGATCCTTTATATGAATTCGTAGTTAACCTGCAAAACTGAAACTAAGTTTTGTAGCTTTTGTGATAACTTCCCATTATTAACTTCCCGAAATTATTTTCAATTATAACCACACTTGACTATTAAGCATGTGATCTACAGTATATTACCCTATGTGAAACAGCAGTGAAGTGCAGAGATGATTACTTTGCATTCAATACCTGCAAACTGGACAAAATAAAATGGCGTTTCTGCAGTCGATTCATTTAGACAGTTCCTCAATACTAGTGAAATTTTCTGTATCATCAGGTTTCTCAGAAATAGCCCTGTCAGCAGCTGCCTTTCTGTAAGGCAAATTTACCCAATAAATTTGTTATGTCAATGATTTTCCCTGAAACAAGGAACTGAAAGTTTTTACTTCTTTTGTGCTTACTTCTTTGTTGTGTTCTCTGTTTTTTCTCCTCTCTGAACAGTGTAAAACATTTTGTAAATTTAACTCTCCATTGTAATACTGTGGAGGCTGTGTTTGGAGCTAAGCACTTTTGGTGAATTTGTTATCTACAGTAGCTATTTGATTCAATCATAAGAGATAAGCTGAAACAAAATTCTCTTAACACCTACTGTGATAAAATTTTGTAGAAGAGAGGTTCACAAATGTAATGTCCCCAGTGGAATGCACTGATATTTGTGTACTGATATTACCTTTAGATGCAAATAATTCATATGATCTATATTACTTTATGTTGTTTCACAACATCTTTTAAATATATATGATGGACAGTTGTTATCCTTGAAAGCAGGTGTGGGAAGTGTCAGGCCTCAGGGCCATATAAGGCCCGCGACACCATTTTCCCAGCCCACGAGGCCATTTGAGAAATAATTTGAAAAGCAAAAAAGGCTTTGATTCAATTAACTGTAAAAAAATGCAGTTATAATTTATTTTTTAATAATTTTAAATGATAAAAATGCAAAATATTGTATAAATAGACAGACCTCTTAGTGTTTATTTCTTGGTGCATAAGCACATCACGGAATGTGTACTCAATGTTAAATTCAACCCACAATCAGAAATTGCAAGCAAACGTATGGCGCGCAAATAATTTAGTAAATACTCAAATGGCCCTTAATGGAAAAAAAAAATTCCCCATCCCTGCTTTAAAGCCATGTATATCTGGCCAAGTTTAGAACCCTTGGTTAGGTGCAAAGCTTGGCGCAATGGTGTTAAGTGAAAAAGTGGTGCTTTCCTGTTGAGATACATCAATAGTTGTTTTCACACATTCAAAAATACTGCAAAATTTAGCACTGGCTATTGCCCCAAATGAGAAGTTGTAACATTACCTGAAAAGTTTAGTTCCCCTTCTGTCACTCACTTGATTTTGTGTCAAATGCAGTGACACAAGGGATCTACCTTGGGCACCGAATCGTACCTCTGAACCTGAGAAAAGGCCAATGTCAAGTTGGCAGACAGAATTTGCATGCCCCGCCCCGGACATACGGAACGCGGGGTAGTGAAAGCCAGTCAGAATTTTTCTTCGGAGCCGAATGGTTGTACCACAACCTGCAGGTGAAACACACTCCTGTTTCACTCACCTTTACCAGCGAGAAGCATTGCTGTTGGATCCGCACGGCGCATTTCCAGCTGGCGTCTCTCTCTCTGTACGCTGTGCAGTTCACGCCCCTGGGCGCTTCGACAGCGCTTCTTTCTGTTTGACAGAGTGTTCTCCTCCTAAAGGAGTATATTTTCTCTAAAAGAGTTTGAGTTCCCACTCATAAAAGAGCAATACACAGCAGGAGTTGAACGTCCTTTTCAGGACGCATCTTTTTAAAGATGTCTTTGTAGTTCCTGGATGCGGTTGATATCTCTCCACTTCTGACGGTCATGAAAGCTGCCTTGTGTGCCTGGGCTGCGATCACACGCAGGCAGCGTTTTATGAATGGCTCATGTTCTCAGTGCGAGAACATAACCATGGCAACATTGCGTTCGCGTCTTTTTTTGTCATGAGAGAAAGCCACTTCATCCGCCCCCCCGCGTTGTTCCTTCTTCCCACGGGATTGAGGTCGACCCGGCTGGCGATGAAGGCGATTTGGGGATGACCACAGGCTCGGTTTTGCCAGGTAATTCCCCACAAACCACCCGCCCCCTGGCGCGCTTGTTTGCTTCCGTCTGAGCTCGGGAAGAGTGCGGCTCGCTTCCCGGCCAGCCGGCATTTTTCCTTGAGCCCCCGGAATTGGATGACGGCATCACCGCTGCATCGGAGAGCGTCACAGCGGCGTCTGATGCTGATGACTCGCCTGGGCTGCCACCTTCGGGTCTGCTCGCCCAGTCTGAGACTGATTCGCAGATGTCCGCTATGCTTTCCTGGGCCGCCGTGAGCGTGAGGCTGGACTGGAAATCTCCGTCCCCGCTTATAGCCACGCCCCCCCCCCCTGGTTCCGTCGTTCCCGGAAGTGCATGACGAGCCAACGCGGTCGGAACTGCCCTCCGCTCGTCCGCTCTCACTACCCTGGATGACAGAACACCGCCACCTGGCGGGACTATCCGGTACTCCTCTCCAGAGCCGTAGAATAACGTCATCACTGACCTCAAAACTCTACAGCACCACTGGACAGGCTGCCTCCGCCCTGCATGCCATGGCTCTCCTGCAATTCACTAAGCCAAGGGACTCTTAGGTACCTAGGTAGTTCCAACCCCGATGTGCTGCCGGAACTGCGCTCTGCTCCTACCTCGCTCTCAGAGCTACAAAGGTCACGGCGCAGGCACTCGGGTGCACGATGGCCACACTCGTGGTCCAGGAGCGCCACCTCTGGCTGAACACAATCGAGATGCATCACGATTTCTCAACGCCCCCGCCTCCCAGCTCGGCCCTTCGGCGACACCATCGACGACTTTGCCCAGCAGTTCTCGGTGGTGAGGAAGCAGAGGGGGGCAGATTCTCACATCATGCCGCGATGCCACCCAATCAGCGCACACACGCCCCACCTGCTCGCCGAGGGCGTCCCCCCTGCAACCAGAAAGCAACAACAGATAGCTCCGCAACCTGGGCCCAGCTCTCAGCCCCAGCATCGAGCACCTCGCAGGCGGCGTACGCCCCCATCTCACGGACCCCCTCGAGGACCCGGAAGTCTCCCAGGCGCTCTGTAGACGCTCGACCCAGGGACCAAGATGTTAGCTCCGGAGATGGTAAGACCGCTCCCTCCCCGGTGGAGGGCCGGGAGGAGAATTTTTTTTTCACACTCTCATATTCTCAGTAACAGAGCTATTTCCTTTTGTCTCTGGGTCACCTGACCCGCAAATGCCGTTCTCACGGCACTCTGCCACCAGATCTCAACAGTCCCGGCATCCTGGACGCAGACCACCTGCCTCCAGCCCCCATGACTGTTCCCCGGCCGGCGGTTCCGACGAGTCTAGAGGACGCCTACCCTGGACCTCCTCCTGCTCAGTCACTAACCCACCCCTGCCGGGTGTGCAGAGCAAGGTAAGTGCTTGAGTCTTTTCTCAGCCAGAGAATCGGGATGCATCATTGCCTCCCGATGGTGCTTTACCTGCTCCGCCCCGCCGCAAAGCCCCGCCCGGTACGTCAAATGTGATCGTCCCCTTCGCATGGAGCTTGGACGCGTGGTTATCGCTTCCCAACCCGTCGTGCTGGTTGGCCAGGACCATCCGACTCGGCTCCGCGATTCAGTTCGCCCGGCTCCCGTCTCGTTTCAGCGGTATTCGCTCCACTCTAGTGCGCGGCCAACAAGCCAGTGCCTTACGAGCAGAGATTTTTACACTGCTCCTCAAGGACGCGATAGAGCCTGTCCCTCCAGCCGAGATGAAGAAGGGTCTCTACAGCCCTTACTTCATCGTACCCAGAAAAAATGGCAGGTTGTGACCAATCTTGGACTTGCGAGTTCTCAACTGGGCTTTGCACAGACTCCCATTCAAAATGCTCACACAGAAGCAGATTCTCACCTGCGTTCAGCAGCTAGATTGGTTCGCGGCAGTAGACCTGAAGGATGCATACTTCCACGTCTCCATTTTGCCGCGACACCGACCCTTCTTACGGTTCGCTTTCGACGGCCAGGCGTATCAGTACAAGGTCCTCCCCTTCGGCCTGTCCCCTGCTCTTGCCCCCCTAAGGGAAGCGGTAGCGTACATAAATCGCCAAGGCGGCATGCGCTCTCGTCATATGTCTCAACTCGCCTGCCATCTCCTCCTCTGGAGTCATCTGCGACGCAGGTCGCTGCTAGCCACTCACATCCCTGGCGAACGCAACACAACAGCGGACGTGCTGTTGCGGCAGGCTTCACTCAGCGGAGAGTGGAGGCTCCACCCCCAGGTGGTCCAGCTCATTTGGGACTGATTCGGCAAGGCACAGGTAGATCTCTTTGCCTCCCAAGACAATTCCCATTGCCCGCTCTGGTATTCCCTGACAGATGCTCCCCTTGGGACAGATGCGCTGGCACACTGCTGGCCCCGGGGACTGCGCAAGTACGCATTTCCCCCAGTGAGCCTTCTTGCATCGGTGCTGTGCAAGATCAGGGAGGATGAGGAGCAGGTCACCGTGGTGGCCACTTGCTGGCCCACCCGCACCTGGTTTTCGGAACTCATGCTCCTCGTGATAGCCCTGTAGCGTATCAATGAATCATGTAATGCACATTCTTGCTAAAACCCAAAGAGCTTTTGGCCTCTGAACTCAAAAGGTAAATTAGGCCTTAGGCTCCAGCCAGTCTGCAATAGATGGTTCGATGACAACTTCTATGACACCTTGAGTGTGAACAGACAACACCCACCAGATCTTTCCCTGCCGTTGCGAGCTTCAAAGAGATCCTAATCTTACCCTCCCAGGTCTAGGAAGGGAGAGTAAGAAACCTCTCCAAGACACACACATACCCACACACACACACATAAGAACTTCTCAGGAATTTCCTCATTTAAAGACTTTACTGAGATATATTTGATATGTTTTTACGTTTGTCTCTTTGCCCGTGTCCTATTGGAATGTCTATGATGTTATCGTAGTATCAAGTGAATTATAAATACTTGTAATTACATATTGAGATGTAAACTTGAATTCCTATCATTGTTACATGTCGTGCTTGATGTCTTTGTACTCCTCTTTGTCTGACTGAGCCAGATATATATATTAGGTTATGATAAAATGTGTCTTGTTAAGGAAAAATGACGAATTTCGGCCACGGCCATAACTTATGCAGATGAATCGGCCTGACAAGACAAAGAAACTTTCCCGCTCAAGATTTTCTGAACAACGATTGGACAGTTTGCTTCAGAGAGGCGTGGATTAGGTTTTCCTTAAGTTTATGGGTGCTTAGTTTTGTCTTTCGACTGGGTCGTCACCTTCTCTTCTCTTTTTCTTTTGTTTGTTCTAGTTAGTTTTTGTTTTCATTCTTAGATAATTCTCCGTGTTTATTTCCACCGACGAGTGAAAAGAACTTAGTCTGAATTATCTCTGTGGTAACGTCATCTAAGGGACCTTTAAACTTGCCGCGACTTCGTTCGCCCCGGAAAGGAATGAAAGAGGACCGACAAGCACACACATTCAACACAAGAGAGCTATATATATGCAAGTATTTTATTCCCTCTCAAGATCTAAATGCTGTTACGGTTGTTCGCCCCAAAAGGGTGATTTGTGATTCCTCGGTGTCTCTCGTTTAAGGTTCCATTGTGTGTTTTTGCCATAACTGTTTTCTTACTCCCTCTTTCTATCACCTTCTTTAAGCTTTCACTTTCAGTTTGTGGTTTATTGTGTTTGTAAATACATTTATTCCGTGTAACTGTAGTCACCGATATATACGTAGTTTTCCTGTATTAAATACTATATTCATTGATTGACTCTGCCTATCTGCTCATAATTTCAAGGTCCCTGAGATGTTCCATCTTTAAGCTACGAGCTCTAAAACTGTTGATACTTTAAATAGTATTTTTGTTTAGAAAAGGGAAGCTGTTTTTCGTGGCCAAGACAAATAGTCTGCCTTTCTAAGTTATACGAATAATTTCTTAAGGGTTAATAAAGATTTTACGGTCAGTTTGCTGGCGAGCAGACTATTAGATGACAAATTAATCCCCTTAGGAGTTATTTCGACAATTGATATATAAATGTTTAATTATAATCCGTTGTGATTGAATGTTGATGTATACAATTGCTCAATTTTTGCCTGCCTATATGTGTAACAGCGCAACCCGTTGCGTTTAGTGGCCCATATAAGGACCTTGGCAACGTATTCCCTTTTAGGGATAATTTAAAACTGTAAGTGATAATTCATAACCCGTATGATCAGTTATTGATTATGAATTATTGACTATTGTTTATACTATTCCCCTTATATGAGCTTTGACTCCTTACAGCCCCTCCCTGTAAAATCCCCCTGAGGAAGGACCTTCTTTCTCAGGGACGGGGCACCCTCTGGCACCCGCGCCCAGACCTCTGGAACCACAACGTCTGGCCCCTGGACGGGACGCGGAAGATCTAGCTCATCTACCACTTGCTGTCGTAGATATGATCAATCAAGCCAGAGCTCCCTCAACCAGGCAGCTTTACGCCTTGAAATGGTGTTTGTTTGCGAATTGGTGTTCTTCCCAGTCCGAAGACCCACAGAGATGCGCAGTTCGGTCAGTGCTTCTATTCCTGCAGGAGAGGCTGTAAGGGAGGCTGTCCCCCTCCACCTTGAAGGTGTATGTGGCTGCTATCACTGCCCACCACGACGTAGTAGATGGCAAGTCCCTTGGTAAGCACGACTTGATTATCAGGTTCCTGAAAAGTGCCTGGAGATTACATACTCCCCGGCCTAACCTGTTTCCCTCTTGGATTCTCTCAGTGGTCCTCTCGGGCCTTCAGAGACCCCCATTTGAGCTGCTTGATTCAGTCGAGCTCAAGGCCCTCTCCTTGAAGACGGCCCTCCTGATCACGTTAGCCTCAATCAAGAGGGTAGGAGACCTGCAAGCGTTCTCTGTCAGCGACTCTTGCCTGGAGTTCGGTCTGGCATTTTCTCACGTTATCCTGAGAGCCCGACCGGGCTACGTGCCCAAGGTTCCCATGACCCCTTTCAGGGACCAGGTCGTGAACCTGCAAGTGCTGCCCCGGGAGGAGGCAGACCCAGCCCTTTCGTTGCTGTGTCCGGTGCGTGCTCTGCATACCTATGTGAACCGCACGCAGAGCTTTAGATGCTCTGAGCAGCTCTTTGTCTGCTTTGGCAGACGGCAGAAAGGGAACACCGTCTCCAAACAGAGGCTAGCCCACTGGGTTGTTGACGCTATCGCTCTAGCCTATCACGCCCAGGGCGTGCCCGCACCCCTGCAGGTCCGAGCACACTCCACGAGAAGTGTGTCGTCCTCATGGGCACTAAGCCACGGCACCTCCCTAACAGACATCTGTAGAGCAGCGGGCTGGGCAACACCCAATACCTTCACCAAGTTTTACAATCTGAGGGTTGAGTCGGTCTCGTCCTGTGTTTTGTCAGGTCCGAGCCAGTAGAACTCGGTAACGCGACACAACCGTCTGTAGAGTTCCCCCCTTATCAGGTTGGACCTACCACCGCGCCGTATCCCATGTCCGGCTTCACAACCCTCGTGGTGTATTTGCCATATATTTCTTCCCCCTAGACAGGGTAGGGTGTGGCCACTGCAAGGTCTTCCCCTCCTGAAAGGATAGGAAATCTGCGGGCCGGACGCTACTTCGCCTCTGGTCCCGCCTAGGCGCCCGGCACACCGGCGCCGACAAGTTTTGAAGACGCCTCCTTAGGCCTCTTCCTCAGTCTCTAAGCTGCCGCCTGCCGGGTGCGTGGAGCAGGGCTAATGCTTCGAGTCTTCTCTCAGCACCACCCAGGCTCTCCTGCTCCCCCCCGGGGAATGACCGCCTTCCCCGACATAGGTTGGGCCCCAGCCGCTCTACATCCTATGTGAGAGACATAGTGAGAGAGAAGGCCGCGGCTGTTGGGCTTGCGCCCATGCTAGCATGTAACAGCTTTTTCCCCCAGGGGTGCGGGAAAACCTAAGGTGGATATGCTAAAACTCTTTGAGGGGGCGTTGGGGAGGGCGACGTGCATTCGGTTCAGGTGCCTCTAACACGCAATAGCCTGCTTTGCCCCTGCTCCGACAGTCACATCACACAGTCAGTGCATGGCGTTTTTATATGGACCCCTTGTGTCACTTCCTTCGACACTGCGTCGAGAGAGTGACAGAAGGGGAACGTCTCGGTTACTATTGTAACCTCCGTTCCCCGAGGGAGGGAACGAGACGTAGTGTCCCTCCTGCCACGGCACTAGACCTAGCACTGTAAATGGCCATGCTTCATCCATCGGCTCCTCAGTGCAAAATCCTGACTGGCATTCGCTGCCCCGCTTCCCCTTATACCCGTATGTCCGGGCGGGTCATGCAAATTCTGTCTGCCAACTTGACATGGGCCTTTTCTTAGGTTCAGAGGTACGATTCGGCATCTGAGAAGACCCCTTGTGTCACTTCCTTCGACACCACGTCTCGTTCCCTCCCTCGGGGAACGGAGGTTACAACAGTAACCGAGACGATACTTGGATTTGTAATTAATATACAACAAGGATATCAAGAGTATTTAGTTTCCCTGCTGCATTTAATTTGGTCACTGAAGTCCCATTTAAGGATCTCAAAATGCTGTTACTCAGTGCAGAACGCTAGTGTAGAAATTGAAAAAATTAAGAAGGGAGGGAGAGACGGCATATCTAATAACGTTTTATTCCAGAGGAAGAGAAGAGCCTCGAGAGTGAGTGAGCAAGAGACATTATCAGCCAAATTAATTATTGCCAGGAAAAGATGTTCCGATGTGGATGCTGATAAATGATTAAATCCTTTGTTAACACACACACACACATGCATGTTAGAATGATGGCACAATGACTAGTAAAGCATATGTGGCACTTACAAATTAATGACTGCTCCAAACGGGAACGATCTGTGTTGTTGTTGAACAATCAATTCAATTTATTTTTATTTGTATTTGTATTGCGCCTCTCACAACACTCATCATTTCAAAGCTGCTTTACAGTAAATCATACATTAACAGAAAATTAAACCGTAATATCAATAAAGTCTTAGAGTCATTATTTTGTAGTTTGATTATATATGATTATGAAGTGTGTATAAAAATATGTAATTAAATAATAATAGTATTTAGAAACCCAGTGAGCAAGCCAAAGGCACCTATGGGAGAAACCAGGCTCACTCTGGGGGGCCAGTTCCCCTATGGCTAACAGCATGAATATAATGCCAATATTACATGTATGTGCAGTGCAAGTCATGGTTTAGAATTATTAAACTAAGGGCCAGTGTTTAAACAAAGATTTTGTAAGAACTGTAAGATTAATGACTAATGTCTTTAAAGTTCATCCTGGATTAACTGCGGAAGCTCAAATAGTTGCATTGTCCTTTGTTAGTTGGCTGATTAAGGAATTTGTTGGCAATTTATTGATAGTCAATGTATTCCATTTTAAGAAAGTAGTCCATCATTAGAACAAGTTGATGCAGGTCGAGATCAGTAAGGTGCTTTGCCGTTCAACCGGCTGGTAATTTCGGTGAGGTCTAACCTAAGTCTAAGGTTCAGTCAAAGGAATATGAAGTATCCCATGTCTTATGGTTGGAGTTGGCATCAGTTCATCCTCTAAGGTCCATCGTAATAGACTGAAGTGATGTCTGGCTGGCACCGGCTGCATTTTGTCATCATCACTCAGAGAGTGACTATTCACACGTAGTTGTGGAGTCCGATACCAAGCAGGAATGGAGCTGGATCCTGCCGGTTCTAATGACCTCAGGATAGGCGTCCCGTGGTAGAGACATGGAAAAGAATCGAATAATATTAGCGTAGATGCCATAACATTATTTGCAGAGTTATAGATCATTATCAGTGTTTCAGGTTCCGGCAGACCTAACTAAAGCAGCCTAATTGTGTGGTGAAAAATAAATTAGGTGTATGCCTGTCTAAATACATGAGTCTTTAGTCTAGACTTAAACTCAGTGATTGTGTCTGCATCCAAATTAACAGTCTGTCTCTGGTGTGGCCACCAGCTGCATTAAGTACTGCTGTGTATCTCCTCCTCATGGACTGCACCTGATTTTCCAGTTCTTGCTGTGAGATGTTACCCCACTCTTCCACCAAGGCACTTTTCTGGGGGGAATGGCCCTAGCCCTCACCCTCCGATCCAACTGGTCCCAGACATGCTCAATGGGATTGAGGTCCATTCTCTTTGCTGGCCATGGCAGAACACTGACATTTCTGTGTTGTAGGAAATCACACACAGAACGAGCAATATGGCTGGTGGCATTGTCATGGCCGGAGGACCATGTCAGGATGAGTCAGCAGGAAAGGTACCACATGAGGGAGGAGGATGTCTTTCCTGTAACGCACAACGTTGAGATTGCCTGCAATGACAACAAGCTCAGTCCGATGATGCTGTGACTCACCGCCCCAGACCATTACAAACACTCCACCTCCAAATAGATTCCGCTCCCAAGTACAGGCCTTGGTGTAACGCTCATTCCTTCGACAATAAACTTAGTCTGACCATCACCCCTGGTGAGACAAACCCACGACTTATCAGTGAAGAGTACTTTTTGCCTCCATGAAGCATGCCTAAGACACGTTTACGCAGATGAGCAGGGACCCTGGGCATGTTTCTTTTGGTGTTTTTCAGAGTGAGTAGAAAAGTTTCTTTAGTGTCCTAAGTTTTTATAAATCTGACCTTAATTGCCTACCGTCTGGAAGATGTTAGTGTCTTAACAACCGTTACACAGGTGCGCATTCATTAATTGTTTATGGTTCATTGATCAAGCATATACATTTTTTTTTTTTAACCCTTTACAATAAAGATCTGTTAAGTTATTTGGATTTTTACAAAATTATCTTTAAAATACAGTGTCCTGAAAAAGGGACATTTCTTTTTTTGCTGAGTTTATTAACAGGCCAGAGTTTTGCAATCATAATGAACGTGATGGAATATAGCATGGTAGAAGGTCAATTAAGTACTATGGAGCTAGACCATTCAAATCTTTGTTTGTAGTTAACAGATTTTTTTAATTAATAAGGTAGCCAATGTAACAATGATAAAATGGGGCTAATATTATCATATTTCTTGGTTCTAGTCAGCACTCTGGCTGCTGCATTTTGAACCAGTTTATTTATTGAACTTGCTGGACATCCTCCAAGTAATGCATTACAATAATCTAGTCTTTAGATCATGTACGCATGAACAATAAGTTTTTCTGCATCAGCAACAGAGAGCATGTGTCATAACTTAGCAATATTTCTTAGGTGGAAGAATGCTGTTCTACAAACATTGGAAATTTGATTCTCAAATGACCGTGGCAGGGCGGAGGGGGGGCTGGGTCGTGATTCCGCATACCCGGCCCCTAATCAGGCTAATTAGCCCTTGAGAGGGATAAAAGCTGACCGAAGACGGCAGTGCGAGAGAGAGATTTACGGACAGATGTCCGACACCTTTGTGTGTTTGTCTTTTTGGTTCAGTTTTATATGAAACTATTATTTATATTCTCAAGCCACTTCTCACCTCCTCTTTTCCATTAATCCCTTTACAATGACATGTTGGTATCAAATATGACACCTAAGTTCTTCGCTCTTGAAGATGATGTAACAGTATATCCATCAACAGTCAAATTATATTTTAGTAGGTTATTTTAGAGGTTTTTGGTCCAATAACTAGTACTCATGTTTTGTCTGCATGTTTTTGTCGGAAGGAAATTTCTGGCCATCCAATCTTTGATTTCATTGGTACAGCTAATTTGGAGAATTATGAGATTGCATTGGGTTTTGAAGAAACATACATTTGGGTATCGTTGGCATAACAGTGGAAACTTATTCCATGATTCCTGATAATATCTCCCAGGGGAAGCATATATAAGGAGAAACCACTGGATTGACCAATCAAATTAGTGCTTTTTATGCAATGCATTACCCATGGATGTACTTCATTATTTCAATTATTCACACATATCGTACCCCTACCCTCCTCAGTGAATTGAATTGCAGTCTTGTTTAATTAATTTTGTGCTGGAATCATGGCAGGCCAATTTTGGTTTTCAACTTATAATGCTCCTGGATTTAATGAATTCATAGATTTCAATTAACATATCATTACTACCGGCATCCTGCTGTCTGTTTTGCATGTAAGGACATTAGACACTTAATGCCTAAATAAATCTTAATCAAACCATTTATACAACAGCACAAGATTCTAAATAATTAATGGAATTTGGTATATGTGCAAGGGCAGGGCTCTCAAAATGTCTTGACACTACATTTGCCTTGTTTAGAGGTATGTTTATACTGTTACTTTTCCTTCTCAAAACTGAAAGTGAAAATAATGGGGTTGTAAGATGTGCCCTCTGATCTAAGATCTTGTGCTCTCTGCTGTTACTCAGTAAGCAAAAAAATTATAATTCCACTGAATCCTGTACAGTTCCTGATTTTGCCCATGTAAATAATGAGAATATTTTACATAGAAAGGAGGTATGTTTTTACTAAAAGAATGGCATTGACTTAATTTTAATACATTACAGTTCTACACTCACCTAAAGGATTATTAGGAACACCTGTTCAATTTCTCTTTAATGCAATTATCTAATCAACCAATCACATGGCAGTTGCTTCAATGCATTTAGAGGTGTGGTCCTGGTCAAGACAATCTCCTGAACTCCAAACTGAATGTCAGAATGGGAAAGAAAGGTGATTTAAGCAATTTTGAGCGTGGCATGGTTGTTGGTGCCAGACGGGCCGGTCTGAGTATTTCACAATCTGCTCAGTTACTGGGATTTTCACGCACAACCATTTCTAGGGTTTACAAAGAATGGTGTGAAAAGGGAAAAACATCCAGTATGCGGCAGTCCTGTGGGTGAAAATGCCTTGTTGATCCTAGAGGTCAGAGGAGAATGGGCCGACTGATTCAAGCTGATAGAAGAGCAACTTTAACTGAAATAACCACTTGTTACAACCAAGGTATGCAGCAAAGCATTTGTGAAGCCACAACACGCACAACCTTGAGGCGGATGGGCTACAACAGCAGAAGACCCCACCGGGTACCACTCATCTCCACTACAAATAGGAAAAAGAGGCTACAATTTGCAAGAGCTCACCAAAATTGGACAGTTGAAGACTGGAAAAATGTTGCCTGGTCTGATGAGTCTCGATTTCTGTTGAGACATTCAGATGGTAGAGTAAGAATTTGGCGTAAACAGAATGAGAACATGGCTCCATCATGCCTTGTTACCACTGTGCAGGCTGGTGGTGGTGGTGTAATGGTGTGGGGGATGTTTTCTTGGCACACTTTAGGCCCCTTAGTGCCAATTGGGCATCGTTTAAATGCCACGGCCTACCTGAGCATTGTTTCTGACCATGTCCACCCCCTTTATGGCCACCATGTACCCATCCTCTGATGGCTACTTCCAGCAGGATAATGCACCATGTCACAAAGCTCGAATCATTTCAAATTGGTTTCTTGAACATGACAATGAGTTCACTGTACTAAAATGGCCCCCACAGTCACCAGATCTCAACCCAATAGAGCATCTTTGGGATGTGGTGGAACGGGAGCTTCGTGCACTGGATTTGCATCCCACAAATCTCTATCAACTGCAAGATGCTATCCTATCAATATGGGCCAACATTTCTAAAGAATGCTTTCAGCACCTTGTTGAATCAATGCCACATAGAATTAAGGCAGTTCTGAAGGTGAAAGGGGGTCAAACACAGTATTAGTATGGTGTTCCTAATAATCCTTTAGGTGAGTGTATTTCAGCACTGATTACACCTGGTTAAACTGGATTGTGGTGGTTAGTAAATAAGACTCACTCAGTTAGTTAAATCCTTAAATAATTAATGGAATTTAGAACATGTGCCAGGGCAGGGCATTACTAATTATATTTGCCTTAGTTTTAGAGCCAGGCATGTTTATTCTGTTTCACCTTTCTCAGGGTTCAAGGTGAATATAATGAGCGTTTCCCATTAATCCTGTCCTGTGTGTATAACCTCTTTTCAGACTAACCAGTGTATGACATACACTACCTCGAAAAGTGATTCTACCTCAGAGGCTTCATGCATAAAGAAAATATACAATGAGTGTTTTTTTTGTTTTGTTTTTTTACGTTCCTCATAATACAGATTTAGATTGGGCAAGAAGGCTGTAGTAAAAACCTCTAATGTGAACCAGATGCCCGTAACACACTAATTTACAGGTGTGCAGGGAATTCCACAGAACTATAATAATCCTAAATATTCATCAAGCAGATTTTGGTGTATGAATCAACAATGGGAATTCTAATGTGGTACACCCTATGGATTTTGACAGATTTTAATTAATATGTGTAAATAGCCAGCATGTCCTGTCAGATACCGCTACCAATTTCATATTATTCACACATAAAAATGTTATGAAACTTCACAGTTCTTCATGAATGGAATCATTAACAGTAATTTATTCCCAAAACATTAATGCAGAACTTAATGTTTAGTCATGCGGAACATAGCTAAAATGAGATTAAAATACTACTAATTACATTTAGTTATTTAAGATCTGTAGCATGGACAATGTAATTTGTACACAGATTCTGCTAACGGCAACAGTTTTCACCATTTGGGAAAGGCCTCAAAGATAGGGGACAGGATGCATTTTTAGTCATTTGCAGTGGCAGTAGCAGTGCAAGATTTGCATTTCAGAACTATGAGAGTGATGATGACTGCATTTCATTGGCACTGTACTTGTTGAATCTAATCTAATTTATGGAAAAAATAAGTTTCTTTTTTCAATAAATTGTCTAGGTTACGGATGTATCCTCCGTTCCCTAATGGAGGGAACGAGACGTTGTGTCAAGGAAGCGACACTAAGGGTCTCTCTTCAGCTCCGAATATACCTCTGATCTATGAAAATAGGGCAATGAGAAGTTGGCTGACAGAATTTGCATGTCTCGCCCCTGGACATACGGGTATAAAGGCGGGGAAATATGTCTGTTTCATTCAGGATTTTTCTGTGGAGCCGGAAATCGTCCGGCCACAACAGTGGCTCGGCTCAGCGACGTGGCCGGGAGGACCACTCGTTCCATCCATCAGGGAACAGAGGATACATCCGTAACCTGGACGTTCCCCATCTGTCACTCACTTCAACGTTGTGTCATATAAGCGACACTAGGGGTCCAATTTAAATCCCGCCATGCGCTGAGCCATGTACGTGTACTGCTGACACAGGAGCGGGGAGGTGCTTGACGTGCCAAAACGACCAGCTGAATCAGGCTGCACGTACCCTTCCCCAATGTCCCATAAAGTCGCCGGAATCCTTATAGTTACCCTAGACAGGGGAACAAGGTGATGCTTTTCACCTAGAGTCAACAGCTGGGGCCTTACACACATCGGTGAAGGAGTCTTACCCAGTTTCCTATTCTTTCAGGGGGAAAGACCCTGCGGAGACCACACCTGCCCAGAGAGGGGGAGGTAAGAGTGGTGACATACACCACATGGGCTTTTAGGTTACATGTGGGAAGTGGCACAGTGGTAGATCCCGCCTCTTCGGAGGGAGGAGTTGCTACAGACACGGCGACCAGGGGAACTGCCCAAGGGAGACGCGGGTCCGCTCGTAAGGGGACCGTACTGCGGAAAATACACACGGGGGGAAGTCCACGTAGGAGCCCTGACCTGCAGAGCACCTACTCCAGTACAGGGTATATCGCACGGCCTGGGTGCGATAGGCCAATGAAATGGCGTCCACCACCCAGTGGGAGGGCCTCTGTTTGGAGACAGCATTCCCTTTCCGCTGTCCACCATGCTGGCGGCGGCCTGGGCAAGCATGTTGGACATCTGGGCGTCAGCTTCAGCCTGGGGGTGCTGGCCCGAAGGCGGCAGCCCAGACGAGACATCCGAGTCAACGAGCGTGCCGGGGTGCTCGAAACCGAGCCCGCTGCCATCCCCAGATCGCCTCCATGCCAGCCGCGTCGTCCTCAATCCCGTGGGAAGAAGGAGGGGGGGCGGCTGGTGTGGTGTTCCTTCGGTTGAAGGAAAGCCGCAACCGCAACGGTCCCATGGTCATGTTCTCGCAGTGAGAACATGAACCATCCACAAACGCTGCCTCTGTTTGATCGCAGCCCAGACACACGAGACAGCACCTGTGGCCGTCTGAAGCGGAGAGCACTCTGCCGCATCCAGGAAATACACAGGGGCGGAAAGGCATCTTTATAAAGACGCGTGTATTGCTCTTTTAGAGAAACTCACTCTTTTAAAAACTCTAAAGGAGAAAGCTGCTGAAGTGCACTGTAGATCCAAAAGCAGATCACTCAGAGGTAAGAGGAACAGGTGTGTGTGACACACAGCTCGCTGCATATATGACTATCGGCTCCGAAGAAAATTTCTGAATGAAACAGACGTATTTCCCCGCCTTTATACCCGTATGTCCGGGGGTGGGACTTGCAAATTCCTAAGACAGAATGGAATTACTTATTTACTTATACCAAATTACTTATTTGGAATGAAATTGTCAGCCGTTTGATTATGAATCTAAAAAATTAAAGTTCATCACAGTAAAGATTGAAATTGCCTCGACAAAGTCTTGTCTGAAAGCTTAAAAACATTTTAAAAAGCGGTTGGTTGGTTGGTTGGTTGGTTGGTTGGTTGGTTGGTTGGATGGATGGATGGATGGATGGATGTATAGATGGAAAGCAGAAATAGAATAACATGTAGTTTGTTTGCATAACAAAGAAAACATAGAAGTTCTCCTTTGAAAAGTGAAGAGTCGAGAAAATAAAAAAAAAAAACTTTATATTTATCTTAGTGTCCTCCAAATAAATTAGTGTGTATTAACAGTGGCCATCTAGATGCAGAATTGACATCATTTTGAAGGTGAGGGAGATGAAGAGGGGGTGGTGATGCCTAACCCAAAGTAGATGCTATTTCCTTTTCAGTCTCCTCTGACCCCTAGCTTGGGAGAAGAAAAAGTTTCCCCCCTTCATTCTCATTCTTTCCCTCTCTCTATCACATTCTCACACACATTAGAGGGTGTCTGCAAACTACAGACGTTCTGCATTAAATGTCAAACTAGCATGAAGAAACATCCTTCTCTCTGGACTTCATGAACCTCTACACAAAGATGGAATGAATAGTGACCGGATGCATTTGAAAGTACATGAATATGGCTAACACAGTGAAAACTCCACTCAGGAGGTCTTTTAGCGAGCATGTGATGGATTCCACTAACAAGGCATGGGATAATTTTTGGAAGAGTACTCGAGAGAAACGGCTCTCAGGTAAAGATCATGTTTGGCACTTCATGTGTTGGTTGCTTGAGATGTGGTTTCTCTGTTGTGGCCAATGAACCGTCTTGGTGGTCCATTGATGTTCTTGTTTCATGATTTTCCTCAATTCTCTGTAAATTTTGCATAACTAAACTGAGATAAGTTATGACAAGCCAGAAGTTTTTCTAATGAAACCAAGATTGCACCTTGGGAAATATCTAGTTTCAGGGCTTTATGCCTTAAAGGAACATACCGGGTTCAGTACAAGTAAAGTTCAATTGACAGCATTTGTGGCATAATGTTGATTGCCACAAAGATAATTTAGACTCCATTGTTTTATTTAAAAAAGATTAAAAAAAACTGTTAGTCACTTACAGTGGAAGTGAACGGTGCCAGTCATAAACGTTAACCGCTACCTGTTTCAAAAGTTTAGCCACAAGACGAAAACAGTGTGTGTGTTCACATGATTTTAGTATGATAAAATTACTTAACCTTTTCTGTGTAAAGAAATATTTAATTTTCAAACATTGTTGCCATGACTTTGTAAATCTGGAAACCCTGTAATCCTGATAAACAATGATTTAAACAACTTTACAGCTTTAATTCTTAAGTTTTAAAGAAATCAATTGCGCTTAATTTGTATTGAACTAGGATCCTTCATTTAACTTAATTTAAGGAATGTTTAGACATTATAACATAAACTTTACCTCAGTACAGTTTGTAGAAATACTTTGCCCTAGCCATCTATTAAATATTTTGTTCTCTAAACCAGGGGTTCCTAAACTTTTTTGTCACCTGGATCCCTATAACCTTTTTTTTAAATTTTTTTTATTTTTTTTATTTTTTTGCATATTCACTTCTGACATATTCCTCCTGTTATTTTTCTTATTACATTTTAAGGAATAATTGTTAAATTTTTTAATTATTATATAATTTTATTTTATTTTATGAACCCATGATATGGCTTGACATGCCAGAAACTGTTGAATGAATGTGAGAAATTGGAACACCCAATATGGTGAAAAGGAAGTCTCGTTGTACAGGTAAAAGTAGGCTACCAACCACCTTTTAGTTAACTCAAGAAATAAAAATGTATTGTCTTTGCATAATCTGAGCTAAAGCAGTACAATTTATGATACCATTGAGCTTTACTTTTATGATGCTTGTATCCATAGAAAATAGCTGCCTGGGAGTGTTCCAAAGATGGCCGCAGAGTGGACTTACTTGCCTTGAAAGAGATTTTGGACAAGCACATTTTACAGTCCAGTGTTGTCGTATTTCCCAATGAGATGTTTTGGCAGGACAAAGGTCTCAGCCTTTTTATTTTTAACAGCCAATAGACTTTAGTAACATCACAGCCATGAAACATGATTAGGGGGAGGGACATTCTCATTCTAGCATGCATTTGCTTGGCCAAAGATCTATGTAGTGCAAGATGAGTTATCAATATTTTGGTCTGTTTTTGCAGAAGAGATATATTGTACATTTAAAATGTGTAGATCTGCTTAAGAAAATGTTGTCAGCTTTTAGTAGTACTCTAAGATATAGGTGAGCTTAAAGATAATAAACATGTACAAATAGTCTCTAATCTCATATTTGCTTTCAAGGGCTGTGTGGCACGGTGGAGGGCGGGACCGGCGCGTGATTACGCACGCCCGGTCCCGTATTAGGCTAATTACGCCGTCAAGAGGGATAAAGGCCACTCGCGGACGGTGATCGGAAGAGAGAGCTCAATTACGGACGTCCGTCTTATTATGTGTTTGTCTTTTGAGTTCTTCATTAAACCTTTAAGTTTATATGTTAAGCCGGTTTCTCGCCTCTTCCTTGCCCGTAACGTGAACTGTTTTACATTGGTGCCAAAACCCGGGAAGGAAGAGGGATACGCCGTAGCGGAGTTCTCGCCACTTCTCAATGGAGCAGCCGCGGCCATCTGCCGGGAGACGGAGGAGCCCAGCCACCTGGACGCGGAGGAACGGCCGCCGACCGCGAGGGGAGGAGGGGCTCCTGGCCGACCGCCTGGAGCGGTTAGGGCCGCTGCCAGGGGCGGGGGAGTCACTTACTAGCCGCTGGAACGCGGCGGGGTTGGAGATTGCCGACCGCGTGCGGGGAGGGGCACGCCGCCGACCGCCTGGAGCGGGAGAACCGCTGCCAGGGGTGGGGGGAGGCCCCTTCGACACCCCGGGAACGCGGCGGGGCGTTCCGTCCGCCAGGGGCTGAGGACTGCCTCCGATCTGCCCGGAGAGGCGCGGCTGTTGTCCTGAAGAGGGTGGAGAAGTGGCTGAGGAACGAGCTACGGCGTATCAGAGAACCGGCGAGTACGTTTTTTTTTCTTTCGTTTCTTTACTCTCTCTCTCCTCTCTCTCGATACCGCTCTGCGGTGGCCTTTTCCCTCTTTTTTTAAATTATGGTGTGTATGGGAGGGGAGGTACTGCCCAGTGCAGGAACCCTCCCCCCCCTTATTTTTAATGGTTGTTTTCCCTCCCCTTGCCCCTCCCTCGTCCAGGTTGATGGGGATGACCCGCCGGCAGACCGCGCGGGAGGCGCCCCCCCCCAGGGGATGTACGTCAGGCCGGGGGTCCCCAGCCTGAGAGAATGGGGGAGGAATGTGGCACGGTGGAGGGCGGGACCGGCGCGTGATTGCGCACGCCCAGTCCCGTATCGGGCTGATTGAGCCGGCAAGAGGGTTAAAAGGCCACTCGCAGACGGCGATCGGGAGAGAGAGCTTAATCAGCAGATGTCTGCTGTCCTAAATGTTTGTTTTAAGTTCTTAATTAAATTATTATTTATGTTGACAAGCCGGTTTCTCGCCTCTTCCTTGCCCATGATTATGAACTGTTTTACATTGACATAAATAATAATTTAATTAAGAACTTAAAACAAACATTTGGTTTGCAGATTTTTTTTAGAGGAATTGATTTTTAAAGATTTCATCTGGGAAATATATCTCCCTGAATCCTAGATTTCAAAAATTTGTCATGAAACTTCGATCTGGATCTCAATAAAACAGCTTATTTTCACAGACCCTCTTTAAAACTTAATCATATAAGAAATAAAAAATAATATGAATTAATAATATTGATTTATAAGATCCTCTACTGTCACCTCCTGCTCAGTCGCTAACCCGCCCCCTGCCGGGTGTGCGGAGCAAGGTAAGTGCTTTGAGTCTTTTCTCAGCACCCTAGCCGCGGGTCGCCCTGTCGCCGCCCAACGCTGCCCTACCTGCTCCGCCCCGCTGCAAAGCCCCGCCGGGTATGTCAAAATAGTTGAGGTGTCGAGTACTCCGCAGGAAGCAGACGCCACCGTCTCAGGGATCCCCTCGAGGACCCGGAAGGCTCCCAGGTGGTCCATAGACGCTCGACCCAGGGACCAAGATGTTAGCTCCGGAGGTGGTAAGACTGCTCCATCCCCGGTGGAGGGCCGGGAGAAGAATTTTCTTGTTGAATTAGTTTTCACATTCTCATATTCCCTGTAACGAGCTATTTCCTCTTCTATATTGTCTCTGGGTCACCTGGCCCGCAAATGCCGTTCTCACAGCACTCTGCCACCAGATCTTAACAGTCCCGGCATCCAGGACACGGACCACCTGCCTCCAGCCCCCACGATTGTTCCCCGGCCGGCCGGCCAGTTCCGACAAGTCTAGAGGACGCCTACCCAAAACTAGACCTCCTCCAGCTCAGTCGCTAACCCGCCCCCTGCCGGGTGTGCGGAGCAAGGTAAGTGCTTTGAGTCTTTTCTCAGCACCCCAGCCGCGGGTCGCCCTGTCGCCACCCAACGCTGCCCTACCTGCTCCGCCCCGCTGCGAAGCCCCGCCGGGTATGTCAAAATAGTCGTCCCCTTGGTGCCCCTAGCGCGGAGTTGGACACGTGGCTCTCACTTCCCGTCTCGCTAGCTAGCACAGACCATCCGACTCGGTTATGCAATTCAATTTGCCAGGCTTCTGCCCACCCTGCAGTACACAGCGTACATGCCAGGTCTCTGCACGCAGAAATCGCTACACTCTTATTCAAAGATGCGATAGAGCCTGTCCCTCCGACCGAGATGAAGAAGGGTCTCTAGGCAGCTTACGACCGGTCTTGGACTTGCGAGTTCTCAACCAAGCGTTGAACAAACTCCCGTTCAAAATGCTCACGCTTAACCTGCGTCCGGCATCTAGATTGGTCCACAGCGGTAGACCTGAAGGACGCATACTCCCACGTCTCAATTTTGCCTCGACACCACCCCTTTCTGCGGCTTGTGTTCGATGGCCAGGCGTATCAGTGCAAGTCCTCCCCTTCGTTGTGTCTCTGTCCCCTCGCGTCTTCACGGAAGTCGCAGAGGCAGCTCTTGCCCCGCTCCGAGATGCTGGCATCCGCATACTTAATTACCTATGCACTCACAGAGACCTGGTGCTCAAGCACCTCGGCCGTTTGGGGCTTCAGGTCAACTGGGAAAAGAGTAAGCTTACTCCAGTTCAGAGCACCTCTTTTCTCAGCATGGAGTTTGACTCAGTCTCAATGTTTGCACGTCTCCTCAACGAGCGTGCGCAGTCAGTGTTGAGGTGCCTCGCCGCTTTCAGGCCGGGCACAACGGTCCCCTTAAAACTTTCCCAGAGGCTCCAGGGGCATATGGCATCCTAGGCGGTGGACGCGTCGCTGGGGTTGATGCATATGAGACCGCTTCAGCACTGGCTTCAGACTCGAGTCCCGAGACAAGCATTGCGCCGCGGCACGCACCGTGTGACAATCACCCCCGCCTGCTGCCAAACATCCAAACCCTGGACAGACCTCTGTTTCTTACGGGCTGGAGTACCCTTACAGCAGGTGTCCTGATGCGTCCTGGTCACGACTGACACCTCCAGATTGGGTTGGGACGCTGTATGCAATGGGCACGCAGCTGCAGGCCATTGGAGGGCCCAGCTGCGTTGGCACATCAACTGCCTTGATTTGTTGACCGTCCTTCTGGCCCTGCAGAGGTTTCTCCCGTTAGTTCGAGACGAACATATCCTGTTCAGGTAAAAGGACATCACCCCTGCGGCGGTGTACATAAATCGCTAAGGCGGCATACACTCCCGCCACGTGTTACAACTCGCCCGTCGTCTCCTCCATTGGAGCCAGCAGCGATTCAAGTCCCCGGCAACCTCAATGTGATAACGGACACGCTGTCACGACAACACTTGCCTGGTGGAGAGTGGAGGCTTCACCCCCACTCGGTTCAGCTGATCTGGGGACGGTTCGGCAAGGCCCAGGTAGACCTGTTTGCCTCCCGAGAGACCTCCCACTGCACGGCGAGTTTTGAAGAGGACCCCTAGTGTTGCTTCTTCGACACGATGTCGAAGTGAGCGACAGACGGGGAACGTCTCAGTTACGTATGGAGGGAACGAGACGTTTGTGTCTTCCCGGCCACGTCGCTGAGCCGAGCCGCTGAGGTGCCCGGAACACTCCCGGCTCCTCAGAGAAATCCTGAATGAACAAGCGTATTTCCCTTGCCTTTATACCCGTATGTCCGGGGTCGGGGTATGCAAATACTGTTTGCCAACTCTCATTGGCCTTTTTTCATAGATCAGAGGCATTTTTCGGCACTCAAGAGAGACCCCTAGTGTCGCTTCTTCGACACAACGTCTCGTTCCCTCCATCAGGGAACGGAGGTTACATACGTAACTGAGACGATTATCTCTCTTTACAATTGTGGTGAGAAGAATATCATCAAAAATTATATTCTGAGATGCAGGTTGGCGCTGATTTGGTGGCACGAGGGGGATCTACACAATATTAGGCAGGTAGTTTTAATGTTGTGACTGATCTGTGTATATCACAACAGTTATTTTTAATGACATTCATCCCAAAACAATAGTATATATTACAAAACCAACTTAGTTTTAGTTGATCATGTTATTTTTTTAAACTTGATGGACAGAGACCAAAAGATATGATCATTCATAAATTACATCAGTACAAAAAACAGCTGCTTTACATTATAATCAAAAAGACAGCCGGCAGTAATATACCAAAATTTTGATTAGATGGGTGTAGGAATTGGATTGAAATGACCTCATTTATTGCAAAAAATAAATTCTCATTAGTCAGACTGTATTGCCTCAAGACCCTGACAAGCTGTTTTTGCTATTTAAAATGTTGTGAAAACCAGAGCGATCAATTTCCTCCTTAGATCATTCAGTACTTTTAATACAATAATACTTTTGCGTATGAAACATTTGGGAATGCCCTCCTGCTGTGTTGGACTCATACATCATAGTTTACATGTTAATGGCTGCTTAGAGAATTGACCTCTGCAAATGTATCCTCCAAATTACTCTCAGGGCACTGTTAATGACATATCTCTAAGGCCCCCTCATTTTCCTCCCCTTAAAGTATTTCCAGAATATAATCATTCTTCAAGTTTCCTGCATTTTCCCCCAGTTCAAAAGGATAATCTGGCATTATGGCCTAATCAAAAGTCCCTTCCCCTGAAGGAAGGATCCAGATCCTTCATTACCTTTGATGATGCATAAAATTGTCATCTCTCAGTGCCTGGCACAGCCAAAGCAGCTATCGCTACTCCCCTGCAAGTTATTAAATCAATACTTTTCAGCTCCACTCAACTCCATTGAGCACATGTAAATGTCCATCTTTAAAAAAAGTGTATTACAATGTATTGCTAATACCCCTGCATATATGGGGAGTTTACATGAAATACCTTTTGAAAGTTGACATGTCCTGCACTCAGAAACTGTCTGAAAGAACTGATTCACTTAAATGATTTGGTTTTCCCAGCGCTACATGAGAGAACACAGTTTAGGTGAGCGCGATTGATTACTCCCTCAGCTCCATTGCTGTGTTCATAATACAATGCGATAAATGTAGTGTTTGGTGAAGCTATAACACAATTTTTTAGAAAATGTAGCTTGTTACTGGAAAAGCTAATCTGTTGGGAAAATAGCTGAGCTACTGTCATGCTACTGAAAAATAAAGTTAGTAGCATTACTATTTGTATTTAACTACTCCCCAAAACTGACTTGAAGTCTACTGATATACATTGCAGTCATGACAACTATCAGAAATATTAAGCATGTCAATGCAGGTGTGACATTTTGATAGGATATTGGTCTTGGCAGAATAGATCTGCTAACGCTGATGCTTGCTTCTTCTAGAAAATACACAACATATGGAGTTAGCATGTGGACTTGCTGCTGCTGCACAATTATACAAAACGCAAGACATGCTGTATCGATCATATATTACAAACTGCTGCACAAATACACATTACAAACAATCCCCCAACAAAGCAGGGAAGGTGCACAAAACGCATAACACATACAGTATACAAAAAATACAACCCCCCCAACCAATCAGATGTAACGCCAAGACTGGTGTACTGCTGCTATTCCAAAGAGCCATGTGCATCCAGTGCTAGCTAGGTGTGTCTATGGCCACTGGCCAAATGGATTAATGCTAATTAACTAAATCTATGTGTGCTACAGCTAAAACAGTAGTTTAAATTTGCCAGTTATGAGTGGCTTTAAAAGGAAAAAAAACATCTAATCGGAAAATTTTATAAAGTGGATACACGAGTACAAGAACTTCACAGATCTCCTTCAGTGTGTCTGATATCAACAAGCAGGGATACAGATGACAAGCACATGCATTTAAAGCAACTTTAATTCAGGTAATATACTAAAATACCAGATAATTCTGCTCATAATTTTGCATTTGTGCTTAGATTAAATTTCTGCTGCATCTGGGAGAAACAGTGCCCCATTTTTGTTTTCCATGCTTTCTTTGCTTTTATTACTTTTTTGCAGTTTATTATCATGCAGCAGCAAAGTTTTTGATGTATTTCATAATGAATCCAAGACCCTTCGCTTGAAATCCAAACACAAGTGGTCACAGCAGACGCATTTAACGACCAGGTGTAAACAGTGATGTGTCAACTGACCACGTGTGATCGGAGACACATCTTAATATGAAGTGTAAACTGGGTATATGTTTAATGACCAAAATCAGACCTTACCATGCAAGCTGATAAAAGTAAAGCCCCGGGAAACCACCTGAGCAAATAGCATTTTCAGAGAAAACTCTTGCATCGTGCTGCTGAGAAACCAGCTTATCTGCAAAACTGAGCCATTTTTAGGTCACATGTGGAGAATGGCGCGGTGGTAGATCCTACCTCATTGGAAGCATGAGATCTGAGAACCAAGTCCGAGAGGGTCAATAAGGGGCCACCAGTGTGACTTGTTCCTCGTTCTCCCTGACCTTGCATAGCACCTGTACAAGAAGGCTCACTGGGGGAAATGTGTACTTGCGCAGCCCCATGGCCAGCTGTGTGCCAGCGTGTCTGTCCCGAGGGGAGCTTCCGTTTGGGCGTACCAGAGCGGGCAGTGGGAGGTCTCTTTGGAGGTGAGTAGGTCTACCTACCGATTCCCAAATCAGCTGGACCAACTGGGGGTGAAGCCTCCACTCGCCGCTGGGCGAACGCTGACACGATGGGATCTTGAGTTGCTGCTGGCTCCAAAGGAGGAGATGACTGGCGAGTTGTGACATGTGGCGGGAGCGTACTCCGCCTTGGCGATTTATGTACGCTACCGTGATGGTGCTGTCTGATCGGATGAAGACATGCTTGCCCCGAATTAGCGGGAGAAACCTCCACAGGGCAAGAAGTACAGCAAACAACTCTAGGCAATTGATGTGCCAGCTCAGCGGGGGCCCTTTCCAGCCCTGTTTGGAAGCATCTGTGGTGATCAGTACGCATCGGGACACCTGCTGCAAAGGGACTCCTACCCGTAAAAAACAGAGGTCTGTCCAGGGTTTGAAAGTTTGGCGGCAGGCGGGGGGTAATAAACACACGGTGCGTGCCACGGCACCATGCTCATCTCGGGACTCGGGTCTGGAGCCAGTGCTGGAGCGGTCTAATATGCATCAACCCCAGTGGTGTGACCGCCGCGGAGGATGCCATATGCCCCAGGAGCTTTTGGAAATTTTTTAGGGGGACCCACATGCCTGGCCTGAACAAGGTGAGGCACTTCAGCACTGACTGCGTGCGCTCGTTGGTGAGGCGTGCTGACATTGAGGCCGAGTCTAACTCCATGCCGAGAAAACAGATGCTCTGAACCGGGGCGAGCTTGTTCTTTTCCCAGTTGACCAGAAGCGCTAAGTGGCTGAGGTGCCTGAGCACCTGGTGCCTGTGAGTGCATAGTTACTCTCGGGAGTGGGCCAGGATGAGCCAGTCATTAAGGTAGTTGAGTATGCGAACTCCTGATTCCCGAAGCAGGGCAAGGGCTGCCTCTGCGACCTTCATAAAGACGCGAGGGGACAGGGAAATGCCGAATTGGAGGACCTTGTACTGATATGCCTGGCCGTCGAAGCCACAGGAGGATGCCCTCGCCGGGCAGACAGGGCACGGCCCGTGCTGTAAGTGCGATGGGGCATGACGTGGGAGATGGCCTCTGTCTGCTTCTTCACTGCTGAGAACTGCTGGGCGAAGTCCTCAACGTTGTCTCCGTAAA
Organism: Moxostoma hubbsi; assembly: GCA_032164185.1. Lineage (NCBI taxonomy): Eukaryota > Metazoa > Chordata > Actinopteri > Cypriniformes > Catostomidae > Moxostoma > Moxostoma hubbsi. The sequence goes on along the minus strand of JAVLUX010000151.1, from coordinate 82,100 downwards.
GGCCAATCTGGGAGATGGGCGCATTGAGAAAGCGAGCTTTGTCTGTTGTCTGGTCGCATCTCGACCAGGTTAAGCCACAGATGTTGTTCCTGAACCACGAGAGCGGCCATCGCCTGCCCGAGTGACTGCGCTGTGACCTCCGTGGCCCTGAGAGCGAGGTCGGTTGCTGAGTGCAGTTCCTGCAGCACGTCGGGGTCAGGTCTACCCAAGTGCAGATCTTTAAGTGCCTTGGCCTGGTGAACTTGCAGGAGGGCCATGGCATGCAAGGCGGAAGTGGCCTGTCCAGTTGCGCTGTAGGCTTTGGAGGTCAGTGAAGGCGTCATCCTACAGGCCCTGGAGGGGAGCATAGGGCGATCCCGCCAGGTGGCGGCGTTCTCAGGACATAGGTGGATCGCAACCACCTGGGGGACCGTCGTGTACCCATGGACCACTCCACCATCGAGGGTAGTGAGAGTGGATGAGCGAGAGGCATGATGACAGGTGATGAAGGGTGTCCTCCACGAACTCGTCAGCTCATCATGCACTTCCGGGAAGAAAGGAACCGGCTGTGAGTGGCACGCAGACCTGAGGAACCATCATCCAGCCGCAAAGGCTGTGGGGAGGACAGACGGTTCCAGTCCAGTCCCAGGCTTAAGGCGGCCCAGGCAAGCATGTCGGACATCTGGGCATCAGCCTCAGACTGGGCGTGCTGACCCGAAGGTGGCAGCCCAAACGAGTCTTCCGCGTCAGACGCCGGACCACTCTCAGATGCAGCGGAGAGCTCATCCAGCTCAGGGGGCTCAAGAGGATAGGCAGGCTGGCTATGCGGGTGTTGCCTCGAGCCCTGACGGAAGTCAACGAGAATGCAAGGGGGGCGGGTGGTTCTTGGGGACATTCCTGGCGAAACCGAGCCTGCTGCCATCCCCAAATCGCCACAATCACCAGCCGGGTTATCCTCAATCCCAGGCAAAGAAGGAGCGTCACGGGGGGCTGGCAGCAGAAGGAAAGCCGTGACCGCAACATTGCCATGGTAAGATTCTCGCAGTGAGAACACGAACCATCCACAAACGCTGCCTCGGTGTGATCGCTGCCGAGACACACAAGGCAGCGCCTGTGACTGTCAGGAGCGGAGAGCACTCGAGTACATCCAGGAACTACACAGGGCCGGAAAGGCACCTTTATAAAGATGCATTCCGAAAAGGCCGTTCAACGGCGCTGTGTATTGCTCTTTTAGAGAAAAATACTCTTTTAGAAAAATGTATTTTAATCTGCGCTGTCGATGCGCCCAGGGGCAAAGCTTCACTGCCGTGCAGAGAAGGAGAAAGCCGCTGATATGCGCCATAGATCCAACAGCATACACTGATGCCAGAGATGAAGAGGAAACCAATTGGGACTCGCAGCTCGCTGCTCACAAAACCGGTCGGCTCCGAAGAAAATTTCGGAATGAAACAGACGCATTTCCCTCCCATTATACCCGTATGTCCAGCGGCGGGACATGCAAATTCTGTCTGCCAATTTCTCATTAGCCTTTTCTCAAAGTTCAGACATGCAAAAGACCCCTAGTGTCGCTTCTTCGACACAATGTCGAAGTGAGCGACAGACGGGGAACTTAGGGTTCTAGGATTGGCTTTGAGTTGACAAAAACAAACAAATCCAATCTAGCTTAATCGGTACCATGATGCTGCTCATCAACTTTCCCTGTCAACTCAGTGATCCTTTGATCCTGAGCTTAAGATTAGTTCACGCACTTGTGCACATGAATGAGTGACATTTGTATCCAAGAGCCAATTGCTTGAAACATGTTGAAAAAGCATACGATTCAGATTCACTTCTCACTTTGTTTGATTTTGGTGCGTTTGTGTTATCAGGCTTTGGGTGTTCCTACAGGCCGCAGTCAGGCTTTATGACTGTACTGTATGTAGGCCAGCCTTTGTCTCCTATCTGAGCACATGAGGCCCAACAATTCAATGGCCTATTTTATTTTCTAATAGTATTAAATTATATTAAACTTTCAATTTAAAGTAATATAAAAGCTTTTACATTTTAAATACAATTTTTAAGTTTTTAAAATGAAAAAGGCTGAGTTTTTGTTGTGGACCTATATGAATTCACTTATGCATCAATATATCAGCTGTTTTATATTTTTTATCACATTCAGAATTTGTTTCCAGCAGTTTTCTTAAGCTCTTGCAAGAGCCACTGTTTCTTGCTGAAATTGGATTTTTCTGAGGATCCGGGAGTGTTCCGGGCACCTCAGCGGCTCGGCTCAGCGACGTGGCAGGGAAGACACGATGTCTCGTTCCCTCCATCAGGGAACAGAGGTTACATACGTAACCGAGACGTTCCCCGTCTGTCGCTCACTTCGACGTCGTGTCGAAGAAGCGACACTAGGGGTCCACTTCAATTCACGCCATGCGCTGAGCCGTGTACGTGTGCTGATGACACAGAAAAGGGCAGGTATTTCATGTGCACAAGCAACCAGCTATGTTCAGGCTGCACGTACTTTTCCCCAATGCCCCAAAGAAGTAATCGGGATCCTTTTGGTTACCCTAGAGGGGAACAAGGCGATGCTTCCAACTAGGGAACGGGCCAAGCCTTGCCGGGTCTCTATGTTTTCTCGGCATAGAGCAAGAGCAGCCGGCGCCCTTACTGCATCGTGGGAAGGGGGTCTTACCCGAAGTCCTATTCTTTCAGGGGGAAAAGACCCTGCGGAGGCCACACCCGCCCGAAAGGGTGGCAAAATACATCACATGGCCTCTTCGGCCACATGTGGGAAAATGGCGCAGTGGTAGATCCAGCCTCGAGGAGGGGTGAGTTGCTACAACACGGTGACCGGAGGGCAGCGAAGGACTGCCTAAGGGAGACGCGGGTCAGCTCGTGAGGAAGTACACACAGGAGGAGTCCACGTAGGAGGCCTGATCTGTGGAGCACCTATTCCAGTAGGGGTAGCCTGGGGTACCCGTAGTGGACTGGGTCGGCAAGTTCCTCCGCTGAACTGCGGACCCAAGAGGGCTATGGAGGACTCGACCAGGAACCTAAAAGAGGTCTCCTGGGAAGAAGGCGCACTGTTTTACCACAAGAGAGGGAAAGGGCACTGGACGCAAGCGATTCACCCGGTCAGACCGTCGACGTGTACCGAGTTCTATGGGCTCGGACCTGAGAAAACATGGGACGAGACTGACTCAACCCTGAGATTGTAAAATCTCCCAAAGGTGTTAGGTGTTGCCCAGCCCACAGCTCTGCAAATGTCTGCTAGGGAGATGCCCCTAGCCAGTGCCCATGAGGACGCCATACTCCTGGTGGAATGGGCTCTGACCCGTGGGGGGGCACGGTCTGGGTGTGATAGGTCAACTGATTGGCGTCCACGACCCAGTGGGACAGCCTCTGTTTGGAGACAGCGTTCCCTTTCTGCTGTCCGCCAAATCAGACAAAGAGCTGCTCAGAGCGTCTGAACCTCTGGGTGTGTTCCAGGTATGCACGCAAAGCACGTACTGGACACAGCAGTGAGGAGGCTGGGTCTGCCTCCTCCCGGGGCAGCGCTTGCAGGTTCACTACCTGATCTCTGAAGGGTGTGGTAGGAACCTTGGGCACATAGCCCGGTCGAGGTCTTAGGATCACATATGTGTCTGCCGGACCGAACTCCAGGCAAGTGTCGTTAGTAGAGAACGCTTGCAGGTCCCCGACCCTCTTGATGGAGGCGAGCGCGATCAGCAGGGCAGTCTTTAGAGAGAGGGCCCTGAGTTCAGCAGATTCTAGCTGCTCAAAAGGGGATCTTTGAAGACCGGCGAGGACCACCGAGTGATCCCAGGAGGGGAACAGGTTTGCACTTCCGGGAAAAACGGGACCGGGGGGGGGGGGGGGGGGGGGCATGGCTGTGAGCGGCGCCCAGACCCCAGGAACCAGTCATCCAACCATGATGAGTGTGGGGAGGATGGAGGGTTTCAATCCAACCCCACACTGACGGCGGCCCGGGCAAGCATGTCGGACATCTGTGCATCTGCCTCAGCCTAGGCGTGCTGGCCCGGAGGCGGCAGCCCGGGGGAGGCGTCAGGGCCAGAAGCCGCGCTCTCCGAAGCTCATCCACCTCAAGCTCCAGAGGATAGGCAGACCGGCCCGGAGGCGAGTCGCCGTTGCCTCAAGGCTGGACGGAGATCAACGATCGTGTCAGGGGGCGGGTGGTCTGAGGGAGTGTACACGGTGGAACTGCCCCCGCTGCCCTCCCCAAATCGCCTCCATCGCCAGCCGCATCGTCCTCAATCCCGTGGGAAGAAGGAGCGATACGGGGGGCGGCTGGAGTGGCGTGCTTTCTATTGAAAGCGCACCGCGACCGCAACATTGCCATGGTCATGCTCTCGCAGTGAGAGCATGAACCATCCACAAATGCTGCCTCGGTGTGATCGGCGCCCAGACACACAAGACAGCGCCTGTGGCCGTCCGAAGTGGAGAGCACTCTACCGCATCCTGGAACTACACAGGGGTTGAATGGCATCTTTAAAAAGACGCGTCCTGAAAAGGACGTTCAACGCGCTGTGTATTGCTCTTTTAGAGAAATAAACTCTTTACAGAGAAAAATTACTTTATATGAAAAACTCTTTCAACTCTGCGCTGTCGAAGTGCCCAGGGGCAAAGCTGCACGCCGATCAGTGAAGAGAAAAGCCGCTGAAGTGCACTGTAGATCCAACAGCAAAGCAGAGCGTCAGAGGATAGAAGCAGGATATCAGTTGTGTCACACGCAGCTGGCTGCATACACAACCATCGGCTCCAAAGAAAATTACTGAATGAACGAGCGTATTTCCCTCGCCTTTATATCCGTATCCTGGGGCGGGGTATGTAAATACTGTTCGCCAACTCTCATTGGCCTTTTTTCATAGATCAGAGGCATATTCGGCGCTCAAGAGAGACCCCTAGTGTCGCTTCTTCGACATGACGTCGAAGTGAGCGACAGACGGGGAACACATATTTATTATTATTGTAAGACATATTTTGTTTACCACAACTTCATATGAAATATTGTATGTTCATCTCTAGTCCATGAAACAAAGGAGTTTGGGAGGCATTCATCCCTTTTTATAGCCATCTTGTAGAGAGATTAAGCTTGTAATATTTTAAAGTTGATCATTATTGGCAGGCATTATTTTAATACATCTTATCTTACTAGCTCTTTTTTTAGAAAGCCTAATATTGCATTTATGTTTATATTTTATTTTTAAAGATTATAGGTAAATGGAAATTTTTTTATAGTGTATTAAAATCAAATAAAAGACTGCCATAAATCTATATTTTGACTCTCAAATAAATAATTTCTCATAAAGAGTTATTTTGTGGATTTCTAAAAAATTTTCAATAAAGTGTGCTCTAAGAGATATGGGGGAGTGACTTCATTGTATCATAGATGTCACTTTACTCACAGCTGATTGGTTCAGTATCTGTTACCAGAATACTGGTAAAAGCAACCCACATTAATTTTACCTAGAACCAAGTGTTGACACAAATTAAACAGAACTACCAGGCTAGCCACTGAAACCAGCTTCATGGTACAGGGCCCAGCTAGCTCTTCCAGACGTAAACAAAAATACAGCTATTCCAACCTTGAGTTTTTATAAAAGAAACTTCAAAAATACATTATAACAGAATAATCTTTCTGGTTTCTTTTGGTTTAAATCCCAAGTTAGGGAATCAGTGTTTTAGAATGACTTGAAACCAGGGCTCAGTGTGGAGATTATTGGAAAACTGCATGTTTTTAGTCTCTTTCAAACAGCACTTTTCTATTTGGTTCAGTGGGCTGATAAGTGGTCTTTTAAGTCTAACAGCAGTTTGCATTATTGGTATGAACTCCAGAGTTACCTTTTTTTTTACACTATAATCTGCACAGCATATTCTATAGTGTCTCTGGGCAGGCATGCTTGTTAATGAAGGCTTATACAAATGTCTTACACCTGTTGTGTTACAAATTTATTAAATGTTTAATTTAGGTTCCAATACCATAGTATCTCTTAAGCATGAGATTCCTGCCAGTCTTGTTTCAGATTACTGAGACTCTCACCCTTTGTATGAGAGCATGGGTGGGGAAAGTTTAGTATCGAGCGAACGGCTACTTCATTTGCATGCTTTGTTCATCACAATGTAAATCCCTCCCGCTAAATGTATATAAATTGCAATGTAAAGTTCCCTTAGTTCAGACTAGATTGGGATGACTACAGCGACGCACAGCGAGTTCTCAATAAAGAAACCTGCTTGAAAGATATCCCAACGTCTCCTGGTCTTCACTTCTGAGTTTCCTACACTTTAGAAGGAATAAGTTCACAACAGTTGGTGCCTGTGACCCGGATAGAGCTACTCACCTGAATCCAGATTGAAACTTCAAGCTCAACAAAGATCTCAACAAAGAATGAACTTTTCTGACTGAGTTCCAGACTGAATCTTGAAACTTCAAGCTCAACAAAGATCTCAACAAAGAATTAACTTTTCTGACTGAGTTCCAGACGGAATCTTTCCGTACAACCAACGATTTAGTGAGTTTCACTCTATTCAAAGAACCGCTGCAGACCAGTAAAAAAATAAAAAATAAAATTTTCCTCTGCGCCGCCAGAGAAAAGGTTAACAGACAGCTGTAGAGTTTGGTTAATATTGGTTATCCTCTGTTCAGGCAGGGAAGATTAGCATTACGTGTTAATATTGGTTATCCTCTGTTCAGGCAGGGAAGATTAGCATTACGTGTTAATATTGGTTATCCTCTGTTCAGGCAGGGAAGATTAGCATTACGTGTTAATATTGGTTATCCTCTGTTCAGGCAGGGAAGATTAGCATTACGTGTTAATATTGGTTATCCTCTGTTCAGGCAGGGAAGATTAGCATTACGTGTTAATATTGGTTATCCTCTGTTCAGGCAGGGAAGATTAGCATTACGTGTTAATATTGGTTATCCTCTGTTCAGGCAGGGAAGATTAGCATTACGTGTTAATATTGGTTATCCTCTGTTCAGGCAGGGAAGATTAGCATTACGTGTTAATATTGGTTATCCTCTGTTCAGGCAGGGAAGATTAGCATTACGTGTTAATATTGGTTATCCTCTGTTCAGGCAGGGAAGATTAGCATTACGTGTTAATATTGGGTATCCTCTGTTCAGGCAGGGAAGATTAGCATTACGTGTTAATATTGGTTATCCTCTGTTCAGGCAGGGAAGATTAGCATTACGTGTTAATATTGGTTATCCTCTGTTCAGGCAGGGAAGATTAGCATTACGTGTTAATATTGGTTATCCTCTGTTCAGGCAGGGAAGATTAGCATTACGTGTTAATATTGGTTATCCTCTGTTCAGGCAGGGAAGATTAGCATTACGTGTTAATATTGGTTATCCTCTGTTCAGGCAGGGAAGATTAGCATTTCGTGCTAATATTGGTTATCCTCTGTTCACAGAGAAGGATTAGCATTTCGTGCTAATATTTTGGTTTATCCTCTGTTCTTGTAGGCAGGGAAGTTAAGTGTGAAGTGTTGGTAATTTGGAAGGTTAACAATAGTTAAATCGGAGTTAACAAGTGTACCCTCTGTTGATCAGAGAAGTTTTAGTGTTTGTTTGTGTGGTAACAAAGAAATTCACAAAATGTTTAGGAAAAGTGCTAGACTAATCCCCACTGAAAAAGGTGGACTTGCTACTCCTTTGTGGTCAGATAATGAATTCAAAACACTGTTAGGAGAACAAATGAACCTAATAGTCACTGAAAAAGTTAGACAGGAACTAACTCAGAAATATGAAATTCACCCAGACAAAACTTGGTCAGTAGATGAGTGTAAAAAGGTGCTTGGAGCAAGTATCCGCAAGAAAAACATAAAAGGCATTATATGCTGCCACAGAGAGTTTCTTTTAGCAAAAGCTACAGAACAGTCTCAGCATAACTCAGAGCTAGAGAAAGAGAACAAAGAGCTACGTGCTAGAGTTTACTCTTTGACCAAGAAATTGAACCGCAACAAAGCTATAGGAAAAACAGATGTAGAAACTACTATAGAGAATTCAGAATTTGTGTTGTTTGTTGACGGTTCAGCTCAAGTCCTTGAAGGTAACAGACAAGCAGGTTATGCAGTAACGTCCACCACTGAAGTGGTTGCTTCAGGTCGTCTTCCAGATCATTTTTCAGCTCAAGCTGCAGAACTAGTAGCCTTAACAAGAGCATGCACGCTAGCTTCAGGATCAGTTGCAAATATCTACACAGATTCCAGAAACGCTTTTGGGGTAATTCATGATTTTGGTGTCATTTGGCAAACCAGACAGTTTCTAACTTCTTCTGGATCCCCCATTAAGCATGCTGGATTAGTGAAAGATCTAATGTTTGCCATGAAACTTCCAAAGAAATTACCAGTGATCAAAGTGAAAGCACATCTCACAACTAATACTACAGAAGCTAAAGGTAATTCTCTTGCTGATGTAGCGGCTAAACAGGCTTGTTTCTATGCAACTGTACAAGTGTGTTCAGGTAGTACAGCACAGAAGACAATTCTGCCTCCTGAATCAATAATTGATCTGTACAAAGACGTTCCTCTGTATGAAGCATGGACATGGTTAGACAAAGGAGCCACAGTGGAAACAGCCAAGAGATGGGGATTACCAGATTGCATTGACTCAGATCAAGGTACACACTTCACAGGACAGGTAGTCAAGGAAGTGTCTAGAATGTTGATGATTAAGTGGAATCTTAACTGCCCATATAGGCCACAAGCATCAGGGCAAGTTGAACGATCGAACAGAACAGTCAAAACCAGGCTAAGCAAAATGCATCAGGAAGGAGTACCATGGGTCGAAGCGCTGCCAGCAGTACTGTGTAGTATGAGAGTGTCACCTAACAGATCAGTAGGACTGAGCCCTCATGAGATTATTACTGGACGCCCAATGCAGATGCCAGGTGTGATTGATCTTAGAAATGCTGATGTACACATTGCCTCAGATGCCCTGATCGCTTACTGTAAAAACCTCACAAAGGCAGTACAGAGTGCCAAAGAGAGAGTTGAGTCGTGTTGGCAGACTCCAACAGAAGGTGGACACACAATCATCCCAGGTCAATGGGTCATGATAAAGTCATTCAGAAACAATCCATTAGAGCCTAAGTGGTACGGACCACATCAAGTGATGTTGATTACAGCAGCTGCAGTATTGTGTCAGGGAAAGAAAACCTGGACTCATGTGTCACACTGTAAAGTTGTTCCCCCACCCACAGGGATAGGATAGGACACGGACCAGTGAGGAGCCCAGGGAAGAACCGAATGCAACATGCGTCGGGGGCCCACCCTGCGGTGAAGACTCCCTCATAGGCCTTCCCCATCCACTAGTCCATCCTTACCTCACTGTTCTTTAGGTGTCAAAGGAATTAAGAAATAGGGACAGAAGGAACAACAATAGCAGACTCGGAAAAAGTTACAACCCTAGTGTTAGAACAAATACTGCTCTACTGTCTTTTGTTTTTGTGCTTCCTCTGTTCAGATACCACTTGATGGCTGTCCCGAGACCCATACGCACCGACCTCCTCACCTGCGTATGAAGCCACAACCTTCCAGAAAACAACTAGACCCACTGCCGAGCCAACTATCACAAAAGAAAAAGATAAAAGAAAAAAAATACACAACGCAGAGACCCACATACGGAACCTTCAGTCATCCATCAACATGATCAAGTTTGTCGTACTACTAACCATCATGGACATCGCACAAGTGTGGACTCCAGAAACAACATATTCTTAGAGCTGATGACTATGTCAAGAAATGCCTTGTTTGCGGGAAAGAACGTTTGCTACAAAATTCAGCTCCTACCACAAACAAAGAAGATGGCTGCATTCCAGGACTCACTTGTGCACAAACATGGTGGTCAAGAACTCTTGGAGCATTAATCCCGTCTTATGGTGTCATGCAGGCCCTTGATCAAGTCAGAAGCTTATCGAATTCTGTACAGAAGTTGGCCAATGATATGGCTTTAGCCCTGGGTAACATCACGGACACTCTCGCTTCACCACAAGATAATGATCTTACAGAACAGAGTGGCCTTGGATTACATTCTAGCAATGCAAGGGGAAGCTTGCACCATTATTGGCCCTGAGTGCTGCACCGGGTTAATGGATCCAACAGAGAACTTGAACAAAATCCAACAAGACATTCTTGATCTTTCAGCAAAATTACACCAGATGACTGAAGATAATTCTTCATGGTTCGGAAACCTGTTAGGTAAACCCTGGATGTGGATCAAGGAAATAGCAATTATGTTGATGTTTTTCCTACTGGCGTACTATCTATGCGTCCACAGTATCAAGTGTTTCATTCAACAAATGAATCACGCCTCTCACGAGAAAATGACAGTTCCAACCAGAAAAGATTATTACCCGTAAGAACTTCACGGACCCTAATTGCATGTTTGGTTCTGTGTCAGCATGCAATTGCAGAAAAGCAACACAGAGCATGTGCTATGTGCCTGTAACGATCACAAGTTACAAGAATGAACTTTTAAGTGTCTAAATTTGTATTGTGTGAGAGTTATTAGAACTCTCAAAGGGGGAAATGTTGTGTTACAAATTTATTAAATGTTTAATTTAGGTTCCAATACCATAGTATCTGTTAAGCACGAGATTCCTGCTAGTCTTGTTTCAGATTACTGAGACTCTCACCCTTTGTATGAGAGCATGGGTGGAGAAAGTTTAGTATCGAGCGAACGGCTACTTCATTTGCATGCTTTGTTCATCACAATGTAAATCCCTCCCCCTAAATGTATATAAATTGCAATGTAAAGTTCCCTTAGTTCAGACTAGATTGGGATGACTACAGCGACGCACAGCGAGTTCTCAATAAAGAAACCTTCTTGAAAGATATCCCAACGTCTCCTGGTCTTCGCTTCTGAGTTTCCTACACTTTAGAAGGAATAAGTTCACAACACACCCATAGCCCTAAATGGCAGGACACTGTCTGGGAGGAATCCAAGAGTGTAGATCCTTCCTCAGACAGTTAACCCTCAACAAACCAAGTCAGCTATGCTATATATAGCTTGATTTCGTCTGAAAGTGTAACACTTTGGCACTATCTAAATGTTCCTTTTTTTTTTTTTTTTGAGCAACCGTCCAGCCAGACACAGCATCATTGGCTCAGCTAATGATATGTGTCTGTGGCGGGACTATCAGTTTCTATAACCTATGGAAGTTTTTTTAATCCGTTTGAAAACAGTGATTTAGTTTCATTTAGTTTTTTTTTTTTTTTTTTGTGAATTATATTTATCAAACAAGCTCACATTTGAAGGCTTTAGCATTCATTTCGATTTTGTTTATTTATTTATTTTCAGATAACATACTTCTACTTATAACTGAAATCAGAAATCCCATGACAAATCATAATAATACTATGACAGTGTGAAATCATATGAAAAAGTAATACTTTTAGTCCTATAGAGGTAAATAAACTAACAAACAATGTCATAGATTTTTATTTAATACTTAACCCAAACCTAACTATAAATTCAAACCCCAACCATAAATTTTAACCATAAATACCCAAACCCTAAATGTAACCATGATTTTAAGAGAAAATCACTATTGTGTAACACAGAAGAAAGAAATTATCAGGATTTTGAAAGAGTGTTCTTACGAATTTTCCAAAGTTTAACCCCTAACCTAAACTTAACCATTAACCCTTTATTCAAACACTAAACGTAAACGATTATTTTAACTGGAAAATTACCTTTGTGTAACATGGAAGAAAGTAAACATTGGGGTTTTGAATTAGATGCTGGGAGCATATTGCAGTATATTGACACTCATTTGTATTGCATAAATAAATATGGAATGAGAAACCAAATGTGTTCACAGACATTTATTTTCTTAAAAAAAAAAAAAAAGTAAAAAAAAAAAAGGCAAGCTAAAATTTGATGCCTGTATTGTTTCGATTTTAAATTCTGATTGTTGATTGGTTAGTCTCTTAAGAATAAAAGTCATACATTTTGTGTAAACTAAGTTGTACGTTATCTTTTTGATTTTTGAATTATTATGTTGTACAAATTGTAATGAGACTATGTTGGATTTCAAAATGTTATCGAACCCCATGACATTAATTGGTTCCTGGAGAGCGACCAATTCTGAGACCAATGCATCTGCATGCCGCCTACATGTGCTTGGAGGCTGATAACAAAAAAGCTTGTGAATCTAAAACGCAGGCACTTTCCAATGCCTCCTATTATTTTTTTATCTCAATCTAGTTTCTCGCACAGCTGGAGTGAGATCCCAGATTATTTCCAACAGTCCCATGATAAGGAAGGAGATAGGATCCCTTGATGATGTTCTAATGCTGAGCTTTGTTTAAACCCTGCAGCACTACTGTGTGCACAGAATGAAAAGGCATACAGGAAGTGACAGTTGTGTGTTGAGCTCCTGAATTGTCTGACTAACACATACTTCCACTTTTGAGACCCAGAGTATATCTGAAGCACAGTGTATTTGTTATCTTGGAAAGTTTAACCCTTGTGCATCAATTTAAAAAAGTTACTCAAAACTCTTGTGACATCAGCAGAATCCACTGTTGGGGAAGTTACTTTTACACTGTAGCTTGCCATACCACAGTACAAGGTGCTAATAATTTAAAAAGCCCATGAAATTGTGTGACGAGCACATGTTTTATTTAAAGCGTTCATGTATTTAAATTGAAACAAAAAGCTGGGACAGGTCATGTGGGGGCTCGTATTTCCCTTACAAAAAATCAAAACAAGCCATATTAATTTACTGCTCAAATTTGCTACTCGTTATTTTCACATGCAAATGAGCTTTCGAAAGCTGCAAAGCTCGTTTGCACATAAAAATGATCAGTGCGGATTTTGCGGCTGTGTTGCCGGTAACGCTTTAGATTTCAGCCCTCAATTTACAGTCTAAGTACACCAAATTTATACTATGCTAAACAACAATCTTTCTTTGAGAGCAACTAAGCAAGAACATACACAGCGTACCTTTTTGTAATAATAGTGAACCTACCCATTTAATCAACTGCAGGTATTTTTTACTATGGGGTACATACTCTATTATTACAGGAGACATGAGTTTTTTTTCTTCATTACTGTCATCTGATGGAGTTTTGGTTCCTTGACAGTGTCGCCTTTAGCTTGCTCATTGGGGGCTTAAATGACTATTAATATTCAGAAAATATTATCGAACTAACTGTATTGACACTATCGGAAGAGAACATAAAGCTTTAACTGAATTTAGCTGAATAATTACATTACCATCTTGAGCTGCTTTATAGCTGAAATTGAAGTCTTTTCATAATTGATGCATTGAAACATTACTGTTATTTTTCATTTTTTTAATGTGAAGCTGCTTTGAAACAATCTGTAGCCTATAGTATAATGCACTATATAAATAAATGTGATTTGACTTAACTTGACACGATGGAGATATTACGTGGTATATGACCTACTATGCTAAACAACTATCGTTTGGGAGCAATTTAGAAAAAAAATACATGGCATACCTTTTTGTAATAATACATAGGTATTATATTACACTGCTGTGAGTGCTGTAGGTAATCAATGCAGTGCTGATTTAGGGCCATATAGCACGATTGCATGTGTGATATTGCTTATTTTCCACAGTTCAATGAACAAGTACATTTTAAATAAATTAGTTAAAAACTGAGTACGGTCATTAAAACGTATTTGTGCATGGAACAACATTATTATGTGATGGATTAGAATCTGCCATTGCTGTTTCAAACCACATGATGCATCCAAGCCTCTGTTAGTAATTCAAAAATGTAACTTCAGAAATAGTATCACGGCTTGTACTGTTTCTACCAAGTTATTGGATAAACAAGGATGGATGGGTGTGTGTGTGTGAGAGAGAGAGAGAGAGAAAGAGAGAGAGAGAGACATGGAGCATGTGTGATCACCTGTTGCCACACCCAAGCAGAGATGCTGTCAGCTTTCTGAAGGACAACTTTCTCAGTGGAAAAACATCTGTCCAAGCAGAGGTAATTCTTCCTATTTCACAGTAGCCGGTGCGCAAGTATCTTTCGCTATAGAAAGCTCGATGTCCTCCGCCATGTTGGACAGTACTTTTTCTCCAATGTGGAAACTCCAGTAAGAGATAAGCAGCTTGAGTTTGTGTAATTAATCTGTCTGTTGTGTTTCTCATCTGTGATGAGCCGTAATGCTTAGGTTCTAGCTGTAGTCGTGTAGAAGTAATACGAGCGATAACGGAGCAATGTTGTATGTAAACAATGACTGATGGATTCACTTCACATCACCAACTGCTCATTTTACACACAAAAATTATCTTTTGCCATCACCTGCTGGCTAACCTATGTAATGTCAAAAAATAAAATACACACACAAGTGAAGCGTCCGAGTACTGATGGTGTCAGACTATGCTTATGGATCATCTCGTCCAATCAGATTCGAAGACTGGAACTAACTGTGGTGTATATATACATATGTATTATTAATAAGGTACGCAGTATGTTCTTGCTAAATTGCTCGCAAATGTAAGATTGTTGTTTAGCGTAGTAGGTCATGCAGACCACGTAATATTAGAAGAGTTACACCTTAGTTATAAAATACTTACAGTATAAATTATTTGTAATTTTCTAGGTTGTTACCCCTTTATTTCCCAAACTTTGCATATTGTTCCCTTATACTGTAATCTAAAGTGTTACCGGATTGCCAATAGACTAGATTGTCAAAAACATCAAATGATAGCCTATAATTTATTTTACAATGAGGATCTCAGATCTCAGAATGGGTGAAAGCATCAAAGTTATAAATACTGTACAGTTAATAACACTGCTACATTTACTAAATTTCAGTCAGGACCACTTCAAATGTATAAGTGTAACGCGGGGTTAGGATGGGCAAGGAGGAGGCAAGAACCGGCTTGTCAATATAAATAATATTTTAATGAAGAACTTAAAACAAAAGCATAAACAAACACACAACGGACATGTCCGTGATTGAGCTCTCTCTCTCGAACCGTCGTCACCGGCCGCCTTTATCCCTCGCGCGCCCCATCAGGCCGATTAGGGACCGGGTGTGCAACATTCCAGCCCAGCCCCGCCCCCCTCCACTCCACAATAAGTTAATTGACAATTTGAAGCAATCTGTTGGCATTATGGTTCTGATCTGAAAAACCCCCCTTCGAAAGACAATAAAGAGGGGGACCATCGTCCTGTCATTTCAAACATAATCAGGCCAAAACAAAGGTGTTTCTTGAGTTCATTTCAGTGACTCATAACTGCTTTATACGTGAAACTTTCAGGAAAACTTCGTACAAGCCGCTAAACAACTTCTTAATGCCATTGGTCCACGTTATCAGTAGGTGTGACCTAGAGCTCCACCTACTTTAAATTCAGCAGTTAATTCTGGCTGTATTCTGGAAATGCTGCTTCAGTCATGTGCCACCTGCAGCAGAAATCCATTAACATATCTGCATAAAGTGAGATATGCCTATCATTCTTTTTTGTCTGTATTCTGCCCATTAACACTCTTTTTTACACCCATCTTTGCAGTAGTATCAGTGTCATCATAAATTATAATAAAGTGGAATCGATGCACATTATGGCAGCATAGAGTGTTAGCGCATTAGCATCATGAATGCGGAATGTAAGCATGATCAATTACAAATTAATTCCATACAGTATATGCACTCACTTTAAATTAGTATTGAGTTGTTAAAGCAGCTTATTTTACTGATCTTGTGTGAATTGTACTCATTGATTGATGCATGAAGTCATTGATAACTAATTTTAATGTCATATTAGTTGATGATTTATATGTAGTCATACATCTTCTTATTTAAATGCTCCACTAAATGTCTCCTACGGTGAAGAACTTGCAAACTTTCCATAAAATTTGCACCACATTTTTTTCACTTGCAAATGAGCTTTGCTGCAAAGTCTTCATTGTGGACAAAGCTTTGCTCTAGGTTCACCATTACCAGTGAAGGGCTGCAAACTTCTGGCAAACATTGGCAGTGAATCGCAAGCTCATTTACATGTGTAAAAATGTTGTTTTTGTTTTTGTATGGGATGGCCAGAATAGTTGTCTCTTATTATTAAAGGGATAGTTCACCCAAAAATGTAAATTCACTCATCATTTCCTCAACCTCATGCCATGCCAGATATGTATGGCTTTCTTTCTTCTACAGAACACACATGAAGATTTTTAGAAGATTATCTCAGCTCTGTTGGTCCTCGCAATGCAAGTGAATGGTGACCAGAATTCTGAAGGTCAAGAAAGGACAAAAAGGCAGCATAAGAGTAATCCATATGACTCCAGTGATTAAAACCATATCCTCTGAAACTATATTGTAGGTGAGGGTAAGAAACAGATCAATATCAAAGACCTGCAGAGCTGAGATATTCATCCAAAAATCTTAAAGAAAGTCATACACATCTGGGATGTCATGAGGGTGAGTAAATGATGAGAGTATAAGTGAAATATCCCTTTATGCTGGGATAAAAGAAAGTCATTTAGCATGAAAAATACTGCATCACAATTAATATTTTGTCTCTTCATCCTTGAGACTTGCAGCTGTTTGAGGTTTTGAGTGAGGGGCAATGTTTATTTGTGTTTGTATTTAATCACATTGGCAGTTGTTGTTGAGTGAGTGATTTATTGCACAGGCCAGCAATGACTAGAGCAAACAAGCCTTCAGACGCCATCAAACCTTCATCAAACCTCTATCATTTTAACCTTTGTTTGGGAGCACAGGTGTGTGTGTGAGGTTGTTTGTTTGTGGGCCCTATTTGCCCTTCATGGGTCTCAGGGTAAAGGTCTCTGTCAGCAATGTCTAGACACCCAACCAGACAAACAATAAAAACTGCATTGTTCATCCATGATGTATGAATGAGGATGCAATGATAAAGATCAATTTATAGAATTGGACACTCACGCCACCCTTGTACTTGGAGCCTTCAGACAACAAAGGAAATCTCCTTTCATTAAATCCAAAACTCTCTGCTGAGCAGTAGTTCATTTTAAATTAAATTAAAAATTCAATTTCTGTCTCTCTCTCCATCATTACATCATTTCAAACCTGTTTACTCTATATTTAATTTAATTTTATTGTATTTATTTTTTCATTCAAAGAATACATAACATTTAGTAATCAGTAATATTAAGTAATCAGTAAAATGAATAATGTAATTACAATTGTATAGATTAGTCATTTGTAATGACTTACTTTTTTGAATAACATACCAAACACTGGTCAATATACACTGATGTTTTAAAAAGAGTACAATGAAGATTCCTTAAAATTTCTCCAATTGTGTTCAGCAGAAAAATAACAGCATATGGGTTTGAAACAACAAGAGGGTGAGTAAATATTGACAGAATTTATCACCTGCTTTCCCTTTACTTTAATTTCCCATGTCTACAGAAGTCCCCACTACACACATTTGCTTTTACAATTCCACATTGGCTGTGCAGCCCTCCCTTCCATCTCTGTTTATTACCGTCAGCTCTCTACAGTCTTATCAGAAGAGTCTCTCTATCTTGTTGGCACTGTGCTGTTTCTCTTATCTGTGGCATCAAACCTACTGGCTCCCTCCATATCTGACCCTTCCTTACACACTGTATCTCTGCCTCACTCCTGACACTCATTCATCCACTAGAAGTCTGCACTACAAAAATATAATTTTCTTACTCAGTATTTTCGTCATGTTTTCCAGTAAAAATATCTAAACATCCTTAAAAACAAGATACAATTACTTGAAAAGCAAAATAACATAAGATATAAAAGTGATAGTTCTCCCAAATATGCCCATATTTTCTACCAAATTCTCCCAAATTTTATTCACTCTCATGTTGATCCAAACATGCATTATTTTCTTTCTAATGTGGAACACAATAAAAGATTGTGTTATGAATGGTAGGGGATCATTGCCTTAGTAACCATTTATTTTCATTCGTCGTTATCATTCCCGTGACCTTGCTGGTCGTTGGGGAGGCACGATGGAAGTTGCAGCTGAGACTATCCAAGTTTTTCTTGGTCTACCGCATCTTCGACTCCCTTCCAATTTTCCTTAAAGGTTAGTTTTTGGAGGGTTGTCATGGTGAGTGACATAGCCAAACCATGCCAGATTTCATCTCTTCACAGTGGCCAGAGGTGGTTCTTACGGGCTGACCGAAGTGTTTTTATTTTTTTCTGTGAAGGAGCTGTCTTTAGACAGGGTTGCTTCCAAGTATTTGAAGCTAATCACTTCTTCTAGCCTCTGACCACTTATATAGATGTTTGCACAGGTGTTATTTGTGCTTTTGACCATTACTTTGGATTTCTCTGATCTAACTTCCATGCCATAGGCCTCTATTCTCTCAACAAGACATTTTGTCAGATCTTGCAGTTTGTCATTGCTTCCATCCATAAGGTCGATATCATCAGCGAAACACAAGTTGCAGATGAGCCTGCTACCAATAGAATTAGAGGTACCATGGTCCTGCAGGGTTTCCTACATAATGTTTTCCAGAAACAGGTTAAAAAGGGTGGGGGATAATATACAGTACATCTTTGGCAGACACAAACTGTAGTCTTGACAAAATCCCCCAACTGGTTGTTCAGGAGGATGGCACTGCTTGCGTTCTTAAACAGTGCTTAGATTAGCATAACTAGTCTTTCCTCTACATTCAGGGCTCTTAGAACTTGCCACATCCCATCATGCCAGACTCTGTCAAATCTCTTTTTAAAGTCAATTAAGTTATGGAAAACTTTTTGATGTTGTAGGTTTTTTTCAATGATGACTCTGCAATTATAGATCAGTTGTATTGTTCTCCATCCGTCTCTGAAACCAGACTGTTCTTCTGCTACCAGTTTTCAGCTTTGGTTTCAGCCGGTTAAGGATGATTCGGAGCATGGAGCAGCAACTCAGTAATTGCAGTGGTCATCACTGTGCCTCCATACTTTATGACCTCAGCTGGAATGTTGAATACTCCTGGTGTCTTTCCTGATTTCAAGGTGCGAATGGCCACTTCTACCTCTTAATAGAGCACAGATGGACTCTCATCGTCTCTGGCAGGGGCATGGATGGTTTAGAATATGCTTACATCTGGGTGGAGCTCACAGTTGTACATTTTAGTGCAATACTCTGTCCACCTATTTAGGACAGCTTAGTTTTCATTGAGGAGGTTCCCATAAAAAAAAAAAAAAAAAAAAAAAAAAAAAATCTAAATCAAATTACTTTGATTGTCACACTACCATGTACACAAGTGCAACAGTAGGTGAAAGTCTTGTGTGCAGTTCCGAGCAACATAGCAGTCATGACAGTGACATATACCAACTAGATTAAAAAGTTTGAGTACAAACTTTAGGTTGGCTTGAGAAAGCCTAGCATGAAAGTTTGAAGTAGTTGTAAAAGTTTGAAGATTTAAGGTTTTTAGATTGATGTAATTATAAGTATTAGTAGTTTTCAAAGTTTAAAGATTATAAGACCATTCAGTCTGATAGATAGATAGATAGATAGATAGATAGATAGATAGATAGATAGATAGATAGATAGACAGATAGATAGAGTATGACCCACAGATAGATAGATAGATAGATAGATAATGACCCACAGATAGATAGATAGATAGATAGATAGATAGATAGATAGATAGATAGATAGATAGAGTATGACCCAAAGA